>CM023452.1:150654396-151264396 GCA_013339765.2 Haemaphysalis longicornis | reverse complement strand
GCGAGAGGTCCGCACAATGATCCCGCCGGCCGCGTCAACAGGCTCAAAGAACGGCGCCAAGCCGAGACTTAAGTCAAACAACGGCGAAGACAATGAGCTTTGAAGCGGCCGCGGGATGATGCGGACAATAGGAGACAACCGGGACGTCTAGCCTTACCCCGGCTACAAGCATTCCCCTCAGGATAAGGAACAATAGGAAGCAGATGTGCATTCGAGATACGTTTCCGAGGCGTGCAAGCAAGCGGCTCTGGCGCTACGCAATCACTTATCCGCGCCACTGGAAAAAGGGAGGCCTGTTCACCGGCTAGTCTGACGTATATTGCCCCCCAAAACAATGCTTGCGAGTTCCACACACAATGAAATGCAAATTGCGGCCTTAAACCGTTAGACTGAGGTGGAGCGTGTGATTCAAAGTACAACGCCGTCGAAAGGTCTCAGCCGTGCGATTGTGCCACAGTGAGTCTAGCAGGCAAGCGGACACCAATAGCTCAGCAGTCGCTCCTTATTCGCGTCGGACAGGCATCGCCTCATGTTTCTTTGCGTCCGCTTCATGTCGCCTTTGGCCTCTCGCGCATGACAAGGTTTACTGCCTAGAGGGCGAAACATGCGAGCGGAAAATGACGCGTCTGCGCACGCGTGTACTTCTCCGAAAACCGGTTTCGCTGCCAAAAGACCCCCTCCTTACCTCTGACCAGCCGATCCCTCTCCCGGTCCACTCCCTAGGTATTTTGCCGATGTAGATTTAACCGGGTACCGCTCTGCTATAACTCTCTAATGCTACACAACAAGGTTATTTCCCTCTTTTGCAAACCTGCGTCCCAGCCTACTGATGTCAGTAATCAGATACGACCGGTTGCACTGAAGCCCCGAGTCGAGACACACGGTCGCATCCTGGAGAAAGTTAAGAGGGCTACTCATTTCGTCAGTGCCCCCAGTGCCTTTGTCCAACTAAAACAAACGAAATAGAAGAGAAAAACGCCATTCTTTTGAGTCTGTAAACACCGTAAAATCGTGTTTTCGCAAGCAAAGCGAATCAGTAATAGGGCCCTCCAACCACTATTGGGAACAGAATACAAGCATATTCGCCGTTTTGGTATAAGTATAGGAGTCCAGGACAGGGAAGAAACAAGCCCAAATTCTTAGTTGGTTTTTTTTTTTCTTGCAGTTTTTTTTTGTCATTACGTTGTTTTCTTTTTTACAGCAAAACACCAACAACGCGTCTCTACGAGCACCCCGCCAAATTTTTCAATCAACAATTCGTGAACTCAAACGCATCATACAACCAATCTTCGCTCAAATCGAATAACACAGATTCCCTCCGCTAGCGTGCTTGAATGTATATGCTCCGTTTTCGCATTCCACGAATAATTCAGTACCTCGAAGGTTGTAAGCTTACTGCCAGAACGACCTAGCCATATCGCCAAAAATCGCAGTCCATATCCCGGAAACGTATACTAGCACTTCGAGCTTTCGTCAAGCTCAACCGAAGTAGCGAAGTGCCGACAACTTAAGACGCTTTCACTGACGTCAGTTGAACACATTGACCCCAACTCAGAAAGCTTACGCCGTTCCTTAGCACTCTGACAAGGTACTAGACGGAAGAAAAATCGACGGGGCTTTAGATACAACGAGAGGTTACAGAAAAAAAAAAAAAAAAAAACGGGGGGGGGGGAGGGGGGCGAGAGGGGGGGCAAAAGGCAATTAGGCTTTCCATAATGACCCCGAAAAAGTCCAATTACACGCTTCAACAGCGAATCCAAGCGAAGAAACAAAGATCCACTGAAAACGCACGCGTCAGCGACACAAAATAAACGCAGCCACGGAGAAGACAATGACAAAAAGCAAATGCTCAGCCCCCCCGAGAGAAGCGAAGAAGGCGTACCCCGGACGAAGTATGCGCGAGCGATCGCAGTGAACGACACTGATAAACAAGCACCGTCTAAGCCAGCAGGAAACAAAAAATAAAAGCCCCGTGCTTCTTATTCTTCTCTCACCGTTTCTCCCAGCATCCCCAAGTGCTTCACTCCCGACGCTTCCCTTATTTCGGCCTTACGGGTCGAGATAACAAGGTATCAGGGCGCTTCTCCGCTCGCTTACAACCGATTGAACCTGCCGCTCTCTCCGGGAGCGGCCGCCGACGGGGGACCCGATTGGGGAGAAAATTAACTGCGTCCTGGGCGGTTAATCTCGGCCCCTGTTTAATGCCCCTAAATAAAGCAGCCTGCACAAGGGAAGAAAACGACTCGCCGAGAACGGCGCCGCACTCCCTGCCGCCGCTGTAGGAGACGAGAGACGTGTACGGCGGCGGTACGGTTAATGGTAAACCTGCGGAGCGTTCCCACTGATGTTACACGATAGGTGTCGTTTAAGGAAATCCAGTAGCCTTTAAGAATGCGCTGTAGGAGGGCGAAGTTGGGAAAGGTACAATGTGTATACTGAGACATTCCAAGCTGCTTCCATTTCAGTCCGGCGAAGCCCCTTAGAAGCTGGGGCTGTTGGCGTCTCCTGTCGTCGCCTTCATAATCGTAGTCTCATGTAGTCCCGGTACTAAAACACCGAGAAACTCGTTTATGCTTCGCGCTAGAACGTAAGGCGTACTAAAAAAAAAAAATTAAACACCGGGACACTCATTTACGACTCGCGCTAGAACGCTTCGTGCTTCAACGACAATATACTTCTAAAGCAAAGCTATATACCTCTACCACGCCCCCCCCCCCCCCACCCGCCCCCCCAAAAAAAAAAAAGGTTTCATCCCCGTTGGCAAAAACGCCAAGGCGCCAAGAATACACTTATACACTGCATGCTTCGCCCCTCCCCAGGTTTCACGTTAGTGGAGATGACCCGGGATTTTTTTGTTTTCGTTTACCAAGAGAACGTATTTTCATTGGACCAGTTACGTATCACCGTGCAAGTTCGGATTGGAAAGTGAAAACTGTTCGCGTTTGTTTAATGTGGTCAGGGATGGCTGCGTTGCCACTGCACACGCACTTATGTGTGTGTTTATATGCGTGCGTGTGCGTGCGTTTACGTGTATGTGAGCATTCCTAAGCAAACATAAACAGCTAAATAAACATAACACAACACAAGCAACCATGAAGTCGATATAAAGGCTCAGTTTTTCCCCCAATACATCCCACGCGCTGCGAGAATCTAAGCATGATTTTCAGCCCTTGTTTATCTTTTCACCGTGATTTTCCAGACCTCAGAGCCTAACCCTTATAATTTTGTGGCCAATCGCACACGCCATAAGATCAGAGTGTACTACGCATCCAGACCACAGTTATATATCTTCTTGAGAGCACACATCGAAAAAGAAACGCGTAACCTCCAACCAAGCCACGCAACCACAGCAGCTCGTCGTGGGAACAGCTAATCCCCCTTCCCCCAAATCGTCGCCTAAGTAACGTTCCCGCTGCAAGGCCGTCCTTCTTACTTTTTCCTCGCACACGTCACGCAAATATGTCAAGTTTGGTCGACGCTTAGTGCAAGCCATCAAAAGCGATACATACACTCGTGCGGATAGCGATGCGTTTCCGCATGCGTTTTTCCTTATACGGAAACCGGTCAGGCGGCGTCCAGGAGCACGCAAGAAGGCTACAGGACCGGTTTGGAAGATGGGGGAAAAAACTCACGCGGAAACGCGTTGCTTTCCGCACGTGTGACTGTCCCTTGAAGCGGGAGACACATGAACAGAAAGGGAAGCGTATCCGCACGCGTCTTCGCACTCTGGAAACCGGTGCGGCAGCGGTCAGGAACACGCACGAAGGCCACAGGACCGGTTTTGGAGACGGGGAAGAAATGCACGCGGAAACGCGTCGCTCTCCCCACGTGTGACTCTCCCTTGAGCCATTCAAGTGGCCCGCACAAAAGCGCATCTCCGATGATGCAACAAGATCGGACCATCCCCGACGAGACTTCGACAGGCTACCCAGAAGCGCCAGCTGGGCTCACGCAGCATCGCTTCGAATCGGAGAAAAGGGCGTACGAAAGGAGGCTAAGCGGAAGCCATCTTTCGGGGGGGCGCCGAGGGAGCGGACGCAAGGAGAAAGGTTAAAGCAGGTAGCTAGCTGGGGAGATGACTCTGCACAGAGTGGGGACGACTACGCAGGAAGCCGGTTAAGTTAAGGGTCTCATTTCGCGCCTCGCTGCGCCGCTGAATAAGGGGATTAGACGCGCCTCCGCGCGCCCACCGATCAGCCGGAAGACGGGGAAGCAAGAAAAGCGGAGGAGCCCAATTACTACGCACAATGGCTGCGAGGACAACAACAAAAAAGGGATAAAGACAGCCCCGAGCCGAACAAAGGCGGTGTAATTGAGGAAGCGCCAGAAGCATTGGAAATTAGCAGGCGAAAGAAGTGACGGGAAAAGCGGGGGCATATTTATCGCCCGAGAAAACAGGGCGAGACAGAACACAACAAATACAAAAACAGACGCGAACAAAAAAAAAAAAAAGGCCGCATAAGCTGTCTCAAGACTCCCCTTTCAGAACACAATGCTTCACGTGCCTTTGGTTGTTTTGTCGCTGCATTTTCGCGTCAAGTCGTCTTATGTTCTCTCCTGCACACTTTTGTTTTGTCTCGTCCTGTCATGTCCCATGCCGACCTGCTTTACTGTGTTTGGCTGCGCTCTGCCGCGTACTGCTCGGTCCTGCCCCAATCCTGTCCCGAGTGCAAGACAGAATTGAGGAACACAAAACAAAGCCCTACCAAAACGAAGCACAACTGAAAGAGAACGGAGAAACACAAAACAGGAGCCGACAGGTCCTAACAGGTCAAACCATGACAACACAAATAAGTGCACGAAAAGCTCCAGCCAAAATGACGTAACCGGACAAAGGAGCCATACAAACAGCGTACCGAAAGCGGAGCCCTGAAAGAACCCGTGGGTCGCTTTTGTTCTCTCCTTCTCAGTTCCCCGCCTATATTTCTTTAACCCGACGCAGTTAATAATTAAGAGATGGCTTACAATCACTCAGCTCCCCAAACACTTGGCAGGTCTGGCAATAAACAAACAAAACAGGAGGAAACACGTGACTAGGGTCCCTGCAATCGTAATGACAAGCATTTTGTCGCTATCGAAAAAGAGCGATATTTTTGTAAACGAGGCTTCGCCCCAGCAAGCCCCACGACGTCTTTTAATTCATTGAATTACATAGAAGAATTGGTAATTGCGCTTGTTCGTAGTGGTTCTTCAACATGTTGATATAGCACAAAACTGACGCAGACACACGAAGGAGGAAGTCGACCGGAAGTTCAGCTTCCTCCTTTCTTGTAGTGTCCGTACCGAGCTCGCGCTTCTTCAACATGTTCGAGAACTGGTTACACGCAGGAGCACGCAGTAGTCGAAGTTGAAAGTGTCATCCTACAGTACCCCAAAATTTATTTCCACGTGCTCCTTTTTTCTCTCTCTCTCTCTGTCTCACAGAACCCTCACTCTCGCCCGGCGGAACGGGCGCAAGCACAGCCGTGCAAGAGGCGACGCTACCCCAAGTGCTGTCAGTCTGCTTGGCAAAGTCCCCGAAGGTAAGCACCAGGTTCCGACGAGAGAGCCGAGTACTCCGGGCCGCCTCCACTTACGCTAGGCTGCAACGTGCCACTATGCGAAGCCATGGAAAAGACGGAACATTCAGCTCGTGGGGAGCCGTTCGATTAGGGTATGAAACATTTGCTTTGGTAAATAAATTAGTTGCGCTAAAAAAGGCGACACGGACGAAGTGAGGACAGACACACACGGCGTGTGTCCCTTTTTAGAGCAATCAATTTATTTAGCAATGGAGTACCGACGTGCCCAGGACGCTACCCTTATTATGTTTGCTTTGGACTGGGAAAACTTCATGGGGCCTGCGAATAAAGTCCTATTGCTAGGTCTTCATGACTTGGCCGGAGTCGTCACCGCAGATGTAGCCGGCCCGGCTAGGGGCCCCCTGCTCCCCGTCACCGGGTCGCCGGGGTTCCCCTGCCTGGCCAGCGCCACGATGACTCGCTGGACAGCCTGAGTTGAAGATTTTGATCTTCAGTCCGCACCGCCTCTTTCGAAGGCAGGCGGAATTCTTCTTGTGTTTGATTCATATAGGTATGCGAGGACAATCGCACACGATGTGCTCGAGCCTTGTTGTGGCTTTACGACTCAGCCCGACAGGTGGCATCACGGTATGTCTCCGGGTACATCAGGTAGGGGCTCAGGACCGTCTTTGTTTGGAGTTGCTACTATAGACGACCGCCTGCTCCCTGCTCAATCCTTTGCAGGTCGGCGGCAGCGTGCGTCTGGAAAGTCGATAGGCCTGAGTAATTTCTTTGTATGTAGTCCTCCGGTCTCGTGTGCTCTGCCACAAATGCTCCCCGACACTTTGCTCGGCGCGGTTAGTGAGTTCGCGCGCACGAGCGTGTGCGGTTTCATTATGGTTCTCAGCACGTCCCGACACCGTCCCTGCATGTGCCGGAAACCATTTGATCTTGTCTTCCCCATGAGGCTTGGTCGTCTTCATAGTATTTTCTCCGTTACGGGGGAAACCCTGCCTCTGGAGAAGTTTTTGACAGCTTGCCTGGAATCACTCAGGACCGTTGAGCAGCCGGGATCTTTGATGGCCAGCGCGATCGCCACCTCCTCTGCTTCCTCAGGTCTGCCGCTCACAACGCTGGCCGCCGCTCGGAGGCTGCCCTCGGCGTCGACCACCGTCATCACGAAGCCCCGTTCGTTGTAGTATTCTGCTGCATCGACGAAGCGGACTCCAGCTTCCCCGGCGTGTAGCTCCGCCAGTGCCTTGGCCCGTGTTCGCCGCCTGCCCTGGTTGTACTCCGCGTGCATGTTGCGCGGGACTGCATCCACCTGAATTTTGTCCCTGAAGTATGCGCGCCTGCATTCTAGCCAGCCCACCCCAGTAACCTTACACTGGTCTCGCACAAAATGATCGAAAAGACGGAACGAAGAAATTACGAACAAAAATGCAGCTTGCTGCACTCTTCATCCATCGCAAGGGCCTTCCAGTTGTGACAGTAATCACGCGACCTTCGGCGACCGCGTGGGTGTAGCAGCGCCGGCAAATGTGAACGATGGAGACGACCCACCTTTCCTTCCGGCCACTCCCAATTCCCTACGACAAAGCGAACTTTTATGGTTGGGGCTGGAGGAGAGGCCTTGCGATCAAAGCATTCAGAAATAAAATTTGGTGACGCGATGATGACGACGATGTCGATGATTACGTTGGTGGTGGTAGTTGTAGTGGTGATTATTATGACGATGATTGAGCCGACACCACCTCCTTAGCTTCGGTAGGTATAATAAGCCTCGTATATGGCAACCATACCTCGTCAAAGTTGGCCCGGCTCACACAAACTCAATCACAAAATTATTTTGAATCATTATTCACTCAAACTCAGACTCATTGCTGTGCAACACATCTGCGCTCACTCAAACTGAAACTCACAGCGAGCGCAAAACTCAGAACTCATCCGGGCTCATAACTCAAATGTACTCAGGACTTAAAATGGGCTCAAAATTCAAAATGGGGCTCAGAACTCAGAATGGACTCAGAACTCAGTCGGGCTCAAACTTACCCAAGCTCAAACTCACCATGCCACACCAGCCAAGCGCTCACTCAAACTCAAACTCACGCGTGAGTTTGAGTCTAAATATATGAGCCTGAGTGAGAGTACTCATGAGTGAGTCCGCCGACCTGTGATGGCAACACCATGTGGAAAAGGGTGGCTGGGGTGGAGAGATAACAACGGAGTAATGGTAGAGGACAGTGTATCGATAACGGTGACGGCAAAAATGCATATTACAGAAATCCTTGACCGAAGTGGCGTGGGCGAAAAACAGCATTCTACACCAGACATAAAGAAATGGCGAAACCACAGAAAAGTGTGGTGTCTGTCACCCATTGGTTGCGTGACCACTTTATTTAATTGAATGGCATAGTTCTGCAGCGTGTCGGCTAGCTGCGTTTACTCATGAGCTCATTTCCGTATACAACAAGAGCCAAAAGTCTGCCTGCGTGCGTGCGCTTAGTTCAATCAATAGTTAAGTATGACGGCGCATGGTGACAGCGGCTCCGAGAAATTATGATCGATCGAAGTCAAGTACTTCGCGCACGCTTAATACTTAACTCGCCTCTGACGTTTCGACACGACGCACGGAAGAAAAAAAATACGGCACCATGACAACGTTCTCGGTAAATCTCTTTTTAATCGTTGCACGACGGAGTGGCTTCCAGTTCAGAGGATTTGCATTTCGGGAAGCCTGGCATGTAAAAGCAACAGCAGGACGGTCAACAACCACGGAAGAAAAGAAAAGTCAAAACAAGTGTAAGCGTCAATCCTCGTTCGCTTTTAACATTATTATTATTTTGCTTCTCTTCGGAGCTGCGGACAACGTTTCAGCTTCCCCTGGTTCAGTCGACGCGAGGGGGTTCGCGCTGGAAATGAAAGTTCGCTCCCGCTCGACAGGATCACGAGCGCCGGGAATACGACGAGCACGCTCTTTCGACCCAGCAGAAATTGAGCTCGTTAGCTCACTCCATATTTTGAGGGACAACAACTCATACCTCGCAACCACGGACCCCATTGTACATTCGTTAAGCCTGATGATTCCAGTAGCTTTTGGCAAACAATCGCGATTGGACTTTTTTATCCCAAAAAGAAAAAAGAAAACAGGCGTAACACAGCTCCTTCGCCACCTCTGCAACTGTCCCGTCTGATACGAGACTAGAGCAGTGTGCTGCAATATATCCACCCGTTAAACGAAATGTTCCGTCGCAGTTAGCCCTGAAAACTACTTCCCTGGAGAGCGCCACTAAAGGGGCGTGGCATTCACGCAAGCAGAGATTTCACGGCAAAGACACACTTGCAGTGGAAGGATGTACAAACTATATTCTGATGAGCTATATGCACAATTATTCTTCCTCAGTTGTTTCGTAGTGCAAAATGGGCGCATAGTTTGGGCATAGCATTCAAGTGCGCTTCGCCGCAAATCCTACAAGTACTGTCACTGAGGCAGCGATGGCAGTTTCGCTACACAGAACGCCTAGAGATGACAAGGTACCACTGTGGGCACATCGATTATTTGGCAACCCTTTCGTAATCACATAATCACAGCCAACAAATCTGTGACCAAAGCTAGCTTCTGGTTAAAAGCTCCGCTGTCTATGCTGTGAAGAAACTGTTTTGCTGTACTGTCCCGCAGTCACAAGAGACGCAAGCTTTCTACAATGAATAAAGTTTACTAGAACGAACTACGGTGCCTAAAGAATCCATCAAAAAGGGGACATCGAAGCAGAAGTCCACAGACTGAGGCGCGCGGTTGAGAGGGAGCGAATTTGAATTGCTCGGCGTTTGATGAGCACATACTGATATCAAGCACATATTGATATGTTCGCCAGATGGAGAGCGGAGAAGGTCGTCGATTACCTTGGGTAGAAAGTACCGGGCCTCGATCAAAGCAGTTGTCTAGGGGTAGCCGTGAAGGAGAATCGTTTGTAGAAACACCCAAACAGATCTTCGAAAACATTCTCGATCAAGGCGGAACATAAGAGCGTGCGCAGCGCGTTACACGTTTTCCTAAAAACAATAAGCGGACTCGGCATGACGACGGCAACAAGCGGATGCTTGCTTTTAAAAAGCACATGGTAAGATAACCATGGGTGGCTAGGCGCTGAAAAAAATACAAAAAAGCATTTCCACAAGATGAAACGTGGGTGTATTTTATTAGGCGCGCGAGCGAAGGGTAAACCAATGACCCTAGCGAACGCTTGGCAAAACATTTATTAGGTACTTTTCTAATGTTGTGCTGAAAAGCATCTAAAATCTTCGCGAGATCGTAAGAGAAAAAAAAAAGAGAGAGAGAGAGAGAGAGAAAGACCCCGCCCTTAGACCTGTAACGCGTGCACCTCCTCAACACGAGTCTTTTAAAGGAAAAGCCCACTACCAGGTAGCAAGCGCGATCAACAAGTATGGAGGAAAAAGCGACGCATTTAGTCAGAATTACTCGTGTAGTCACTCTGCAAACCACTCTACATTCAATGAACTGTAGAACGAAACGACAAACAATGTAATGGCGTTAAAACTTCGCTGTAGTTATTGTAATTCATTTATTTATTCGACACAAGACTATCGCATGACAACACGCCATCTCCGTTTTTTTTTTTTTTTTTGTAGGACATGGGCTGATTGCAATGATTGTAGGGACGTTACTACAGTGCAGCGTCCTTTGTTCGTTTAATTTAGCGCGTTAGTTTTGCACGTTTTCTATTTTTTCTCTGTATGCCTGCTTTGTACTGTCTTTGTACTTACCATGGCCACGCCTTGTGTTTTTCTAATTTTCTTCCTATTCCTCTCTCTTTTATTATGCACCGCGGTCCTTTCTTCCCTTTCAATTACTTTATCTCCATCCCCATGTGTAGAATAGCCAACCGCACAGTTCACTGTTTAACCTCCCTCCCTTTCCTGGACTTTTTCCTGGACCACCGCCTGTCCGTTCGTCCCTCCCTCCCTCCCTCCTCCCTTCCTTTCTTTCGCCCTTCCTTCCTCTTCTCCTTCCATTCTTCTTCCTCCCTCTTCCCTCATCCTTCCCTCCCTCCTTCATTCATTCATTCATTCCTCTTCTTCTTCCTTTTTTCCTCCTCATTCCCTTCCTTCCCTTCCCTCCTCATCATTTCCTTTCCGTCCTTCCGTTTTTTCGTCCTATTAGGCGCAGCTTTGGATATGTCGAAAACAACAAACGCCGCTGGCAGACGACGGATGCAGTCGAAGGCTATTTAAAGGGGTCGCCATTTAACCATTCACAAATATTGACTGACGGTAACGAGCGGGGGAGAATTTGGAAGCATAACGGAGTCGGCGGTAACGAAGCCGTGCGCGCATCCGGCCGCTCATTTGGCGCGCCTACCCAACGCGTTCCCGTAAGTAACCTTCGACGAGTAAAACCAAACACCCGGCTGTAGCAAATACTTACTCGAGGCTAATCTCATTCGATGCCTAGACGCAAAATCTCCACAATAGCCAAAAGAGGAAATCCACACACCGTACCGCGTTGCCCAACACAGCGCGATAAAAGCTAGAAGACATCCTCCCCCCCTACTTCCGGGCAAAGAAGGAATGCGGAGACGTGGGCGCACTATACGACTAAAGCCCGGAATTGGTCACCAACTACCTAAAAACAGAACTACATCGACCGGTTTTGGAACTAGAAACACAGCCAACACGCCAAAGCCCGCACGTTTTGAATCAAGCTAAAAGCAAGTTAAGAAGTAAAAGGCGGAGTTAAGAAAAGCATAGAAGGATGTGTGAAAACCAGAAAAAAAAAAAACAAGACGCAAAACAGCGTGTATGCAAAACATAACGAAGAAAAAAAAGCAAAAAAATGCGGAGCGAGAGGGGGGGGGGGGGGGGACGAAGTCGATACCACAAGAGCAAGAGGAGGCGAGAGAAAGAAGCGCGAGATACGCGATCAGCAACCAACAGGCCTGATGAGAAACAGCTCATCGACCGCGCGCATCCGTGCCCGCCAGCGGCGGCAACACCACAGCGCGCCGAAACAAACAAAAACGCTAGCAGGGGAATAGGCAGGCTGTATGCGTTCGCGTTAAGTATACGTTCCGAGTGGCGGGCGGCGAGCAAGAGGGCTTCTCCGCACACACACGGAAGCTGCAGAGAAGCGGCCGCACGCGTAGCAACGCAAACACACAAAGAGAGCGCCCGCATCGACCGTAGGTCCCCCCTCGTCCAGATCGTGTCATCAACTAATCAATCTCCTCGGCTCTGCGAGAACAACCAAGTATGCGCGCAACGTGTGTGCGTTGCTCGGCACCCGCTTTTTCGAGCTGCATTCTCTTTTTTTGCCTTCCGTTTTATCCGTTCTTGTTCGCCCAATGGTTCCCGTTGTAGCGCCTGCTATGCTCTTGGCATCTTTTCGAGCAAAACCTAATTATATGCGTCACACCAGAGGGTAAGTTAGAGGGGAGATGTAAGATTAATGTGCGAGACATTTGGACTATCATCAGCGTGGCTTTTGCTAGGAGGGAAGCTGGAAAAAGGGGGCGGCGCTAGAGCAGGCAACGACACGCTAGAGTGTACAAGTATTACTAGATGACGCTGAAGTATTAACGTAGAGACAAAGTACCAATAATGCTGGAGCGTTTCTTTAAATTTGCACATGTAAAGCTCCTACTTTACATTTCCCTCAAGTTTCACTTTTATTTTATCGAAGCCGACACTTCGGCCCACGCGCTCAACGTTCGCCAACCCCTCTCCCTCACGCTCGGACGAGACAGAGTAAACTCGTTAGAGGGAAGAACATTAATTAGCGTTCCATCATCCCTCCGTGGCTACGTGTCGTCCGTGAAATTATCCGCTCTACAACAAACATGAAAAAACCCTTACAACCATTTAGAGTCGGTGCTTTCTGCAATGCAACCTTATTAGTGATCGTCCTTTTCGTTGTTTAATTTCCCCCCGTCTTTCCGTTTTTCTTCTTTGAATCATCATGGCTGCCAAGTGTTTCGTACACACAGAACTGCATGATGCCGTTTTAGTTTTCTTACAGAAGCACGTTGCCCGTTTATCCTATCAGCATGCGAACGATGGCCAGCGTTAGCGGCAGTCTGGAAGGCCGGCTAAATATGACGCCCGCAAATGGGAAGCAATATTACGCAGCCTAGGTTTTGGCGATTTCCGAATCGCACGAGCCGAAGTGCCATTGCTTGATTGGTCTCTCCTCTGCCACCCCCCCTTCCCCCCTTGTTTCTTCACTTTCTGTAGGAGCTTAATTTCCCGAATACCAATTCTCTTTGATTCGTTTTCATAGGAGGGAATTAACGCCCGGAGACAAAATCTCATTCGTCCCTAGAAGCGACAAGTGCACGTCGCTGAGCTGCACCATGACACAGCAAGAAACGCAAGCGGAAATGACAGCAATTACTGAAAAACCGATGTCGGTTATTGTTTTTTTTTTTTTCGCGCTCCTGTCTCATTATTATGACTTCCTGGCCCCAACCATTATTGTTTCGCGTAATTGGAACCGCAGTATATAGGGTTAACACAGGAGTGCGCGTAGCATCCGGCACCATCAGAGAACCTAGCACCGACTTGACGTTAGGCCCTAACACTGCGCGTTGAAGTCTGACGTCGCCAAATTGTACGCGCAAGTTTCAAGTACTATATACCGCTTGACGTTGAATGGCACGTCGTTAGGCTCAACGCAAGGGCTTCCAAACGTGAAGTTTAAAACTAAGGCATGACAAGGGCGATCATCCGAGGTTCTTAGTGATACTTAGTAATACTTAGCTCGCCGAAACTAGGGCATAACTTCAAAGGCGTACAGAACAAATCTTTGCACAACGGCTAATCAACTAAATCATTTGTTCCCGTCAAGAGGTCCAATCAATCAATCAATCAATCAATCAATCAATCAATCAATCAATCAATCAATCAATCAATCAATCAATCAATCAATCAATCAATCAATCAATCAATCATCAATCATCAATCAATCAATCAATCAATCAATCAATCAATCAATAATCAGAGGCGCAAGCACTATAGGGGAGTTTTGAACTTCATTGAGAGGAGGAGGGTTAAAAGAAAAGTCGTACACACCCCCTTTTAACCCATACATCAGTGCGGCATTCGACACCACTTTAGAAGCAATGGATGCAGCTTTCGCACGACATTCCATAGCTAGCATACAAAAGAGCCCAATTTTTGTCCCTTTACAATAGTTTAGACGCCGCCCTTTCTTTTGCCTCTTTTATACTTCGCTCAAAAAGACGCGCTTTCGCCAAACATAAACACCGCCGAACCCCTTGAATCTTCTTCCTCGCCCGATAAAACGGCAAAAGGCAAGCGATCATCACGGCTAACAAAATGGTACAGCAGCAATAAGAAGCGACCCATAATGCTGAGTTCTACTACCGCGAACGCAACAGCGTAGAATGCTTTGTTTACAAAACAGGAGCGCTAGGCAAGTCCCGCGGAGCGACTTGCGCCCCAGGCAGGCAAAAAAGAAAGAAAGAAAAACGGCGAAATAACTTTGTCAAGCGACAAAACTATTTTATTCTTTTTATTTCGCATATTCCCCCCCCCCCCCCCCCCGTCTGCCACTTTCGCGCTTCAGTTAGCACGGCGCGTCAATTAATGACGACTCGGGAAAAGAGTAAGTCTTCCACGCCGAAGCTTTTTTCAATTTCACGGGTCACTTCACTATTGACTGTCGCCGCCGCTGCTGCTGCACCAAAGGAATAGAGGTAGTAAAACAACAACTAAAAGAACCTCGAAGCTGCGAGGGCAGCCGCGCCATAACGTTTACCGCCCCAACTAGGAATGACGCTCGCGATAAAATAAAACTCGAAAAGAAAATTACGGAACTTTGTTTACATCAATGGTGCGCAGAGCATCCCGGAAAGAACAAAAAAGCAAAACAAAAAAGGAAGAATAAACCATAGGTGCGTCATTCTTTTTCCAGCAAGCTCCCCAAATATCTGATTTTTTTTCCCGCCTACTCAGAACTGCTCCTTTAACGTAATCATTGTCATTTCATTTTTTTTTATCTACCGGCTAACACGACTTCCCTGCTTTCTTTTTCCATAACAATGTTCGTTTTCTAAACGTTGAAAGCCCCTTTCATTAAACAAACGAAACTTTCTCACGAAGGATCACAAGAAAGCACGACGAGGGGATCTTCAACCACCCCGCCCTCCTCCCTTCCTTAACTTTAGATAAATTACCGACCAACGGAACTGTTTTGTATATTCCTTTTTTCGCACAGGATGCAGTTCTCGCCGGGCCGGTTCTGGATCCGACGATGCAACGGAAGTAATTAAATTTTTTGACCCGTAGAGTTCGAGTGAGTGCGCCGGTGGCAACAGCGCTATATTGTAAATATTACCACTTTATCCCTTTAGTCACGAATTATTATATCCACTGCAAAAAATTCCATACTTGGAGGTTTACATGTCAAGTGTCTAGAGGTAAAATAAAAGCCCCTTTAAAAACTTATACGAAATGGCGTCGCGTCCTCATACGGAGACACTTAACCACCCTCCTTTTCCCTATAAAAACTCAATAAATATCCGACCAGTTAACAGTTTGGTAATTGATTAATCATTTCTCGCCGGGCCGGTTCTGGACCGACGATGCAACGGAAGTAATTAAATTCTTTGACCCGTAAGTTCGAGTGAGTGCGCGTGGGCCCTTTTAAATATTCCATTTATGTATTTAATCTTATGCAACAAACACCGGACTCCCGCAAAAAACTTGCGGTGCCCGATTTGGGAAAACCCGATTTAATCGGTTTCTCAATCATACAGTCGCACCCTTGCTACTTCCGTAAACTTCAATATCAGCTCACTCTCTGCAGCGGTCCAATTTCGTTTCAGAGAAAAAACAAGTTCGCGCTCAAATTAGTTATGACTGAAGGAATATTTCTTAAATGCTTTTCAACCGAGGCAAGATAAGGCTTTAAGTACGAAACCTGTGTTATAGACAAGTGTGTCGCCCCCTGTACAACACCAAAACGAACCACCCCAGAGGCGAGCACCTGTCTCTTACCTGCACGGTTTACTGGACAGCGATTGTGCTCTCTAGTGCTTTACTGATACGGGCATTCCCATGGCTTTCCCTAGCGTTCAGCCAATGTCGTCGTTAGACGGAGGGGCACCATTTTTCTGTCTAATTTTGCGCGTCCATTCATCCTGTCCAAACTGCTTCGACAGTGCCGAAAAATGGCGCAATCGGATAGACGTCGGCTTCCTAACGCGAGGGACTCAGGTTCGACTCCCCGACACGGAAGCGCTTTAATTTTTCACTTCACCCCCCAATCATCATCATCGCCAGAGAAGTTGGCTTTCCTGCAGTGCGTTTGGGTGGACTACAGACGGCATCAGTGGGCCGGCTGAAAGTTTCGCTTTAGTATGATACCTACGTAAGGTATTCTTTTTTTTTTTTAATAAGCACGACAAGCGCCGCAATTGATTTCAAATGCTCGATTGTGAACTTGGAAACTTCCGAGCGGGTGCAGAGAGAGTATTGCGCAATAGAACACGCATGCCTTCCGCTCCCAGCGGGAACCGCTGTTCTTCGGAGGGAGAAATTAACCGACAGTCTTTAAATTAACCGGCAGACCGACTCATAATGCAAAGCTGCCTTAGCGCACAAACTGCACGTTCTCACGGCTTGCTATGTGAGTCTGCGTCAGTTCTGTCTCGTTCGTCTTGTCCCGTCCTTTACGAGCAGTTTTTTTTTCTCTCCTCGAAATTCAACACCGACTATCTCAACAACCCGCTGTACCGGCTGGGTAAAGTCTCCATTTTGACTGAAAGTGAAAATAGTGCGAAGGTAAACTTTTTTAAAGCCTTCGGCAGCGGTGTTCCTGTTAACGAGGTACGCATGTCGGCGCAGATAGATACCACTCTTTAATCGATTCGTTTTTCAGCCTAATGTCCACACAGCACGCTTTTGCAAACAAGGCGGGGCTAACTCCACCTAAAAAGAAAAAAAAAGGCTTCCTTCCCTCCCAGTGGCAGACGTGACTCTAGTAGGCAGATTACGCAGTTGCCCATTGGTCACCGGCCCTGATTGCTGCCGTTATCGCAGGCAGCAGCGACCAACGGAAGGACGCAATCTGACTACTGGCGTGACGCTCATCATTCTGCGCGATGCCCTTTACACCGAGTCGGTGCTGGGCAAGCACACCGTGCGCGGTAATCATGACGTAATCTCGAGTTCAAGCATACTTGCTTACTACTAACTCCCTCTGGCTTCCTTTATTTCTTTCCTTCGTTGATCCTTTATTTCTCCCTTCTTCCTTTCTTTCTTTTGCTTGCTTTCTTTTTCTCCCTTTGTCGCTCAGTCTCTCACACACTCACACACTTCACTCACTCACTCACTCACTCATCACTACTCACTCACTCATCACTCACTCACCACTCATCACTCCTCACTACTCACTCACTCACTCACTCACTCACTCACTCACTCACTCCTCACTCACTCACTCACTCACTCACGCACGCACGCACGCACGAGCATAAACGAAGCCCGTCCGTAGACACAGCCGGCAGCACAGACACGGATATGTGCTTGTTTCCTGTGAACTTTCATCTGGTCTGCGGCTCTGTAGGGGAAAATTGAGGCGGTGCACTCGTGACGAAAGCAGAGAGTTTAGAGCGGCAGCAGCGCAGCCGGTGTGCACAGACGCCGCCGAGCGAGGAAAAGTGGCGGCAATGCCCAAGGGCAGAAGTTGTTACAGAGCAGGCGCTGGGCGTCAGAAATGGGCTACCAGTGGGGATTAGCAGAATGGCAGGAAGGAAGAGAAAGGTTTCAGACCGACAGACACATAGAGAGCGACAGAAGGCAAAGTAAGGGACGGCACAGAGACAGCAATGAGGTGCAATGCGCGATCCAAGTTGTTGTTTGCGAGGAAGCAGCAGCGTTACCGCGAGGCACGAGCGAAACACGTGTAAACATAGCGGGCTAACTGGACATAACGCCTAGCGCCCCGCCAAACCGCTAGAAGCAAGACGGCGGCAAAAGTTTGGAAGGAAACCATGCAATGCGCAAAAGTGCTCGGAGGGGGGGATCATACAGCAGTTGATCGCTAAGACGACTCCACCACTATGCCGAGTTTCCTTTCCTAGTAATCACAAATTATTTCACCGTGCATTTGTGAGCAATTTGAAATTCCCGTCTGTCGTCAATAGTTCGGCCTCCGAGGGAAAGAATCACGGCTACAGAAAACGGCTGCAACTCGTGCTTTGTCGCAACCATCCCGAAACGAGTTGAGTGATGTTGGACTGCCCAAACGACCGCAAAACCGTGAAAAGCGGTATCTCATCATATATCACGGATAACCACTAGTCGTAGTTTTAACAAAAGTGGCACAAAGCCGCTGCTCCTAGTCCGTACCAACAGCATCCCAAAGCGACCGTGAAACGGACAGCCACGTGTTTTTCGACCAGGATAAAACTGTAGACATTAAAGCATCATTAGCCTATGTAATTGATATGTACGCTGAATCGCAGATAATTAACAATCGAGCTTTGTTTCTTGGACGCCCCAGTAAACCGTGTTTTGTTGTCGCGCATACTCTTCGCTGCTGTTTTTTTCCTTTTTTTCCTTTTTCTTTTTTTTTTGGGGGGGGGGGGGGTAATTTTGCTCGAAGCTGCGCAGTAATCTTCCTCCGAGGTGGGTGGAAGCCCCTTAGGGGCTCGGCCTGTCGGCGTCTAATGTCGTCGTCGTAACTGTCGTCTCATGTAGTCACAGTGCTACAACACCGGGAAACTTGCTTACACCTCGCGCTAGAATGTAACGCGTACTAAAAGGAAACACCGGGACCCTCGTTCACGCCTCGCGGTGGAACGCTTCGTGCTTCAAAGACAAGAGACTTTTACAGTAAAGCTATACCTCTATCCCCCAACGGTTTCATCTCCGTTAGCAAAAACGCCAAGGCACCAAGAATACGCTTATACACTGCATGCTTCGCCTCTCCCCAGGTTTCACGTTAGTTGAGATATGGCCCGGGATATTTTTTTAATTTGCCACCAAACTTTCCATGCAAGAAGTATACAACCATTCCCGCTAGCAAGTTCTGACGTTAAACGAACATAGGCAATTTCACGATAACGACATAGAAAACGTGGCCGTAGATAGCGGCCACGCAGTAGGAAACAATAACGACGCCGTCAAACTTATTCTAACCAACGGAGAATAAGAAGATGAATCTAGTAAGGTGAAAGAGAATGCGATAACTGTTTAACAATGCACACGCGCCTGCAATAAAAAGTTTGCGCGAAAAACAAACACTGCCCAGCGAACTCCCACACGAGGGCCTCAACTCAAAGAAAGGGGTGGCCGTAGCAGGGATGGGGAGTGGGGGAGAGGGGGCGTTATACAAAACGCCGCGCACACAATAGAGGAATAATGAACCAGAAAGCAAGATAATCTCCACAGAAATAAAAATTTGGGAGGAATGCGAAGATTAAGAGACCGGTCAGACAGCTGGGAACTCTCCCGTTCATTTCAGCGCTTTTTTAGGTGGGGCGCCGGCTAGAGCCCCGCGAGCCGAAAATGAAAAGGCGAACAGCGCCTTACGGGAGCGGGAGCTCGGTGAGATCGAAAGCAGCCAGACGCAAACAAATTAGACAAAAAAAGGTACTAGAAAAGAACCAAACACAACGTACAAAGTCTATGAGATGGAGAAAAGAAAAGGATGGAAAGCAACACAAAACGAAAGAACGGCGAAAAAAAGAAAAGCAGGTAGGGGCGAATGGGGTAATAAACTGCACGGGCGAACAAAGAAAACGAGTTTTCAGAAAAGAGCGAAACCGACGTCCGGACAAAAGTAAATATCCGGGTTAAGCGTACGTGACAGCGATAACAAAAACGACAAAAGGAAAGAACCGAGCGTAATAAAAGGAAGCCCCGTCTCGTTGGAGCATGGTGAGCGGGTGCCCGAGCAACGTTAGCAGGCAAGAAAGAGCGCCGGAGCAGCGCGGGGGCGTTATATGGCGGCGACTGCAGCCTGGTGACTATACTGGCCTCAGAAATAAATAAAGGCCGCCGAGACGGTATTCGACGCCGCCGCCGAGGAAAGTCAATATATGATGGGAAGTTAAGAAAGGACCCGCCCGCCGTCGGCAGCGGCCGCCAACCGGCCCAGCGGAACGCACGAAAAAAAGCAAAAGAGAAGAATGATAAAGGAAAAAGGAGATACGAGAAAAACGACCTGATGGTGCAGAGGACAGAGCAAAATATGCGGCCGGTTAAAGGATGCTGGAAAATTAAATTAGCCGAAAGGATCGTGGGAGGAAGTCAGAGGGGAGGGGGGGGGGGGAGCGCTGAAAGAAAGGATAGAAATACTTTTGCGAATATATATTAATACTTCCCTCATTAGGCGCCCTAGAAGGTATGTATATACGATACTGGATTAAACTGGCAGACGGGAAGTTACGCGACGGCGACGAGAATATTTATGCTACAGCGGGATATTCCTATCGAGCGAAATATAGTATTGGCGAAGGGAGAAAAATGTATTCCGGTGTCCGATACTCGGCACAAGGGAGAAGAAAGAAGGCGGTTTGTCGAGAGAAAGAACGCTGTCATGGTAATCGCATTATGCTGAAATGCAGCCACGGAAAGATCGACGGTGTGGATTATTAGCGCGGCGACAGCTGGTTAACGCTATACTAGCGCTGAATCAAGACTTTTCTTTTTTTTCCGTTGCCTACCCAGCCCGGTGTATATAATGCTTTTGGATACACCGGCCATACGCTGCTGCAAACGGTATATAACTCCAACGCGGGTGTTGAGAGCCCTGCCCTGCTTCTCGTGCGAGCCGGTGAAGGTACCCCGCCTAAAAAAAAAAATGGTTTGAAACCCACGCCACGTGTAGACCAACGACTTTCGATTACCCCGTACCCGTTGGCAGTAAAATTTATAGAGATTTTTTTCAAGACGATAGTCTTTCCTGGGCTACTTAAGCCTGAAAATTTTGGTCTGTCTGTCTGCCTGCCTCTTGATTCAGCCGCCCAAACAAAGGACAGAATTATTGTGAAACCAGACGGCTATATAGGCAAAAAAAAAACATTTCTAAACCACCAAATCTCCAAACACACCAGCCAACAGTGTTGAGAAAAAGAAAACATTAGGTTTATTTCAGGCTACACGTCAAAACAGAAGTGGCATTTGCGGCGTTCGCTTAATTAAAAATGTGTGGCTATTTGATACTTTCGACAGCAAATTAAAAAAAGTGCGACTTGAAAACAACATTTTGGCCCCAACATACAAAAACCGCTCGCGTCCGTGGCTCGCGCTTCGCGGTGGCATTCCAAGAAGCACCCCAGTCAGGAAATATTAGAGTAGATGGCACGCGAGCAGTGGAACGCGGGAAAATTGAATTGACTGGAGTAAACTCCACCGTGTTTACGAGGAGGAGCGAGACGTTAGGAAAAGTGCAAGACATGGTGATATATATATATATATATATATATATATATAATATCTATATATATATTATATATATATATATTGCTGAAAGATAAAACTCACAAAGCCGAGAAATAGTAAAGTAACATCGATACAACAATAACAATAACAAAGAGTTTACTTGCGTAGGAACGGTCTTGCATTCAGAGTACGTACTGATGGGGAATCAGGAATCAAACAAACTGCACCTGAAAGGAGTCCGATGCCCTACAATACGTTCTTTATTTTACGTACATCTTACTACCTGTCATACACAATTATAGATATGATATATATCATATATATATATATAATATATATATATATATTATATATATATATGAAAAAGAGATCGAAGAGCAATTCGTCAAGTAAAAGTACTGTACGCCAATTTGACGAGCACTGCACAGCGGATGCACATCGAGCTAAGTTCATTTTTTCTGAAGAGAAAGTAGTTCCTTCTTATGGCCAGGGAAGATCACAGACCAGCTCTATGTACCCAATACCAATCAACTAGCAGCGCTACAGCGTACAATCCTTTTACCGAAATTTTGAAACAGACATACCACGCCAGCTTTCTTACGAAAGTGGTAATGAAAATAACTCGAAAGCACAAAAAATCCTGGCTCAAGTGATAATTCCTAAAAATGCTTAATTAAGCGCTGTAGATAACTCAAGAGTGAACGACAATATATTTTAAATCGTCGATGTTTTAGCTTGTAAAGGAACGGTCATAGATTAGACCCTAGGGGAACTCCTGGAGTGAGAAAAACGCAGCCGAAATTTCTGTGAGCCGATGCCAACACAACCTACGCTTCCATTTAGACAGCTCACCACCTGGCAACACAAAAGGATGGGCGAAAACCAAACTTATATGAATTTTATGGAAGTACAGAATTCTGAACAAGGTCGAAGGCATTGCTCCATTAAAAGTACTTCACGCCAACTTGCTCAGAGTCGTGACAGCGGATGGAGATGACAAGGTTATTTTTTAAGAAAACTCGGGTTTAAAAACCAACCTTATAGTCGCGACTTGCGCATCTAAATTGAGAATGACAGGCAGGAATACTGCACAAAATGACGGCAAAATAGACAAGGGCCAGTAACTTTTCACGAACATAAACCCACCTGATTTGAAAATAGGAGCTATGAGGACTTCGAAAGACCCATACATTTAGGCACAGGCCACGGGTTTCTTTCATTGTCTTTGTTTGTTATGGGGAGCGAACGGCGCTGTAGAGCTTTTTTAACCGCGTACCTTAAAGGAGTACTCACACGAAAATTTTATGATCCATTTTCATTGCTTTTATCGATGCTTTACCGATGCTGGCGAACCCGACATAACACTTTAAATACTTCAGCGCGCGATAACTAATTACATTGAACGGCCTGAAAATCGTTCATTTCAATTTCCTGCGCTGTCAGCTCGAAAGACGCACATGACAGAATCCCGGCATGACCTCACCGCTTTGTGCAGACGTCAAAACACTGCGGAGGCAGGGTGGGGGTGTTGTTTCGACCAGCGCTGCCGCCGGAGCTGAACGGCTGAGCTGCCTGAACATGCTAGCCTACCATTGCGGCGGAAATTCGATGACCGCTTTCAATAAAAGCCCTGATGACGACTTCTATTGCGATTCCGGGCTATATTGTCGCTTCCTTTCCAGTGTATGGAACTTTATTTTTGCCAACAGTGCCTTTATGGGAAGCGTTTATGCCTGTAGCCCTGGCTACGTGTACCCGTTTGCGAATGCGTCACCGCCTAGTCGCCGCTCAAGCGGGATTCACACGACGGAGGAACCCTCTCACGGAGGCGGACGGATATGTGACGTCAACAGCAGTGACCGGATATCCGGCCTGCGGCGCATCCACACGTGCGGAGCTTACGCGGAGTGACTAGCAGACGACAGCGCCCGAGGAACACGGTTTTATTCCCCGCCGAGGGCCACCGCCGCGAGCGAAAACACGCGGAGGCATTTTCTTTCGCGGAGCCACCGCGTGCTATTCCCACCGAGGGGCGGAGCCTAAAACCGTTCACGTGAGCGGGTCCCGCGGGCCAAAAAGAGAGGGTTTTTCCGTCGTGTGAATCCCGCTTAAAGGGACACTGAAGTGAATTTGTCAAGCTCCCGTTTTTGCTTGCACTGCGTAGACTGGCTCAAATTAGCACACTTTTCATCGTTTATCCGGTTGACAAATCGGTAATTATTTTACAAAGCGCGAAAGAAGAAAAACTACCATGCGCGGTTTGCGGCGGCCGCACCAACTAAGGCTGTGACGTTGAGAGGAGGGGCGCCGTGATTGGACGATGCCCAAGGTTAGCATCACACAAGTTTCGGTTTCGGTTCTGTAAAACATAACCAATGGCTTTGTTGGATGGGCATTCTCAATATCTCAGTAATCATCGTACCGCGCTTCTGCCATGTTGTCGGCTGTAAAATGCACAAGATAAGCCTCCCAGGACGGCTTGTAGTCGTAGCATTCACTAGCCGAGACCTACGCAGTGCATGAACGCCCTCCGCGTACCCGCAGACGCCCAAATGTCATGCGCTTTTCCCCCATATTTGGAGCTTGCCTCCCTCATGCCTGTATCGTAAAAAGGGTGTTCGCACCAGGCCAAGGGTCTGTTCATTCTGGCCTGTGCCCACTGCCTGCAAGCAGTCGGTGCTATGGCAACAGCACGCCAACGAGAACTCGCTAGCGCGCCAGTGCCAGCTCTGCGCGCGTTTTGTGAACTAGTTCGTTTACCATGAACGTTGCGGCCCCCAAAAAAGGTGAACTCAATATAGAAAACATCGGCGGAAAAAACCAAAAAAGTTAACTTACAAAAAAAAAAAAAAAAAGGACGTACCCGCGGGATTCGAACTCATGACTCGCAAAACATTTGCGGTAAATTCCGAGCGCCCCAGACCGCTAGGCCACGGAGCGGGACCCGAAAGCCTTGGCTAATATAGGGTATATATTGTACAACCGGTTTACACTTTTATTTAGTTTTGGCATTTCAAGCAGCTTAGGTGACTATTTCGTTGTACTGCAATCGTGCAGTAAGCGTCGCCCGAGTTTCCACAGTAGCTCACGTCTAGCAATTGCATTTCGTAGACGGAAAAGCGTTTCGCAGATGCGTAGTCGTGCTGCTGACCGCCTGTGCTTGTTCGCCCAGCGCAAAAAAGTGCTTTCCCGCGCCTAGTTTTACGCTGTACGGTAAAATATCAGTTGATTTTATTTGCTTAGTACCTATATTGACTTCGCTGACTCTTCTCCCGCCTTCAAGAGGCCTTATATTTTCCCTACTGGCGTACCAGTCAGCGAAGCGTCGCATGTGCAGCGCTTGTGTGAAGCGACCTTGACTTGGAGCTAGATACAGTGTACAAACAAACCAAGTAAAGAAAGGCACATTCTTCCATTCACAAACGTGTCCTGGCTTCGTTTCAACTAAGCGAACGAATTGCGACCAAGCAATTTTTTTTTAACCTCCTTGATTGCGACGACCCGCCGGCGGCCGGCGGACGAAACGCTGGCACGCTGGGCCGACTGACTCTGACGGCCGGGGAGCCGTGCAGTAGCGCAGCCGTGGCGCAGCCAATTGCCAGCTCATCCCCTCCTGACGTCACACAAAAACGCCACAGAAAATGGGCGAGCGTAAAGAGAGGAGGACAGCGTTTTCGAATTAGTTTTTCTACTAAATAAAATTGCGTAAACGCGCCTAGAGTGGTCGAAACATGGCCTGGGGACTCCGGACTACAATTTGCGCTAGTAATCCCGCAATGTTTACATATCACTTCAGTGTCCCTTTAACGGGGCCCCGCGTGTGAAGTGACGTCACGAGTTTTTGACGAGCGGTGGCCGCGTCACTTCTTTTGGCTACCACGGGATGATGTCACGCTGATGTCCATTTGCTGAGTGCCGCTCTGCGTGCTGTTCCGTCGGCGCGATAAATGAAACCCAATTAAAGTATGTTCTTCGCGTCGCAGGCCGCTCATATTTCAGCCAGGGTATTCTATTGAGCAAAGGAAGCGAACTGTGCAATAATTTTAACGCCGAAAATTGGTGTCAGTACTCCTTTAAGGTCAAGGGTATAAGCAGGCCGCCAGTCCTCTTTGTTGGTTTATAGGATGGGGCCCCCGCCATAAGACACCGGATATCAGATATCACAGTTAGTTATTTGTATTCGCGAGATCACATCTGAAATACGAAAAAAAGAAACGCACCAAGAACATGGCGTATTAGTGCATACTAGTCGCCATAGCTCACTGGGACGACTAAGCAGCTACGGCATTCTCCACCGACGTACCAGAGAAAGGCGGCGTTTATTACAAAGGCGCGACGTACGAAAACCCCCACGGGCATGCTAAATGCACGTAGAGAATAAAGCTACAATCCTCGACGCCCTACTATACCCCTGGCGGCGATATTCGCACACGGAAAGATTAGGTACTGCATCGGCTGATCAGCATTCCTTAACTGCACGGGAGCCTCGCAGAGAGGTAATGATGGATGCGAAACTGCTCTTTAACGCGCATGTGAACTATCTGACCAACTCCTGTCTCCGTACGCTTGGCGTAATTTCCCGCGCGACCAGGGATTTCACCGACCGTTCATGCTTTGTTTCACTGTATCGCGCTCTCATTTTGCCCAAGCTCGACTTTGCTAGTGCAATTTGGAATTGTTTAAGCCCTTCGTCCTCCCTTCGACTAGAAAGGATTCAGAAGCGCTTTACTAGAACCGTGTTTTCTCGCCACTCACCTATGAGCCGATATGAGCACGGTGGGCTTCTGAAGATCTTGAATTTAGATGAGCTATCTGCGAGGCGCTCCAGGCGCGACCTGGCTTTTCTGTTTAATTGTATTCACTCGAAGTTCGACTGCCCTTGCCTCGTAAGCTCTGTCCATCTGCGAGTGCCAAGCAGACCACTACGGCCGCATGGATGCTTTGATGTAGACAGATCAATGAGTTTGGCACCAGCCAGCCGGTGCCAGCTCACCTATAACAGTCTGTTTCCATCTCCTATAGACGTTTTTTGCAGCGATTTGGTACTGTTTAAGCGCTCTCTGAAATGTATGATATTGTGAATACGCCATGCTGTGGAGAGGTCGCTCCTGCACTTCTCTCCCTGCTCTCGTGTTTCCTCACATACAGCACTACCTTGCCTATCTTCGTACGTGTTCGTACGTTCCTTGCCATGTTCGTACGTTCTCCTGTGCATACTCCAGGACACATCCTCCGAGCATTTACCGTTCAAAAATTGTTTGCGTCTCCTTTCGATAACACTACACTTTTGTATATATCATCTGCACTTCCACATTTACCATTTCTGATTTTATTACGCTGCCCCAAATTTGTACTGTTTGTATTCCTTGTATCCATGTATTCCTTGTATTCCTTGTATCCATGTATGTTGCCTGTTCGTATTCTTTGTACCTATGTATGCGGTGCATCACCCGAGAAGGCCCTGTGCTGTTGGTGAGCACTTCAAATAAATAAATAAGTCGACGTCCCACTGCCGCAGTAATATCGTTACACGGGTGATAATAGCAAGCACCCTATTACGAAAACAGCTGGCAGTTCGTGCGTTTCTTCGACTTTTCAAAAGCCGGAATTCAAATTTCGGGAGAATTTCACCGCTATGGAGTTGAGCCGCCTACAGTTCCGGAACTGTATAGACGTGGCACCGGTCGTAGTAATCTTGTTAGGCTACCTACGTTAGCATAAACAAAATATGAACGGTGAATGCCGAAGAGAAGAAAGGCGAATTAATTCAATATTTCAATAGAACCCCACCTCGCACTAGCTTACGGGCAAGCTCGCCGATGCAGAAATTGCGCGATGTAGCGATCCAGTGCATGATAAATAGACTCCAATTAGCGTCGCGAGAGATTCGCCACCACCCCAGCATGCTAGGTGCACAGCATGGGCAGAAAAAAAGAAAGTGTGCGCTAAGCTGTTTTTTCAAAGACAAACGGCTGCGATTGTTTCTCAACGACTACGGGGAGCATAATAACAATGGTAATAGCTGCGTACGCGCGCAGGGCGGCGAAGCGTCCGCAAAAGGGGGCCGGGCACGTCCGGCGCTTCACGACGAATGTTTCCGAATAAATCAACCGGGGAGAGTTCCCTAGCTGCTCTCTAAGGGTCGACCGAGAGAAAATCGGGCGAAATAGGGGCGATTTTTTTTTTCTTCTTCCCCGTCGCCTAAGAGAAGCGGGCGGGAAAGGTGCAAATTCAATTTCGTTCGCACCGTACCCTACCGCGCGCGCGTTGAGGCAGCATCGAGAACGAAGCGCGAGATAGTGTAGCAAATAAGGAGACCGATCGAAGCGCGAGGAAACAAAGATTCGGAACGCGGCGGCCCTCTTTGGCGGCAGGCGGTGATAAATTGCGCCCCGGTCATTATCCGGGACGGAAGGAGGAGGGAGGTGGCGGTGTCCTCCAAGGCACTTCCCTCGCCCCGCGCTTTTTCATTTTACCAATCAGGAGAAAAAGTTCGACGGCAGCGCCCTCTCACCTCTCGCTCCCCCAAATTCCAAATATCTTATTAACGCTGATCTTATTATTATTCTTAGCATATTTTTCTTTAGCGCTATGTTTTGCACTAGCTTTGTCTTTACTGTGTGTTCGGCTGGATACGTCATTACTGCCATTCCCCCCTATCAATGTAATGCCTACTGGCTTTTCGGATGGCAAATAAAAATCAAGCACCCCTCTGTGTAACGACGACGATGGTTGAACACGAAGCCATGATCAATTGTACCTGATATACATACAGCTTATGATAGTAGGTCATAAGGTCTCCGGAGACTTTCCGGACTGCAAAAGTAAGTCCTAGCAATTTCCGACGCTTTGAGGATTAGACTTTTTTTTGTTTGGGGGAAGGAGGGGGGGGGGGGGTAGAGGGGAGGTAGATTAACACGCCGAAGGTACACCTGGAAAATGAGGCACGCCTCAGTGGGGTTATCCGGGTTAATTTTGACAACCTGCAGGGATCTCTAACGTGCGCCGAAGACGATTATACCAGGACAACGTTAACATGTTGTGCTTTCAGTCATCTGTTAAAATTAAGGGGAAAAAAAAAATTCCCGGCCATCTCCACTAACCTGAAAGCTGGGGAGGGGCGAAGCATGCAGTTTATAAGTGTATTCCTGGCGCCTTGGCGCTTTTGTCCACGGAAATGAATAGTTGGGGGGTAGAGGTATACATCTTTGCTCTAAAAGTCCTGTGTCTTTGGAGCACGAAGCGTTCTAGCGCGAGGTGCTGGAAAACGAGTGTCTCGGTGCGTTCTTTTACTACACGTTTTTCCCACGGAGATGAAACGTTCTAGCGTGAGGAGTTGAAAAACGAGTGACCCGGTGTTTTAGTACCGTTTTACATGACACACGACGACATGAGACGCCAACACCCCGAGGCCCCTAAGGGGTTTCGCCCCCAAAAAGTGGAGTTGGGTTAGTTAGCGCAGTGGCTATTGAGGGACCGGACTAGAGGCAGCACAGGAGCGATGGGGGCCGTGAGATGCGGAAATAAGGTGGCAAAAAATGGATTCGGACAGCGCAGTATAGGAGGAGATGTCCACCAGCGGGCATAATGATGATGATGACAATGAGGACGATGACGACGCCGATGATGATGGTGATGCTGATACACATGTTAAATGGGAGATGGTACATATTGCACATAAAGCGGGGCGATGCGGAGGGCACCAGAGGCGGGGAGCGGTTAGTACATACTCGCCATCCCCTAAAACCAACCTCTATCTCCCCTTTCACACTTCCGCTGCAGGTTGGTTCCTTCACATTGTCTTCACCAACAGATTCCCGTGGTCAAACTCTGTGGTAACAATATCACACGAGAGAGCGAGAGAGAGAGACCATGCAGGCGAACACATCTCCAACTTTCTCGCGCTCCGCGTTGCAGATAGAGCACATTAAAAGTTGCAGTGGTAAACAACGTGGAGACTTTCCTGACAGCCGCGCCTAATTGTATAATTCCACGAGTGATAAATAGCTTTCCGTGCGAAACTTCCGAGGCCCTGGAAACAACTTCTGTTTTTCCACGGAAGGAAAAGTCGACGTCTGCAGGGCGGGCGGGCGGAAGGCACACTGAACTTGGCGGAGACACGATTTCGGCCGGAGAGCCCAGTGTCGGGGGGAAACAAACTACAGAGGCTCCCAGAAGCCGGGCGAGCAAAGACGCTCGTCGTGTCGAGAAAGTGCGTCCCAGGCGAGCGGCGCGGCGGCCACTCTACAACTGATAACAAAGACGGGTACGAGGGCCGCCTCGTAACTGCGGAAATCGTCGCGGAAACACTGCATTGCCACGCACTGACGATTTCTGTGCACCACGGCGAAAGGCTGCGCGGCTTTCAAGCAAGGAATCCGCCATACAAGCCACTTTATTTAGGCCGCGCATGTATGTGGATGTGTGCTCGCCGACCAGCAGTGTGTCTCATGTTTTAGCCAGTATTGGCGCAGCCCCCGCTAAAAGTTCCAGCACAAGCGCCGAAAAAAAAAATGGCTGCGGCTTAGCTCAGATAACTCTGGATATGCAAAACGAAAGCTTGCATGGCTTAGCCTGGTTAAGTCTTGGTTTCGCTTGGTTAACCTTTGATTTAGCTGTAATTATTGTACTATTGCTCCAAAGCCTGCCTTTGTCTAATGTTGAGGTCCCGCTTTTGGCGTTTTCCGAGCCCAACGGCTTGCTCTTCCTCAGTTTTCGACGCTACCTTCGCCCGCTTGGCATTCATCCACTGAAAAAGCTCCCCGGGCAATATCCGCCGGGTGGGCAGACGCCGCTTGCCGACAACGGCTCAAAGCCTCCACCACCCGCGCGACGCTCAGAGAAGACGGCCCGGCCTCGCTCTCATCCATGGCCAAGCTCGCATGCAGGCGGCGAGCCACGCGGTCAGGCGCGAAACAGCTCCGGAGAACGCATGCGCCAAGCCGGCAGCGGCTAGCGAACGCGGCCGTCGGCGGACCTCGGCCCGCCCAGTCACGTGATGCGCTGCCAAGGGAACGGTGCAGCTGCGGTCAAATGAAGGTCAAATGTACCGCGACGGCGAAACCGCTCGACGAGATTAGTAAAGCTTTGCTCTAGGACAAGCTGCAAGTAGCCTTTATTATTACTTATCCACTCGACGAACACTGCCACGTACACGGTTCTTTGCAACGTTGCATTCCGTTTCCTTGTTCATCCTCGTCCCCTTCAGCTCAACGGTGCTGATTGGCAACACGAAGGTGTAGATGCTCTTCCAACTGCAGCGCGCTCCTGGCTTACACGTTGGCCGCAACAAATGAGTGACCGGCTTATGCGTTCCGTCTGTGAACTAAACAGGAATACGGATGAAAATGTGAAAAAATAACGAGCGGAAGGCAGCAGGGCGACCGCGCGATTGAGCGAATTGGCGAGTGAATGTATGTTCAGCGAGTGAGTGCCCGCACCAGTGAGCGCAATAAGTGAATATGCGCGTGTGTGCCGGTAAATGAGAAGCTGCACTTCAGTGGGGGCAGTGGACTAGGTGCAGTTAAGCGAGGTGGTGGGAGTGAGTTTGAGTGAGGGTCAGTTTCAGTTAGGGAGTTCGATTGATTGATTGATTGATTGATTGATTGATTGATTGATTGATTGATGATTGAAGTGAGTGATTGTGAGTGAGTGATGGAGTGAGTGAGTGAGTGAGTGAGGAGTGAGTGAGTGAGTGAGTGAGTGAGTGAGTGAGCGAGCGAGCGAGCGAGCGAGCGAGCGAGCGAGCGATCGATCGACGGAACCACATTCCCTAAACGAAAGCGCCGTGCTCTCGTTTCCTCAAGAAAACAGCACCGAAACTACACTGCACAGAACTCGGCGCGCCGAACGGCTCCGGCCGTCGTTTGCAGAATATGAACGGGGGTGGCTCGGCCTGCGGGCGGAGGAGAAGACGACCCACAATGCGGTCGTGTCCGCAGCGCATCCCCTTTCACGCGCGGGCGTACGCGGGGCGACGCTCTGGTGAAAAGTGATATTCCCAGCGCCGCTCCTTCAGCGGCCACAATGAACGCGCGCGGCGCGGGCCGACGTCTCTTACACGCCCCGGCTGCAAATGATATCGTCGTCGTTGGTCGCCTCACAATCACCATAAGCATCGCCGTCCTCGTCGTCTTCATCGTCAACTGCTCGAAACCAGCCGGGGGGCCACCCTTTCTCCCATTAGCGTCCCTCCAATGACGCCTCCAGCAAACCCTCCCTCTTCTACGTCTCCCCCAAAAAGGGGCCCGCGGCTCCAAGGCTGAAGCTGGGAAGACGATTCATGCGCAAGGACAGACTGGACGTACGAAGATAGTTGCAAGGAGGGAAGAACGTTCGAACTACGAGGGGCTTCAACGTTCCGAAGAAGCTGAAGCTTGTCATGCAGCAAAAAAGACACTATAACTAAATCACTTGATTTGAATTTATGATTTACTGGAGGTTACTCACGGTAGCAGCTCCAATGCAGGGTGAGCAAATTGTCGCCGTGTTTAACGAAGCACCTCTTATAACGAAGTCAGTCTCCTGTCCCTAGAACTTCGTTATAACGAGGGCTTGCTGTATATTCGAGGGCTCTATGCTTACTTCCACTAGACGCTGCTGCCCGACGGCATCTCTGAGTCAAGCTATTCTGCCCACGTTGTGGACAGCAATGGCGTATTCTTCAAAACGAATCACAAAATGATTTGATGATTTGATTGTGGGGTTTAACGCGCCGACACAACTCAGACGATGAAGCGCGCCGTAGTGGAGGGCTCCGGATTAATTTTGACCTACCTGGGGATCTTTAACGTGTGCCGAAATCTCGTACACACGGGCGTTTTTGCTTTTCGCCTCCATCAGAAAAGCGGCCGCCGCGGCCGGGAATCGAACCCGCGACCTCGTGCTCAGCAGCGCAACGCCTTAGCCACTGAGCCACCACGGCGGGTGAATCAAAAATGTACATATAAAAAACAGAACTCAGCTCTTCCACGCGATTTTTCCTCGCCACAAAATCCATGCAATTTCTCCGACAAAGCTATCTTATTTTAAAGCGAAAGCTTTCTTTGTGGGACCGACGACGTTTTGTCAGAAAACTAATGCATTTCCCCATAGACTGGTTGGTCGACCAAAAAGATTGAGCAAACGGCGCGTGCGTGAACCGGGCTGCTTTCCCTTTGTCAAAAGGGTTCCTTGAAAATCACGAAAAATGAACGCTTCTCGACAAGGCAATTGCACGCATCGATCGTGAAGAAGGAGTACAACTGTATACCTTTCATCCACTAAACCACGTATCGGAATACATTTACATCGTTCGTAGATGCGTTTACTTCATGCGCGCAAAAATCGTCGCACGGGTTCGTTTTTCGTTCGCGATTTGGGTCTCTGTGACGATCGACTGGACTTTCACCGAGGGTTGGACGCATTTTTAAGTGCAATGCACTTCTTAAGCGACCCTGAACCTGCGTCCACCGGCGATGTCCGCGCACGTGGAGATGGGCGCGCGCAGCCTGGCCGCTGACATGGCACATACCCACGTGGGGGATTGGCCAGGAATCTCCTCGTCTTCCTTGGCAACGGGGGGAGATGGGCGCGCGCTGCCTGGCCGCTGACATGGCACATCCCACGTGGGGGATTGGCCAAGAATCGGGGCGGAGAAGGGCTAATGCACTGCTTAAAGGAGTACTGACACGAAATTTCAAAGCTGAGATCCGCTCTAGCAATCAAGTACAACGACAACACAAATAGGTGTCTGTGAATAAATGCATCTTCTTCTTTGTTAGTGGTGTGTGTGTGTGATCTCTCTTTCGCGAACATTACCGAACCGCGCAAATTCAACTCGTGCATTCGCACTTTCACATTTTTCCCCTCGGGGAAATGCGGGGGATTTTTTTAGCTTTCCCGCTTCCCCAACTCTTTAGGAAGGGAGGGTGTTTCTCTTCCCCGAGCGTAACCATGTTTGTTTGATCACTTTTCCTGTAAGCCGTTCCGCTGCCCACATCAAAAGATGTACGTCGACTCCAGGACGCAGCGAATCCATATTCCGGGAACGACGTAAAGTTTGTGGCGCGGGCGTGCGTTGTTGGACGGAGGGAGTCTCGCGCCTTCGGGACGCGTGTGAACCGCTTAAATATCACCGAATAGCTCTTTGCAGAAGATTCAGATGTGCGAAAATGAAGACTGCGACCAATGGTCACGGGTTCTCGGACTTGTGTGCCAAGTTACGCCGAATGCGGCCCTTAGAAACAGGGGCAGGTCGTATGAACGGCCAGAGAGCTTCGACTATCGAGAAGCCCCATTCAGCGCGATTCATAGGTGATTCGTTAAAATGTTACACCACGTCATCCGCGATATGCAGCGGTAATGTGGATGAATGCGAACCACGGCGGCCTGGATTGAGTACTAATGAAGCTATTACGCACAATCTTCTTTTATACGGGTAACCTTGTGGACCGATAGCGCTTCTAGGCCTTGCACGAGGTGGGCTCGCCGCAAAGTATTTCAGTTGACGCCATGATCTGCTATTTAGATACGCTAAAGATTACAAGCAAAAAGTTCGTTTTCTGGGGGGATTCTGTTAGCCTAAAAATTATTAGGTACATCCTGCAAATTCTTAAACATTCGCTGTCGATTTTATTGCGCATGCTTTCGTAGTCAGCAGCTACTTTTTTTCCTTTCTGGTCTGAGAGAGAAAGAGGGCACCGACCAAGTAATGAAAATAAAAACTTAAAAGACGTTTCGGCTCCCGCTCGGGAGCCATTGTTCACAATGCCTTGAGCGGCAGATACCTAACCCATCTTCGAAAGAACCCTGGCTTACTTTTCCCGGAATTCTGTTTTCGATAAGCTGCGTTACTATTTTTGGTAAGTTAAGGCTATGCGTGATTCATCTAAGAGCTATAATACTCTCGCAATTCAGGCTGTGGAAAAACGTGCGCACGCACACATACGCACACAAGCACTCACGAACGGACGGACGGACAGACAGCAAAATTTTCTCGTTTAAGTAGCCCAAGAAAGACTATCGTATTTATTAACTGTGCCTGCTCAAAAGCCAGATCACAAGTGCTACACTAAAATGCGGTAATAAATTTTGAAGAGGCTTCTTTTAGACTTCTGCTTTCTCGCAAGCACCTCTCAGGTATACCTCGCCAGCATCGCCACGCGCACTCGTCTACCTCGCCAATGCCGGCGAAGACTGCGGACCACTTTATACTCATTACTAATGCGAAACGAGGTGCCCGAAAAAAAAAAAAAGAAATGCACGCATATGCGCAAAGGCTGCGAGCGTAGACTGCCAGGAGAGACAGATTTCCTGTCGAGGACGTCTCAGCAAAGCTCTTGCGCGCACCTACACACCCATGCAAACACAAACCTTAAGGCTTCCACACACACAAAAGAGGCCACTTTGAAGCCCAGATAAATGGAAAACATATATTACACTGCCCCAGATTCAACCCACAGCTCTCGTAAATACCCATTACTTTCGGACGCCCAAGGACGACGTGTGCCGGGTACGTCACGGAAAGAAACCTCGACCAAGCTAAGCGACGCACTCTACCACAAAGACTGAATGCCAGCCAGAAGAAACGTAGTAGGCAAAACAAAAAAAAAACACAGTGAAGATTAAAGTTATAGGCGCTGTACAGGGACACGAGAGCCCTGAAAGAGTGGCTTGAAGAAAGTATATATATATCTCAGAAGTATACGCTTCGAACTGCGACTCATACGAGAAAAAAAAAAAAGAAGGAAAGGGGGGTGCACCCATCGATATTGACCTACTATAGAACGGAGAACAACGGCACAGACGCCGACACAACAGCGCCGACAAAAGCGGCCGCTGCTGCCGTTATAACGCCGGAAGTTCCACCGAAGCGATGTCACCAGTAAACGAAATACCAAGCAAACCCGAACTCCGTAGGCAGCCGGTCGACAACGAGAAATAAATAAAATTAAAACACTTTGGGAACACGGAATCCCGGTCACAAAGTGAAAAAAAAATCGTACGAGAGAAATAAAGTTGAACTCCGTCGTACCGTCGGCGATAACGGGAGAAACAAAATAAATCAAACCATTAAGGGGACAAAAACATGCGAAGGACATTCTCCACACCTATTTCTCAGTGTCTCGAGAACACACAACTATAGGCGCCAATTTCGGCGGTGGAACCGTTCGCTTGGAAATAGAGAGGGGGGTGAAGGGAAGGCGTTGAGACGCAGGCAGGCAGGCAGCCTGAAAATGAAGGAACTCCAACAAACGAAACACCAGCAGCCTCACTCTACGCGCAATACCCGTGAGAAGCGATCCGGAAACACCAAAAAAGAGAGGGGAAGGGGGAACAACACGTAGCCCGCTGGGAAGCTCTAGAACGGCGCCTGACACGTTTCTTGCATTTGGGAAAAGAAAGCGGCGCGCCAGCTCCTATTCTTTCTCGAGAAGCACGTATACGAGAAGGGCGTGCGAAGCGGCAGCCTGAGTGGACGCACTGAGAGTTGTTTGTGCTGCGTTAGAGGGTGGGCCGGACCGTGCGCTTGCGTCCTCGAGTGCCTCGTAGGTCGTCCAAGTGCGCATACACGGCGCCAGGCCAAGGCCAATCCAATCCGGCTTGCGCGAGACGTCACTGTGTAAGAGGCGGGAGCGACGACTAGGGGTGGAAAGCGGCTGCGCGTATTCCTAGGTATAGTCAAGTGTCGCACGGTAAAACGCCTTTCGTTGTGCAGTTCCGCGCTTTGCTTTTAAGGCGAGCACGAGTTACTTGCGCGAGAGTGCCCGCTGGCGGGACTTATACGAGAAAGCAAGAGGGATGAACGACGTAGACGAAATCGGGAAGGACGCTTTCAGAAGCTGGCGCTGTCAGCCCTGTGACAGACCCGGGGGAACGTTCAAAAATAAGGAAAAAAAGAAGGACACTGTTCAGCTGGGCACTGCCACCGTGAATTTGCAGCACCGCGGCGATCCAGCTAGGGCTTTGAGACGGAAAGGAGAAAACAATCGCAGGGCTCAAAGAACACGCTTTGAGACTGTGGAAAAATTCGAATAAAGCGATTTTGCTATAACGAGGATTTACTGCATATATATCATAGAGGAAGGGAACCACATTCTGTAAACGATCTGTGTTCCGTTGAGAATAATTGGACGTGTTCCACAGTGTGTTGCAGTAATAACGACAAAAAAAAAAAAAAAAGCTGTGGTTGATTCCTCTGTCATAGGAATCGGTAACACACGAAAGTGAAATGTGCAGCGAAATCTGCACCGAAATAAACATGATTTGCGGGACGGTGACCGTCTTGTGGGTGTGTTTGCAAGCGATGTCCTGCTGGCGGCTCGCTTCGGCAAAGGTGTACTGGCGTGATTTCCGCGACGGATATGACGTCAGTGAAATCTTGGTGTATCCCGGCATAAAACCCGTTCGTGTTAAAATATAAAACCTGAAAACAAACAACCCTAAGTATAACGTACTCTTCATTACTAAACGCTGCTTCCCCGCAAGAAGACCTGTATGCAGGGGTGCACCCTTTACAGGCCGCTTGCTTCGTTGTACTGGCATCATTTCCGTGACGGATATGACGTCAGTGAAACCTTGGTGTATCCAGGCATAACACACTTTCGTGTTAAAAAAAATTAACGTCGAAACGTCGAGTACCTGCCCACAGCCTAGTTTTACCACGACAGTTGCGCCTTCACTGTGTCCTCTACAAACTCACTATCTTTCTAAAAACTACCGGCAGTGAGCCAACTCATCCCCACTTTAGTCGTGCGTTTTTTTCTTTAACGCACCCCCACTGGAGCAAGAAATATCGCGTCACACACGACTCTCCCGTCGCTTCATCATCCGTTAAATAAAGAAGAGAATCAGGACGACGCGCGTGTTCAATCATGCGAACAAAATGGATCCGACAACCAATCCACTTTAGTATACAGCAGCTGCATGCATTGCAAGGGAGTCCCCCACGCAAGTGCGAACGTGGCTAGCAGCCGAAGGCAAGGCCACGAACGCGTACAAAAAATGAAAACGAGAACACCGAAACTTCGCTTCTACATAACGTCAACTCGACGCGACAAAAGATAATTCGACACGACAAAAAGGAAGCAAAGAACGCAAAAGAGAGCCACCGCAAGTTTAGGAGCGGACGAAGAGCCACGGAGTTCTTAGAGCATGAGGAGTCAGAAAGCAGAAAGACGTGCGGTTCCCGGGAAATTCATGGGTACGGAAGAGCAGGCACCGAAGAAGCTAGTGCGGGAAAGTCAAACCACGCGTCATCGCGCCCCGCCTAACACGAGAGAAACTAGGACGCGCGCTAAGGCGGGAAAATGTATATATTTTAGGTGCGAAGAGCAATAATGATACTAATACAACGACCCGAGAATGGGGAAATGTTAGAGAAGGAGAAGCAACTCGGCGAGAGGCGAAAGCCAGCTAAGCCAAGCCAAGTCAAGCCAAGGCAAAGCCGGAACTACGGAACCGGCCCGCGAAGGGCTCCTGGATAAAATAATGGCTTCGCGCTTCGTTTGCCTCTCATCCGACGAAAAGGCAGTCTTTTTTTTTTTCACTTTTCCTTTTTTTTTTGTCTGCCCCGCTTTTACGAAGGGCGCCTTTCCGTAAACCGGCGTACAACGAATTCACAACAAACGAGGGAAAGAAATATACATACGAATTTATGCACAGTAAAAGTACACTTTCGGAGTCATCCATTTTCAATACGCTGCCATCCTCTCATTCACTTTGTTTTTAACCTCCGCATTTTTGTGCCACTAGAGGGAAAAAAATCGTTCAATGAAGCCGCTTCATTTTTTTATTTCGGTCTCTCTCTCTCTCTCTCTCTCTGGCTTCGCTTTCAAAGCTCAATACGGCAACAAATACATTTCGTTTCCCCCCTCTTTTTTACTTTCTCTCCGCACTTTGGCTTTTCATCGCTAGAGCACGCAAGCAAGCATGCAAGCCCACGGGTGAACCAAAAAAAGAAACGCGCACCAAAACCCAGTGGACAAATTCAAAAGTTCCCGCTTTATGATGCCGTTCTTATCAATTTGTCATCGCCCCTCTTCCCGCCGCCGCCCGCTGGGTGTTTGTTGTTTGCCACGAGGCGTCCGAGTTGCCGCTTCGCCCAAGCGAATCCCTCGTATTTGTCAAAACTTTCTCGCAGAAGAAAAGTTTCCTTGATCGCCGTCGTCTCGGCGGCAGCCCGCCCTTCTCCCGCGCAGCTTCTTCCCCGCCAAGACATTACACGATACACGCTACGACGCGCTTTAACGCCGTTCGCCGCTCCCTTCGCGCGCGAGAGAACTCGATGAACTGAACAGAGGCGAACTTTGATCGCTTGTGTACGCCGGCGAAGACGACGACGACGATTTCGACGGCTGCTCGAGGCGACGACGTGACGACGCACAACGCGGAGTAGTGGAGTAACGACCGGATGCGACGCCTTCCTCTTAGACGAGGCTGGAGCAGTCGGTTGCGAGATCACGTCGAGCATGAGTGAAGACGCGGCCTGATGAGTTGGAGCTGGTGCGCCGCCAGATGGCAAGTCAGCCACGCACGCTCGCTCTCACGGAGACGCGCTGAGCGTTTAGGTTATGTGAAGGGTCGTCAAAAGTTCGGTTTCCGAATATTTATTTCGGACCTGATCCACGCTCGCTCTCGCGTGCCCTTTTTTTTTTTTTTTAATGCGAGGCATTAGATGTTTCATGGGGCGTAAAAAACCGGCGTCGTCTACATCGAATGGCGGGAAAAATCCGTGTACCGCGCGCTACTTTTGACTGGTTGATTGAATAATCGTTTATTTAAAATGACTGTTGCAATCCTGGTCGGCTTCCTCATGCGAGAAGCCTTGGTCGTCAGCCCCCAATACCACCCTGGTACTTATGCAGAGCTGGTCATTCAAAATAGGGTTGACCCGCCGCGGCGGCTCAGTGGCTAAGGCGCTGCGCTGCTGAGCACGAGGACGCGGGTTCGATTCCCGGCCGCGGCGGCCGCTTTTCTGATGGAGGGGAAAAGCAAAAACGGCCGCGTGTTTAAGATTTCGGCGCACGTTAAAGATCCCCAGGTGGTCAAAATTAATATGGAGCCTTCCGCAACGCCGCGCCTCATCGCCCGCGTTACGTCTGCGCGTTAAACCCTACAATCAATCAACCAAAGTAGGGTTGGACAGCAGGGCCTGCCAGGGTGGTGAAGGGGACGATATGGGGCTAGGGAGTTGGCCGTAGCGTGTTGGGACAGTCCGGCGCCATGTGTCGTAGGGTTTTTGGTTCTCAATGTCAGTATCCGCGTTCGCTCTGGTAGAGCTCGGGCTGCAGGCGGCGTGAGGTGGTGCACTGTCCCCATGTCGAGCTCGGGCTGGGGTGCCGGGCATTGCTTGCGTTCTTTCCGGTAGTGTTTGAGAAAATCGCGATATCTGTTGGGTATCGCTTCTGCGTTCAGAGTTTCTGGGACGGGAAAGGCAGTGGCAAGGAGTGCCCGGCGGGGTGTGTCCGCGCGCTGTGGCATGCGCCGCTTCGTTTCCCTTGTAGCCGCAGACATGACTTGTAGCGCTGGCGACATAAATACTCGTCCGACGCGGCTGCTCATGCCTGTTTGATAATTACGGCAGGCTTGTAGCGAGTCTCGGACTATTATATCTGGTGACGGTTGCAGTTCTGGTAGTAATTTTAAGAATTATTGTTCTTCGCCTGTGCCCAGCCTTTTACTCAATAGTAGTAGGGCCAGCAACGCTTCACTTCAGAATCAGTTCAACACCTGTATGACCAGAGTTTAACCAAGCTGCACAGCTTCCTAACTACAAATCTGTGAAAAAGTTCAAACGCCCACGCGGTTCGCCCACGCAAGTCCGTCCATGCTTTTTAAGGCCAAATCATCCCCCAGCCCCCCTCCCCCTTCTTTGAATCCATTCCACTTGGTCGTTCGACGCCGATCAAGACAACATGACGTAGGTCGCCAATTTTACTCTTCACATTCCGCCGCATCGAGCGTTCCGCGGGCTGCGTGGCAGCTGGCGCAAAGAGGAAAATATTACGGAAAGTGTCGAGAAAGAAAACCGTCGCGAAACGCATGGGCTGCTATAAATACGCGATATCAATTCTCCGTCGCTTTTACAAAATAAAAAAAAAAATATGGGGGGAGACTTTTCTTACTTTGTTTTGTTTTTTGCACCTGGTCATGGTCGCGCGGAACCGAGCGGAGGTTCACTCAAGCAAAAGAAAAAGGAATCGAACGTGTCGGAACAAAAACACGATGCAGTCGGCGATCCCGACGTAGAACGCTTCGTTTCAATGGCGCAAAAAGAGGGGGAAAGCCAGACGGTGAGCCACGGATTTACGCGATACTGACGAGCGCTTCGCTTTGGGATGCGCTTAGTGATAGAAACGCCAGTAGGGGGCAATCACGTCGCGAAGCGAGGAAACCGTACCGTGCTAGGACTACCGCCTAAAGCCGTGTAAGTAACAAGAAAACAACCGGAGAGAGGAAACCGGAGCATTAGGCGCTGCTGAGGGAACAGAAAAATGCTGCTGCCGGCTTGTGGGACGAACAACTGCAATAAACGTCGCGTCACTCGTACAGAAAAAAGACAAATATTTCGGAACAAAAAAAAAAGAATATTGCGCGAATACCTGCTCACTTCGCTGCAGATGTCCTCGATAGACAATAGTCTACTGCCGCCAGTGGCGTAGCCAGAAACAGAAAAAAAAAAAACAGAAAGGGGGGAGGAGAGAGGTTATATCCCGTAGGTAAAAAATACTTTTAAAATAGTCTGCGGCTAGACATATTTTTTTGTTGTTTTTTAATTTTATTCACTTTTTTACATTTACATTTATTGAAGTGGGTAAAAGCGTGTGCGGGAAGAAAGCCTAAAGGAGGGGGTGAGACGCGCCTTTTAGAAAATTTCGGCAGGTGTTTTGACACTGAACCCGCCCTGGCTGCGCCGTTGGCTGCCCGCCCCCGTCACGTAAATGCCTCTCTTCTCTTTACCGCCAACCTGCCAGGCTCCTCACCTCCAGACCCGCTTCCTCCAACCATGAACAAGAATAGAGGTTTTGGGCAAGTCAATGCACTTTTACCGCATTCGCACAGCTCGAGTGCCACCTATTGGAACCTTGCGTAACGGTTGAACTTGGAACGCCGCCCCGAGGACTAGGCACGGGCGCGAGCTCTTTTTATATTTTGGGGTCAAAATATTGTCTTCAACACGTATTTCTTACTTGTCATCGCAAATATCAAGCGGACATTTTTTTTTCTTCCATTAAAGGAACACTGCCTAGTACCAGTTATGAATCGATGTTTTGCCTCAGATACGCCAAATGTTACCTTTTTGCTAAAAAAAAAATATGAGAAAGTATGTGTGTGAGAGAGGAGAAATGCGTGCTTTAGTCAAGACCTAAACCAAAACACTCTTGCCCTCTGCATCAGTGCTGGCCCGTAAAGGTTGAAGTATGAAGAGTGAACCAGTGTGACAAGTATGGACAAGTAGTCAAGTTTGGTACCAAATTTAGTATTTCAGAAATGTTTTGAGTGAATAAAACTACTTGTTCAGTGAATTCTTTTAACTTTTGGAAGAAAAGCTGAATCGAGAGAGACAGACAGACAGACCGAAACTTTTGGGTTTAAGTAGACCAAGAAAAACGACCGTCTTTACAAAGGTTTCGACGTGACGCTGACAGGACGCGATAAGTTGGAGCTGTGCGATCACGTCAGCAATGAGCCAAAGGCCACTTCAAAAAAGAAATCAATAAGGCAAAAAATGCTGCTGCTGTTAGAGGCTTTGTAACCGGCACAAAGACGACGACGAGACGGCCGATTTTATTTTAGGATGACTTTCTTGAAAAGTCACTTATAGGTGACTGGCGCCAGGCACATGGCGGAGAAATCACCCCAAAAATTCCAACCCGCGCCCGGTTTACTTTTGGGGGCACCTGTACGCATCGCGCAGCATTGCTGCCAGTGGGCGTGCCCAGAAAGAACGGAATTCGCCCCCATGCCAGCGTTAAACGCAAAAAAAAAAAAATATCAACTGCGGCTCTACGTCTGTGTGAACACTTGCGTGTTTACTGGACATTTGGGACGGTAAATAATGATGCGAAAATACATTTCAGAGCAGCCGCCGTAAAAGAATTGGAGCGGTTTTCCGCGGCCGGGTAACACCTCCAAGGCAGTAAGATATCCGACACTTGAGGGCCAACATTCCGAGGAAGGCGTATAGGAATGCATAAAAGGAATGTGATTTCGACATACAAGGACGCAATAGCCTAAGGCAGAAACGTTTAAATACATCACGCTGCCTTCCTAACAACGTGAAAGACAAAATTCTCGAACGTGGCCAATGGCAAAAAGTCGGCTACGATCTGCTGCTGGCAACGTGGGCTGACTAAAAGTGTTGCGGCTGATTGTGTTCCGGCTTTAGAATTAGAAAACATCGACATCTTCTATATGCAGCTCAGTGAACAATGAGTTAGACGTTTCGTTGCGCGTAATTAAGCACAGCGTTAACGTCACCACACGTTAAATATTAATATAGGCACAGAAACACACCCGCTCAAGTAGACTGGCGAATGACCATTACAGCTGCTGCCGGAAGCTCGCAGCTGTAATAGCCAACTTAAATGACTACACGACGTTTTTTTTCAACGCCATTGGGTCGAACTACCATTTGAGTCAAACGAGCACCACCGCCGACCTTGGAAACGCGAACGTTCGTATACTCTCGGACGCAGTTTCTGCACGCCGCGTTGTACAAAAATAATAATTTACGGGTAAAACTCGGTTTTAAGCTGATGTAGCCGACTTATTGCACGAAGAACTTTGCTGCGAGATTCCAAGCGATGTTTTTGCTTCCTCACTGGCCCGGCTTCCAACCGGTAATCCCCAACTATCACTTTCCCGCGACTGGTTTCGTCACTCTCGACACAGCCCCTGTGAGCCGCCGCATCGAAAATTCAGAAGTAACTTTATCCGCAGGCATTCATGATATTAATTATAAGGTTTTGAAAACCACATGCAGTTATTTAGTCGACCGTAATTCCTGCTGCAATATATTCAGTTTCCCCAGTGTTCCACTTCGCTACATGACTGGAAAGTGCATAAAACCGGTAGCACTAATCTCCCCTTAATTATCGACCGAAATCATTAACCAGCATGCCGTATTAAGCAACGAAGCATATATTTATTGCAACCTTGTCCGTTTCGGGAACAACAATTCATCTCTTTTCAATTATTAAAATGCTAATGGAAAAGTGTTTTCATCCGAAACACGGCTTCTGTCCTTTATTAATGAGATTTTTAATGTTACTGATAACAAACCCTTTGTCGGCGTTGCTTCTCTAAATTTCGCAGTTTTGCTGCTATCATTTCACGGTGTTTACTGTGCTCCACTTGCCACATGACCGGAAAGTGGTTAAGGTAGTTCCCGTGCATGAAGCAAATAACAACAATCTCATCTTATTTATTAACCTATCGTATTATGAAGCATGTACTTGTTAACTAATCAAGCGTATAATTATTGCAATCCAATCATGTCCGTTTTCTTCAAAATATTTCATTTTTGTACTATACACACGGTTGTAGTAATATTCATAATGCGAGAAATGCCTTTCTAAAGCTATCCATAAAAACAACATAACTGCCCATGGGGTTTCTAGACTTTGTAATAACCTTTGACACAGTTCCGCATAACTTACTCATTCGTATACGCTTAGTCAGTTTCATATTCACAAAAATGTTCTACACTGGATAGAGGGTTTTCTCTCTAAACGTTCCCAGTACGTTCCTGTTAACATTCATGACTCGCCCAATACAGTATACTAACCCCGGGGGTGCCGCAAGGGTCATTGTTGGGTCCTCTATTATTCCCTGTCTATATTTACGACCCACAAAGAAAAATCACTTCTATTCGACTGCTTGCCGATGATTGCGCCTATACTGCATAATAACGAATGACTTGGATCCGTCTGTACTACAGACAGCCCGACGGTATCGAAATTTCTTTCCGGTGTACTTCTTGGTTGAATACGCTTAACACAAGTGCAAAGTAAGGAAAGTTTTAGGTCTTCCAAACAAAATTTTGTGAGGTCCACCTGCGTTCTCAATAACAAGTGCATGAGCACTGTTGCCTTTAGGTTTAAGATTTAAGTCTCATGAATCCTGTACCAACTAGCCCGCCTCCGTCCCTTCATACACGGTTTCCTCCTATCGTTATCTTGGTATTCATTTAGCTCACGATCGCACTTGTCATACGCACATTAAGGATATTTGTACCAGAGCTATTTGCGCGTTGTGGTATATCTGCTGAAATGTTTCTTCTGCGCCTATTCAATTGAACTATACAGGTTACTGGTGGTTTGAATATGGCTTCTCTGTTTCGGATGATGATGATGATGATGATGATGATGATGACGATGATGATGATGATTTCAGGTTTAATAGCTTAGCGCCGACAAAGGCAAAGAGCGCCATGACAATGCTGAATGAAATGAGAAAGATTTGTAATAAAGACACTAGTTCAAACATTTCCTACTAACTTATCCTTAAACGCTCGAATCAAATCTCCTACTCTTCCATGCCAGTGTGTCAACAATAAAACAAGCGCTCTAGCTTGAGCATAAGCTATTGTCTACCTCGTCTTCGGGCGGCGAGTGCGCATAATAAAATAAACAAATACACAAACTAGTAAATAAAAAAAAAAACAGATAACAACAAAAATTGGCAACCCTCGCAAAATGTACGCAGGCATTTAAACGGTCTGCGCGCATTTCTACTTCCACAAACAGTTACACGGACCGATGTGCACCTGCTTCATCCTTTTCGTTAAAAGGCCCATCGCGACGTTGCCTTTAGGGTCATGCAATTTCAATTAGAATGCTGAGAGTAATTTAAAGTCGCGAATGTCATGTAAATTATACAAAGTAGCATAGCCTCTGAGCGCTACGGATCAACCCCCGCCGGCTGAGCTGAAATCAGCGTAAAGAAATTGACCTCCGAAAGGACGCGGCCCCTTACAAAAAAAAACTACGGATGGCTGTTTAAGGCCCACTACGCCTGTAAAAACACGAAAGAGATGATTAACAGACGCGAAAAATGTCGACATCGCTATTCGCTACAGGGAATAACATTACATCAAGCAACATCCCCCGAGTCTTCGCGTTGCTTCTACAACGTGTTCCTGTCAAGTTTTACCTGAGAGGTCTTATGCGCGTCGGCAGCGATCATACGATGCGCCGTTGAAGACCCGAAGAAAAGCACTCACCTGCAAGACATGAAAAAGAACACAAGAAGAATGTCAGGACCCCGTGGCCGTTACGACATCGAGCGCACACACAGCACATCAGATCCGACACTCGTTAAAACACTTCGCATTTTCAGAACTCTTGCGTAATATACGTCACCTGCAACCAGGTTACATGTAATACCCCGCATTTTGGAGTGATTTCCCAACGCGAACATGAGATGTTCTGAAGATTATTCCCGAAGTAGTTTTTTTTTTTTTTTACCTACGCCACGATTTCACAGTATTTTTTTTTTTTTTTTACAGCTGGAAGAAAATATACGAAAAAGGACGGTGATAATATTAACACTGTTCCGACGAGTTGCGAAAAGAACAACACGGGCTCAGCTGTTCATCTTCATTTCTTTCTCAGTTTGCCAGACTTTTCCAGAAATATTAGCATGTCTCGTAAGAGGCACATGTACATGCGTGCTTTGATCGAGCTGGTTCTGATCAACGAACCGGTTCTGGAACAGCCCACTCCGTTTATTCCAATAGCGCGAAAGGTTGGGAGTTAATTAGATTGGTTATCTGTTTCACCGCAGCAGAATGACGACGCACAAGCTCAGCTTCAGTACTTTTACCTAGAAAATCAATGTCACGCCAAAGTGAGCCATTTGATGTTCGTTTGTACGAGCCTTATTCTAACAACGTGTCAGTTCTGATCTGGAATAGGCTGAGTGGTCCGAACACACAGATAAACTGTACATATTTTCCTTTGTTTCGACTTAACATTTGCAATCTGTTCCCTGAAGGGTATACGTTTACGACAGCATGCTCGTGTGCTAGTTGATTGATTGATTGTTGGTTTTTTAACGCGCCGACACAACGCAGGTGATGAGGCGCGTCGTAGTGGAGGGCTTCGGATGAATTCTGACTACCTGGGGATTTTGAACGTGCGTCGAAATCTCGTCCACACGGGCGTTTTTGCTTTCCGCCTCCATTAGAAAAGCGGCCGCCACGGCCTGGAATCGAACCCGCGTCCTTGTGCTCAGCAGCACAACGTCCATAGCCACTGAACCACAAAGGCGGGTGTGTGCTAGTTCGTATACGTAAACTGAGAAAGCACTGGGGTGCCCCAGGGTTAGAAAAAAAAATTCACGAACGTGCCAGAGACGCACACTGGAAGCACATTTATTCTTGTATTTTTCCTGTTAATCTTCGTTCCATGCCCACTAAAATAAACGGTGAGAACCTGCCTGTGGCGTGTTCAGTTCTCCTAGCTGCGTTGCATTTTGCGCTGTGATGAAGTAGGGCTAAACACATCAATATCGTAGGCATGACCAAAAACATATCATGCTCAACGTGCCTGTAAGCCCACGGTACCGCGAAACCCACCGCGCCTTCTGTGCCGCAGACCGAAAGAAACAGAACATCCATGCGGAGACGAGCAGTAAAGGTTATCCCTTGAACTGGATAAAACAAGATACCTTACTTGTTTTAAATCTGCGAGGCCTGCACGAGTAATAAAAAGGGAAAAAAGGCGATGCCGGAGAGACGAAGTATAGGGTATTGTATTGTAAGCACTGCACTCAAGAAGAAACATTCATTTCACAGGACAGGGTGGCGGTGACAAACACGGCTGTCGGCCCCCTCACAGCAAGCCCACAATTTTACAGCGAAAGAATAGCTAAATAAACTAAAACACCAACGGCTACACATGCCACAGAGGGCACAGACGACGCACTATGAGGAAACAAAGCGACGAACGGGGACGACGCGACGCCCAAATTAAACGAAAATATAAACGACAGTGAACGTACAGGACGATTGCAGCGTATACACGCGACGGACGAAAAGAAGTTAGAAAAAAATGAAAGCGGGTCAGCCGTTACCGCGCTTGCATTATGCAGAAATCATTACATGTCGAAGAGATATCGAAAGCGCTTTCCCTAGCGGCTTGAGTTCACCACCGCGAAACAACGGATTTCAATTTAAGTTAAGCCTTTTTGAGAAACAAAACAGTTCGTAAAAATCGTCTTGGAAGCAATTTTCTGGGGTACCGAGCAAACGTGGAGTACGGGGAAATATTTCGCAAGGCAGCGTTTTTACGAAGAATACTTCAAAGGTGCCGCTGGAATAGCTCAGTGTACCCATGTCGCGCGCAGGTAACGGTTTCATAAGGGGTTGCGACAAATACTAAAGACGCCGAAGAATAATTGAGTAATTTTGTTTGGTTAGAAGAGAGAGACAGAGCTCTTGTTTTGCAAGAACCACTTGTAAGAATTGGTAAGAACCACCGCTTCACACTCCTACTACCACACTGATCGAGATTCTAATGCAGGGAACATATTCTCCCGCATTCCGCCTAAAATCCGTGGTTGCCCGCAGTTATCATCCCGTGCTTGTGTTTACTAAACTAAAGTTTACCTAAGTCGCCATTATAGGCCACCCTAAACAGCGGTTAGTTAGCAGTTAATACCCGCTTTCAGTTAACGACCAAATCCAGACAGATTACTCGACAGGGCTGAATGCCAATTACAAACAGGAATTACATACACACAGTATATATATATATATATATATATATATATATATATATATATATATATATATATATATATATATATATATATATATAAACCCTACGACGATTAGCGATCTTGGAACTTCTGTGGTGAAAAACAATTAACCAAACAATCGGAAAGCTACCCGGAGTACAAGATTGTCGCTCGAAGTCTTTATTTTCACCACGTGTTAATTCCTTGCTTCAGCATTTTTTCTTGCCGTTTCCTTTACATTTTCCTGCTTTCATGCTTCCCAATTCCCTTTTTTGCCCTCATCCCCAATCACTTGAATTAAATTGTGTATAGGCCGCTTACCCAGTACACCTTTCTAAACTCCGAAAATATCAGAAGAAAATAGCGTTAACCGAGTGTCATAAAAACACAGCGCTACCATACTGCGCCAGAAGCACAAAAGCTAAAAGCATACCGACGGTCTCAAAAGGTGCAGCTTGTGTACGTAGCTACATAAAAGAAAGCGGGTACTTGCCGCTTATTAAAAAACGTTCTAGTGAACGGCGAGCTTTCTTTTTGCGCAACAGCTAAAGGAAATGAGGCAGCGCCATTACACTCCAACCCTGCTTGCTTTGAACGCGTCTTTCGCAACAGCCACGAAACCGGAGACTTAACGCGTTTATTTAAACGTGGCTGTCAGGAGCTAGTTATACGGAACGGCTAAAAAGAGGTAGATGGCTCGAACTTGCATTAACCGTGCTTTGTGGGAGCGTTCTGCGTAACGGTTACAAATCGAGGTACTTCCCCGTATCCTTAACCGTGCCCATTAAAGCCACTTTTTGCATCTGATTCATGACCATATTACAGGCCACGCGCTTGTATTCCTCCGGTACCCACGCTCCGTTTCCATAACCTTTTCGGATTGCGAATTAAATATAGCGAGGCACGCTAAGTGTCAGACGTTTATCAAGTGCATGCTAGACGAGCCCAAGCCCACGTTCCCAGGACGAAAGCGTGTTACAAAAAAGTTATCGAATTCCAGCATGGTATGTACATGATCGAAAACGACACAAATATCGAAAAAGGATTTATACAATTGATACACTGTGGGAATAATTGTAACCATTTGATGAACGAGTAGTGGTTAGTGAGGGTGACGATGTTACCTGGGAGCTGATTCCAGTGACGAATAGCAAGAGTGGCCAGACGAAAAACAGGTTAGTACGCGGGAATAATGGCTGGACTTGGAATGCATGATCTAGACGAGAAAAAAAAAACGCGATTAGCGGGTCTTACGTGCGAGGCAGCGAGAGAAGACTGGCTGTGTGTGGTACGGCCTATGTGTGACGGACAAACGTTATGTGAATGTGGCGGACGACAGAATTTGGCGTTGCAAAAATACGGCAGTCTGTCGGCTACCGCACCACATACCTCCCACAGCAGAAAAATACAAAGCGCCACGTAGACACCGCTTTGCCCTCACGAGTGTTTTAAGAATAATTCGCTGTCATCGTTCGAAGAAAGGTGTCAAAAGATTACGTCAAAGATAAGCTAACAGAACGTCGAGGGAAACTGCAAATCAAACCCCGGCTCAAAAGTAATTGGTTTCACTTCTTGACTGCGTTTCAGCAACGAAAATCACTCAGACAAGGCGGAAAAACTGACCACGGAAGGCGCTTATCGTTAGTAATGATAAGCGTCCTCATTTTCTATACAGAAACATAAAAAAGCAGGAATCAGCGCGCAGGTTTCAGAAGAACGGGCTATAGAAAAAATCATTGTACTTTACCTACATTAATAGAGCCTATTTAAGATGTCCACCCATCGCTCCCAGTTTCCCTCAATTTACTATAAACAAACACTTTCAAACCCAATCCACCCGAAGATATTAAATGGCGGTGGTGTAATAAAAATGGCGCTTGGAAACTTCACCTTCCCATTTTCGAGGGATCAGCAATCAGCGCTTGTTTACAGACGTCCCTCGTACATCCACTTTCATCCCCCAACGAAACCCACGGTTATAAACTATTGCCACTAAACTACCACAGCAGAAGAAAGAAGAAAGAAACAAAAATAGAAGATGCGAGCTTAACAGATGCGACCACTAAGCGGGGGAAAACAAAACAAAAAGTAATTACACGCATGATGGTTTCTCTGCAGAGCACGTCGTCCCAACAGGCAAAGCACGCTTTACAGGGGCCGAATTATTTCTTGATGCGAATCGCAGTTTCACCGGACAACTTCCCTTCGCCCAACACACCTGTTTGAAGAACGTTAATTCTCAATTACGGGAAACGAGGCGGCAAGCTACACATGTAGTACGCAGTGCAAAAAAAGGCAATAAAATAAAATTACAGTCACTCGATGGATTCTCTGAAAAACTTCTGCCTAGCCTCCCCGCAGGCACGAGCGGAAGTACTTCTCGAAAGAAATTTAACGAAGGTTTGGCATCAAAACTTCCTTAAACGCAGGACGCACCATTAAAGAACACTGCCAATAAACTACCGGCGACCCATTCATATAAAGAAAAAGGCGGGAGTTTCAGTGATAAGACACCTCCGCGCAAAGTCAACAGGCAGATATTGCAGACTGCTGGCGGATTTGCACAACAATGGCTTCCCCCCGCCAACAAAACCACGCTCGAAAAGAGGCGGAAGTCTTGTTGTTTCTCAATTAAACACAGTTTCAGCAACAGAATTTCATTCTGCGCAAGACACACGATTATAGATGGTTAGCCCCAAACTACCAGTACCTTCTCCGCAAAAAGAAAAGGAAAAAAGAAGACACAAGCTTCAGCGAACGGACCCACAGAACCCAAAAAACAACAACAGTCCCAAGCTGAATGCAATTCCAAGCAGAGAACCATTTCCGTAGCGCAAATCATGCGTTAGAAAGAGCAGAATATTTCTTGGGAGCCTGGAGTATAGGCCTCCTGCGCTGCCCAGGGGGCGCTGCGCAAGCGACTTCCGGGCAGTACTTCCGGGTAGTACAAAGCTGCGCGGGTCCCATAGGATCCCGTGTTGACAGAAGCAAAATGAGCTCGACGCTCCCGATTATTTTGCGACGTGGTCACCAGCTCATCCCCGACGCGTCCGATCTATTTCAGCGATCAACTTGGCATTAGGGGAAAAAGCTTTGCAGCGCTAAACACGTTTACAGCGCCGACGAAAGGGCCGGGACCGTGACGGCGTCTGCTACTCGCAGGTTCACCGATCGATGGTCGTACGAAGTGAAATTTTAAGTGAAATTTCTAGTTTAAACTAATACTCTAGGTGACAAAGACTTCTCAAAAACAGCCGATCAAAAAAGAAGAGTGACGCAATCGGCGATGATCGCGCTTTAAAAAGCCAGCGAGTCCGGCGGACCGCAGGCTCGCCTGCTGCGGTGCGCCGCTCTTTTGCGTACCTGCACACTATGCGTGCACTTTCATTAAACAGTGCTCGTTTGCGTCGCCGTTACGAATACATGGTGCAGCGTTAGCTTGCCGTTTTGTTGCGTGTCTCAGTGACAAATTGCCGCGACCGTCAGAAGAGTGAAATCTGTTTTGCGATTCCGAAATGGCCGTAAAACGAAGTGGTCGGGCGAACTAAGAGGCCGCTCGCTTTCCTTGTTTGCTCTTACTTTACTTAATTATGCTCTTGCAGCATACATTCCCAGTTCGCACTTAATAGCCTAGAATGAGGGTCAGCAACGGCCGAGTTCCATGTTCCATGCAGCTGGACGGCAAATCGAGGGCGAAGGGGGGGGGGGGGGGGGGGGGGGAGGAGGAGGAGGGTGCTTTGAATGCAAAGAGAAAAAATTCAGCGAATTTCTAATAACATTTGATAATATTCTGGCGAAGTGTGAACATCGGGGGATGGGGTCAATTCAACTGGAGGACGCCAATTCTCTGTTCTTTTCTCGCTGTCTAACTCCATTTGAAGTCAAAACTGTCGTGTCGGCGTTCAGATTCGACGACCCCTGCACTAGAAAACCAACACAGTCAGGGATGATCGTATGTAAATATTCAGGGCCCCGCGCCGTGTATGCGGCTGTGTTATGTTATGCTGTGCGTGTGATTTGGTGCGTGTTTTGCGTCCTTTAATAGCGCTTAATTTGTTTATTTATTTGGCGCAATTGCCCCACCTACTCGCTAGTATACATGTACCCTGCCGTTCGTAAATCATGCGGCGTAAAACGTTACGCAAGAATCATTTAGTTTGCGAAAATACGAAACAAAATTTCCACTCGTTTCAAAGGCGGTGCCAGGCCAGCAGTGTCAGCTGAGTCGGCTGCGCAAATCTGCGCAAGCTCCCGATGAAGTAACCTTTTGCAGTTACCTCAGGATGTAAGATGAGCAGCACTCTGGGTTTATGCTACTCGTGAACTTTCCTTTGTCGACCGCACGCAAGAAGAAAAAAACTGTAACTGTCGTCAAAACAGTTAAACTGTTAAACCACCGAACTAGCCGATACTGTCCCACGCCGCGGACCACCGTTACAGCTCGCTCAAAAGAAAGCCGACAAGTCGGCTTCTTTTAGGGGATATTATTTTGTTAGCCCTCTGCAGCTACTTTCAGGCTATTTCATACAGTATGCAGGTCAGGTAAACACGCCGCAAAGCGCCACAACCAACTTTCACCCTGGCATGTAATTGAAAACACATGGAGGGCGGCGAGGGTCGTCTGCTTTTGTACTACCCAGAGGCGTCGGCCGCTAGGGGCGCTGCATGTCGCCAAAACTCCAGCGCAGGAGGCCTATTGGAAGGAACACTGTAGCTAAGCAAAAGTTGGGATAGAAAGTTGAAAAACGGCTAAGCCATATGAGTATAAAGGAGAAATTATACGACGCGCCTTTCTCAAAACTAAGTAGCTGGAAAGAGGCAGAAACGCCTAATCTTGCACCACGAGGCGCATAAGGTGGGAAGACAGAAGAAAAAAATTACGCGAGCGCCCGATGCCTTTATATCCAGCGAGAAAAAATAGCCCTCATAATTAGGGAATCCAAGGACGACCTTTCAAACACCCGAGTTCTGATAATGAAATTCAAGGAAGTGGCGGATAAACAGGGAGGAATAATATTGAATAAATTAGAAGGAACAGAAAAGCTTCATCTTCTCGAGCTGGAACCGCCAAGTCGGGTTGAAAACTGCCGGGTGCAGGAGAGGCGAGCAAGCAACGACAGGATTTTTACATTTCGGCGCCTAAACAAAACTAAGTACAAGGAGTAGCAGAAAAGTAGGCGGGCACGTCGAGTGAAATAGAATTGGACCAACGGAGGATTCAGGCAGTTAGATTTCGCCTCTCCATCTTCTTGGCGAACCGATGGAGGCGAAATAGTGATGTTCTTTTGATGGCGAGCCGAGAGGACGATCTCGACTCGCTCCGATGACCGACGACCGATGCTTGGAGCGGGTGAGGGATGAGGACTGCCTTCCTTGCTGGATATTAGGTTTATTTACATTATTTAAAAAGACTCCAACTTTACATCAGGTCAGAGTGACGGTTACATTGTCACTCTGACAGCAGCAGCCTGTTCGGCCGAGATCTATACTAAACTAGATCCCCTCTCGACCGACCTCCGACAAAACCCAACACTCTCGTTTTGATAGCAAAAACTCCGCCTCCAAAAAGGGGGCGTTCAAGAAAGAGAGAAAAAACCTTTCAAAACAATTATTACAAACCATTGATTGGCCACAGGAACCAGCCAATCACAAAAATGTCCCCACCTGCGGTCACGTGACCTAACGCTCTCTCTTACACACTCATAGTGCGTTTCCCACGACCCCATAGCACCCGACAAGCAAATACAGGACATCTGTGGCCTAAGTGGACACACATTACGTTCAGCGGGCGGCATCTGCACAACAGCCAAGCCGAGGGCCCAGAGCAGTCCCCGCGCGGCTGACCTCCCTCCGCGCGACGCCTCCCACGAAGCGTGCGTCTGCGCGAGCGGCGGGACAATGAGGGTTGCTAATTCCCTCCCAGACTAAAGGGGCGCCGCCGGCCACCTGAACAGACCACGGGGAGAGACGCTGCCAGCCGAGGCGACCATCGTCGAGGCGAACGACCCGTCGACGAAGAGCGCCCACCGCAGGAGTCGAAGATTTTCCAAACTCACACCGCGCGCGCTTTCAACACTAAGAGATACGATCATCTGGCCGCCGTCAGCTTGTTATGCCGAATGACCCTGCCACCCTCGACGCGACAGAGGCACTCAGGCTAATCGCCCCCATCCTTTGACACACAAAAGGACGGGCACAACAGCTCTCCGCGGCTCCGAACTTGGCGTCCGCGCGGCTACATGAAAGGGACACGGGAAAGTAGCCACCAGCGGAGGCGACGCCAATACATGGGCCACCGGCGGCCTTCATTAATTACATGCGGAGCCCGAACTTAACACCTCCGCACTAAGAATGTTGTCCGTACACTAGCTGTACGTACAACATTAACTATCCTGCAGGTTATGTCTTACGGCAGAGTCAGACCTAAAAAAAAACACACTCAAGCCGTTACGCAAGAACAATACAACGCGGGTACAATACAGTACAACAAAAAAAATTAACCCGCTACACTCCAACCCAAACAGCACAACGCGCCGGCCAACTGCACCAAAAACGGATACAACACGGCATACTCAGTGCCTTGGCCTAACCATGGCTTGCGCAACATCAAACAATAAACGAAGGCGCTCAACTACAGGGCCCGTGAGAACCAACTCGCGGCACCCTCTACCATTAAAGGCAACAGGCCCCACGAAGGGTATAAATGTTCGAACTTGACAACTGAATGAATGACACCATCCATTCTTAAACGTTAAGCGCATGCAGGAACATTCTTTCACTCTAAGGAAAGAAAAAAAAAACATCCGAACAAAACCAAACGTACCAAAAGAGGCTACTCCTGTACCAATAACAAAACGTTTAAAGAAAGTTCAGCATTTCTTCACGCACTCGCGGACGCCGGTTCTTTCGGAATGCGACACAGATTGTTCGTCCCGGTTGCGGTTCACTCGCTGTCCACATGCGATGTACTGAAAGTTCACTTTTCAGTACTTCAGACACTAGTTCGCACACAAGCGCCACAAGTGGGCCCTACCTGCACATTCCATGGCCCACCATGACCACATGCCAACGGCGCAAATAAAGGAAGCACTCGCCATTGTACCCAAGGTAAACTCTCTACCGTGCTGTAACCGCGGATCTACTTCACAAGAATACAGCGTTAAAAACCGCCAAACCGCCAATTACACGCCTTACGACAGCTGAACGCAACCAAACATGCACACACAAAAAGAAAACTAACTACAAGGGGGAGAACGACAGTACAGGTAAAACTAAAAATAATTCTCATCTGAGCGATCCATACGCACCCAGAGAAAAACACGCTAACAACTAAGTGTGCGCAAAACAACCTGACCCCGTTCTGTCCAGCACTGCACACTATTCAGCGCAACCCCCCTTCCACGGCGGCACACACCGACCGTCGCACGGAAACTGATTCCGTTTGTGCGCCACCAGCTGATTCTACACGAACCCTGGTTTGGCTCGCGGTGTCCTCTGCTCCCTGGGGGAAAAGGAACACCCTACTCGGCGGTAGCGCGTACGACGATGTCGCACCTGCGCCGCCCCACCTGCCCCCGCGTCCCGCGTTCTCGCGCCTGTCGGAATCGACGTACGCGCAAGACGCCGCGGGCCCCCCCGCACATTCCTGCTTTGCGCACGGAAGCTCAACGATTAGGCGCGCCGTTCCGCTGCCCTTGCATGACCCCTGCGCCTCCTCTGCCTCCTCAGAGATGAGCATGCTTTCTGCAGCTAAGACATCCGTCTCGCGAGATTCTATGATCTCATCTGTAGCAGTGGGGACGCCAACGTGTTGCCAACAACTGGGGTGGCTTCGGCCACCTCCACTACATTCCCACTCTCCTCATCCCGTGGCGCTCGAAGCGCCCACGAGGGAACAAAAACTGTGAAGACATTGGTATCCCCCTCGAGTTTACCAATCCTGCGGAGCTTCGCTTTTTCGTAAGCGATCTCCGCTCTCCCTTGGGCTAATTGAGCGCTAAGCTCCTCAGCCGTCCACACGGACGGGCTACCCGCGCCCCTGCTACCCGCTAGCCTTGCTTTTTCCAAAGCGTGCTGGGCATTTTTGAGAGCTAATTCAGCTCTCAACTCCTCAATTTCGAGCACAATGGCACTAACCTTCCGGTCGGTGCCGCGACATCCCGTTAGCATAGTGGCCATGGTGAACCCGGAGAAAACAAATCAGGGCCCACCTGTGCCCGCTCCGGGTTCGGCCGGGTCGCAGTGTCGCTGGTGCAGCAGCTCGTGGACCCGATGCGCCGCTCTCGCCGCTGGGATGGGGCCGTGCTCCCTGGGCCAGAGCCCCCGAGGCCTCCCGCTGAGGTGTCGCCCCGTTGAACCGCGGCTTCCGCCGCCCTGGGCCAGAGCCCACGAGGCCTCCCGCTGAGGTGTCGCCCCGTTGAACCGCGGCTTACGCCGCCCTGGGCCGAAGCCCCCGAGGCCTCCCGCTGAGGTGTCGCCCCGTTGAACCGCGGCTTACGCCGCCCTGGGCCAGAGCCCACGAGGCCTCCCGCTGAGGTGTCGCCCCGTTCAACCGCGGCTTACGCCGCCCTGGGCCGGAGCCCACGAGGCCTCCCGCTGAGGTGTCGCCCCGTTGAACCGCGGCTTACGCCGCCCTGGGCCGGAGCCCACGAGGCCTCCCGCTGAGGTGTCGCCCCGTTGAACCGCGGCTTACGCCGCCCTGGGCCGGAGCCCACGAGGCCTCCCGCTGAGGTGTCGCCCCGTTGAACCGCGGCTTACGCCGCCCTGGGCCGGAGCCCGCGAGGCCTCCCACTGAGGTGTCGCCCCGTTGCCGTTGAATCGCGGCTGCTGCCGCACTGAGCCGGAACTCACGAGGCCTCCCGCTGAGGTGTCGCCCCGTCGATGCTTGGAGTTGGGCTCGTTGTTGGTCGGAGCCGAACCTTGCGTTGAAGCAGTCTCTTCGCAATGCCCCACCAGCTCCAGCCGATGGTCGTGGTCATCCTGTCGACTGCGCCAGTTAGATTTCGCCTCTCCATCTTCTTGGCGAACTGATGGAGGCGAAATAGTGATGTTCTTTTGATGGGCGAGCCGAGAGGACGATCTCGACTCGCTCCGATGACCGACGACCGATGCTTGGAGCGGGTGAAGGGGTGAGGACTGCCTTCCTTGCTGGATATTAGGTTTATTTACATTATTTACAAAACTCCAACTTTACATCAGGTCAGAGTGACGGTTACATTGTCACTCTGACAGCAGCAGCCTGTTCGGCCGAGATCTATACTAAACTAGATCCCCCCTCGACCGACCTCCGACAAAACCCAACACTCCGTTTTGATAGCAAAAAACCCCCCCTCCAAAAAAGGGGGGGTTCAAGAAAGAGAGAAAAACCTTTCAAAACAATTATTACAAACCATTGATTGGCCAGAGGAACCAGCCAATCACACACATGTCCCCACCTGCGGTCACGTGACCTAACGCTCTCTCTTACACACTCATAGTGCGTTTCCCACGAACGCCATAGCACCCGACAAGCAAATACAGGACATCTGTGGCCTAAGTGGACACACATTACGTTCAGCGGGCGGCATCTGCACAACAGCCAAGCCGAGGGCCCGGAGCAGGGCCCCGCGCGGCTGACCTCCCTCCGCGCGACGCCTCCCACGAAGCGTGCGTCTGCGCGCGCGGCGGGACAATGAGGGTTGCTAATTCCCTCCCAGACTAAAGGGGCGCCGCCGGCCACCTGAACAGACCACGGGGAGAGACGCTGCCAGCCGAGGCGACCATCGTCGAGGCGAACGACCCGTCGACGAAGAGCGCCCGCCGCCGGAGTCGAAGATTTTCCAAACTTACACCGCGCGCGCTTTCAACACTAAGAGATACGATCATCTGGCCGCCCGTCAGCTTGTTATGCCGAATGACCCAGCCACCCTCGACGCGACAGAGGCACTCAGGCTAATCGCCCCCATCCTTTGACACACAAAAGGACGGGCACAACAGCTCTCCGCGGCTCCGAACTTGGCGTCCGCGCGGCTACATGAAAGGGACACGGGAAAGTAGCCACCAGCGGGGGCGACGCCAATACATGGGCCACCGGCGGCCTTCATTAATTACATGCGGAGCCCGAACTTAACACAGGCCGATGGCGATCAATTTCGGCGAAGAAAAAAAAAAATACGGACCAATAATCGAAGGCGGGCAGGTATACACGGGGAGGCGGCGTACCGGTGTAGGACACGAATTCAATCATGGAACAGGTATTTTCCTCAATATCGACTGCCATACATCACGAAGGACGAGAAGGCAAGAAAGGGGAAGTGAGGAGGAGGAGGATGATATGTAGAGCCAGAGCAGCGTAGAGAACGGTGAGGAGAGTACGAATCGATCTTTCTAAAACAGAGTTAAGGTTGAGGAACAACAGCAGCAGAAAAAAAAAAAAAACTGCAACAACTGTAAGAAGTGTTTCCCAAGGTGCGCTGCTCGTCGCAAAGCAAGGAAAGTCGTCAGAAACAGCCAATTTCGGAAGAAATGTTTTTGCCGACACTGCCACGACCACGGGCACCACGGGCAATACGGTCATTGCTGAACGGCAAACTCAGCTCACGACAAACAAAGAAAACGAAAGCCTCCTACAGCAAGACGAAGCTGCAGCAAAAATAACTCTGCGTGTGCTGTTTAGGCCGTCTATAAAAGCGCACAGACGGTACAAACGAAGAAATCGGCTTAAGAGGCCCAGATTGTGTTTGTACACAAAGTCAACTGTAAACATTCCCCGCCCGATTGCCTAAGGCTGCCTAATGCCGCGTGGTTGGCTCGTCGCTGGTGTGCCTGTGTCGTAGGAAATGCAATGATCATATTAATCCAGACCTTACTGGTGCTTTACGTTGATAGGAGGGCCGTCAATAACGGTGGCTATAAAAACATTTGTTTGACCATTCGAGGTTTCTTTGCAGGCACAAATATCCCGCAGCAATTAAAAAAAATATCGCGTTTTATATTCAATTTACATTTAAAATTGTTCCATAGTTGGGATGAGGCGGCTGCTGCAAAAAAAAAAAACAGTCATTAAAGACATAGCGGTGCTAAAAAGGTGTAAAGTCTTCGTCAAAAGTTCGTAGGGCATGTCGGCAGTTCACAGGCTACAAAGAAATCAGCATACAAGCTTTTCCACGGCGAAGTGAAACTGGGATGTTTGATGCAGAAAGCTGGCGAAAGCACTATTCCTTGCATAACGTCCTAAAAGAATGCAACCACCCTTGAACTTAAGCCTTGTCTTTACATTTTTGCGGCCCACAAACGTTCGGCATGGCATATAAAAGTTTGACAAATACTGTATACATGAACCTTAGGCCCTACGCCGCAGCGACTGGCCTCTTTTCTACACATAAAAACACGAGAAACTATAACATACGACGACCTGCTTTTATCGCAATGTATAATATATGCCTGTCTACGAGAGAAAGCTTATTCGCAGGAATGACCCGACATCCAAATTGCTATCGCCATTGCTGTGACAATAGTTTCCGCGCAGTGGCAATGTACTCTGAGGAGCATGGGTTTATTTCGGTTTCCCAACGCATCTCAATTCCACCTTAAGGCCCATCACAGCGACAAAAGCAATCAGACACGACGCAAATGTAGCCCAGCGTCGCAGGTGCAGCGCCTAAGCCGATTGCTTCAAGAGTTTCATACCAACATATACTAGACGGAAACCTGGCGCTGCAATCGCGGGCCGTCGTGGGCGCCGCTATTGCATCTAGCGGCGTTCCTCGCCTACTTGTGTTGGCTACTCACCGCTCTTCTCTTTTGTCTCAAAGACAAAATCAAACAAAAACGGGTAACATCTTTTTTTTTTTTTTTCATCTTGCATGAAGCTTCTAAATAATCACTGACGAATAAGGCTGCGTTCCGATTCGCGGACAGCTTGGTAGAAAGCCTACGAAGCAGTCTAAATAGAAGTCTAAAGGAATAAAATTGGAACGGCGCCGCGGTCGGAAACACAACACCAGCGCAGACGACAGCGTCGTAGCAGACATGTTGAGTTGCGCAAGCCGCAGGTTTCGTAACCAATATTACCGTTGTTATACAAACGTTACGTGATTTAAAAATTAAACAAAGTCCTCTTCATCACTAGTAAATTATACTAAATATTTCAATAAAAGAACAAGTGCTTTTGTTTAACATTTTTACGCAAAAAGGTGGCGCTGGCGTCACTTATTAGTTTAGACAGGAAGGTAGCCTGCATCGTTCCTGACTTCGATGCTGTCTCCTCGAAGCAGTCTTCGTCGACTGCTTCGTTCGAATTGGAACGGGGATCAACATGGCGGACTGTCCGCGAAGACGGCAACGAAGCTGTCTAAACGGCAAATTGGAACGCCCCCTAAATCTTCTTGGAGGTTCAATGTTATTATCACAAAACAAATTTGAATAATCTTTTACAGTAATATTGTTGCTTTTTTTGCAGCCAGAGCCAACTTTTCTCAGCCTGTTCACGAGCCACGCCAAGGACAAGTGGAACGCGCTTGCTCGGTACATGACGGAACGCTCGCTGAAGCGCGGCTCCCTTAGACAGTGGCGCCAGATTTCCCTCTAGCATATGTCAGCATGAAACTCTACGGTTTGCGGTTCCGAAGTTAAGCAACGGGTGCGAATTCTGCGAGGGATTACAGTGCGAGCGTTTTGGACGATGTAGAGTAGAAACAGTTCGGTCTACCTGCAAAACAACCACAATATCACGCAAGACAGACATATCGCTAAAACTTTCCAGCTGCCATTGTTATGAACAAAAATAGAGCGAAGAAAGAGGTTGCTTCGGATTAGAAGTTCACAGCAAAGTAATACAATAGCGTGTACACGCAACAAAAAGTTTCATTCGTTTCGGGATTTTCCTAGAAAAATGATGCACCCTTCCGTTTAACAACAGCGACGGTTGAACGGAAGCTTTCTCGTGAGGTATTGCGCTGTTGATACACAGAAACCTAAAGCACGCTTCACCTGCGAAAGGAGTATATTTGAGGCAGAGTACGCTTTACAGGTGGAAGTTGGACTACAGACGCCATCAGTGAGACATGGAGGCTTCGCTTTAAGCTTCGACGGTGTCGGAATGACGCTTCGAATAAACGTCGGCTCCATTCCGACGTTAATAAACTCAGGTTCCATTCCGACCACAGGAATAGCTTTTTAACGCGACAATGTTTTATTCCCGGATACACGAAGATTTCACATACGTCACATTCGTCACGGAAGTGACGCCAGTACAACGAAGCAAGCGACCTGTAAAGGGTGCACCCCTGCACACAGTGTCTTCGTGCGGGGAAGCAACCTTTAGTACTAAAGAGAGCGTTATACTGTGGGTTGTTCGTTTTCGGGTTTTACATTTTAACACGAAAGTGTTTTAATGCGGGGTGCACCAAGATTTCACTGACGTCCTATCCATCACGGAAATGACGTCAGTACACCTTTGCCGAAGCGACCCGCCAGCAGGACGCCGCTCGCCAAGCACACCCGTAAGGCAGCCGCCGACCCGCAAATCATGCTCAGCTGCAGATATCGCTTACCATTTCACTTTCGTGTTTTACCGATTCCTATGGCTTAGGAATCAACCACAGTTTTTTTTTTCCATCACCCACGATCACCATCATACTCCGACAAAGTTGGCTTTCTTGCAGCGGGATTTTGAGGTTGATTAGGGACGCCATCAGTGGAGACATAGAAAGCTTCGCTTTAAAACGATCCATTCCTAGCGTCTACGCTGAAACCCGCCTCCGTCGCACCGACGCCAAGTCGTTTGCTCCATCCTCGGCTTCAATTAGGCGCCCAGAGCGCGCGCGAGGCAGACACCACCACTGCGTGTGGCCAAGAACCACGGAGAGAATCAGCGAGGGCCGGCATCTGCACCCCCAGCCGTAATCACCGGGAAGACGACGGCTGACGACAACTATACGCTCGAACACCAAGATTAATGCGCTCTCGTCACGAGGTCGCCGCCCAATTTGAGGTTTCTGCGGAGAGTAGTTCTTCATAACGGTGCGATGAATACGACGAATCTGGCCCATCGGGTTTGAAAGCTTCTCATCCCGCAGGGGCGACGTCCCGGAATGACTGTGGGTGTTGTTTCAGGTCAGAAATCACAAGGACGACATTTATATTACCGGGGCGGGGCTACCGGAGGCTTCGAGGAAGAGACAGATTTTTTTTTTAATTTCGAGTTCAACTTCGATGTGTCGGCGGAACACTTTCATCCAGTCAGAAGGCATGCGCTTCCGAAAGGGAGCAAAACAAGGAGATACCATCTTGCCTAAAGCTATTCACAGCTTGTCTAGAGGGGGCTCTAGAAAGATTGACAGGGAAAACATAGGACCACGGACAAGTGGGAAATACTTGAGAAGTTTTGGGTTTGCGGAAGACATAGTCTTGCCGAGTGAAACTGCAGAACACCTGCAAAGAATGCTTGAAGAACTGCCATCAGAAAGCACGGCCGTAGGGCTAAAAGTAAATATGAATAAATATAAAGTAAAGAGGAATAAGCGTGCCAAGCACGTCTTCTTCGGCTTAGGAAACGAAACGCTAGAAGAAGTAAGAGAATATAACTACCTCGGACAGATGGTTAGTGCTGACCCCAACCACGAGAGAGAAATCCAGCGCAGAAGAGGTATGGGCTGGGGAGCACTCGGCAAGCACTTCCAAATAATGAAAAGTAAGCTACCTCTGTCATTCAAAAGACGAATCTACAACCAGTGCCTACTGCCGGTGCTGACATACGGAGCTGAAACTTAGCGCCTTCCTAAACAACTAGAAAGCAAACTTAGGTCGGCTCAACGGGCATTGGAACGAATGTTGTTAGGATTGACACTCAGGGACACGAAACGAGCTAACTGGATCAGAGAACATACTAGAGTTGACAATATCATAGTTCAAGCAAAAAAAAAATGAAATGGGCTTGGGTTGGCACTGTATTGAGACGAACCGACGACAGGCGGACAATTAGGGTAATAGAGTGGGTACGAAGAGTTGGGTATAGAAGAAGGGGAAGGCCAGTAACACGATGGAGGGATGAAATACAGAACTTTGACTTGGGTGGTAAACTGTGGAGTCGAGTGGCGCAGGACAGGAGCGGTTTGGAGTGGGCAATTGGAGAGGCCTTCGTCCTGCAGTGGACCTGAGCAGGCTGATTATATATACAGTGAAGGATGGCTAATGGTTATGTAAGCTATACCTAAACCGCCATGAAAAATGTAAAAGAATGCCTAACTGCACGTATGTAGTTTAAGATCTTTTTTCGTGTTGCTAACATAAATCAATGTTTGGAAATGTTTGACAGCAAAGTGTTCCCCTGCACTCGGTACAATTGGTTAACCGGGGAAGCTGCCGGTGCTTGCCATTGCCGCATCCACGCTGTTCGGCCCGCCCTACCCGCCGTTCCACTCCACTTTCTTGGGTACCTATGTGAACGTAATTGTTTCCTACGCTTGTGGGCGGTGGTCAGCTTCGCTCGCTACGACAGGCAGGTAGATTTTAGCGTTTATTTAAATCAAGTACGTTATTGCGAAACATACTCGCGAAGGGTGGGAGCATACTGCAAGTGCTATTTTTGTGTTTTTGTGTGTGTGTGTGTGTTTTTTTTTTACTGCGCGTGGAATCAGTGTTGTTCGACAGGGAAGGTATGGTATGTCCGAAGTCCGATAAAACTGCGCCCTATTTATGCATGCCGTCGTTGCAACGAATCGGGATATTTGAATAAAACAAACCTTACGAGTACATTTGTTTGGACTTAAAGTCTACATTGAGATTTAAAAAAGAAATCCGTTATGACAAACTCATAATTCCCAGCCATACCCGCGCAGGCTGAGAGCATAACGCAACCGCTATTTCACGTTCATCCACTGTGCGGTGAACCAGTGTTGGGCACGGAGTCCATAGTTACAGCACCGAAACCGGATTAAACTTTGTTCTCAATGTTAATTTCGAAAAATAATGAGCGCTGTGAAGCAATCTCGACGAATGAGTTTTGGACAGTGCACAGCTAACGCACAAAGGCAATGCGGTAGGCGTGAAAAGCAGAACAAACGACAGACGGCAAATGAACCTGAGTTTCCACGAATCGTTGAGCACATGGAAAAAATCAATGGCTACTGTCTGCGACCACGAAAAGCTAGCGCAGTTAGCAAGCTCCGCAACTAGTATTACAGAGCCGCACACGAAGTCGTATACTACGCTCAAACGATCACCCTCTCAGTTCTTTGCAAATGGTTAGACCAGCGGGTACTCAAGGCGAAGCGTACGTTGTGCCGATTGCGTACAAAGTACTCGTTTTGAGTGATAATTATGAGGCTCTGTTCTAATAATTTAAGTCTGCGAGCTATAATTACCGCACCCATACCACCACGATAAGCAAGCCCGAGTTGTGTATCAGGTTCGCTTATACAAAATCGTGCGCGGAAAACGTGCGGATTTTTCCGTAGTTATTCAACGCAGACTTACCCCCATATGCTCATCCCGTTGTCTACTCGAGCCTCCAGTAGAGGACATCTTTGAAAGCGATTTTCGTATGTAAAAGCATTGCGATATCCTTTCCTCAGACGAGTCGAGGGAATAAATGCAGTGGAAGGCAGAGGCAGAATACTGCCATTCGTATTACTAATACAAAATGGTGCTGCGGGGATACGTGCAGTAATTAGCTAACTGCAGCTATACCACCGCTGAAAGTACACAAACGAGCAGTCGATGCCACTCCAGTTGCGCTGTTAATTATTATAGCGAGTCTTCACCAACTATGCTCAACAACGCACTTCTCTTCCTGCGTCCTCGGTTTCTCTATCGTTCCCCATAATTTTGGTCAGTTTCCTTAAGCTAGATGCACCCGTTTGTTTTTTGTTAAACCAAGACACTCAAAGAGCAGTATTTCTAATGCAGGTTATATACGAGCGCAGATATCAGATCGCCGTTCACGGCTACTGTTCACCCCTGTTTTGCCCCAAACGTGCTAAACGTTTCGTTGGCTACGAAAAAGGTTGACATAACGAACCAACCTCACCCAAGCGTGTGCGTAGGGCAGTTCAGCACGGTTTTTGCGCTCCACATTTGAAGACAGTGCGGTCAGAGGTGTTTTCGAGCTCGTGCGGGTTTTACGATCAGAAACAGAAAAAAAAAAGCGACTCCAAAATGAGTCGACCTGGGAATCCTGCGGTGCTCAACAAGCTACGCTTCACAGATACGATAAACAAAAAAAATATTACTGAAAGCCCTTTCACGGACGCTTAAGAATGCGTGAGCATCTTACCTCTCTTTTTCGCGAACCTGGGGCCCACACCCCGATGCACCCTCTTTGCTCTAGCTTCAAAAGCGCGCAACATCGCGTTCTTGCACGCCCGCGCCAACCGCGCTTTCCGTCGTTCTAACCTTCTCGGCGGTCACGTTTGCTCGCTTTAGCAGCGGCATTGGCAGCCTATCACTCCTTTTGTTTCCCACCAGTATCGGAATTTCGCCACCGCCATTCCAATTCCATCCTCCATTGCCGCCTAGTCAGCACTGCAGCCGCTGCAAACTCCCTTTTAGAACGCGCACAAGCACCGACGAGGCGCCTCCAGACGCCGCGCGACGGGCGCGTCTGCTAACGCTTCGACCTGACGTCCCCCTAGCAACGAGGTCGGCAGCGATGCGAATACACGACACCGCGCCCAACGCTCGGGTGATTTGATTAATTGACTGACTGACTTATTGATTGATTGATTGATTGATTGATTGATTGATTGATTGATTGATTGATTGATTGATTGATTGATTGATTGATTGATTGATTGATTGATTGATTGATTTCCAGTGGTATCCCCTTTGAAACGGTGAGATGGCGTGTCATCTTACCAAGAAGAACTAATACATCTATGTTTTATAACCCGTATCTCCTAACCCGACTCCCAACCCTCTCCACGCGCGCTCTTTCTTTCCCTGTTCCTCCACCGGCATGTGTCTGCGAATCAACGGCGCAAATTTTAGTCCCCATGCCCCATCTACTGCTCCAGTAATAACAAGCCTAGTGAAGTTTTGTTTCACGTATAAATTTGTGCGCGAAAGTGACTCCTTTCTTATGCTGAAGTCGGTGGGCCCTCTTAACGTGTCCCCCGAGCGCCAGCGTTGATGTGAGAGGCGACATGACTGTCAGCGCACGTGGCAACGAACGCGCTTTCAAAAGCGTAAATGAGCGTCAGCTAATTGCTACCGCGCGTGGCCACATTTCCTCATTCTTTTTTTTTTCTCAGCAAGCAAGCCCTCGACGCGCTGGGTGCACTTGTCGCCAAATGCAAACTAATAGCACGCTCTGTTTTCAACAAGACGCCTCGTGATTTCGCGCTACTGTTCGGCGCCAAACAAAGACAAACCCTTCTCCGTCCGTTGAAAGAAAGGGCTTAAGCGAAGTTCGCCTAGCAGTTAACACTCATAAGTGCAGAGCGCAGCTTACCGCGTCTTACGGGGTTATGGCGGATGCGGTAATTAGCAGCTCTAGTGCATTTTCTGAGTTGGTGTGCCTGCCTTCGACGGAACACAAGGAATATCAGCCCCCACTCGGAATTGCGTAATCTTGGGCAAAAGCCCTTCACGCCACGTGTAACTGCCCGTTCTGGTTGCAAGTTAACTCGGAAAGCTCAGTTCTGAAACTTTCTCAGACAACGTCCTACTGCCACAGTGTGAACTGGTGAACGGTTTTTGTTTTTGTTTTTCGCTACAGACATCCCCAGAGTCGGTGGTGTTGGTTTCTGGCTCTAGAAGGAGGGAAAACAGAAACTTGCTCTATATGTTGGTCCCGCTGTGTAAGTTTTGGAGCTCGCAAGAAACAGAAAATCCAGGGAAAAGCATTGGCGAATACAACTTTTACTTAATTTAAATACAACTTTTATTTATTTCAAAACGCCTACTTTTGAGTCCCTGAACGCCACGTACCGCCTCTAACTTTCTCATTGACTCCACGACGGCAACTTTCGCTCAAAATAGCAAAAACGACCGGACTAAGCACAACATTCATTTTCTGTGACTCGTGAAAGTGCTGAAAGTACAACTTCGAGTGTATTGGCTGCTATGTGGGTATATAACGGCCTCCGAGTTTTAAGGCGACAGCCATAAGCGCCCCATTCAGCTTAAAATCGTCGTTGCTGCTGATTTAGTTCTGCTCACCCGGACGATAAAATGTACATTGCTACAAAAAGTCAAGAAGAGAACACATTTGAGCTCGTACAATATTTGAACCCGGGTTTCCACAGCAGGAGGCCAGTGCGTTGGTACTGCGCTATCTATGCACGTTGCCAGCGGGGAAACGAAAGTTTAGGCAGTGCGTGCCACGTCATACGTGAACGTGACGGTGCGTGAGTAGACCAGGTGCATTCTGGGAAAGCTGCGGCGTGTGTCCCCAGTTTGCCTGTGGAAGCATTTCGCGCCAAAAGATGATGAAACGAGAGCGAAGATGGAGACGCAAACGCGGTGTAGCAGAAAAAAAATATCCGGTCGAAGTAATTCCCACCAAAAAAAAAAAAAAAACGAAAGCGATGAAAGAGACGAAAATACGATGTATCAGTAAAAAAAAATTGTTAACAAGTATCGCCAGGCTTACGCCTTCGAAACACGTAAAAAAAATTTTGGGACTCGCACGGAATAATAATAATAAAAAAAAAACAGGTGTCAGAGTTGGCCAATAGGCCATTGTATGTCCTATGGCCTTTGCTTAGGCTTAATTTAAGCATCTGTAACGTTAACCCTAACGACTTGCCAAGAAACGTCAAGCTTATTGTGTATCAACGTGCGGGCACCTCTTTGCGTCGTTAGCACCCAAAGGGTAACGTAACGCCTAACGTCAGCACCGTTGGCCAATACACGATTACCGGTATTTCCAGCCTTTGCCAAAATTTTCTAGGCCAAACGTAAGCCTTCCGCACTACGAAGAATTCAAAGAATAAGCTTAAACTTCAACTTCGACAAATGGATTTTATAACAGCAAGAAAGAAAGGTGTTTTCTCTAGCTTTCCGGCATAAAACGTTTAAGCCTCGCTCAAGACGTAAACTTGTACATTGAATTTTTTGCGGCCTGTGCGCTTTGGTCTTGGCTTAGAAAATTTTGATAAACACCGTACTTCTCTCAGGGCATGTACCCCTGTATGCGTTCTTGTTCGCGCAAGAACACACGAAAAAGCCCAACCAACTACAGACTAACAGCTTCGCTGTCCGAGGACGGAGTAAAGGCAATAACGCCAAAGAATGTACAGCGACGCATGAGCGACGCATGAGCGACACGCTGACGTGTCTTTCACTTAATGCATGAGAAACTCAGTTTCACGCACTTCTAAGGCATCTCATGCAAGGAAAGTAGTTAGAGACGTTCCTGCTAATCAAAGAAGAGGACGCTGAGATAAAAGCGCGCTCAATTTAAACACAAAGAGAGGGCAGGACCGGAGAGAGGAGAAAACTACCAAGGTAGCAGCCAAAACAAAGTAATCAGAACTAATGGCCGGCAATAACAATTCCCCCGAGGGACGCCTAAGAACTCCGGAAATGACGTCGTCAACACGGAAACAGAAAAACTGTGTGCGCGCAAGGTAGGGGGATGGAGCGTGGACGACTAAATGTAGCGTTTAAAGAGTCAGTAAAGAACGTTAAGCATTTTTTCGTTTTCGCAGAAAAGGGTTATCCATCGCCCACGTATGAGAGAACAACAAAATAAAAAACGATCTAAAGCAAGAAGAACGGAAATGAACATCAAAGCAAAAAAAAAAGAAAACAGCCAAGGACATACGTCACGCTGTTAAGACAAGCGAGAATAAAACGGCGAATTTCGTACCGTCGCACGTAAGTGCCCTAGTCGCTCCGAGGAGGCGCACATTACGTCTTCGAACAACAGCCACCGGCAATATGATAACGCCGCCGTTCCGCGCGACTCGGCGCGATTTATGTGCGGCCCTTTTCCAAGACACCGCTTTCACCCGCTGCTCTCTGTACGTTCTCTAGCTCTCTCGGTTTATGTCTTTCTCAGCCCTATGGGCGTAGGCGTGCGCCTTGACAATAACGACATCACACATAACAATGACGCGCTCACGGAAAACACACGGAACAACGATGTTTTTAAAAAGCACACAGATAGGAGAAAACCGGAAACTTTCCCAGGGTCCATAAGAAAACTCGAAAAACGCGCAGCAAACGTCAGCCCAGAGAGTTGACTGAGAGCGCGCCCAAAAACGACGGCTTCTGCAAACAGGCGGCAGAAATTCAAAGACGCATCCGGTCAAAACGAGCCAGCGATGCGTCTCGGCGGAAGAAAAAAAAACAACATGACAAGAATACGACCGAAAACATACAAGGCACGCACGTTATTGTCTCTCTCTTCTCTCGTGTCCTTGTGGGAAGGAACTTAACAATAACAAAGGGACAAAGAAAGCCAAGGAAACGATTCCTTTCGTCATTTCTTCTGTCCCCTAATTCCTCGTTTTCTCTCTCTCACCGCGATCCCGTTATCTCCGCGCCAGCTTTCGCTCGCTTGCGAGCGAGCTAGCGAGCGACCAAGCCCGTATACACAGCGCGGCCGATCCGACGCCGTCTTCCGCGAATGCGTTTTCGCTCCGCACGGGAGACTGTCTCCCCCTCCATATGTTCCCACCACCGCCACCAGGCGGCGCCATTTCTCGAATGACACACGGCGAGAACGGGCACAATTTTCGGCCGAGGAGACCCGGCAAGCCTGATACAGTCGTCGCTGAATATCGCAAAAAGAAGAAGAAAATTAAGCTACGAGAATCCATCTTTCGGAAAGTGTTTTATTTACGGCGGTTGTAACTGCTTTTCTCTCGCAAAGGGGGAGAAAAAAGAGACCGTTCGGAAAGTCTTGGAAGGAACACAGCAGCAACCACCGTTCAAATGTTTTTTTTTTTTTTTTCATCCCCGAAGTCGCAGCCATAAAACAAACGGCGCTTTCGTTATTTTTTATTATTTGAATCGCGCGCCATTCGCGATCAAGCGCAACTGCTTGCGGCTAAGGAGAAAGAACCGGAAACAAAAGCGGATGGGCTGAATCGGGCCAAGAACGACGTTCGCCCACCATTCGGCGAAAAATCCGAAGGAAACGAAAGCAATGCGCTCCTCTTACACTTCCTCCTCCTCCTCCTTCCTTTCCTTTCAAGCGCACAAAATCAGGGGAACAATTCAGTTCAAGCAGCAGGGTGTGAACGAACGTATCGAAGCCGATTCCGAGGACCCCGTCTTTTTTATGGCCTCCTCAAAACACTTCCTCCACTCCGCCCGCTGACAGAACAGTATTCGGGACAACAGAAACAAACTTAAGTCGAGCGTTCACGCCAAATTCGGATGGAAAGTGTAAAACGATCACGAAAGAAAGGAAATTAAGAGGGTGTGGAAGCTATGCAAAGCTGCGCAGCCGTGGATTGGCCGTATTCGTGGCACGATGCGCAGAACAGAACATTAAGCCAGCCAGCCACGTCATGCACTCCGGGGTAAGCGCAGAAACTAACTCTCTCTCGCGCTCTCTCTCTTCTCTCTCTCATATATATATATATATATATATATATATATATATTAGATTATATATATATATATATATATATATATATAACAAGGTGTTTCACCTAGATTCAGGCCAGAGTTAAAGTATTTCTGGGCAACTCTAAGACAACGCAACAATCTTAATAGAATAGAAAAGAAACGGTTTATTATTCGGACTTTTTGAAATCAGCTCTGCCAACTTTCTAATTGGGGGGGGGGGGGGGGGGGGGATATTTTGCCTAGCTTTCGTTGTGACTAATTAACAATTAGGCAAGATCAAGAAAAATAGCGTGAGAAACATACTACAAAAGTGAGTAACATCATTGGATCGTCGTCTTAGGTGCATATTAGACGTATTTTTAACCGCTGGCTAAAGTTAAGTAAAACAACGGTACTATATTCAATTGTAACTTCTTGGCCAACCCCCCGCAGAGAACGTGCCGTCAGGGTTTCTCCTCTGGGGACAACAGCGACGCCCAGTTTTCGCACTGAAATGCTGTCATTTTTGGCGTTTATATTAAGTTATATCAGAAGGACTCTGGTTATATCAAGCCCTCCCCCATGAAGTCGGCTTCCCTTCGTTGGGGCTCCGTTAGCAGGGAAGTACCCTTTACAGAGGACCCATTCAAGGCTAAACCGCGCTAACACTTTTTTTTTTTTTTTTGAGGGAACAAACTATATAAATTGGGCGGACCTTCTTCTCCATCAGAAGATCCTGCAGAAGTGACCGAACTGCAGATCAGCCCCAAGTAAAAAGCCCTTTTTTTTTATTTCGTGAACACATGGCTACAGAACGCCACGTGCGCGGAGCTCAAAGCTGACTGCTCGAACGAACTACTGCCTGCGGCCTTCCAAAACGCGAACGAGTGAATAATTCTTGAAGAAAAGTGCATAAATTACTTGTCAGACTAATACTTATCCCAGCACACACAAGTAAGTCGTTGTCCCCGCGTGAGCTGCTTTTGCTGTCTCGGTATACAGCGGTCTTTTTTCGTGTGTTAAAGGAAAACGAGCTATCACGACGAGCGGTATTGGCGTACGATCTCCGTTTCGTACGTTGGTTCTGCTCAAATTACGGACAGTTATCGTTGAGCCCCCTCTCTTACCAATGCCCGCGCAGGCGGACGCACAAGCCTTTAATAGCGGCTGTATTAAAAGCATCTGTCGCTAAATGGCTGACACTAGCGTCACTAGATAAGGTTACAGAGTATCGGCACTCTTTTCTCCTATTGTTCCGTGCCGCCGCCATGATCATTGGTCAGTTCGCATCACGTGACAATTGCTCACACTGCGACGGTTTATGGGCGCCGCCATTTCGTTGTATGTGCGTTTTATGTCGGTCAACTGTGGTGGCCTCAGCTTGCCATCCTTGCTTCGCGGCTGCGCAAGACTGGCGTCGTTCCGAACACGAATCAAAGATAACGCGCTTTTTCAGCAGCATTTCAGCGGCAGAAGTGCGTACAAAGATGTCGTGGTGCTGCGTCTTTGACAGTGTTTTAGATGCGATGCATCTCTTTAACTCGCCTTGTCCCTCCATGCATGCATCCGGCGTCCATCCGCACGCCTCTCCCCCATTCTCCTCGCCACGCCAGCTGCGCGGTAACGCCGCTCTCACCGCAGCGCCATCTTGCGTTAGCGCTCGCTCCCCTCGCCATGCCAGCTATGCGTCAGCGCGCGTTAGCGCTCGGTTAACACATGCGCATGCGCTACTCTCTCTCATTCCCCTCACCGTTAACGCGCGGTACATATAAACGCGATAACTGCGCCGCTCCGCTCAGTCGCTCCACCGCCGCCGCTCCGATGACATCCGATGACCACCGATGATTTGAATGGAGACTAACAGGTCTGCTACCGCGATGGTCGGCGCAACCGTAACAAGCACCGCCCAGATGCGTCGCATCACCCCATGGTTTCCCCCCGCGGAAAGATGTGGTCAGTTTTTTTTTTTTTACAAATGACCTCGTCAAAGTCAGCGGTGAGGCTGCAGCAGCGCCAATCTGGCAACACTAATAAACACCAAAGTGGCCGCCGCTGCTCACTTGCGTGGCTCAGTGACGGTACTCTGCAGCTTATCTAGTGACACTAGCTGACACTATACGGCCCAAACTCAGCACGTAAAAACTCCCAATTTCAGTAACGGCTGGCAGGAATGATAAGGATTAACAGCAAAGTAACTGTACGAATACAATAAACGAGCAGTGTCCACCGCGCAGTCTCGGACACAAGGCACACAGTGCATTAGGCTTCTGGCCACATACAAAAAAAAAAGCGTAAGGAAAGCGCACGTTCCCTGCCGTGCCCAGTGTGTAAACAATACCGCGCTGTACAAGTACCCCCAAAAGTAAACGGAGCACGGGTTTGAGATTTTGAGGGGATTTCTCCGCCATGTGCCTAGCCAGCAACCTCTAAGTGACGTTTTCAAGAAAGTCGTTCTAGAATAAAATCGGGCCGCACATATTTTATTCATGCTGGTAACCGCATAAAATAGAAATTATTCCAATTTCACGCAGCCATGCTCCGTTTACCTTTTTGGGGCACCTGTACGTCTTAATCATGGAGTTACTGCAACGAACTACTTACTTACTCGTTAGCCCTGACACAGTTTCCGTTTTAGCGCGCCCAAGTACATTGTTTCACAGCGCTTCAGCAACAAAGCGCTGAAACGCCATTAGCATTTTATCAAGACAACTTCTTTAAGCCCAGGCCCGACGTGACGAACACATGGGTTACCGCTCAAGTTACCGACAAAGCGAAGTTTTGGAAGTTCGCGGGGGATTTGGACACATCGTGCCGAATTTCCGCCGGTTTCGCTAAACAAGGAACCTTCATTTTAAAGCCAACTTTTCAATGGTCTTTCTTGTTCCCGATTTTCAAGCCCAGCGCGAAGTAGCCGCTCGCTCCTAAGCCCTCGACTCCTCGCCAATGAAACCGCGCGCGCGCGGGGAGCTTCAAAAACAGCGCGGCTCGAACACAAAGGCGATCGCGCTCGTAACCAACTTTCCACGATCGATATTAATGCCGCCAAAGAGCCCCGGTAAGCAAGAAGAGGGGGACGAGGCGGGAACACAAAGCCCCCACCGGCGGCTTTGAATAGCGCCGAAGGGCCCAATTCCCGCGTCGGCGAAGAACGAGAGGCGCGCCACAAAGAGAGAGAGAGAGAAAACAACGTCCAGTGGACAACAGAGCTGCCAACTCGTAGCGCTGTCACGGACATCTGCATGCCGGCCGGAGGACGATGCAGACCTCCGCGTCGCCCCGGATGAGAGAGGGAAGCAGTGATGGGGAAAAGCACGAAGCTGAGTGTAGAACAAAAAGAAGCTATTTTCCCCCGTTTTGCCCGCAGGTCACGGGAGAGGCTCAAAGAGACTGGGAAAGCAATGCGAGAATTCTGGATCAGAGAGAGAGACATATATGGTCAGATGACGGCGAAAGGCAAACGAAGAGACTTTAAAAAACTCAGCACTGCAAACGCGGCCCGACGGAACTCTGTTAATGCACATCTGGGGAACGTATGTGCTGCCTCCCTAGGTTGCCGTGAGAGATAGGTAAAAAACTCCCACCTGCCCTCGCGGGAACCCCTGTGGTAGATGCGACGCATAGGGGGTTCACGTTGCAAGCGTTGGACAGCGGGAACGGAACGGCGCTGGAACGATGGAGCGGAGCCGGCGCAGGCACCTGCGGTTTTATAGCGCAGCATAACGGTGAGGGGACTCGCCGCGCGCCAGTGCGTCTGTCCGCGGCTATGACCGACAATCCAACCAATCCACTTAATACAATCCAAATCCAAATTCCATCCAAGCCCAATCCATCAAGCCAGCCAATCCAATTGAACCAATCCAATGCCCCTCGCGAGGAGAGTGTTCGATATCGGAAGAGGAGAGGGGTGAGCGGCGGAGAGCGCAGGCTGGCGCGGCGAGAGAATGGGGGAGGGGCGGACGCCGACGACAACCCGACGACGCCGGAGGCAGGGACAAGGCCGAGTGAATGAGATGCAGTCCCTTTAAAAAAAAAAAACTTATACACTTCTAGCAAGCTCCCGGGTTTCGGTCGGATGCCGACCTTTCTCAAGCCCAAGGTCGGCATGCGACCGAAACGTCGAAGAAATATATGTGTCAGTGCGTGTGCGTGTGTGTGTGTGTGTTTGGCAAATATTCAATTTACCGAAAGAGCCCAAAGATCACCCCCACCCCCTAAAAACGATTGCTTTAGAGCCGGAATGACTGAAAAAAATAACCGCGAATCACCTATTCATGTGTTGATGCGGTTGTCCACTATTGTTCCCGATATATATATATATATATATATATATATAATATATTATATATATATATATATATATATATATATATATAATATATATATATATATATATCGGAGATGTTTTTCTAATTTGCGCGTACTGTGCAGTTAACTACGCCGAACCACCCCGACCGAACGCCACGCTTTGGAAGAACACAATGAGACGCACGAGAGCACGTCACAACTGAGGATGGCGGCGTCAGAGCCCATGGCACTGTTCTGTGTCGCAGACAAAAGCGGACAGGAAATAAAGTGCACACAGGAAGAAGGGCTGGGGGAGACAGGCGTGGCGACGTCAACAACAGAGGACCCGTCCCAGCCCGCCGCCGCCGCTGTCAGTATACGTCACGCAGCCTCGGAGTACAGGTAGGCGTCACCGCTGCGGTAGATGACGACCGTGTATTTAAATGGTTATGCAAATCAGAAAGGCGCCGCATGCTTTGTCGAACAACGCGTTAACGTCAATCCCCGTGTGCGGCCGAACCGAGGAATTGATTGCTTATGACTCTGAGGTTAAACGCGCCGACGCTAAACAGGCGATGACGCGTGCCGTAGTGGAGGGCTCCGGATTAAGATTGACCGCCTGAAGGGGATTTTTAACGTGCACCGAAATCTCGTACACACGAGCGTTTTTTTTTTTTTTTTCATTTCACCTCCATCAGAAAAGCGACCGCCGCGGCCGGCAATCGAACCCGCGTCCTTGGGCTCAGCAGCACAACGCCTTAGCCGCTGAGCCCCAGCGGCGAATGAATCGAGGACTGAATGCATCGAGAGACAGACAAGCACCCCTGGCTGAAACCATCATGGAGGATTTAGACAATGTGAACTGTAAAAGTAGAGTTGCCGTGGAATCGTTATTTTCGCTTATAGATGAGAACTTTTTCGGGCCCGCCTATGCTGGTTGTCCACCTTATGCAAGAGCATCGTGCCTGGGGACTCAGCAATTAAACCCCACCCCCCTCCCTTTCTTGTTTTATTTAAAGCGAAGCTCTCTTTGCCTCTTTCGCGGCTTTTCGAAGGGCTGCTGCTGTTCCCTGGCCGAATGCGCCGCTGCAATCCCGGCGGCTCCCCCTTTACGCGCCACTCGGTGGCCAGAAGGCAAACTCCTGGGTTTTTTACAAAAGCATGGCCCGCTGGTCGGCGCGAACATCGGCCACCGCTGTCGCTGTAGTTTAATGTAGACGCGGAACGGTGGGCGTCTTTGCCTGTACATTGTCGTGGGCTTGGCGCTGGCGTCCGACGCGCTTTCTGGTAAAATATGCAAAAGGAGCACGAATAACACGCGCCAAGAAAATTGCCCAAGAATGTTCCCTCACAATTCAGGACATCCAGGCCCGAAGGAAGTGTCACGCAGATTAGGAACGTCATCGCTAACAGCGAAACGTGGTGAAGACCCGCGAAAGTCTGCTTCGCTCGAAGGCGCGAGACAAGGCAACAACGCGTGGCGTCAATCAAAGACGACGAGCGTCGTGAAAACTGCGACCAGAAGAGACAAGCGGAACAAAAAATGCCACACGCACTTTCTTCGCAACGCTTTTTTGCCACGACATCCGTGAATCATTTCTAACGGTGCTGCTTAAAACTCCATCGTGCAGTTCAGAACCCTGACATTAATTACGTGTAAACATCACTGAATGCTTATATTATTAGGTAGATTCCAACACATGCGTGCGATGTGCCGTTATTTTTATATCGAGCAAAATTTATTCATCCATACTCTCAGACATTATTTGCAATCACAAAATATCCCAGGCCTCTGTTCTTTGCTCATTGCAACTGCAAAGCATTATCCGCGAATGCCGCGTCGATGTTATTGAAGCGTTCACGGTTGACTGGTTGTATAGTACACTAACGCTTATTATAAACGGTTTACGGCGCGATCGCTTACGTAGAGGGAACTGCAGCGCACCACTCTAACACCAACTTTGAGTGATTGCTTCGTGGCCTGGGTGCAAATATTGAGGAGTGCGTACTGCCGCTTCGAGCAGGCCCACGTCCCTAGCTTGTCACGAGGCATCAACGTCAAGAAGGTGAGTCGCAGTGAAGGTACCCAAACATTGCTATCCGCATTAAAATTATAAAAATTGGTACGGTATTTGGAGCGTTTACGACGTTGCAACCGGGCCCCCCGTGGCGACTCGCATCGTAATAGCATATGTGGAGAGCGTCTTGCGTTTGGAAGATGATGAGCCTGAAGTTTAAAGCTGTTTAATGCATCCCGATGTGGACAGCATACGGAAGTCAGAGCTGGCAAACACGGCTACGACGAGTATTCCAAAAATTACGCCCACCTCCCCTCGCGGGAACCCTGGTGTGATGTGACGCTGAGGGGGGTTCAAGCGCAACGGAGAGCAACCGTCGACCGAAAGGCCGCCGGAGAGCGGCACACCGGTTATATGCGCAGCGCCGCCCACCGGCGGAGTGAGAGCGCGCTGAGCCGCACACCCGCAGATGTTGAGAGAGAGTTTTCGCTCTCACCTGGGCACGCGCCGGCGCCAGTGCGTCTGCCGCGGCTATGACGCAACACAATCCAACACAATCCACTTTAATCCAATCCAAATCCAATCCAAGCCAAGCCAATCCAATTCCCCTCGCGAGAGAGTGTTCGCTATCGGAGAGGAGAAGGGGTGAGCGGAGGAGAGTGCGGACGACGCCGCCGCCGCCGACGACGACGACGACGCGGACGCACGCAGGAAGGACAGGGCCGCCGACAAGAGATGCTCTCAGCGTCGCATCTAAAATGGGGCACTCGCCTCGATAGTACAACAGCTCTCAAACACTGCACAGCACGCACGCACCGACTGATTGCGGTCACTACTTCCGCTTTTATAGGCGCTGCACCATCCTCCGCTAACGGACAAAACGTTGGCAAACGCCTCGAGTGAGTTTGAAGCAGTCAAGCAAACCATTCTACTCCTTCCTGTTGGTGGTTGTACGTTTCTAAGATTGCGATTTACGGTTCAAATGAGTGTTCGCAGGTGATGCCCGGCTGACTGCACATGCTATTAAAATACACTTGATGTGTCTTAGCCTGTCTAAACCCCAAATGCCTCGCGAGCCAAGGACGCGTGTTCGATTCCGCTCACGGCGGCCGTTTTTCCGGTGGAGGCTGAAAATGAAGACGCCCGTGTGTTAAGATTTCGGCGCACGTTAAAGATATCAGGTGGTTATAATTATTCGGAGCCCTCTAGTATTGCGCGCCTGATAGCCCAGGTGTAGCGCCGGCGAGCACCTAGAGAAAAGAATGGAGAAGGTGTCCCGTCACAGTTCTGCAGGATTGAACAGGGGCACAACGATAGTCAACATGCGACCCCACGTGATTTAGCAACACTAAACAGAGTGGACACCTAGATACGGGTCTAGAAGAAAGGGAACGACAATAACTCGATGGAGGGACAAATAAATAAATTCGGAGGCAAAGAATGGACTCGGGCAGCGCAGGACAGACGCGGTTGGAGGTCATTGGGAGAGGCGTTCATCCTGCGGTGGACCTAGGTAGGCTGTTGTTATTGTGTGATTATGATGATGATGACGATGGTTGATGACGATGAGGAGGAGGAGGAGGAAGAAGAAGAAAAGAGTCACGCAAAAGTTTTCTGCTTCTTTTGGAAAGTGATATAACGCCCCGATCTTGTTCCAATCGTGCACCATAGCTCAGACAAAAGAGTAGCTGAGGTCCAAGTTCGCGTTGAGCACGCCCTCCTCAATCGAGAAGAATTAGGTGGGTGGCCAAAGTGGTACTAAGCAATCACGAAAAAAAAAATCAACATTTGCGCAGCTATAACAACGGATGGCGCGAAGTCACTGACTGATAACAAGCGCCAAGGCAGCTGAGTGGCTAAGGCAGGCGCCGTGCTGCTGAGATAATGGACGCGGGTTCAATCCCAGCCGCAGTGGGCGCTTGTTAGATGGAGGAGGACGTTAAAGATTAATTCCCAGGTGCTCAGTATTCATCCGAAGCCCTATATATATATACACAATAAATCAAATTACTTATAATTAGGTACCGCTGGTTCGAAAAGGCGTCAAGTTTAACCGATCTCGGGTTGTAAATTCAGAGTCTTTCTTGTGACACGCGTTAGCGAGGCTCTCAAAAATCCCTGCCGCCTCGTGCACAAAAAGTGTGTGCTTTACGACGACTTAAGCGCAACAGCAAAAGCAAAAAAAAAAAAAAAAACCCAACCACGACAAGACAGAAAATAAGCCCGTCTCTTCAAACCCGATTTCTTCATTGATAAAATCCCGGGATCAAGGCTGAGATGCAAAGCAATAGGGAGACAAGAACACATTACGACACGATAAATACCCCGCAAGTCAAAGTATCGTCTTTGAAAGCGCTTTTTCGAGCGGAACGCGGGCAGAAAGGCTGATCGTACATACTGACGCCCTAAGCTGCTTTCCAGCGCAAAAGGGTTATAGCGGATGACAAGAACTAAACCGAAAACAATAGCTCCCGTTTCCACTTCCCTTTCGAAAGCTTTTCAGGGCCGCCTCGATCATAGCGTGCCCATCCGGGCAGCAAGAGATCGAAATAAACCAAGCGTGCACTTATCGTTCCTCTTGCTCTTAAGAACGTTCCTTCCCCGTCGCTCATCATACCCAGCGTACGCGACTCGCATTACGCGCGCTAGAACAAAACGCCCGCGCGAAGTTGAAACTCCGCTTCCCCCCTTATCTCTGCCTGCCCCGTCTTAACCACCTTCTTACCCCCGACTTCGAGACTTTTTCGCAATCTGCATCTCCCAACAACCCCGCTATCACGCTCTCATCCAAGCTCATCTCGCATGGCGTCATTCGCGTGGGTGGGCTGCTTTGCCAGCTTATACATACCGACGCTGGCGCGAGATGAGAAGCTGCCTCCGAGTACGAGAGAACGCGGCCTCATCCAAGCGAAGCGCACGTAATACCATACAGCAAGGCAGAAGGAAACGAAAAAAAAAAAAAAGGAGGGGGGAACGTAGGCGCCAACGACAGAGGACCGCACGAAAATGAAATCGGTCATAGCGCAACGCAACGACGGGCCCTCCAGCGCAGGGCTGCCGGCTCGATAACGACGACTACAGTCGTCGGAGACGCGCGGAGCAGCAGACGACACCCCCAGCTTCCCCGGCGTAGCAGACGAAAACGGCGGCACATGAAGCAGACGACCGAGAACAGGGGAAAGGGAGCGGGAGATGAGGGAGAGGGAGTAGCCGATTGCTCGGCCCATCGAGAACCGGATTCGGCGGTCCGGAACGTCGGGTCGCCGTACCGAATGCTGAGGGGGGTGAAAACGATCGAAGGGGATCTTTGTCGGGATGGGAGAATGATAAAGAAAAAAAAAAAAGGGGGGGGGGGGGGGGGGATGGGATTGCTAACGGGGAGTGACTTCGCCGCCGTTCGGGAAGATCCGAACGAGTGGTGTCGGTTGCAAGAGGCGCGCGTTGTTCGAGCGAAAGCGCTAGAAAAACGAAGAAAGTTATGAGTGGGCGGGGCTCATTTTTCGCGCCATTTTCCTGTCGCGCGTCTTGCTTTGCGGGAGGGAAAGACCGTTTCGAATAACTACCCTCGCTAACAAGCACTAACCGTCAGTACGTTAGAAAAGATAGCGTTAGACGAGTCCTAATACCATAATTTCGATGCGCTCAATGCTGGAAGAGAGGGCGTTTTTTGAAGAGATCAAAGGTATACGGTTCGCAGGGGTTCAACATTTGCGAAGTAACTAAGCTCCGCCGAGCTGTTGGTTGCGGAAAGTGGCTAAATGTTGCTATCGAAAGAAAAACGCAGCTTAGAGGGAGTTTTTCTTTCTTCTGAGCACCGAACGAGCCACTCATTCAGGGGCCAAAAGTTCGGCCAATATGCTTCAACTCTAGTCGGCGTGCCGGAAATCTGAACATCGAAGTGCGAAAATCGCTACAGGCGGGTTGGACCAAGTTGTTACTGTCGTCTCGCAATCACTAAACTACACTGCAACTTAAGTGGGACAATAATACGTTTCATCAGTCCTTGCCTTGCAATTCACGTCCACGAATGGAATCATTCAGAGCCTGCCACCACTAGTGCCGCCTTAATACCACGCTTTGTATCAAGAATTCGGGCGCTTTTCATAACCTCATATGAAAATCGCTCAAACAATTGTTAATGACCTTAATGCAGTAACGCTGAGATGAAAAGTTGCAATTGCTGACTACATAAACATTAAAATACAGGAGTTGCAGGAGAGAGTTGTGTTGACTCAATGCTCCGATGCGAAGATCTTGGTTCGGAATGTGCTCAGGAGATCGCAAGCGAGTTGTGTATGTTAGATACAACGTGGCACAATAATTTACGTCACTGTCATAAAATATTTAAATAATAGCGGGTCCTCAAAGGCGCCCTAATACCATACGCAAGGCAATGTGTTTATTGGAAGTATTGTTGTGTCGTAAGCATATAAAATACAATTAGTTAATAGAGCGAAACACAGAGAGAGGTCATTACAGAACATTAATGAGGACTTCAAACAGAATGGGGTCAAGTACTGATCCCTGCGGAACGTCTGTTTCGCTTATCTTTGGGAATGCCCATTATGCGGGTTGACGACCGCTTCCCGTTGCCGTGAATATTTTGAATAGGCCCCAATGGAGGCCCAACAATTCTATAGGTTGATAGTTTGTGGAAAAGGGAATACAGCGGTTAATAGAACCGAATTCTCTTGTAAAATCACTGCCACTCATTTCACTTCTAGGAGTACTATTAACGGAAAAAACCCTTCTGTCATTCCAGGTTCCCACGAGGAGAGGAGGCGAAGGAGCTGCCCACGTGCCGACTCAATCCAATCCAATCCGACAAAGATACGGTGTTCAAAGCCGGAGGCGAAAAGAGCCGAACAAAGAGCCGACGCTTCGGAGACAAGAATTACAGCGCTTATTCTACAAATGAACGTAAGTACGAACCACTCGCGGAAATAGCCGCGTGGTAATTACCGGTTTTGGAACAATGTGGAGAGTGAAATTGGAATCCGATTGCGCGCGTGCACACGTGTGGAAAACCGGGATGCCTTGAGCTGCTGCTCCTGCCCTACAGGCAAGAATCGCGAGGCAGCCACAGAATTCTGAGTACGAGCCCAGCCCTACTAGCAAATAGACGGGGATGAATGCCCGATGAAAGACGTTAAGTAACAAGCCCGATTTCAGAAAATTTAACCAAAATCACCCTAAAACTCAACATCCGCTCTTCCGATTGTAAGAGCCCGAGGTGTCGTCGAATGCTGCGGTGTGCACAGTTCAGCTAAGATATATGTCTTCAGGCCAACCCGTGGAAGGTTTCACCAATACGAGCTCGCATCCACGTCAGCCGAAAATTTCTCTTTTCGCAATAAAGAGACAATTGAGGCAAAATACAACCTGGGTCAATGTGAAAGAACTAGCCTTTGATACCTCTCTTAGCGTTACTGCAGCAACGAAAGACATTTTTTACCCGAAAAGGCGCAAGAACTATTGAAAAAAATAGTAAACATGCTTCCGTTCCGTAAGGAAAAAGCCCCGGGCCGTCTCCAATAACGTGAAACCTGGGGAAGAACGAACATGCAGTGCATTCTTGGCGCCTTAGCGTTTTTGGCAACGAAGATGAAACCGTTGGGGGGGTAGAGGTATACAGCTTTGCTGTAAAAGTCTCGGTGTCTTTGAAGCACGAAGCTCCCTAGCGCGAGGCGTTGGAAAACGCGTGTCCCGGTGTGTTCTTTTAGTACGCCTTTTTGCCCATGGAGATGAAACGTTCTAGTGCGAGGCGTTGGAAAACCGAGTGTCCCGGTGTTTTAGTACTGTGACTACATAAAACGACGACGGGAGACACCGACAGCCCGAGCCCCTAAAACTTTCAAATGAAGCACTACAGTGGCGCAATAGCGTGGCAGTGACGCACTAAAGACCAGCATTAAAAACGATACTTCATGCTATACTCGGTGACAACTTAAGAACGGCACCGGAAGTTGCCGCTGTGCCTTATCACCGTAGCCGGATGTTTCTCCGCGCGGCGCAAGTAGGGCGTTATTGGGAATATTTTGAACATGGCGTGAGCCGTTCCCGTGATTTTTTGGACTTTATATGCTTATAAACGACTCCAGTGACGACAAACAAACTGCGGGAGACAAGGCAGACGATATCACGCATTCATGGCAAACCCCTTTCAAAACGCGCGCGCACTGACGTAACGGGTCCGGCGCTTTGGAGGAGTGATACACTACATGAGGTGGTGCCGTTCTTGAGTTGTAACCGAGTATAGCATCCAAGTGCTGCGACCAAAGGGAACTAGAGGCCACATCACAATCGCCCAGTCATGTTTCTCGACGATGCCTTAGGTCGGCGACCGCCAATCGCACAATTAAGCCAACATTGTGTGACGTCACAGAGACGTCACCAGAATATGGCTGAAGAGTCGCCTCTGTTTCATCTGTTTTTCTTAACATCTCCCTCAATTACGTCAAGTTTGCGATAAAGGTTGTCTCATTTTCATCGGGACAAAGCAGTCTTTTTTAGTGAATCAAACTTGTATTTTGCCCTCGTGGTCCCTGTCAGCGTATAGCACGTGTGTCTTTAGAGACTACTACTTGTCCATGCGACCCGCCGTGGTGGCTCAGTGGCTAAGGCGTCGCGCTGCAGAGCACGAGGTCGCAGGTTCGATTCCCGGCCGCGGCGGCCGCTTGTCTGATGTAGGCGAAAAGCAAAAACGCCCGCGTGTAAGAGGTTTCGGCACACGTTAAAGATCCCCCGCAGGTGGTCAAAATTAACCCGGAGCCCTCCACTACGGCGAGTTTCATCGCCTCCGTTACGTCGGCGCGTTAAACCCTAAAATCAATCAATAAACTTGTCCATGCGGGGTTTACCTCGGTGAACTCCGGCCGCTTTTTCGGCGTCGGCACTCTTCCGAATTCGCTGAGCCCACAAAGCCCGCGTTGAACCACAGGGTGCGGCGCGGTGTTTGCTGGCGCCAATGTTAAAACGCCGCAAACGCATATATATCTAGGTAGACACACTGGGCCGCCTCGATTGTAAGTCCTGTACGATGCGCGGGTTGCCTGCCTGGGACGCGATCCGGCGCTCAATTTTTCTCGTGTGTTCCTACGGGACCTGGATCCGGTCCGAGCGCAGTCCTTGGGCTGCCCGAGGACTGCCCAGGATTGGTATACTGAGAAGGCCAACTTTCTGAAAGCGAAATGCGACAGCAAGGTGCTGAAAGCAAAGCCAAGAAAGCAAGGCACAGAAAACTGCCTGCTTACAAATGAGGGCAAACATTGGGAAAGTACAGATGCTCCAGAATGTCGCTGCTATGCGGCATGTGGGAGGCCGTCTCGCAGGTTTAAGAAAAAGAAAAGGAAATATTCCTGCGGGCGGTTTCGGGGTAAAAAAAAAAAAGCCACCGCACATCGTCCTAATGCAGCTACTTTAAACGACACCGCATCACGGCTCGGCGCCAAAACATTTTTCGGCAAACATAAAACCCATTCCCTTTAATTTCCCAGCAGGGTAGCGGAAATGTTTCTCTCTTCTAAATTGGCTACTTCAAAACGCACTACATTACGGCTTTTCTCCGCCATAAATCTTTAGCAAGCATGAGACACATTTACTTCAGCTTACCGTATAAGGTTTTCCCAAAATACACAGTAAATGGAACCGACGCCAAGCTCCATTTGCGTCCGTTGACCATGGAGTGGTAACTTAACTAATTCAGAAAATAAAAGAAAGCAGGGTAACCAAGAATAAGCAAGAGCAGCGACGTGCCCCCCCCCCTCTAGCACTGTACCATGCACTTGCATTTACTTTTTTTTTATTTCGAAAGTTTGCCCTGCGGCATAATAGATGAGTGAATTTACAGAAACCCGAACAGGTTAGTTTCGTGAGTGAAGTTCAAGAGTTCTCAGTGAAACGGTCCATGCCCTCAGCTAGCGTTGTAGGTTAGGAGGGCGGCCAGGGTAGAGACCGGTTGTACGTTAGCGAAACTACTTCAAAATTTCATTTCTTTTCAATCCTTGCCGGGAGAACGTTTCCACAGATTTTCTAGAAATACTTCAGCAGAGAAAGAAACGATTAAGTTCTGCTTTGAGGTTGAAAACACATTTACTTTACGTGCTTCCAGCTGCTGCGCCGTCGCGTGCTCTTTCCACTCCTCCTGCGTGTCTGCACTGAAACGTTGCAACGCGAATAAAACGCGGCATATGGCGTCGTTCTCACTGAGACTTCTACGGGCTAACCACAAGAAGACAGATGTTGACAAAGACTGCTTGGCATAGCTTATATGGCGAACGTAACTAAGGTCTGCTGACTGATTGTAGGGTTTAACGCACCGACGCAACACAGGCGATGAGGCGCGCCGTAGTGGAGGGCTCCGGAGTAATTTTGACCCCCTGGGGATCTTTAACTCGTACACACGGGCGTTTTTGCTTTTCACCTCCACCAGAAAAGCGGCCGTAGCGGCCAGGAATCGAACCCGCGTCCTCGTGCTCAGCAGCGAAAAATTGATCCAAATGCAGCCGCAGAAGTTGAATGTGCGATCAATAACCTAAACCCCGGAAAGTCACCTGGTCCACGCGGGCTAAGTGCGGCCTTTTACAAGGCCTTCAAAAATGATCTATCGCCACTCTTGGCCCTACTATTTAACGAGGCCTTCGAACTCATCACCTGCGTTGCGTAGGCGCGTTAAACCCTACAATCAATCAATCCATCAGAAATGCGGCCGCCGCGGCCGGGAATCGAACTCGCGTCCTCGTGCTCAGCAACACAACGCCTTAGCCACTGAGCCACCACGGCGGGGAACGCAACTAAAGTCAACGTTAGGGTAGTGCCAGTGTGCGTTAGACCATGCAGGCAAACGCTGCCAGAAAGTCAACTTTCGCGAGTTCAACACACCGCTGGGCTATGAGGCGCGCCGTAGAGTGGAGGGCTCCAGATTAATATTGATTAGCTGGGGATCTTTAACGAGCTCTGACATCTCGATACACGGGCCTCCCGTCTCCTCGACGAAATCCCGCCTCCTTGGGCTCAGCAACACAACGCCTAAGCCACAGGGCCACCGCGGCGGTTAGCTGCCAGGGAGCTACTGTTGCCGCAACGAACGCTCAACGCGACACAGCGACTACTTCATTTTATTCGTGTTGCATATTCTGCGCCGACGTCACCATTGCGTGGCACGCACGGTTTAGTGCGCATCTTTCGTTACATTGCGGCTGCAGCTTAATTAAAACTAAAAATTAAAATTAAAATTAATTAAAAGGTTAATTAAAACTGCACGCCTGCAGGCATTCAGGTTGATAAATTGTTTCAATAATATTCTGTGAGCAATTGGTGTGGCACGTCGGCAACATTTCCACGTCGCTCCGTGAACACAGGGGCGTCGTTCTGTCGACAGAGCAGGCGACAGAGAGCAAAGAACAGGGATAGAGTGGAGAGGGAGCGTAAATAGAGCTGCGTTCGAGAGAAGAGAGGACGACGTCGCCAAGAAGACGTCACTCCTGTTGCTCTTAAAACACTGCCCTTCAACGGGCCATGAAGACGAAATACAACCTTTTTATTTAAACAACTAAGCTTGAATACCCCTCACAGGCCACGAAAGCCATTTTTGAACCTAAGATACGAAAGGAATATCGAAAAACTTTCAAATTTCGCGCTACAGTGACGCGGGTTTGGCAGGAGTGACATCTAATGGGCCAGCACTAAAAACACTTATCAGTGTGTTAACTAGCTGCACTTTAGCACTCAAGTGATGCGATCAAACGGAACTAGAAGGCCCCACTACAATCGTCCACTAACGTGTCTTAGCCATTGATTAGGTCGCCGGACGGAGCCAATCGCACAAACGAGATTCCATGACGTCACAGAAAAGTTCCCGGAAAGGGGCTAGGTAGTCGCCACTGCTTCACATGCTATGTTTAACATCCGTTATATAATCGAAGTTTGAGATAACATTGCTATCATTGTTACCGGGACAAAGCGGTTTTTCAATAAACCAAACTTGTACATTGTGGGAGGAACATAATGTCGCGGGTTTCCGACGCCAGAGCAAGGCGTGCACATCCGGCCGAGTCTTATGTTCACGCGCGCGAGAGAGAGAGACGAGCTGCTCACGCATTCTTAGAGACCCGCCAATGTCGATCTTTAATAGTTTTTTTAATAGTCGTTAATTTTTTTTTCTCCCGCTCTCCTCGCTCTCCCGCTCTCCCGCTCTCCCGCCCCCCTCCCCCCAAAACACAGCCTCGTCACCCTGATCCCCTGGGACCGTGCGTCGGGCGCCCCACGCCCGCCGCGCGATGGTAGTGGTGCACGAGGTGGAGCTCCTGGACGAGCACCCGGCCGCCAGGCCCCCGTACCTGGCGCACCTGCAGGCCGCGCCCGCGCCGCTGCAGCAGCACCTGCACCACTCGCACCCGACCCGGCACCTCCACCACCACGGCCTCTCCGCGCAGCCGCCGCAGCCGCAGGTGCCGCTCAAGCTGGGCGGGCCCGGGGGCGCCTCGTCGCTGCCCAGGCACCACGGGGCGCAGCCGCCCACGGCGCCCTACCACGACCCCACCACGGAAGAAGACGACGACGAGGACGACGACGACGATGACCTGCCGGAGTACGCAGAGGCCGGGCCGCCCACGGGTGAGGATCGAGGCCGCGTGGTGTCGCCATTTGGAACGGAAAGTTGTATCGCGTATAACCTACGGGGAATCGCCACGCCACGGCACGGCCTCCGCGATCAGCAACGGCGTGGCGACGGAGCTAATCACGGAGGCCCTCGACACGCGACTGTGAGCCAAGTCAGGAATACGGGCGGGCATACTGGGCTAAACGTTGGGCTCAGCCCAGCATGTAGCCGATTTCCGAAGGGAGCCCCCCAAAACTAAACCAAGTGCTGAGCAGACAGACTCGTTTCTCTTTGTCGCTTATATCTGAGTAGGCCAGTATGCCGACTGTGAGGGCTACGCCGGTCCCGTGGGTATAGAAGGCCGACTTTCCTAATCAGCCTGGTCGCCTATGCCCTTAATTAATCAAACAAGAAAATTAATCAAGCAAGAAGTCACTGCGGCTCAAGTGGCTTTTTGAAGAGAAGAAGTAATAATGAGGGCAAGCGAAAAGTAGCACCCCTTCATATCTTCTAAAGCTCATCGGCGATGCGACGGGAGCAGTGTCTTCGCTTACAGTCGTTGCCCGCCCTGCTTGCAGGTCCTCCCCCGGGCCTGGCCCTCATCGACCGCCACCCGTACCTGTGCGCGGCCTCGGGCAGCACGCACCGTCGCTCGCTGCCCCCGACGGCGGCCGACACGTGCGAGACGTCGTCCTCGGTGCCCCTGGACAAGCGCAGCGACCGGTTCACGGCGCTCAGCGCGCTCTTCACGCTCGTCTCTCTGCTGGCGTACGCGGCGGACGTGGGCTCGGACGCCGCGGCCTGCTACTTCCTCTACCTGGAAGGCAACTTGTGGTGGTTCGGCCTCACGCTCGCCGTCACCGTGGTGCCCGCGGTGACGGTGAATGCGTTCAGCCTGCGCTGGTACATGCACGACGACCGCGAGAGCCGCGCAACGGCCAAGGAGCTCGCCGGCGGGCAAGGGGTCATCGCCACGCCCGTGCACCGGCCGCGCATGGGCGCGCTCGGATGGGCCTTCCGGGTGCTCTTCCACCTGGCTTTCCTTGGACCAGTGGTCAGGTGAGTCGCCCAACAGCATCGCGTGGCATTGCTAGCAGAGGAGCTCGTTTTAAGCTTGCAGCTCCATCCGTGAATGGGTGCCGCTCAAAACTCGGCGCAGCAAAGTGGAGAGGCAGCAAAATGCTAGGCCGGAAATGTGAGGGGAAGTGGCGAGGAGGCAAGGAGCCGACGAGCAGGCGTGGGGAGTGCGCGTCGCGGCGCTGATGTTCGGGTGGGGAGTCACGCGCGTCGGGGAATAGGCGGAGCCTAGTGATGACGTAAGCTCTGGCGCGCACGTGTTCCCCTAGTGGATGGAGACGGTGAGCCCTCGGCGGAATCAGTGCCCGATATACCGATAAGATGCGCAGACCTAAGAAGAGCCAAGTTACAGCTGGTGAAGACCCCCGACTCCGCTGCTTCCTCATCTCGTCATCTCAATTGCGAAGGCGGCGGAAGTTTTCCTCGACTTTCCCCGAAAAGTAAAAGAAGAAATGCGTCCGTGCGCTCCGTACAGGGTTATAACCAACGACGACGTAACGTGCGGCTCCGCCCGCACCGCCCACCGCCACAGCCCCTTGCTGTCGCTTGAGCTGGGCATTGCGCAGTAGCTCGCGGCGCGCGCGCTCTGATGCGAGGGATACTCTTTTTCGCTCCCTCCGATGAGCCACTCCCATTTATCAGTGTCGGAAGACCAGAGAGCGTCTTCCGACGTCATCTATACACCAACCCACGTCATCTATACACCCAGTCAATCTATATCCCTTTCCTTCAAACTCCTCTCCAAGCTGATTTTAAGGCGCATGCGCGTGGGGTTTCACGACGAGTTTTCTGCGTATACGGGACCGCCGGATTTTCTTTTCGCCTAGCCATATAGAGCTTCGCTTTAAAAATCGGAACTGCAAGAAGGTTGCGAGAGACGTCCGCATCCTTCTGATGAATGTGGTTCCGCAACAGTGTAAAGATTACACCCGGTTACGATGTCTTTTGGTGGCACAACAGATTCTGTGTCTATGCTCATTATAGTATATTAGTCGTTCTTAACCGCACGCAAGCATGACGGACGGTGGGCGCTGCTGTGATCGCCGTTCGTATTCCTCATAAAAAGCATATAAGAAGCACGGTTAGAAGAATAATCGAATAAGCATAATAGATATGCGAACGCAAGAGCACAAACGCACCACTAAGCCTTCATAAGTAACGCAGTTAAGCCGCCAGGGTTCAGAAGAAAAGGAGAAAACCGCAGCAGCCGCAAAGGTACAAATTACCACTCCAGCCTGCTAACGTCGTGAGCAAGGGTCCGTACGATACTCAACGCACAGCGCACACCTCGAAAAGAAGAAAGAGAGAGGAAAAATTAAACCCGCAGCTTTGACACGTGGCTAGTTTCTAGCGCCAGTTTTCCATTAGACGTGCGCCGTCCCATAATCCTCAAAATAAATTTTCTGACCTTCGTGTCGTGTCGATTCAAAAGCGGCGGCACCGAGTGCGCGAACAAAAACCAACGCGGCGCACAAAACAACAGAAACAAACTCATATATTCGGCCAGCACGCGCAGTTTGCATACGCAGCTCTTTGATCCCAACCGCAAACAATTCCATGCGCTAAACCCAACTTTCATTTCAAATCCGTAAGCCGCTACAATACCAGTTTTTTGGTGTTATTTTTAGCCAACACAACCGTACTCGGAAGTACGGTAGGGAGAACGCTCTAAACACCCGCCAATAAATCAAACACACACACAAAAAAAGATGGCGTAGACTTACCTCTGGAGCGCGCGGCTAAGACTAATCCCTTCTGCAGAGTCCTGTGCGGTTATTGCGCGCGCGCACAGCTCTCTACCTTGAGGCGAATCTGGCTTTAATAATGCCAGCCGCGCAAGTACTCCCTGGGGAGGGAAAAAAAAAACGAAAAGAGACGACCCGGAGAATGAGGAGAGACACCGCCGCCTAATTGCAGCGGCGGAAGGTCGGAAACAAAGGAAGAGAATGCGGCCCAATTCGAGAATTTTCGTGCGATAACGCCGCAGCGTCGACGAGCCAGCACGTCTCCACTAGAAGCGGCACGTGGTGTTGCGCCGGGCGTTTCTGACGACGCCGGTTGGCCTGACGCTGCGGCAGGCACAGATGACATGCCTCGACGATGCGGCGGGAAGCCGAGGAGGCGAGTAATAGTTAGCGGGGTGTTCGAGACTAACAAGCGCGTTTGTTGTAGGTGAGAAGCATGCATGCGGGAGAAAAGCAAAAACGAGTAGCGCGAGAAGAGCGACCACGGCAAAAGCGATTGATTGATTGATTGATTGATTGATTGATTGATTGATTGATTGATTGATTGATTGATTGATTGATTGATTGATTGATTGATTGATTGATTGACCCATAGTACGCTTCAGGAGGTAATCTAAACGTAAACTGACTCTAAGTTGAAAAAAAGTTATGCAGTCTTCTCGGCGACGGCGCATAGCTGTTCCGTGAACGGCGCGGGCCTTCGTATACTCCAGAGTCGGCGGCGCTGAGCCCCTGCTCGGGCAGTACTTCATGCGTATCAGGAAGTGATCGCGTCATCAGCAAACGCACGACGGCGCGGGCTATACCCTGGCATAAGAGAGTTTTAGCTAACCGTTTTCGACGGTCCGCTCCGGTATCTGCGGCACACTCAGCGCAACCGGAGCCAATGCCGTTCGCGGCCAGGCGCGCCACGCATGCGCAATGGCGCTTCCGCTTGCTATCGGAGCGGAGCGGACCGTGAAAGACGGAGCGGACCGTGAAAGACGCCGCTGCCAAGCATGTCTTCCCGCGGCCTCGGCATTCCGCCCTCCCTCAAACACTTTCGCCTTACTCTCCTCCTCCGCTTTCCTGCTCGCCCTATCTTCGGCGTCCTATTCGAGCTCTCGGTTACAACGAGGCCGACTACGAGGGACGACGCGAAACCACGGGAGCGGGCGCTTAAGGGCTGCGTATTAAAAGAAGAATTCGTAAATAACGTGAGCAGGAGAGGCAGCTTTTAGCATCACCACGATTCAAAAGGGAAGTATTAAGTCATCATCATCATCCCCATCACCTCACAAGATCCTAGCACTTCATCACCGTAAGCGTGATAGGAAAGCTGTGCGCAGAGGAAACCCAGTGCGTTACCTGCTTTAAAATATCGTCATTCGGTGCACGAATTCGCGGGCAGCGAAGGTTATACCGGCTTATCATTGATAGTCCATCAGGTGTCATACCCTTCACCGTCGCAGACCGGAAGCTTCGTAGACCGCGTAAGAGTTCATTGTGACATTACCTGGTCGATCTGATTTCGCATTAAAAAGTGGTCTCGCACGTTCCACGCAGCTCGCTACGGCCTACTAAGCACTTCGGGCCATACACTTCCCCTATGGATCTCTACAATGAACCCCTTTCGAGGCCGAAAACTCAGTCCCCAGGAATACGAACTCAGGCTACTTCTCCCCCTCTCCCAACATAGCCCAGAGTCTCCTTCTCTGCGGATAAAGGTCTTAGAGCAACAACGCTTGCCCGTAGCCGCTGCAATAGGCCATTTCGCCTTAAACATATTCTTGCTTTGTGGCCAAAGGGCGACGCAGGATACGTATTAGGCATCCGGTTGGCATTCTTTAAACATTCGCGTCCAACCGTACACTCCCTCTTCCAGCTTCTCCTGCCAGGGCCTTTTATGGACCTCTAGCTTGTTCGTACTGGGGCAGCCACTTTACCAGTGCGCTGTGCTATCGGCACCATAATTGGCGCACCCAGAAGGACGATGTAACTGCGCAGGCGCAACATATCCCAGAACACGCCTTCGCGTTAGCAAAGATTGAGGGATGGAAAGGCTGGAACGCAATAGCGGAACCTCCGCTTCATCCAACAAGTTACCTCGCATGATAACCACCAAAATTTCCTTTCACTGCGAGGGGACCTTTACGTCTCTTCCACTTCCTTCGTAAACCGGTGATTAAGTGGAGTCCAAAGTGCACCAACAGGACTAATAAGATGACGAAGTGCACTCTTTTCGAACAACAGGTGCAACTCTCGACGCACAACCAACACAACAGAAAGGAAAGGGATGTAAGGCGTTAGTGATTATGGAAAGAAGTATGCAGAGAAGCTTCGCACAGCAAAACTTTCGGCGACAGATACCCTCCCCCCACACACACACACACACACAAAACAAAACGGAGGTGTATCCCTATATAAACAAAATCCGCATAAGCTTAAACAAAGAAAAAAAAAAGGGCGATGGTACATGCGGCTCCTGTGGATCTTTTATTAACGCTCGGAACCGTTATCTCGCCCGTTCGTTGCCGTCCCGCAAGAGTGCATGGAACGTGTTACGCGTCCACCTAAAAGAGCTCGGGAAGTGCGAGCAAGAACACGGTTCCTCCTGCAACAACCACTTCGCCACTAGACTGGCCGACCACCGACTCGCCCGATAAATAAGAAAGGGCTACTTCCCGAAGCTCGGAGGGAAAAAGGTGCATTATTGATGGAATCTATCGCCGCTTGGATTAGCTGGGAGGAAAGCTGAGCACATTTCTAGCTCCGCAGCGACAAACGAAGGAAAATTTCCTTATCTGGGCCAAGCTGTCGTTCTCCTTTTAACGGGGACCGATGAAATAAATGGGTAGGTATTGCTCTGGAAGCATTAATGAGATAGGCGAACCAGATACGGAAAGACCAGCCCGTTATTTGTACCCGGTGTTTCTTTCAAGCTTTAACACAGTTGGTCCCCCTAGCTGGCAGGGGAAATTTTAAGCCGTGGACGTAACGAAAGTGGTTATACGTTAGAGCTTAACATAAGAGCTACCAGGTATACGAAGAAAATTTCGGCTGAACTTTTATTTCCGAACTTTATTTTTAAGCAGAAACGCTCGTGTACACGAGATTTTGGCGCACGTTAAAGATCCCCTGGTGGTCAAAACAATTCCTGAGCCCTCTAATACGGCGCGCTTCATTGCCTGCGTTGCGTCGGCGCGTTAAACCCTACAATCCATCAATCAGTTTTATCCTAACGCACTAACACGTACGCAAGGAGCGCACGACACTAGATGGCGTTGACAAAAACCAAAGCTGCGCGCATGCGCTGTATGCCGCCGTGCGCCGTTTATAATACAAACAGCTGCAGTAGCGAGGCAGATGACACGCGGTTAAAACAGCCGCAGACACGGCTAACAACCGCGTCTGGTCAGAGCTACAGAACCAGTGGAGCGTTAATAATCTAAACATGCACCCCTCCCCCTTCCCAAAAGGCAAAAAAAAATGGGGGTACAGAGATCAAGTCAGTAGAGGCGTTAACAGCGATAAGCCACACCGCTGCGCGCATACTACTCACTCCGCACAAAATAATCGGCTCCATAAACGAGTTCGACGTGCCACGACGCGTCCCCGATAACAACGCCTGCACGCGCCCGTGACGCGAGCAGCGCTGACGTCGAGCGATAAGGAGCGCTAAGCCAGGCGGACGTCGATCAGCCGTTACCACCCAGGCGAAACAACACAAGCGGGCGGAGAACTCCCGCAAAGTTCGCTTCCGAGTACCAGGCCAACTTTCCCACAGCCCAATCATCCGTAACACCCACCGAAAAGTCCGGAGAACACAATTGCCAGGCGTCACTCAACCTGAAAGATGGCCAATAAGGCCGAATAATTTCTTTTTTTTTTCTTTCAGACTTCGTGTACTCGGGTGGAAGTTAAGAACGGCAACAGCTCATGTAGTGTATCACTCCGCTGAAGCGACAGACCCGGATGTCAACGCGAGCACGCGTTTTGAAAGGAGATTGCGCTTAATGTGTGACCTCGTCTTCTTTTTCGCACCTAGTTATTTTTTGTAGTCGATGCAGGAATTTATAAGCAGATTAAGTGCCATGAATTACGGAAACGGCTCCAGTCACGCTCAAAATACTCGCAGTAAGGTGCTTTTTGCGCCGAGCGGAGTAGCAGCCGGCTGCGGTGATGCGCAGGGGGCAACTTCCGTAGTCGTTCTTGAGTTTTCCCGGAGTATAGTAAACTCTGCCCCATACACCATGTCTATCCACGCGCATAAATAATACTTGCCGTTAATGAAAAAATCGTCATGCCGAGATCTGTCTCCGCCTATGACGATGTTGCTTTCCCCTCCAAATTCGAGTACCGTAGCACTCCATTTTCTACGTCGTGGTGCCAACTATACAACGCAGACGCGTGCACAGGTGATCCCAAAATCTGGCGCATCCTTCACCGATCGCTTCACCACATTGTTGGATACGTTCCCGCTGGAGACGAGAAATATGTTGCAGCGTTGCACGCGTCACACCATATGCGCTTCAGCGACGAACTCACGCGTTCGAAAAGCGAAAAACGATAGAGGCGAAAAACGAGAACACCCGTGTGTCGAAATTTCGGCGACCCCGGTCACGGTCACTCGAAGCGGCCGTGGTCAGGTGATAAAATTTAATCCGGAGACCTCCATTACCACCTCATATAGCCCAGGTGTTGTTCCGGTGCACTAAGCCCCCGAAATAACAAAAATAAAAACGAAAAGGTCTTCTCAAGTCCACCACTCAGAAAAGGGGAACAAGACAAAACGTCTGCAGGACCTTCTTCAAAAAGATCTTTTAGTACCGCTCGTAATGGTGACGCCACTGTCTTATCTCTTCACAAGCGCCGTTTATCACCCCGCCCTCAACCGGAAGACACCAGAGCAAGAAACAAGGGCGGAGCGAGAGACTAGACCCCGTAAATACCGAAGGGTACCGCTCGCCCGAGAAACCGCGAATCTCCATGCTTGCCCCCAACCTTACATAGCATTTTTTTTTTTTCGCCTCCCAGCTGGACCCATCTAGAACGACTTTCCGTCTTTTCCCTCTCACGTAGTTCGCCCGAACCCCCACCACCATGCCCAGCGGCACTTCATTCGCTTGCATAGCCGGGAAAGCAGTCGGCCCCGGGGCAAGATAACGCGCCCCGACCAACTATACCGAGCGGCAGGAAGCTGTTTAACGAGCCCTTTATGCAAATCCGGGAGACGGCGCTTCCCCGCACAACACCACGCCGTGGTCGCGGCGGCGGCGCAAGGCTATTTGGTTAAAGCAGGCGTGCAGGAAGAAGAAGTGTCAGCCGATAGGAGCCAAGCACTCTGCTTGCTCTCATTATTTCCCCTTCTTTCCCCTCCGCTCTTACTCCACTGCCTCAGTCTGTTCTCCGGTTCCGTTCTCTTAACGAACGACGGAGCCGGCGAGGCGCGCGGGGTCCGAAGTGTGGGTACACACAGCTGACTAAACCCGGGGTTATAAAGCCTGAATACGCGTCGATCTTGGCTGAGATCACCACCGGTGTACGCTTTAAAAGGTGAGGCGGCTGAGATTAATTACACGGCGCTATGGAGGTTCACACAGCTGCCCGGACGACGAACAATGTTGAAAGGGTGAGTGTCCTCTTCCGGGCTGATTTAGCGAGTAACCTCGCGATAGAGAAAATTATTTATTTGCTTAAAATATTGGCGCATCTTGCACTCGAAGGGTGCAAGGCTGGAGAAACAGCAAAGCTGGCGGCCCCTCTCCCTTCGTCGGAAACCCGGCTGTTGCACCTCACATAGATTTCCCAACTTGCCGCTGAAAGTTCTCCACGACTGGCAGGTTCGCATCGTTTGGTCCGCAGCTTCCACATCTCTCCCAAAGCGGACCGCAGTAGCACGCGCTAGAACCGGCGGCACTGACCGGCTCCGAGAACACTCTGCTCCCAACTTCAGGCGCGAACGCTCGTGAACTGGCGAGCAGAACAGCAAGCGAGAGATCACACCACGAACGCTGGGCAGAGTGTTCTCAACGGTCGAGCTGGTCCACGCCGGGTACTCCTCACGACGCTCACTTGTACACGGTATTTTTATTAATATTTTCGCGAGCTTCTCGTGTGACGCAAGTCCACGCGCAAGCCTGGCCGACGCCGGGCGCTCCTCACGAAGCGCACGCTCACGTGCGATCGATATTTTTTTGCTATTCTTTTTTTTTTGCGAACGTCAACGTACCAATCTCAAGCTCTGTTGTTAAAAAAAGTTTTTCAGACAGACAGACAGACAGACAGACAGACAGACAGACAGACAGACAGACAGACAGACAGAGAGCGTCGAGCGAGAACTCGTTGACGAGATGAGCTACGAAAATTTGGAAGAAAAATGTCGTTTCAAATCGCGCGCCATCAGCCGCAAAGGGTTCGCACAACATCCGACAGATGGCGACGAGTGTACTGGCCAGTAGGAAGACGCAGTGAAACATCCACCTCGCGAGGGGCACGATCAAATGCAGAGCATTTCCGGGGGCGCACGACGTTAAGTAGTTTGCGTTGCGTTAATGTTGTTGCACTTGTGGCAACTGCTGACGAGAAAGCGCTCGTCAGCAGTAATTTGAATGAGTCAACGATATAAGGCGCGTTCATAGCGTCCCATTCTGTGTCGGCTTTGTGGCGCAGTGGGTAGAGCACCATGTACATTGCGTTCCGCCAGCAGGGTCGAGGGATCGAAACCTGGCGCCGGAGAGTATTTTCTTTTATATAGTGTAGGCGGAGGGGTGCGGACAACGACGGTGCGGACTACGACGGGACAACGCGGGTGACATCGTGAGTTACTGAAATGCTCTGCATTTAAAACGCGGATACAAGAATGAAAGGCTTCAGGGCAAACGTTTGTCCTGCCGCCTTTCATTCATGTGTGAGTTTTTTTTTTCTAAGCTTAGACCATGTCCCCCAATATTCCTTAAGCTCTTACAGCATGCGCTGATATGAGGAATTTCGTGTGCGAAGTCACTCATTTGCAGTCCCTCGCAAATCTCGTTGCACTGCTTCCTTCAGCGCATAAAACGTTTTGGAGAAGGCAACATCAATCCTTAAAAAATAAATAAGAAAGCCAAGCGTTGGGCTGAGTTGTGACGTGTTCCGTTGCGCCTCCTTTCATGCGTTAAGCTCCACGTACCGCCTCACTTAAGCTCGAAATTATACGTTTAGAACGGGAAAACAGAGTGAGAGAGAGAGAGAGACAGAGAGTGGGGGGGGGAGATAAACACAGATGTGCTAGAATAACAGCCCCTCTTCCCTTCACCATATACCCTACGGGAGCCGGGCGTCTCGCTGTTGAAATCCTTTTCATCAATCCTCTGTAGTTCACCTGTCAGCGCGACGAAAAACCAAAGTACGTAGACGTTCGTGTCATTTACCCTGATTCTGCAAAACAGTGCCACCGAACGCACCCCTAAAGAAAAGCGAGATCACACCAAATTTAGCACTTCATCGAGCTCGCGATCGAACTTGCATTCCGCCCTAATCGTGACCGGTCTCCTGCTTCGCCTCAAATAAGTACAGTCCGGACTAAAAGAGTTCTGGAATAGCTCAGGCCGCCATCCTTCGCAAAGCCCCAAGCCACCACAGCGACTGCGGCGGTGACCTAAATCAACCGCACATTCTCCAGACGAAGCGAACTGCGAACGCCCTCGAGTTGTGGTTGTTGTGAACTGTTTAAAGAACGCTCACCACCACCAAGTGCACCCCGCGACGCGCTAAATTTAAGTCCGACCAGCGCACGTAAGTATTGATTAAGGAACCGGCGGACGTAGCAAATGCGCTTACGGCGGTTGGTGTGCGCAGTAACGACGGAGGGAAAGGGGACGAGTAGGGGGAAAAAGGAGAATAGGGACAAATACTGGGGAAAAGACGAGTCTATTGTGTGCGCAGGCAATGAAAAGATGAATGGCGCCAACATCGTACGCACAAGGCGCTGCTCTAAGCCGTGTTTGCCTCGCAAACGAGGAGGCGATGACGACCAGGGCTGGCCTTTGTGTTCGCTCCCCGCACACACTTTACGGGATATATTCAGTCAGAAGAAACTCGAGAACAAGGCGCGGCGCTTGTGCGCGCACACGGGGGCGGAGGGAGGGGATGCTTAGATAAATTAGGAAGGCAGATTTTTAGATCAACGCAAATTTCCCCCCGCGGTGAAAGAGGGGACGTACGCCGGGGTGCGTGCCACAAAGTTTTACGCTCCCTACGAGGGGATCGGGGAGTCGTGAGTGGGGAAGCGGAGACGGGGAGATACGGGGAACAAAGAGGAGGAAGAGGACGACGCGATGAGGAGATTTGGGGAAAGAGGGCGAAGAGGGGAGGAGCGGAGCGTTGGAGGGGAGTAGACTTTATGGCGCTAAATAAAGTCGACGACGACGACGAGGCGCCGCTGATTGTGTTGGCGTGCGAACAACGCGCGCTGCAGAACGAGGGCTATAGCGGTCCACGCGCGAGCCCTCGGCAAGAACCAACGCAGTTAATCATTGGAGGGGATGCAGGCGGCGGCGCGGCCAAACGCCTTCGGGTACGCATGCACGCGCGCTAGCGCTCGTGTGGCAGCTGTGCCCGATGCCGGCTTGGGCAGCCTTATCTAGGGCACGGTGGTAGGGACACCCTGGCGTCGTAGAGAGAGGGCTGTGAGTGTGGCTTATTTTTTCATCAAGATCAGAACTATCGCTTCTATTCGCGATTGTAAGCACAGGCGATAGTCAAACCGTCATTTTTGGCTATTAGGCTATTAATTATCACCCACTTTAGGCCTTAATTACATCCATCTTTACCTGCACGGGGGTCCTGCAGAGCGGTATTGAGTCATTTCCGTGAAGTACACAACGTACCGCTACCAAGGAGCAGTGCAAGCTATAAAGCTGCAGCTGCCTCTCTCTCTCTCTCTCTCTCTCTCTCTCTCTCTCTCTCTCTCTCTCTCTTCTCTCTCTCCTCTATCACTTCATATCTATACTATATTATATATAATATATATACTATATCAATATCATAATATATATATATATATATATATTATGCGTGCATGAGGGGGACATGCTATCATTCACAGGTGAGTTCGGCTGAGTACAACCGTGACACAAAAAGCATATTATTACAAACTCTCGTATACGGACACCACTCTTCTACGAAGGCAGGCAAGAAAAGGGACGCGTTTAATTTTCCAATGCCTGCTTATTAATTCGCAGCTCACATCGCACCGGCAACAAATTAAACGATCCGGTGAATTAGAATACGCAAATTCCGATCACAGCTGGAGCCGGCCGTCTAAGGTGCGGTCAACTCCTCCGAAAGAGAACCGGGAAAACACTAATGCGTGTTCTCCCCGAACCTTCTCCAGGGTGATTTAAAAAAAAAATCGCAAAAAACCAAAGTGTCACACCCATCCCGCCTACTAGTAATCGATTCATCATGAAAACTTCACGGTACGGACGGTCCGCGTTTCTGAACAAATAAAATAAGTTGTTAGAAGCTGATTGATTGATTGATTGATTGAGATTGATTGATTGAGATTGATTGATTGAGATTGATTGAGATTGATTGATTGATTGATTGAGGGAGGGAGGGAGGGAGGAGGGAGGGTAGGGGTTAAACGCGCCGATCAACTCAGGCGATGAGGCGCGCCGTAGTGGAGACCACCTGGGGATCTTTAAAGTGCACCGAAATCTTGTACACGCCGGCGTTTTTGCTTTTCGCCTCCATCAGAAAAGCGGCCGCCGGCAGCGGGAATAGAACTCGCGTCCTCGTGCTCGGAAGTTAGGTAGAAGCGCTTGTCTGCGTGTACCTTTTCTTGTATCCATTTGTGTAGCGCAATGTTTCACGATAACCTTCAAACAAACAAAGAACCAACAATAAACCGAAATGGCCCCCGCTCCAGTCGTTTGCTCGCGCTGTCGCAATAAATCCAATCGCATATTACTCCTAATCGATGCACTTCGCCGAGGAGCCAGAAAAAATTCACTTACTAAGACACGCATTCACTTACAAAGCCGTCGTTAGACGGAAAGCTCATTTACCTCGCCCCTGCCCAAACTGCCAACGAAGGAGCCATTTTTCTCCCCGAAATAAGCGCCCCACGCTCGACGTCGCACGTGCAATACAGCCCCTCCTCCCCGAAATGCGCTGTCTGGTCGGGTTACGACTCCTGCGCAAATACGGCGCGCAAAATGTCACGCATCGCGCGAAAATTCCACTCGCTCACAGCGTCGTCACGCCATCTTCTTACCCCGGTGTCGTGCTCGTCGTCATCGTCATTTAAAACTTCTCCTCTCGACGCCACTACTACTACCGCCGCTCAATTTGCGCGCGCTCCGTTCTGCGGGAACCCGGAGCAATTTTTCAAGCCAAATAGCCCCCGCGTCTTCCTTCCTTCTCCTCTCACCCCCGTTTCAAATCTCCCGCCGTGTTCTCCTTCCGCTACATCTATACAACATTCACGTGCCGGTAGATGGAGGGGGAGGTGATATAGAGGATTGCCCTTCTCTTCTTTTTCCACATCTCTCTCTCTCTCTCTCGGTCTACAGCGAGACGGCACTTGGCATCACTTCGATATCAATTTCCTGTCAAAAATTACTCCCCCTCATCCCCTGACGGTGCGCATCAGCGTCTTCCGCTCGCTCACTTACGCGTCTCTCCTCTTCCTCCTCTAACGTCGCGGCCCTGGGGCGCTTCAATGACAACTTATCACGGGCCCCGCTCGCGCAGAGCGTCGTTGCGCGACATGCCGGGGGTCTCCTTTCCTAATGGAGATGGCATGTTCCATCTGCCCGGGCGAGCTCCCGGCGGCGTCGGCGCGCGGTCGCTTTGCTCGCGGTTCAAATTGTCGCTTCATCACGGCGCCCAAAGAAGGGAGGAAACACGGCAGAGCGCGTGCGCTCGCCGCAAGCGCGCTCCCAGCGTTCGCGTGAACGCGATTGGTCTATAGCTTAAAGAGGTCATGAAGAGGAAGTGTACAAGTTCGGTTCGTTGAAAAGGCTGCTTTGTCCCGATGATGATGGGGCCAACTCAGTCGCACACTTCACGCAAATAATCGAGATATTAAAGAACACAGCAGTGAGGACTCCGCAGCCACTTTCTGGCAATTTATCGATGACGTCACGGAATCTTGTTTTGGGCGATTGGCGGCCGCCTGACTGCCCAAGCCACCACGGAGAAACATGACTGTGCAGTCAGAGCAGGGCTTTTACTTAAGCTTGATCAAATAGGTCTGTTTTTTCTGGTATTGGCCCATATTACGTGATTGCAGAAGAAAATTTCATCGTTTTTTCTTAATATTTATTGCGTTATACGTTTTTTTTTTCCGGCTGGAATGTAGCTGAGTGAGTTGCCAAAGGCCAGTTCTTTCCAGTTGAGCAAAGTCGCGTTTTTTATTCATTACCTATGTAAGCTCCGTCTCTGCCCTTCCCCATATTCTCTGTAGTTAGAATCTCATTCTTCAAAGTCCAGAGGTTTTACGTGTGCCAGTTGGATGCGCGTGCTGCGAACCCGTAAAAACAATGTGCTAGCTGAAACACGACACGCTCGAATAAAAGCTTCGACAGACGTCAATATTGACGCTGCGTCGACCCCGGAAAGAACCTTGGAAGCGCCGGAGCGGCAGTTTTACAACGATTGGCCGGGCCCCACGCATTTTTCTGCTCCACCAACAAAAACGCACCGCGCTCTAACTTTGCGCTCCGATCACGCGTGTGGCTAGTTTCCTCCGGCTCCCCAAGGTGTCGGAAGTCGGCCGTTCAGAATAAAGCCCATCTATTTGGGGCTTCAGTTCTGAAGCGGGAGCCGTTCGTGCTTGTGTTTATACGCTTGCTTGTTTGTTTAGGCACTTGCTTGTTTTACGTCGGTCTGTACTTGCTTTGTTTTGAAGGGTTTCTCAAATACAGCAGACTCCGGTTAAGACGAACTCCATGGTAAAGACGAACAAGACCTTTGCTCTCTTAATACGAGCAAAGGACGAAAAAAGACAAGCAAAAAACCTCCTCTTAAGACGAATTTCTCATAGCGGCTAGCGGAGGCTCACGCTACGGCGGCGGGATAACGGGACCCTACTGCGCATGCGCGTGTGGGGAGGATGAGGAGGTTGAGGAGGATGAAGAGGAATGTGCGGGCATGGCGAAGGCTGGCTCGCGCAACTTATCCCCCCTACCGGAACAAATTTGCGCCTGCGCAGTTGGGCCCCGCTACCCGCCGCCGTAGCGTTAGCGGACGGAGCCCGCTGTGATAAAACTCTCTAATACGAAAAAAATCTCCATGGTCCCTTGTACTTCGTCTTAACGGGAGTCTTATGCATTTGCCGCTGTGCGAGCACGTCGGCCAAGTTTAAGATAGCACCACTCTCGTCCTAAGCGCTTGCGGGCCTAGTTTCCATTTCTTGCGCTCTCCCGTAATGGCGGGTGCGTCGCCGGATCGCGGGAACTTCGCAACGTCAAGCGTGTCTAGTTTTCACCGGATACTCGAGAACGTATACAAAACACAAAACAAGAGCGAATAAACGAGTGCGCGTACTTTACGTCACGATGGCCACTGAGAGAGAAAATAAATGTATGTATGTATGTTTGCGTTTATTGGCGCAAGGATATTTAGGACCAAAGAGCGCCAAAACTATGTTACGTGGTCCTTCAATAGTGAGGTTTGATCGTAAAATATGCATGAGAATGAGATGAGTGTGATATATCCTAATATATTGTATACATGGGTGTAGAGGGCCCGTAGATTAAAACATGAAGATGTTCATTATGGCTGATGAAGGGGATTATGGATGGAAACGTGACTACAGCTCGAGCCGAAGAGCCTGCGACGTGAGCGGGCTCACCCGTGCGAACAAAGGAAACATCCCGGCCTTGCTCAATGCTCGAAGGCTCTGAGGTCACGCACTGTATGCGATGAGCTTCAAAAACCAGATAAATGCTGTACACATATAATATAGCTCACTGAGCGTACACACCGTTCAGTTCTATGTAACGTTGATTACATACTTCATTCTTAAAATAGCCACTATCTATTTACCCGATTCCAAAGTAGCCAGCTTCTGTTTTCTTTGGAGCTAACCCCTGCAACAAATAAATATTTCTACCCACCTACCCACCCATCCATTCACCTAACTACCCAGATGTGCCAAAATTCTCGCCCACCTCCCCTAGCGGGAACCTTGGTGTGATGCGACGCTGAGGGGGGTTCAAGCGCAAGCAAAGAGCAACCGTCGACCGAAAGGCCGCCGGAGAGCGGCACACCGGTTATATGCGCAGCGCGCCCGAAGGAGAGGATACCGCGGAGAGAGAGAGTACTGCAATGCTCCGGCGTCAGTATAGTGAACTAGAATGATCTAGTGGCGCGAACGGCGAGGAAGGGGTGTGCTCTTCTGTGTAAAAAACACCAGGTGGCGCTGCTGCGCTCTCTTCGAAAGGCGCCGCCGCGGCAGTCGCTGTGCTTCAGGCGATCTGCAGTTGTTGTGGCTGTCGTTGTTCCGATGTTGGGTAGTAATTAACCTTTACAAAAAAAAAAGCTACTCGCGTCTGGCATCTCCGTACCTTGCTAGGAACGTTTTATTGCAAATCTGCCCGTTTGAGCGGTAGGGAAACGGCTATAAATCGTGTTGTTTGGTGTCGTCTGCTACCTGCGCAGATGATCGATACGAGCGTACGCGTTCGATGTGCTGCCGGCGGACAACTGGTATGTTTAATTCTTTACGAATGGATTTACTTTTCTTGTATTTACTGTAATAAAGTCCCGGCATGAACCTACTCGTGAATTTGCCTCTACAGAAGCAAATTATACCCAGTATTCACGCGTCCAGTAGCACCCGGCTGATTTTTTCAGCAGCAAAGTTTGCAATGAACAAATTACCTTTAGAGGAAGCTTTCTCCAGGCACTTAGGGCTGAATGCGGCGTTAGCACGTGCAATACATCACTAAACGCCGTAGCCGTCATGGCCCCTTTGCAGGCCGAACTGCTGTCAGCTTATTCTTGCAGCACACTGTTTGCAACAGCTGGGGAATCTATTTCACCAAGAACGTTTTGATCGCCGGCAAAATTTAGCCTTAAGGAATTAAGGAAGCTTGACTTCTTGAAGATGGCTAATTGTGAAAGCATCCCATTCCAATTGCGCCTTCATTTGATGAGCCCTGCGGAGAGAGAGAAGTCTCGGTGGCTGGCGCACCTCATCTTTTTCGGCTCTTCAGCTTTGTCGCTTCTTGCTGACTGCCGAACTGGAACTCTTTTTTTTTTTTTTTGCCCGCCTTTTTCTTTGCGGCTTCCGCCTGCATGCTCCGTACAGAATTCGACGCACAGTATAGGCAGGATGGTAGGTACAGCACCTGGAGCCAGTGACAGCTTCCCGCGTGCAAGTCGCACTTCACAGCCGTTTATCACGTGGATTTAATCCCGCAATATAATTGCACTCGGGCCCAAGTGGCGCTCACCGACGGCTAAAGATATGGTCAAGAGTTTGTCCAGTCTTCCCCAATTTTGTTCCCACTTTTTGCGCAGTTCATCGTCCATTGGAGCGGCGAACAAGACGCCTTGGGAGCACCTGGGTAACCACTGTGACAACCCGGAGCAAAGGAATAGGTGTCCGTCCTTCGTTTTGACATCGCGGCTACCCGGCGCCTGTCCAACCTCTATTCGACAGCACTCGCAATAACTATTTTTCTGACGATTAGATACCCCTTGCTTCTGTAGGGGAACATCACGGAAACGTAAAAACACGCAAAAAATGAAAGGCCGGCCTCGACCATAAACAGACGGAGAGTCTGCCCGACCGAGCGGCCGCCAACGCATCGCACATCCCCTCGTGTCGTCTGCGCCGCTAGCAGACGACACAGCGCTACTTTGTTTGTAGCCGTTGCCCGATGGCTCAAACGGGTCTGATAAGCAACAAAACGTTCCTAGAAAGGTACAGGGACAACAAAAGTGAGCATCTTTCTTCCGTAAAGGTTAATTACTGTACCACACTAAAAAACGGCAGCGGCAATAGCTGGCGAGCGCCCCAAGCAACGGCCCGTTCAACCGCGGTACCGTTTTCGGAGAAGGCGCAGTGGCGCCCCTGGCGGCGGTAGACGCGCTTTGCTTCAGCCGAACGCGGCAGAGCGCCCCCGTTCGCGCCACTGGATCAAGACATTCTAGTTCACTGTAGGCGTCAGTGCGTCTGCCGCGGCTATGACGCAACACAATCCACTTCAATCCAAATCCAATCCAAATCCAATCCAAATCCAAGCCAAGTCAATCCATTCGAATCCAATCCAATGCCCCTCGCGAGAGAGGGGCATCGGAGAGGAGAGGGGGTGAGCGGCGGAGAGCGCAGCTCGCGCGGCGAGGAGAATGGGGGATGGGCCGGCAAAAGCGCCGACGGCGCTGCATGGACAAGGCGAGTGAATGAGATGCAGTCGCATCTAAAAGGAATGCTGCCAACCGTGACCGTGCGCCGCAGTTCAATATACAATATGCGAACGTTTAAATGTACATTAGATGAAAAGAGGTACATAAAAACTTCTCCCCAACTGGAACAGTAATAAAATGCAGTCTTTCCTGTTCCTTTAGGCGGTTTCTGAATCACGCTTTCAAGCGCTTTCAAGCGTACCGAGTTATTTGTATACGTATTGTAGTATCCCGTTTAGACACTACGTGGCGCCACCTTTCACGCTACGCAAGTTTAGTGCCAAATTTAAATTATTTCCACCAATTCAGTTAGAAATTCAATGTGCTTACCCCACTATATAAAACACTGCATTGCGTACGAGCTAGAGAACATGCACACCACAAAAAGCGGTTGTATGTGCATTGACCTATTTTCACGCCGAGAAAAGAAGAGCCAAGAAAAAGGAAGCCAGCGCTTTGAAACACGTGTTGTCGTTACAGCTAATCACACGGTCATAACCCTTCGCTGCAAGGTCGGAAAGGCAACAGAAAAGGTTTCGAACATAATCTCAACGCGGCTGAGATAGGGCGCACACCGACAAAGAAATTTGACCGAAACATCACAGAAAAGAACGCTTCGAGCGAGTTCGTGCGTGTGTTTGAGTGTCTGCTCCAAAAAAAAATGAAGAACACATCCGACCGAGGGTTGCGTAAAGCCAATAAAAGGAACGCCGTCGCTGATCGGGGTCTCCTTTGATCGACGGCATCACTCGGCTCTCGAGCCTTGAGTCCCCGTAGCTTCCGAAAAGGCTCGCGTCAATGAAAGGCGAGAAACGCCTCTAACAGAAAGGAGTAGGAGGAGGAGTAAAGCTTATTGAGCCGACAAAAATAAAATAGAATATAAAGAGGAAAAATAAAAAAAAAATAAAAATAGCCGCGCACCTCAGAGATCTTAAAGCAGTTCAAATTTAAGTGCGACTTCATGGGCGCGACGAACGTCCCGCCGCGATGCCGAAAGGTGAAAAGATGTGGACGTGGGAAATAAACTTCTCCGAACAGAAAAACGTAGGCACTGTCAAGAAAGCCAATGAAAGCAAAGGAGGAAAACGTGGCTAGCTAGGTTATTTTTCTTAAAACGGATATAGTTTTTTTTTTGAACGATAGAAAGAAAGTGGAGAAAAACATGCACGCCGGGTGGGATCCAAACCCACGACCTCCAGATACGTGTCTGGTGCGATGACCACTACGCTACCGGCGGGGCTGTGCTCCCCTCCACTTTCTTGGGTATTCATGTTAAGGTGTTTCCTGCACTTGGGGGTGGTAGCCAGCGCCACTACGACTACTCGGGGTTAAGGGGACCTTCTTTATATATATTGTTACGTTACGACAAGGTAAAATGAGACGAATATTGGACGGTGGAGCAGCGATGTATTTACATGGATGAACTATGTACAAGCCCCATGACAGCTCGAGCTGAGCCCGTGCCCCACGCACTGCTTCATCGTCGTCGGCGTGGACCCCCCTGGACTATGTGCCATGTCCTTTTTTTTCTGATTCCCGTCAACTTATATATATCATATATATATATATATACGATAGACAAGGCAAAATGGAAAACATAACAACAATTTATTCTAACGTTTCGACCGGCGTGCCGCTCCGGCCCCGATCGAAACGTTAGAATAAATGTTATGTTTTTCAGTTTGACTTCTCTATCGTACAGCTAACCTCATAGCCAGTAACCTTTTCTGTAACTTTATATATAAATTAGATATAGACTATATATATAGTATATATATAAACATACACGGCGGTCAGGCGGCAGACAGACGATATGAGGGGCGGATCCAGGCTTTTTCTGAGAGGGGGTCAGCTCCTATCAGTGATGATGAAAGATGTACGAGCAGAAGAGGAGGAGGAAAGCCTTATTTATCACTGAAATTTTCGGGAAAGCAAAAACATAAGGAATACAACAAGTCATCAATTCACCCTGCGCCTGAGCATCTTCTTGAGGTTTAAATTCAAAATTAGGGAGGGGTCAGACAACTGGACCCCCTCTGGATCCGCCAATGCGTAGTGGTCAGAACATGAGGGCTTGTTGAAGAAATACAGAAACAAAAGCCAGCAGTCGGGTAAGGCATGGGTAAACGCTACCGCATCAAAAGGACGGAAAAAGACAGCTACAAAATTTTTACGCGAATAGCAAGAGCAGACAAGAAGGCGAAAGGCAAACGCGGTTCTCTAAAAGCCTCGCCGCAGACTCAGAGAAAAACAGAAGATTAGGAGGGGGCAGACAAAACGATCGCCCACTCAGATCCGCGGCCAGCAGAGCGAACTATACGAGGGACACCCGAAATCACCGTTCCCATCTAACACGCCATCAAAGCGCGCTCTCTAATTAGGGAGACACCGGAAGGGAGAGCGATCGCGCAAAAAATTATACCTCTTCCCTCATCGCACCAGGAGCGCCGTCTTGCCCGTCGATCCCTCGCTACCCTCTTTTTTCCATTGTTTCCCGTTCGGCGCGCGTTTTCGTTCGGCTGATTGCAATACCATTGCCGGAATTCGTTTCTCCCCGAAAAACCAGCGCGTTTGTAGCTTTGCTTTCCCCCGCAGGCGGTTCGAGGCTATTCTTTTTCCTTCAAATGTCTCTAAAATCAGGTAACGTCTCCCAGACACTCTTCGAAAAAAGGAAAGACGAAAAATACATTTGCGGGCACTGACTTTTGTTTCGCTGCTTCCGGTGACGATGCGGATCCGGAGAACTTAGGGGGCGACACGCGTAATTTCGCGCAAGAGGCAACTGTGCATATGAAAAGGCACTTCCAACGTGTATAGCCTCAAGGAAGAAATCCCTAAGTACTTCCGCTGTAAAAACATAAGAAACAAAGTAAAGCGTGGCTGGCTATAAGCTAGAGCAGCATTGCGTTATAAATGTTGGCTGCGCTGTGAAAGAGCCACGATCAAGATGAATAAAAAAAGTGAGCGCCTTGCCTGGGAGCTCCCAGTACAAAAGTTTTCCCAGCACCATACCCTACAGCACATTATATATATATATATATATATATATATATATATATATATATATATATAATACGATTTAGATAATGAGCGCACCCGTAATTGTTAAAATATAGTGCGAAGTAAATAATTAGTTCGGAAAGGATTATGGACCCACTGTGTGGGCAGCTTGAGAAAACGGAAAGTTCTAATTAAGCACGATCGGGTTGATGTTACGAGGAACGGCTATAGGAAGGCGTGAGAGGAAGCGTTTGTACCTCATTCTTGAGCAACAATGACTAAGCATGATAGAAAATCAAATAAAAAAAGTTAATAAAAACACCTCCGCCTTTTGTTGGCAGCCACCCCTACACTCACCGGACTTGTATCTCAAGTTCATTTCACAAGGTTGCGTATACTGTCCTACTGTGGAGGCTGTACAGCAGCATTAAGCAAATTTGCGCCTAACCCTGTGCGTGAGAATTGTTTATATTCCTGGAACACGGGAAAGAAATGCCTTTTCGCCAAGTTACAAGCGATCAACTGTACCTACTGTTGTTGCTACCCGATCATTTAGAACGTTTCCTTTACTTTCAATCATTTATTCTAAAAAAAAAAGCAGTTGTTAGCAAACCCGAACACTCCCCGCACCTATTCATTTATCCTTATCTCCTCTTGCGATTGTTCCAGTTCCCATAGACAATGGCGGCCTAGTAAAAGACAATCCCAGCACCAGGTATACTTTCTGCTTTCCGTTTTGTCCCATTTTCCTGCTCTGTAGTCGTCCCTCCAGAAAACGACGTTGCTGACAAAACGCTACGCCGCTCAGAAGAAAAGCTGAAATGCGACCACAAACGTATCAGCCCACTCGTGCTAAAATAACACTACCAAACGCCGCACCACCTCTCACAAAAACTTCACTACTTCCGTTTCGATTTCTCGTCATTCGATCTTCATCTTGAGATCGATCTCTGCGCGCGCACGGCCTTATCACAATGAGACACCTGCGAGCGCAATTGCCCCAGTCGCGTCCACACTCAGAGCCGTGAATGGGAAACGTGCCGAACTTCTCTTCTCTCGAAGTTCGATTGATTTCATTTCCTCTTAGATAACTCCAATCGCTGTTTACGATCGGTCCACCCGCACTCTCTTAAACAAGCGCGCAATCGCAAACGGAGAAGAGGTGGTAAGGACAGAACAAAAAAAGAAATCACGCGTTCTTTTCAGAGTACCCCTAATTACTCAAAAGCTCCTATCTTTTCTAATCAGGCAGAGCGCGCCAATAGCTTTGAAAGAAAAAAAAAAACTCGCGAGCTTTAAAAAGCAGGAGCGTGCACGCCTCGGACGCAGACAGTCGAACGCGATCGTAAAGGAAGAACACAATCGCGAAACAATGAAGGGAAGAAGCGATTTGTTGGAATTCCTTCGTTATCGCTGATGATTTCGCCGTTAAGGAGCTCGGAAAGGCGCGGACGTAGCGTCTGCCATTGTTCAGAAACTTTCCTTTATAACTTGGCACGGAGCCTCGCTCAATCCGGGCTCGGAGAGAGAAAGTTTGTGCTTTGTCGATGAAGGTGATTTCGTGCTGCTTCATTTCGGGGAGATTCCGGGGGCAATTTGGCTGCGCCGGGAAGCGCACTCGAATTATCCAGAAACGTTGGAGAGAACTGCGATCAGCTTCGCACGTCTTCCCGGGCGTTCCTTTTATAGGTAGAGCCTCCATCGAAAGGACGCAGGCCTGTGGACTTTACGCCTAGCTAAGCGGGATATACACCATTCTTTGTTGGAGGCTCTGACGGCACGTACGACCCCCTATACTCGGTTACAAGTTAACGGCAGCCGAAGGGAAATATGCAGCCATGTCAGCATCGTCCACGTGGAGAAATTTCAGCATTCCACACACACACAAAAAAGGACGTTGCCCAGGCAACGAGAAACGTCCCTTTTTCTACAAGGGCCGAAAAATAGTTTCCGAAATCATTATACGCTCGTTGTGTACGGTATGCGAAGCGCCACGTACGAAGACCCACGTCAACAGCTACAAGAAGAAGAAGCAAGAGAGTTTGCAAGCGCCATTGCCCGTCGTCGTCCACATTCATGTCCACACGCAAGATGCCCTTTCCCCTCAACGAGCTCCTCCTCTCTGGGCAGTGGTCGTTTGCAAGGCGCCATCTCATCTGGCACGACGAGTGGCACGAGAACGGGTTGTATTAACGATTTACGACGCAGTTAATGACAGCCAGCTCGACTGCAGCGAGCCACTCCGAAATCGGTTTTGAGCGACTGCTTCATAACTTCGGCGTGAATGTGAACGAGCGCGCAGTGCTGCTGCTCCGTGCAAGCATGACGCGGGTTTAGCTCGCTGCGCCGCAGCAGATCAGGTGCAAAGCACAAAGTGCGCATGCGTTCTTCGCCTCCTACGATGAGGGTGCGATTAAAGGGTGCTTCGCCGCAGCGCTCCCACTTCGCCGTGGTGCATCCTTTACATGCGCTACCATGCGCTGCCTCCGAGGAGTTCTCCGGTTATCAGTGCCCCGCTTACCTTGGGTACCACTGGAAGTCCCCGGATTGCGTCACGGACAGTCCGCGGTCAATCCGGGACTGATAATCGAAGAGCCTTATTGTCACCGCGGTGCGGTGAGTTTTAAAAAAAAAACCGAACCAGGAAAGGTTACACCACGCCACTAGAAGCAGCAGTATTAAAGGGCGGCAATTTGGAGGCGGATTGGCTAGCTAAGGTCTTCAACAGGAAACGTGAAGAAAGGGGGACGGAAGCGCGGGAGATTCAAACAGCGCGATAACAGGACAGCACGGCTAACCTTGTGATAATGCAAGAGACAACAGCGGGCGCGACAACATAGTAAAGCTCCGTCAAAACAGTTTTCGGGGGAGAAAACTGACTTTGTTATAAGCAGTACTTCAGTAAAAGCGGGGAATTTTTGATATACGCACACCGCTCGGGAATATGAAAAAACTTTGAATAGAGTGACGTTCCGAAAAAAAAAATTACCGTTCCTTCGTAACAAAAGTTGAAAGACGCGCGAAAGCTTCTAACGTCAAAACTGCGTCAACAGAGCGTCAAAAAAGCTTTCGCTAAAAGTGCGTCCAGTCGATCGTCAAACCTCCGGAGACCGAAATAGCGAAACGAAGAACGAACCATGCGACAATTTCTCACGCACTAAGTAAACGCATCTACGAACAGTCTAAATGTATACCGATACGTGGTTTATGAGGTGAAGCTATACTACTGCACTCCTTCACGATCAATGCGTGCACTGCCTCATCCAGAAGCGTTCCTCCGCGATTTCCAAGTAACCGTTTGGACACAGTGGAAATCCCGGTTCCACACACACGTCGTGTGTCCAGAGATCATATCGGAACTTCTCTGTCGAACAATCGGTCTATGGGGAAATGAATTAATTTTTTGACAGGATGCCTTCGGTCCCGCTAAGAAAGTTTCCGCTTTGATAAAGAGCGCGAGAGAGAGCGAGAGCGAGAGAGAGAGCGAGAGCGAGAGCGAGAGCAAGAGAGAGAGAGAGAGAGAGAGAGAGAGAGAGAGAGAGAGAGAGAGAGAGAGAGAGAGAGAGAGAGAGAGAGAGAGAGAGAGAGAGAGAGAGAACAATCTTTAATGAGTCTAGCGATGTCAGCCGAGCTAAACCACCTGGCTTGCTACGCCAGATGAATGCTGTGACAATGATGATTATAATGATGAAGAGGAACACATGATTTGAACTATTTACAGAGTCTGATCAAGGCTTGTGGCTTTTAGATAGGCCAGTAAAGCTTTTGTGGCACGAAAGGCACGTTTGGAAGAATTCCAGGGACCTTTAAAACGTCTCTCAGTTCTAGCCCTACGGAGAGCGGCCGGCCCAGAGCGATTTCTTCGCAACGAAGGGGTTTAGAGTATGCTGTGTGCTCCTTAGCGTGTGGTACTGGGTTCGATTTCCGACCACGGCATTCGTTTCCGCAATTGAGTGGAAATATTAAAACGTCCATTGGTGGTGAGAAATTTATTTTGAACCGGCGCAATATCAGGGTGTTTTTCGAGGCGTAAAATGGAGCATATACATAAAAGTAAGCGAAAACGTGCCAGAAGATACGAAGGACATATAACATGAAGCGAATGACCAGAAAATACGCCGGCTTGAAATCTCCGGTGAATAAAGTAACACCGAGGGACAGATGAACGTTTAAACGCTTGGAGAGATAATAAAGCTACAATCTTCGCGCCCTTTCAAGATCCATTCGAACGGCCCAATTTTAAACCCCGAGATTTCGCGCTGCACTTTGAAAATTTTAAAGAGGAATCCCCGCAGATTTTGATTCAGTTTAACAAAAGCTTTCGGCGGTATCGATCAGATGCACCTGGTCGTGCCAGGAGGGTCGCGACAGACCCAAAATTATCATCGCAATATAGATATATATATATAATATATATATATATATATATATATATATATATATATATATATATATATATATATATATATATATATATATAACCGCGCCCGGCCTTCTCTCGCGAGAATTAACAAGCGGCGCCAGCTCTAGCTCTGTAACAAAGTCGCATTGTGCCGGCACTCAAGCTCTAATCGGCTCTCCCCACCGACGCCCCTCGCTCCACCACCCTCACGGTTCGACTTTCCCGAACCTATATCCCCATCAAGTCGCGGCGCAGCCTCCGATCGTCCGGCTTCCTCTCGCAACGCTTTATACCGGCCAAGCCGACCACCGCGCTCCCGCCCGAAAACGTGGCCACCTCCCGCCGCACACTCTCCTGTCATCAACAGCCCCCGCCTTCACAAAAGGCGCAGCAGCACACTTGCAACGCACGCACGGCAAGTGTCCGGCCGCTAATTGGATCGCTCCGATCGCCGTGAATGAACGCATCCCTGCGGACCACCTTCCCCCCGCTTCGCTCCCCACCCCTTCCCCATTTTCCCCTACCTATTCCGAACCAGAGCTGTCGACATCCCCCAATCCCCACCCGCCAAAGTGTAGCTCCCGTCGGCACTTCGCGCCGATCCCTAATCTCCCTCATCGATAACCGCGCTTTCTTCCCCACCACCCTCGCCTTGCTTCCCCAGACTCCAGCCTTGCTCTCCTCTCGCACCAGAGACGACCCCCAACACGGCAGGCGACGTCCAGCCAAAACTAATGCACACATCGCGGCTTAACACGGCGGCCTGCGCAACTGCAACAACCAACGCACAGTTCAAAACTTCCCCGAGGTCAAAGTTTCGCGCCGAAGGCCCTCACTCTTGTCTTCTTCGGCCGCACACAGAAGCTCCCCTCTGTGGTATAGTGCCCTCAATATCCATCGCCCGTGCTGCCTCCCCGCCACTCTTGCAACACCAACGAATCTGCGTCATCGCGCGCCCCTTTTCCTCCGAACAAAACTTTTCCCCAAACTCTCCCCTCCACCGACAACACGGCGGAAACGCAGCTTCCCCGCAACAACTCCCTACGCAACCATCTTTCCCGTCCAAACACCTCCCGTGCATTCTGTCTTCCGCTGGGCGCGCAGCGAGGGCGGGCGAGCTCGGGAAAGATTGGGGAACACAAAAGGGATGCCAGAGGAGGGGGAAGAGGAAGGGGAAGATTCATCGGCTGGACACGCACGCAATTCGGCTGATGCCGAAAGACGCGTGATTAATAACACGTTACCCAGAAACACCCCGCCGCCGACGCCACTACCAACAACCGGGGGCGAGGCTAAACATCACCCGCGCAAGACAGAATAATAAGGGAGAGTGCGCGTATATGGTGGAGGGGCAGTCTGGCCAAAACCAAATTTACGCGCGCCTTGTCGGAGCTCTCTCGCGAGCCTATTGCGAGGAGGAACGAGGGAGCCGGCGAGAGATAAAGAAGAAAGGGGTATAGCACGGCAAACGAAGAAGAGGTTGCGAAAACGATGGAATTGGAAAAGCTTAGACCCTCGTGATTCTTAACTGTCTACGCGAAGGGCCCAGCTGGTAGTAGCACCTCGTCTCGCCCCTGATAAACGAACCAGAGGTTCTAACGGACACAAAGGAAGGGATATTGCTCAACTCTACCGGGATTATGAGCATGAATAAGAACTCGCCGAACTCGGGAAGCGCGAAGAAAAAAAAAAGGGAAGAATGTCCGTCTGACGAAACCGCGCTCGCTTTTCGTGAGAATACGGTTCTCTTGGCCACGCAAGAAAAGCCGCTTAACTGCATCAAACACAACGAGGGCGTACGACAAAGAAAAGGTTAAGTCGTCGGTTTTGAGTAAAGGCGACGTCAACGCCATATATTCCTGATCATGACAGCAGTTATAGGCGAAAAAAGAAAACAAAGTGAAGTACGGTGAACGGGGATATTCCACTTTCGCAATCTGCAGAAAGCTACGAAGTAAAATTACCGAGAAAGTGTAAAGAACCGTCCGCCCCTTAGCCACAGAAAAGTACACTTCCAATCTCGAAGATACTTACAGCCTGGGAACAAAACGTTCCGGACAGACCATTCAGGCGTTCGGTGAATAGACCGGCACGGCTGGAGACCACCGCGAATAAAAACCGGGAGATTACGGCATACTAGCGGGGCGGCGGCAGCTAGCAGTTCCCGTTTGAACAGCGATTGAGAACGCGCTTGCATCACCGCGCGTCGTCAATTCGCTCGGAAACTCGATAAAAAGGTCTGGAGTTCACGCGGCCGCGGACTTCTTTAATAGAGTATTTCGAGATGAAGCAAACAGCAAGAAGGTTGCGTTGGTTCGCCCTGCAAGCAGCGCGACGCATTTATACACTGCACACTTGAATCGAATAAAAACTACGCATACGTGAACACAAAAGACCTCCGAGTCTTTTTTTTTTTTTTCTTCTCCCTTTTTTTTTACAGAAAGGCCAAAGTTTCGCAAGTGTCGACGCGCGGCGACGACGTACGCTTTGTGCCAAGCCAAAGTACAGAAGAAGTGCCGTCGCGCATCAACTTTCAGGCAGAAACATTGTGCTCAACAGAGTTAAGAAAAGTTTCCTTTGTTCTACAGTTCTTTCCTTTTTTTTTTCTCCAATCTCGTCGGAGAATAGCCGGCGAGACATATAGCAGCACTTGTGGAGGAGAAATCAATGTGAAACAATCCATCATCGCACAACAGTCCCCCCACATTGGGGAAAACGAGGAGGAGAACGAATATGTCTCTCTCTCCGTGCGAGAAACAAAACTTAAAGAAAACGAAAACGAGGTTTATATATACGAAGCTCCGACTGTACTTCGCGCCTCGTTTTAGGGCCCAAAATCGATTACTAAAAATGTATCCGCTAGATGGCCCATAGATCACCTTGATGACTATAAGCTGTCACTCGCCCCCACTCTGCTCCCTTTCTGCTTCTTCGCTTTAGTTCCTAAATCTGACGGAATTCCACAGAAAAAAGAAAGCGAGCGTATACGAAGATATTTTTCCCATTTTGAAGGATTTCAGCGGGGCCCATTAGATTCCCTATTCCCCGCTGCCCGTAATGCCGAAATTGATTTTAACAGCCTCCCCTTCCGAACGCCCCCAGTCCCCTTTTCGAGGGCTGTAGAGATCGAGCTCGCATTGCAAGCAGCCGCAAGTAAGCCGAAGCGAAGCATGCGAACTTTTATCCCGACAAAGAACAGAGTGGTTGGGCATGTCGGCGCCAACATTGCATGTCTTGTGTGTACAAGTTGAAGATGAAGGACCCTGAACCAAGCGCTGAGCCAGGTCTTCGCTGGGAAAGCCCACACGTAAATCTCGAAACCTCGAGAACATGTCGAAAGTTTGAGCTTCGTTGTAGACAAGGAACGTTCTTTTACGCTTCATTCACCACAACGAACCAGCCTGGATGGTAAAAAAATCCCGTTTTTACAGACTACCACCTCAGACTGTTACCGGCATATTCATGACGTTGACGTAGTGTACTCAAATAAAAGTGACCACGTGATTTTCCGCTGCCGCTCGCCCCATCACGCGAAGCATTCGAAATTCACGCGAAGCATCGGTGGTCTCTCACACGGCGGGTCATTCAAAAGATAGCACTACTGTACAGAAGCTTTGGCTACACTCATCGCACAGCAAATGCACGAAGCGCGCAGCGTTTGTCGGGCGGAAGTGACGCTTGCAGCCGGCAAACGCAGTTAGGCCACTTTATCGCAAGCTGCCAACGGAGCTCCGAGAAGATAACCTTCTCCGTGATTGAGGCACGTGCGATACCAGGGTTCTTTCTTGGGGCTCCGCACAGACGGCTGCACTCTTATGGCATTGCGCAATTAAGGTGCACAACAGACACGACAGACACATTAAGGAACACGACAGACACCTGCGACTCCATGTGCTCCAAGGCTCTCAAACCAGGACCTCGTCAACAGTAACTTGCTCCCCGAACGGGGAGCTGCACTCCTATCGCCAGCACTAGACGACCAGCGCCACCTCGCGGATTCCGTCAATTTGCTAGAGCTGTTCTGAACTGAGAGTATCTAACCACCCGCCGCGGTGGCTCAGTGGCTAAGGCGTTGCGCTGCTGAGCACGAGGTGGCGGGTTCGATTCCAGGCCGCGGCGGCCGCTTTTCTGATGGAGGCGGAAAGCAAAAACGCCCGTGTGTAGAGATTTCGGCGCACGTTAAAGATCCCCAGGTGGTCGAAATATAATCCGGAGCAATCCCCTATGGCGCGCTCTCATCCGCCTGCGTTGTCGTCGGCGTCGGCGCATTCAAACCCTCAATCAATGGCAGTAGCTAACCAAGCTGCTCCTCTCTCTCTCTCTCTCTCATTTGTCTCTCTATATTATATAGATATATATATATATATATATATATATGAATAATATATATATAAATATATATATATATATCGTTCACTCACTCATTCATTCATTCATTACGAAGGGCAGGGGAGGAAACGATCTTGAGCCGCCGCCGCCACGGCCATTTTCAGGGCAGGAATTCTAAACGTGGCCCTCTTAACTAAAAAACAAAAACAGCTCGGTGGGGATTTGCACTCGTAATGAAGCACCTTTGCACCAGCAATCTGGGCTTCCTACTTGAACGAGGAGTGTGAACTGAAGCGAGTGAGTGGTACGATACAGTGTGCCGAAACGCTCGCCACCGCGAAGGAACAGATGCCTCTCCTGCGGACCGACGCGCAGCACTATAGTCCCATGGCCGTTGTAGCCTATACCAACAAACGCTTCGCCGTCACCGCAAACTGTCATTGCGTGACTTCCAAACCTCGCAATGTGATTGGGAGAGGGGGGTGAGGGAAGGAGGGAGGGAAGCGAACCGGTGACAGAGCGGGACAAGAGGTCCATCAAGGCACGACTAGCGTTGTTTTGGCTACAGTGCTTGAACCTACAGTGGAAGCTCGTTAAACCGTACCTGATGGGGACGCTAAGAAAGTACGTACTAACCGGTAGTGCGGTTTATCCGAATGCATTAGGCTAAACAGAAACCGAGTCGGGGATCCGGCTTAACTATATATACGTATAAAAATAAACTACGGCTTCTGCGGGTACGTTTTAACGAGGTTCCACTGTATATCATATCGAGCAGACACTTCGGTCAAAGCCCGTTTTGACAGGACGAGTATTATACCTAAAGCATCTGGACCGAGCATTTCGTTGCATACGCAGCCGAGCTGGGACGGCTACGCATACACGCTTCACTGGACAGTGAGGCGCGTGTTGCAACACGCGGCAATACGTTAGCCCGAATTTCTGCACAGAACGTGATAATCGAAGCGCGCGCTGCGAATGCTCGCCACGCGTGATTGGTCTGGTGAAGATAGGATTTGTCTCGCGCGCACAAGCTTGCTCAACGAACCAGGTTTCGGCATTCGCATACAATCCACGCTGCTCACGCGTCAATCGTTCGGGACATACGCGCCTGCTTCAGGACGTCTCTATTATGGCGTCGTATCCCTCCCCCCACAGTTTCCCGAACAAAACTTTTGAAAGCTGCCAATTACAGAACCATGTCAAGGGCCTCGTCTGCGACGCTCGCAGCGGCCAGCAGAAACGTGTGAAAAATTTAGAGCCCTTCCACTGCTGTGAAGGTGAACGACCAGAGAAGCTTCATTGGTGAATAACTGTATTGAGTAATGCAGACTCACTTACTATATTACTTGAACAGAGGCACATACACATAACCTCCTTAGCAGTAATCATGAATAAACTGATTGATTGTAGGGTTTAACACGCCCAAGCTACGCAGGCGATGAGGTGAGCCGTAGTGGAGGGCTCCGGATTAATTTTGCTTGATTGATTGATTGATTGATTGATTGATTGATTGATTGATTGATTGATTGATTGATTGATTGATTGATTGATTGTAGGGTTTAACGCGTCGACGCAACGCAGGCGATGAGGCGCGCCATAGTGGAAGGCTCCGGATTAATTTTGACCACCCGGGGACCTTTGACGTGCGCCAAAATCTCGAACACACGGACGTTTTTGCTTTTCGCCTCCATCAGAAAAGCGGCCGCAGACCGGGAATCGAACCCGCGTCCTCGCGCTCAGCAGCACAGCACCTTAGCCACTGAGTCACCGCGGCGGGTAATTATGAATGAATTCTCATATAGTTTGCTTCAACACAGTTCTGATAAAACAAGAGTTGCAGCCGTATTCTGTGGCCATATTGCCGCCCCAGACGGCCATGTATTGGCAGCAGACGTGAATTTTGTAAAGTTCATAGCTTCCCTGTGCACTAACTAGCTATCACAAGTAAACGAAACTCGGTGTAACGATAGAGTCGTCTTAGCGGCCAATTTCCGTATGATTATTTTTCAAGACACGTATACGTTACACTGAGACCTGCAGAGCATTTTGCCCTAGCTCTGGAACAAGCGCGTGCGATTCTTAGACTGCGTTCCAATTCGCGGACAGCTTGGTAGACAGGCTACGAAGCAGTCTAATTAGACGTCTAAAGGAAGCAGAATTGGAACGGCGCAGCCGGTCACCAGCGCAGACGACAACTTTGTAGCAGACATGTTGAGTAACGCAAGCCGCAGGTTTCGTAAATAATATTACCGGTATTATTAAAAAACTAAACAAAAGCATCTTCACCACTAGTAAATTATACTAAATATTTCAATAAAATAACAAGTAAATTTGTCACAACTTTGGTACACAAAAAGGTGGCTCTGGCGTCACTTAGTAGTTTAGACAGGAAGGTAGTCTGCATCGTTACTGACTACCATGCTGTCTCTTCGAAGCAGCCTTCGTTGACTGCTTCGTTCGAATTGGAACGGGGCTTAACATGACGGACTGTTCGCGAATATGGCAACGAAGCCGTCTAAAGGGGAAAATGGAACGCATTCTTAGTCGACGTGAACCGATAGGCGCACGCAATTTTGGTCAGAACCTAGCGCAAGAGCGCTTCGTTCCAATAGTAAATTTAGAGGAGGCGTAAGCTACGCTATTGCGTTATCAGGCCTTGTTCGCATCGCATGAAAATTGCCATGGAGTTAACCTTTAAGAAAGTAGAACTAGGTTCATGCGTGCACTGAAATTTAATCGATCGTGATCATAAAAGCCAAGATATCCCCCACGCAGACTGTCATTAAAACGAAAAAATTCCCGTAAAAACGCACCTTCGCTTGTCCCTCTCACCATTTTTTTAATTAAAATTCTGTCAGACCTTGATAATCTTTTCTCGCAAGTATGGGAAGAGGAACGTTGGCGTCCCGAGCTTCAGAGCAACTTCGCGCGAAGTTTTAAGCTTCTGCCTCAAGTCTAAACTAAAGCGTTCGGAATTACCCCGCTGGCGCTCAGCGCAGTCGTTCATTCACACGTGATATTGTTTCGTCTTGGCACAAAAAACAAAAAAACAAAAAACACTGTGAACATACAGAAAAGGGCGTGCGCCTCCTCATCAACCCCAGTCCGGACATGCTTTCGTGATTTATTTCCCAGTTTAATCCAACGATTGACTTGTTTTCCAAACCGTCTACTCGTACACATTGGACGAGAATAATTAGGCGGGGTTACAAACGGAATCCATTGTAATTCCAAACAGACAATCGACCAATTTGAATGTCTAATTTCTAATGTACTGTGCCGCCGTTGTGTATTTGATGACGAACTGTGAAACTGCGCATTGTTTCCATATGACAATGCAATGTTCGTTCTAATGAGTTGCACCGCCGCTGTGTATATGATGACGAACAGTGAAATTGTGCACTGTTTCTCTATTACATTGTCATGTCCGTTTGACTACAGCACACGTCTTCCCCGCCACGAGTGATGCTTTGTGAGACAAGATTTGTAACTGGCCGTTCTTTCCCCCTTTTTTTTAATTGTCCACATGTAATAGCCCAAACAGGGCTGAGAGTATGAATGAATGAATGACGAGACCGGAAAAAGTACGCGCCTTTACGCATGACAAGAAGTGCCCGCTCAAGGGCCGCTTGTATACGCTTCAGAAGTCCGCAAAAGAACCGTCCTCGAACAGGGAACCGGCTGATCAAGCAGTGCCGGACCCGTGTTCGTACGAACCCGTCAGCTAGCCTGGCGGAGTCCGACCGGAAACTGGCAGGCAATTTGGTCACTCCACTGGCGAGGTAGTCCCGGCCAGTCGCATTCTTGTGTGCGGGCTGGAAACGCGACAAGCTTGCAGGGGCAGAAGGGTCGAGAACTGGGCCAGTTGGTACACATTCATACTGAAGGAAAATAAGCGCAAACTTGACGGGACGGGAAATCCTTCCAGGGGCGTCGCAACAAGTAAGGGTGGCGGTGAGGGGACAGGGCAACGGCCCTTGCGAGAGTTCGTTTGGTTGGGTTGACACCCTCTATCCTGGGCCCTTCCTCTCTCTCAATCACCCCTCTCCCTTTCTCCCTGCAAATTCAAGTATATGTTCCTTTCACCGCGAATCATAAGACGGCAAACAAAATAGGGAAAGGACAAATACCGACCCGATGGGGTGGAATGCGAAAATTTGAAGGCGCACTATAGATTTAAAAAGCCCGCGAAACGAGTGGAATCGTTGGAAACCTCTCGGTGAGGCCTTCATCCGGCAGTGTACACAATTAACGGGCTGTGGAGGAAGAGGAAGAGGGAGGAGGAGGAGAAGAAGAAGAAGAAGAAGAAGGAATGTTTATTACACGAGCACTGGTGCTGCTGTTAGGGCACCCGCCTGGTGGGAGGCGTCCCTTGTCAAGAAGAAGAACAAGGCGACGATGATTGTGATGATGATTATGATGAGGATGATGATGAGCAGGAGGCGGAGGAGGATTCCGTCAGCGACGATGACGATGATGATGGTTATGATGATAGTGTCCCTTTAATTTTCCTTCTTTGCGCCTTCGCTCCCGTTGTCGAAAGGTTGCAATGGTTCCACGATAACGAAATGCCCTGCCGACAGGCCTGAATCGGAAAAATCAACAATCACCGTGTGCCCTTGTGCCAATGTGAACGCACTTGTAGCGCTAAAGCGCTAAACAATGTGACAGAAGAACCAGAATCTCGTATCCACCTTGCTATCATCAGCGCCTGCACACTCGTCTCCTCTTGATATCTACTGTATACGACCTCACCCAGCCGAGAATCGCTGCTTCAAACTGTATTTCAGCCTGCTTCCGCCAGCCTTGAGAAAGTGCCTGTGCTCACTGAACCTCGCAGTATACATCCCACACCTGCAAACCCGCAGCCGGCGCACTCGGGGACCGACTAAACGAGCCGGAAGAAAATGAGTTGCGGGCCAAATCACTTCCCCCAGTTCATCCCTTCCCGCCTTTCTCTCCCCTCACGCAGCCATGCCGCACAGCTGCTGCTACCATTTGTCTGCAAGCTCATACGGTCGCCTGACACAATTTTGTTCTTTTCCCAGCGATGCTCATTTTCGGCGCCCCGCGCGAACACTGAACGACAGAAAAAGGGAGACGCGCGCCGACAGAAACGAATAAGTGACCATAATGAGAACCCGTGAGAGAAAGGCAGCAAGTCGAAAAGTGTCTGCAAGGAACAAAACAATGCCTGGAAACCGCTAAATTACCGGAAGAGGGAAGAGTTTTCGTCACGTAGGCAATATATATATATATATATATATATATATATATATATATATATATATATATATATATATATATATATATATAAGGTAAGTAGAGACAGGGACACACGAGAAAAAACATCAGTAAACTTTTCTATTTTTTTTTTAGTGTTTTTCTCGTGTGTCTGTCTCTACTTACCTTATTTTCTCGCGCTCTGTGAGTTTTTATGTTTTCAGACTATATATATATGCTACTTCGTAGTTCAGTACGGCTGCACAAGCATCTTCGGAGGAACCTCCGCGCCACAAGTAAGCAGTAAACGATGGAGTGAAGGTACGGAGCGGGCAACAAAATGAAATCGGGAGGGAGGAAATAGGGTATAAGGGAGAAGAATCGGGACAGCCGGAAAGGCATATCGAAGAAATCGGGGCGCTGGCTCCTCCTATGTCAGTGGCAGCAGCAGCCCCCACCCTCAAGACTGTCTTCAGCACCCTCAAGGCGTCGATGCCTGCGGAGTGGGTCTTCGTCTGACCATACTTGTCGAAGTACCACACCTTTATAGGCCCGAATGCATGCGAGGTTTTCGACGAGGATACTTGTGGGGGTCTACTGACCCCCCGAGGGAAAGAAAGCGGGTAAGGGTGAGAGAGAAAAGTCGCGGCCTCATCACCAGGACGGCGAGTACAGGCCCAGCTCTTTGGGCGCGTCAATAGCGCAGCAGCTCGAGCAGCCATCGACCCAAGTACCGGCACGAAGGGAGACCAGAAGCGGAGGAAAACTGAGCCGCCAAAGAGAAAACGATCAAGGCTCAGCAGCGCCCAACCACCGCCGCTACCACGCGCGCACACACGGCCGACCCCGGGCTGCTACTATCTACCAAACAACCACGGGCACGAGCTTGCGCCGTTCGCGTATATACGGTATAAACACGCAAAAGATGTCGCGCGAGGTGAACGGTCTGTTCTGCCAGTGCACGACGGCACGACGGGGGGCGGGCGCCAAACAACGCGAAGGAAACAAAATGCCTCATCTACGGAGAGCGCGCGGAGCAGTCGACGGCCGGAACGGGTGCTGCGGAAGGCTATAACGTTACGACAGCCGTACCCTCTCGTATATGCGGACTCGCACGCACGAACGATAACCGTGAGTTATGAATAAGCCGAGCCGCGCCATAGCGCTTAGTCGGGGCTCGCAAGGGCGGGGAAAGGATGGTCGTAATATAAAGCGTCACGAAGAAGTTGACGGCCGTATAAACGTCCGTTCGCTTCCGAGATGACTCGTTCCCCCGGCAACATGGCCCCCTAAATCAGTTCTCCGTTCCGAGGCAGAGAAGCCCGCTTGCAGTGATTACCTTTCGATACGGCGCGCACGTCGAAGGGCCGATGGCTCCACAGCGCGATCGTATAAGCGACTCCGACAGTCGCCGGCTATATTGAGGAAACGGCGCCGCAGTACTTGCTTTGTTCTCCTTACAAAGGCGGGACATTTACGCCGCAGCTCCCGCTCGTCAAGACATCGAAATTTCCCACTGCTATGCAGTCGCGGCCAATTCAGTACCCTCAACATATAGTTCGCTTAAACGTAGAGGAGCACGATGCAAACGAAATAAAATCCAGGGCCATCTCCACTAACGTGAAACGTGGGGAGGCGCGAAGCACGCCGTGTATGGCGCCTCGGCGTTTTTGCCCACGGAGATGAAACTGTAGGGGGGAACAGGTATACAGCTCTGCTGTAAAGGTCTCTTGTCTTTGAAGCCCGAACCTCTCTAGCGCGAGCCGTAAACGAGTGTCCCGGTGTTTTTTTTTTTACTACGCGTTGCGTTCTAGCGCGAAAGCGTAAACGAGTGTCCCGGTGTTTTAGTATCGTGACTACATGAGACGACGATTACAACGAGGACGACATGAGACGCCAGCAAGCCTAGCCCCTAAGGGGCTTCGCCCCTAAAACCGTTTTGGCCCTGGCTATTCATTCGCAGGGGTAATACGCACCCGCTATGTACGGGTTACGATCCACGGTGCTGTCAGAAATTGCCAAAACAAGTCGCAAGTGGGCGAGACGAACAAGAGCTGGGTGGAGAGCGAAGGTATGAACGAAAGTTGTGGAGGGGGAGCCTGAGTCCACTCCACATTCGGCGGACACAGCCCGTAAATCTGCTGTCCTCTCATCCGCCAATAGCGGCGCTCATAAGGACACGATCGCGTTCCTACTCCACTCCAGACTGACCACACCAGGAGCCAGTTTACCCAATGTCACCACTTTCGGAACTCTCCATAGGCCCCACGTATCAAAAACAGGTCCGCGGTTGGCCCGGTGTGCTAAGGGCAAACGGGGAAAAGCACGGGGCAAGTTGAGCTAGCCTGCCATCTGTCGATAGAAAGTTGCAGGACCAAAATGTTTCCTGAACACCTTCAAAGCTATACCGCTCCTAACGTGCGTCAGTGCAGTTTGCCAGAAATAATAAATATATGCGATACAATAACTGCGGCTGATGCAGAGAAGTGAAACTGCGTTGGGATCGGGTGAGTTGGTGGCTACGTATATACTCGAGCACGTAGGAACGGATTGTTGTTGGGATCATGCCCATATGTCACAGCACTGTGAACCCATACAGAAGCGGCAGTGATAGATCACAGATGTTTTTTTTTTTTTCCTTACATCGCAGGTACATCGACCTCCTGGTGTACGGCCTCAAGAGCCGCTCACGCGACAAGCGGAGCCGCCAGAGGCAACAACAGTGGCACCTGACGCCCGTGCGCCTCGAACAACCCCGCTCACAACAGGTACATGCGCGCGCGTCTGTCAATCGAAAACGACGTTGTCCGGTCTCAGTTATTCGCGGTTGAATATAGCTTCATTCACTTTGAAAGGACTAGCCTTTGGTAACTCACTCAGCACCATACTAAGCTTTTTTAACTTTAACAGAAAAAGCGGGAAATATTGCTACAGTATCTCCGCCGAAGAGGAAGCGTAGCAAGACCTAGTACATAGCTTATGTACAATATTCGGTCATGTGCGCGGTGGCAGACAAAAGAAGATGACGCTAGCACGCTTGATTGATTGATTGATTGATTGATTGATTGATTGATTGATTGATTGATTGATTGATTGATGATTGATTGTACACTCTTAGGCAAAAAGGACTAAAAGTTCGTCCTTTCGGGGACTAACGGCCCTCTGCCACAATCATTAGTCCCTCTTGGGGGACTAAACTGCGAGGGACGAACGGTTAGTCCCCCACCCGGCTGGTCCGTTCCGATACTCCCCAAGGACGAACTGCGTAGAGGCAGAAAAAAGAAAAAAACTCCAGCACCGGCAGGGATCGAACCCCTGACGCCCGGAATCATACACAAGGAAACCGACACGCTATCCGCTAGACCACGCCGCCAGGTGGTTCGTGCTGTGCAGATAATATTCAAGTGTACAGCGTGTAGTTCTGTGCATAAACGCAACAGATCCATTGCAACTGGTGCCCGAATTTCTATCTGTGCAAGCGAACGTGACCCGCGTTTTGCGCCTTGCGCTTAGCGGCTTCGCTAGTGTTTAGGACTATTTCTCAGTTCGATTCGAAGAGTAGAGCCTCACGAACCATAGTTTTTTCGTAAATAACAATCAACTCGTCGTCGCCTAGTTGAGATAGTTAGCTGGGGCGATCGGAACGACTCATTTGTTTCCGCACAATTTAGCGCAAGCTAAGTGCTTTCTTAGTGTCGATACATATGTTAATGCTCTATGTAACGTATGTGAAAGGGTGTCGTCTGTGTGAGTGTCAGAATAAGGAAACATGCCATATTTTCCTGCATCGGCGAAAGCGAATTCGGTGTTGCTTAGCCTGAATTCTTCAAATTTCGCGTCGCTAGACGATTGCGACTGTGAATGCAAGCGGGTTTACAGCAGTTGCAGCATTGTCATAGCTTTGGTGCCCAAGGCAATTATGTACCGAGTGTAAAAGATAACTTCGAGACGCTTACCTGTAGCGAGCATTTTCGTTTTGCAGTTGTCATCAGCAACATGCGTTTTTTTCTAGTCTGTTAAACATATACATATTCATTACGCTCAGGAATCCACTTTTGCTATTGTCACTAATTTTTGAGTTACTGTTAAGGCGCTTGAAAGCTTTCATTGGTCGTTATTTATCTCGCACGAATCGTATGCAACACAGCGTATCAAATAACCTCGCCGAGAAGCGTATGACAATCGCGCTTCGCCGCTCCTTGCCATTACCCGCCGCTCTACTAACCCTGGGCGATTTTCCTTATAACGAACATCAAATATTTTCTCCCGTGGCACCATCTAAAGCACCCAGTGACTGCAATGCCTTGTGTTTTGGAAATATAAAACTGTTCGCAGACATATGCGCGAAAGGGCAACGACGACGCCATTAGGGGATTAACGACGCAGCAAAGAGACTAACTGCATGCGTTTCGTCTTCCCGTTACTCCTTATAGATCGGCGGGGACGAACAGTTAGTCCGAATTTATGCACACGGCACGTACTGTGCCGCAGATACTCCCCTTGAAGATGAACGGTCGCCCGCGAAGACTAACGGCTGTATTTTAGCCCCTATTTTAGTCCTTTTTGCCTAAGAGTGTAGGGTTTAACGCGCCGACGCAACGCAGGCGATGAGGCGCGCCGTAGTGGAGGGCTCCGGATTAATTTTCACCACCTGCAGGGGATCTTAACCTCGTACACACGGGCGTTTTTGCTTTTCGCCTCCATCAGAAAAGCGGCCGCCGCGGCCGGGAATCGAACCCGCGTCCACGTGCTCAGCAGCGTAGCGCTAGCACGCTCAGACTCAGGGACAGAGAGACATGTAGAATTAGAAGAGATTTGGAAGAGAAGAACGCTTGTAAATACACTGCGTGAATGCCTCTTCGCTTCACGTCTTCCTTCACGTCACCGTAACAACTTTCGAATTTCGCGCTACGGTAACGTAATACGGGCAGGAGTGAAGTAATATGGGCCAGCACTAAAAACGTAGTTTGTAGTATGTGAACTGCACCGTAGCATCCAAGTGATACGATCAAACTGAACTAGAGGCCCCACTACAATTGTCCAGTCATGTTTCGTGGCCGCCAATTGGCCGAACAAGCCCCTGTGACGTCATAGAGGAATCGCCGGAAAGCGGCCGGGAGGTCCCCACTTCCTTAATATCTCGATTATCTGTTCCAAGTTTGCGATAAAATTGGTATCATTGTTACCGGGACAAGGCAGTCTGTGATGGTCGGGATTCTCAACGTGATCCTGGGTCCACACTGGGCATGAGGAGATGGACGCACAGACTTTAATGATCCAAACTTGTATTTTGACTTCGTCGTCCCTGCAAGCCTTTCTTCTTCTCCCTCCGCGCTGCAATAACGGACAACAACGGAAGGGGATCCGTAAAAAGTGGCTCCTGGAGCGAACTCGGCCTCTCTTCCATAGAACCACTCTACGGATGAGAGGCCGAACTGGCTCCAGGAGCGGCTTCTTACGGTTCCCTTTCCGTTGGTGTCCGTTTTTGCAGCGCGGAGGGAGAACAGGCTTTACGGAGAGTAAAGGTGCGTCCAAAAGAGAGCAATCGCAGGCGAGGTTTGCTAACGTGTAACAGATTCGTGTTTCGTCACGTCACAACTTCAAGCATTTGGAAGTTCAAAGCCACTAGGATTACTTTCACAGAGTTGGGGTACCCGCAGGATATTCCAGCGTTCTCCACTGCGCAGGAGGCGATAAAACGTGTGCTCAGTACTATAGTGTAACCTCTCCAGGAATGGTGACTGTACAAAGTGGTCTTCGGAACTCCCTATTGGTCCGATATTTGCATATGTAAGGTCTCATCTGGCTGCAACTACAGTCAAACCCGGCTATAACGAACCCGGATAGAGCGAATTATGCTATATATCGAACAAAAATATTTCAGTTACGGAAATACATGGGAAACATATTCCTTATAACGAAATTCACATCGGATATATCGAACTCTGTGCGCATAGAATGGCCGCCGAAATGCATGGTCTCGAAGCGGCGATTGAGATGGGGATTGGCCGCGACCACGGAGCAAGAGCCGCGACTGAAACAATGCGCGTCGCACGGAGCGACGTGACGCCCGACACTTTTCGTAACTGTTTCCGACGCGCGGGACTCACGACGGAACCCGCCAGTCAGCGAGTCCGGGCCAAAGAGCAGCATTGGTGAACAGTGGGAAGAGCTCACCAATGTTCCCGATGATGTCGCGAGTGAGAGCCGTCCGACGCTTATAATGAAGCGCTTTCTGCAGTCGATGTGCTCCGCCAATGCTTCTTCGATTTTGGAGGACGCGGACTCGAACTGGTGCAAGTTTACATGTAAGAATTTTTCTATGCCAGTTCCCTCCCGCCAAAACGAAAAGGAAAATCCAAAAATCCCCGCTTTTTCTTACAAATCTACGGATGGGGCAGAAAGGAGGGGTTTTATTACCTTTGCCTTTTAGGGGGGGGAACATTTCGGGGTAAGGGGGTAAAGAGGCTACTTTAAATGTGTTCGGGTTTTTGCAATGCGGATTGTGGAAATTGGGAAACAGCGGGGGGCACCCGCGGGGTTTCCACTCGTAACTCCCGCTCGTTAGGAGGCGGGCTCAGTACTATATCGAACCCCTGGAATTATGTCGAAGGGGAATCGGAACTCCATATTGGGCCATATTCGCTATGTAAGGTCTTTGACCCCGGTACCTTGGATATTCCCTAAACTAAGCTCATGTGCGACAAAAATGTGCACGTATACGCATACCTGCCAAAAACAGACCTTCACGGGGATCTATAGCAAAAAACCTTGTGCGTTGATGTGTGCACCATCATCATTATCATTACCGTTCCTTCGTCATTAACCGCCATCGGGTTATTTGTACTTTGCGTGCTCTTTCTAGTACGGTCTCTCCTCACACACATTTGGCGCAAGCAAGCTCAGCGATTCACCCAGCTAACATCAGTCTCCTCAACTAACTCTTGAAGTAGCAAGCATTTCGCACGAATTATTCAAATCCCTATATTCGCTTGCGCTCGTAGTCGTCTAAAAGCAATTCAGTATAAACTAGCACTGACTTATTTTTCTTTTCCGGGCACATTAATTTCGCTCGGACACGAGGATCGAAACGTTTCAGAAACGCACGCAGACAAGGCGGCACTTTGTACGACGAGTCATACCCGTCTAACATTGGTGGCGTCTTTGGACGAGTCGTCCAACGGGGTTGCGGCACCTTTGTACGAGCCATACTCGTCTAGAGGTAATCTGTATTTTCTTGGCGTAAGGACACGGATATGGCCAATGAGTGCCAAACACCACTGTTCGGTCATTCGATAACTCAAAATGTTTACTAAAGTGTTTATGATATGCTTATGACGAGTATAAATTACTCGTCTAAACGTGTTGCGGCATCTTCGGACGACCAATGTTCGCCCTTGGGGAGTTTAAAATGTTTTTTTTTTTTTTAAAGATAACGTTATCTCCCTTTACTTCCCTGGTCGCGGCTCGCAATTCACTTTCGCAATCTCCTCGCCTTCACTTCATTTATCTCCCATAGGTGGACTACTACCTGCTGATGATCCACGAAGACCGCGACACGGCGCTGCTGGCGCTGCTCGAGAGCTTCATGCAGTCGGCGCCGCAGCTGGTGCTGCAGCTGTACATCCTCTGCGACCGCTACGGCCTGCGCACGCACGTTGACACGCTCACCGGTGAGTACACGGTCGGCCTTCGACAGCGCCCTCTTTCGGCGTCACCGGAGGAACAGACGCCGCTCTTCAACACCATAACGGTATCTGAGCTGACTGGCACCGCTGCCTGAAAGCCAGTCAATAGGGACTGCTCTTCGGCGAGTAAACACTTTCAACAGTATCTCCAACCCGTCTTGGAGCTTCAACGGAAACATTTCTGGCACAGATTTGAAGAATGGCCGGAGCGTCTTTGTCGCAGGGCAAGTGCAAAGCTGAGGAGAGCAAAAAAGGGAAGCTAGCTCTAGAGGCACCCCACAGGGCGGAGTGGTTTCACTAACCGTGGTGGCCTATCACGCGTTTTGCCTCTGCCATAGTGGCCCATGATGGATTCCAATAGGCGTTGGACGGGCCTGGCGAAAGTGGCGCCAGGAACAATCCACAGCGCTGGAAAACGCGTGTGTTAACCATGGGCTAACGAAGTGGCGAAGTTTAACCAAGTGTTAACCAAAGCTTAACCAGGATAAGCCAAGCTTTCGCTCTGCGTATCCAGGGTTAGCTGGGCGATGCCGCAGCCATTTTTAGTTCTCGCCTTAGTACGTTCCTCTGTCCATCTCACGTCACTGAAGGGTGAAAATTTAATGTTTTTCCACGTTTCTCTTTTCGGTTAAAAACGTATTTCAGGGCTGGAGCGAACAGAGCTGAGTGCGTTACCAACGGCTAGTTCTTTCAAATGAACAAAGCTGTAACTTGTTTCCGTAGCCCTTGCAAAAGTCCGACGCATTCACGTCACAAGTCCCTCGTGACGCAACAGGCCTAGCAACGGGGCCTTCGCGCTAAATAAACGGCCGATGAGGCGCCCAGGAGCGGCGAATTGCACACGCGGGAACGCAAGAAAAAGAAAATGGGGGAGGCCGTTAGACGTTATTAAGAGCGAAATAGGGCGAAAGCGCAGCCCGGTCGAAAAATGGCCGCTCGTTAAAATGTAGCCCCCTCGCGGCCACAGGCGGCCACTCGAAAGAGAGAGAGAGAGAGCTGCGCGCACAGGATGTCGGAGCGGAGAACACCCGACGCGGTGAGCGGAAAAAAAAAAAAAAAAGAAAAGGAAAAAGGGAAAGAAAGAAGAGAGAGAGAGAGAGAGAGAGAGAGAGAGAGAGAGAGAGGAGAGAGAGAGAGAGAAAGCAAGAAAGCAAGAACTCAAAAGGCCTTTAGGCAAAAAAGAACGACTTTATAATTAACACTGCAGCGATGGCTGGCCGGCGAGCTGGCGGGCTGGTTGTTGCTAAGACAAGAAGTGCAGGCGAGCTAAGTCTCGAATCCCGCAAGAGAAGAAAAAAAAAAGCGCGGGCGTTTTAAACGATGAAAACAGAAGACAAAGCACAAAGACAGAAAAGGAAAGTGAAGCACCGCGGGCATAGATAGAAGTAAGCAGGTTCCGGAGGAATATGAACGGCGCGCCGATGGTGAGAAGCAAAACCTAATCTACGCGTCTCAAGTTAAGTGCGAATGAGGAGAAGAGAATGGGGTTGAGCGACGTCTAGCCAAGGCAAGGGCAGAAGAAAAAAAGGAAAGAAGGAAAAGGGTGCAATTGAAAGCATGCAGCGAGAAGTGCACGGCGAAGGAAGGAAGCCGTCGCCCGGGGCGCTTAAGTCGTTAGTTAATCACGTCCTAATGAGGACGCGAGGACCTGAAGAGGAGGGCAGCTCAGAGTGCCGCGCTGAGGGAAGAAGTGGTGGAAGGGGAAGGAGTCGGGAGAGGGAGGAGGAAGAGGGCACAGCGCGTATTCCGTGAAGACGACACATGAGAAATCAGGAGGAGACAGCGGCTTTAAAAACTTCGTCTCCTGCGTCAAACAGATGACTGAGGGAGAGAGAGAGAGGTGTATAAGGTTGGAGTATTGGACGAGAGAAGCGATGTGAAAAGCGCTAGAAAGTGGTACATGGTGCACTCATTTTTGCGGGAAATTTGAAAGAAAGCAATAGAAAACGCCGACGTTGAAACGTTCCGCAAGGGGAGGGGGAGGGGGGGGGGGGGGGGCTAAATTATGAAAAGTGTGACGTTATAAAGCGACATCGATAAAACCTGAGTGGCCGTTTCGGCGAGGATATTGGCGATTTTCGCTAGCTTGTTGCAAGTTGGCGCTGGGGGCATTACCGGGCTGTATACTTAGCGAAGACGCGCGGTCGCCAGTGCGTCCCAGTCCACATGTCCCGCTCACCGAGCCGTTCTTCACGATGCCACCACCGTTCGACCTAACTAAAAATAGACCTGCCTCATATCAAAATGCGCGTGAGGCTTCGATTAGCCACATTGCTTCGAATTATGATGCAAAATCCTGGAAATATTGCGTTTTTTTAACAGCGGAGCTCTTTAAGCTTTTGCTTTATCCGTGGATAGTTAACAAGAAATTCCGCTAGGTGAAGTGGACAGGGGGAAAATGCTAGGCCAAGAAGTGTGAGGGAAAGGGGCGAGGAGGCAAGGAGTGAACGAGCATGTGTGGGGAGTACGCGCCTGAAGAAAAAATTTCCCCGCATTTCCCCGAGGGGAAGAATGTGAAAGTGCGAATGCACGAGTTGAATTTGCGCGGTTCGGTAATGTTCGCGAAAGAGAGATCACACACACACACACACAACTACAAAGAAAGAAAGATGCATTTATTCACAGACACCTATTTGTGTTGTCGTTGTACTTGATCGCTAGAGCGGATCTCAGCTTTGAAATTTCGTGTCAGTACTCCTTTAAGCGGGTGCATTAGCCCTTCTCACGCCCGATTCCTGGCCAATCCCCCACGTGGGTATGTGCCATTTCAGCGGCCAGGCAGCGCGCGCCCATCTCCCCCCGTTGCCAAGGAAGACGGAGATTCCTGGCCAATCCCCCACGTGGGTATGTGCCATGTCAGCGGCCAGGCAGCGCGCGCCCATCTCCCCCCGTTGCCAAGGAAGACGAGGAGCGCGCGCACCCGCAGCTGTTGCTATGCGGACGGCGGCGGACGCTTCAGGCTCGCTTAAGAAGTGCATTCGCACTTTAAAAAAAACGCTTTCTGTGGTCGATATCGAACCTGAGCCCCTGGCGTGAGGAAGCCGGCGTCTATCCGATTGCGCTATCATCGAAATCGGGGTGCATTGAGTTCGTGAGGCGGGCGTTGGCTTTGGACTTTGGCCGAGTTTAGTGGACTTTGGCTTCAAACTTCCCAGTTTGGATTTTGGACTTTGGGAAGGTGGATTGCGAACTTTGATTTCTTTCTTTTAGGAAAGAAGCAGACGGAAGAAAAGCAGTGAACACCACCAGTTAGTTCCGCTGTTTCCTCAGTCTTCGCATCTCAGTTGCGAAGGTGGCCGAATAGTTTTGTTGGCAAAGTAGCGCACCCGGCTGGAGTCCGCAAAAGACATCCTCGAAAGCTGCGCCCGGAATTATCCTTGGCTGCGAGAGTTCCACAGCGCGTGCATCAGAAATATGACAAAAAAAAAAAAAAAAACGAGCCCACCTATAGGCTGCGACGCGTTCGTTAGTGCATTCATCAGAACCGCCTTCAACTTCGATGGAAGCAGTGTTGCAGCAGTACGGATAGTCGCGCTATGAGTAGCTTCAGTGAGTTAGATGCCGGGATTGCAGCCGACCGACATCGGAAAAAAAGAGAGAGAGAGAAAGACTTTATTTAAGAAGACCTCTGAGCAGGGAGGTGGCCGGCAGCCGGAGTTGTGCGGCGACCATCGTAGCCCGGGCTTTGGTGGTCCTGTCTCTCCGGGTCAGAGCAGCTCATCGCTGCCTTCCAGAGCTCGGAGGAATTGATTTGAGGGAGGGGATCATATGGAGAGGCCCACATGTGATGCTGCACCGTGGCCTTGCCTCCGCATAGTGGCCAAAAGGGGGAGGGATAAACTGAGGGACGAAGGAGGGCCCTATTGGGAAATGATTCGGTCTGTGCGAGCCTCCATGGTCGTTCTTGCGTGTAAGTCAGTCAGGGGTGGGCCGGCGTGTATTCGAGGCGAGAGAGGCGGCACTGAGTAGTAATTTTATTGTAACTCAATTTCGGGCTGCTCTGGCTCCGCGAGAGGCTACAGAGGTCGGGCGCGCCCGGGAGGTGTGTGCTCGGGCTGCCGTGTGTGCCACCTCGTTACCCCCCAAGCCCAGTGTGGGCAGGAGTCCAAATCAGTTCAACTTGGGCAGTAGGTGGGTTTTGGAGGAAACGTTTTAAGACCCGGGGTGATATGGTACCCGCAGCATTATTTCTAGTGGCCGTTTTCGGATCATAAAATTTGACTGAGGGTGGTGGCCGACTTGCAAGGGCTATTGCGATATCCGCCTCTTCCGACATGACCAGTTCCGCCGCCGTACGGACCGGGAGAGAAGTGAGTGGGGAATTTTTTGGGGTATTCGTGACCATACCTCGGCAAAGTTGGCGCGGCTCACTCAAACTCACTCACAATTTTTTTTTCGAGTCACCACTCACTCAAACTCAGACTCAATGCTGAGCAGCACATCTGCGCTCACTCAAACTCAAACTCACATTGAGCGCAAAACTCAGAACTCACTCGGACTCAAAACTCAAAATGTACTCAGAACTCAAAATGTATTCAAAATCAAAATGTAATCAAAACTCAAAATGTACTCAAACTCAAAATGTACTCAAACTCAATATGGACTCAAAACTCAAAATGTACTCAAAACTCAAAATGTACTCAAAACTCAAAATGTACTCAAACTCAAAGTGTACTCAAACTCAAAATGGACTCAAAACTCAAAATGTACTCAAACTCAAAATGGACTCAAACTCAAAATGTACTCAAAACTCAAAATGTACTCAAAACTCAAAATGTACTCAAAACTCAAAATGTACTCAAACTCAAAATGGACTCAAAACTCAAAATGCACTCAAAATGAACTCAGAACTCAAAATGGGCTGAGAACTCAAAATGAATTCAGAACTCAAATGGCCTCACAGAGATTGAGACAGTGAGTGAGAGTGAGAGTGTGAGTGTGAGTGCGAGAGTGAGTGTGAGAATGCGAGTGTGAGTGTGAGTGAGAGTGTGAGTGTGAGTGAGAGTGTGACTGAGAGTGAGAGTGAAAGTGCGAGTGTGAGTGTGAGTGACAGTGTGATGTGTGAGTGTGAGTGTGAGTGAGTGTGAGTGTGAGTGTGAGAGAGAGTGTGAGTGTGAGTGAGAGAGAGTGTGAGTGAGAGTTGAGTGTGAGTGAGAGTGTGACTGTGACTGAGAGTGCGAGTGTGAGCGTGAGTGAGAGTGTGAGTTGAGTGTGAGTGTGAATGTGAGTGAGAGTGTGAGTGTGTGAGTGTGACTGAGAGTGTGAGTGGGAGTGGGAGTGTGAGTGAGAGTGTTAGTGTTAGTGTGAGTGAGAGTGTGAGTGAGAGTGTGAGTGAGAGTGTGAGAGAGTGTGAGTGTGAGTGAGAGCGAGAGTGTGAGAGTGTGAGTGAGAGTGTGTGAGAGTGAGTGAGAGTGAGAGTGTGAGTGAGTGTGAGTAAGAGTAAGAGTAAGAGTGAGAGTGTGAGAGTGTAAGTGAGAGTGTGAGTGAGTGAGAGTGTGAGTGAGAGTGAAAGTGTGAGTGTGTGTGTGAGTGTGAGTGAGAGTTAGAGTGTGAGTTAGAGTGTGAGTTAGAGTGTGAGTGTGAGTTAGAGTGTGAGCGTGAGTTAGAGTGTGATTGAGTGTGAGTTGAGTGTGAGTGTGAGTGAGAGTGTGAGTGAGAGTGTGAGTGAGAGTGAGACTGTGAGTGAGAGTGAGAGTGCGAGTGAGTGAGTGTGAGTGAGTGACTGTGAGTGAGTGAGCGTGAGTGAGTGAGCGTGAGTGAGTGAGCGTGAGTGAGTGAGTGTGAGTGAGTGAACGTGTGAGTGTGAGTGTGTGCCTTTTGCTATATACCTTTTGCGATATCCTCATAATTATAACCAGAAAGCATTTTTATATTTGTCCCACGTGATCCCCCTCGACGAGACCTTTAATTTGATACCCCACACACCCTAGCAGGGTCATATGGAGTTCATACCAGTCAAAATAACCATGACTTTCATGACTGTAGCCAGGGCGCATTATTTAGGTGTCCGACGTGATTCCCCTAACTGGAACCTTCAATTTGACGCCCTACATGCTTCAGCGGCCTCACCTTGAATTTAACCCAATCTATGACTCATAATGACTATCCCATGATTCGAACTACGAAGCCTTTTTTTATTTGTACCACGTGATTCCCCTCGTCAAGATCGTAAATTTGATACCCTACACGGCCTAGCGGGGCCACTTCGAATATTTAGTCCAATATAAGACTCGCCATGACAATCTAATGGTTATAACCAGGAAGCATTTTTGTATTTCTCCCACGTGATTCCGCTCATCAAGACCATTAATTTGATACCCATTACATCCTAGCGTAATCATCTTGAAATTAAACCAATCAATGACTAACCATGACTATCTCATGATATAGCCCTACCACATTTTTGCTCACGTGATTTCCCTTATCGGAATCTTCAATTTGATGCCCCGGACACCCAGTGGCATCATTGTGAATTTTAACCTAGTTTATTACCCATTTTGACTATGTCATGATAATAATCAGGAAGCACGTGATTATCCTCATCGAGACCTTTAATTTGATACGCCACATGCCCTAGCGTCATGAACTTGAATTTTAACCGAATCTATGACTCACCATGACTACGTCATGATATTTCCATAACTCATTTTCGTCCCGTATGATTCCCCACATCGAGACCTTGAATATGATTCCCCACATGCCCTCGCAGCGTCATTTTGAATTTTAACCAAATCTATGACTCATTATGACTGCCTGATGACTACAATCAGGAAGCATTTTTTATTTCATTTTCATTTACCTTTCATTTGATACCTTACATGCCTTAGCCTCATCAGTTTTACTTTTCACCCAATCTAATGTGGACATTATTCCTTCTTAAGGGGCGCTGCCCAGTCATTTCAGCTAATTCATTTGAAACAGCAGAAAGGACAGGTCGATGCAGTGAAGACAGCGGCTACACAGCTCCCGGCCCCTGACGCCAGGGGAAAACCCCTACCTCCCGGGTTTAGACCACCGGGAACCGAAACCGCCGCCCAATATTTCCCCTTAAAAGGTGGAAATCGCCTGCGCAGCCCAACCTACGGGTAAGGAAAGGCCCTCGAAAGGGGGGGGAGGCGGAAAAACAGGGGGGGAAAACCCCCCCCCAGCTGAATGCTTTTTAAAACCCCTAGAAAGTGGTACATGGTGCACTCATTTTCGCGGGAAATTTGAAAGGAAGAAATAGAAAACGCCGACGTTGAAACGTTGCGCAAGGGGGGGGGGGGGGGGGGGCTAAATTATGAAAAGTGTGACGTTATAAAGCGACGTCGATAAAATCTGAGTGGCCGTTTCGGCGAGGATATTGGCGATTTTCGCTAGCTTGTTGCAAGTTGGCGCTGGGGGCATTACCGGGCTGTATACTTAGCGAAGACGCTAGGTTGCCAGTGCGTCCCCGTCCACATGACCCGCTCACCGAGCCGTTCTTCACGTTGCAACCACCGTTCGTCCTGACTAAAAAATATTCCTGCCTCATATCAAAATGCGCGTGAGGCTTCGAGTAGCCACATTGCTTCGAATTATGATGCAAAATCCCGGAAATATTACTTTTTTTTTTTAACAGCGGAGCTCTTTAAGTCTTTGCTTTATCCGTGGATAGTTAACAAGAAATTCCGCTCGGTGAAGATGACAGGGGGAAAATGCTAGGCCAAGAAGTGTGAGGGAAAGGGGCGAGGAGGCGAGGAGTGAACGAGCGGGCGTGGGGAGTACGCGCCTGAAGAAAAATTACACCATCTTCCCGTAGGGGAACCCTGAGTAGTATGCGAAGCAGCCATGGGGTCGACTGAAGTTCCCATTAGTTTTCAGTTCGTCGTTTCCGTTGACGTTCAGCTTCGCGTGCCTTCGTTGTATCAGTAGCTTCTTGACGCAGTTTGAATGAGTGAAGGACATAAGGCGCGTTCGTAGCACATGCTCCCGTCTCGGTTTGTAGCGCAGTGGGAAGAGCGCCACGTACCTCCCGTTGCGGCCAGAGAGTCGTGGGATCGAAACCGGGCGCCGCCCAACTATTTCTTTTTATAGTGGACTGCGCTGACGTCAGCCCAAACGCTGACGGCGCTGAAGAGACGCGCATGCGCAGTAGAGGGCGGACGGCGGACAACGACAACGAGGGAGGGAGGGAAGGACACAGCCCCGAGCATGAGATGCTTCGCATCTAAAAAACGCTTCCTGTGGTCGATATTGAACCTGTTTCCCTGGCGTGAGGAAACCGGCGTCTATCCGACTGCGCCATCATCGAGATCGGGGTGCATTGAGTTCGTGAGGCGGGCGTTGGCTTTGGCCGAGTTGAAGTGGACTTTGGCTTCAAACTTCGCAGTTTGAATTTTGGACTTTGGGAAGGTGGATTGCGAACTTTAATTTCTTCCTTTTAGGAAAGGGGCAGACGGAAGAAAAGCCAAGTTAAAGCCAGTGAAGACCACCAGTTAGTTCCGCTGTTTCCACAGTCTGTCGCATCTCAGTTGCGAAGGTGTCCGAATAGTTTTGTTGGCAAAATAGCGCACCCGGCTGGAGTCCGCAAAAGGCATCCTCGAAAGCTGCGCCCGGAATTATCCTTGGCTGCGAGAGTTCCACAGCGCGTGCATCAGAAATATGACACAAAAAAAGGAGCCCGCCTATTGGCTGCGACGTGTTGGTTAGTGCATTCATCAGAACCGCCTTCAGCTTCGATGGAAGCAGTGTTGCAGCAGTACGGATAGTCGCGCTACGAGTAGCTTCAGTGAGTTAGATGCCGGGATTGTAGGCGACCGACATCGGCACAAGACTCGCCGGCGAGCCTTGTAAAAAAAAAAAAAAAAACGCTTTGGCACTTCACTATCACGTTTGTCTTAATTATCCGCTGCAACATCAGTGCACACGTTCGCAGTTACCAGAGAGAGAGAGAGAGAGAGAGAGAGAGAGAGAGAGAGAGAGAGAGAGAGAGAGAGAGAGAGAGAGAGAGAGAGAGAGAGAGAGAGAGAGAGAGAGAGAGAGAGAGAGAGAGACTTATTAAAGACCTCTAAGCAGGGATGTGGCCGGCAACCGGAGCTGAGCGGCGACCTTCGTAGCCCGAGCTATGATGATCTTCTGTCTCTCCGGGTCAGAGCAGCTCACCGCTGCCTCCCAGAGCTCGGAGGAATTGATTTGAGGGAGGGGATCATATGGACAGGCCCGCATGTGATGCTGCACGGTGGCCTTGTCTCCGCATAGTGGGCAAAAGGGAGAGGAATAAACTGAGGGACGAAGGAGGGCCCTATTGGGAAATGATTCGGTCTGTGCGAGCCTCCATGGTCGTCCTTGCGTGTAAGTCAATCAGGGGTGGGCCGGCGGGTATATGAGGCGAGAGAGGCGGCACTGAGTAGTAATTTTATTGTAACTCAATCTCGGGCTGATCTGGCTCCGCGAGAGGCTACAGAGGTCGGGCGCGCCCGGGAGGTGAGTGCTCGGGCTGTCGTGTGTGCCACCTCGTTACCCCCAAGCCCAGTGTGGGCAGGAGTCCAAATCAGCTCAACTTGGGTAGTAGGTGGGTTTTGGAGGAAAGGTTTTAGGACCCGGGGTGAGATGGTACCCGCAGCATAATTTCTAGTGGGCATTTTCGAATCAGAAAATATGACTGAGGGTGGTGGCCGACTTGCAAGGGCTATTGCGATTGCCGCCTCTCCCGCCGTGACCGGTTCCGCCATGCGGACCGGGAGAGAAGTGAGTTAGGAATTGTTTGGGGCACTGGTGACTGCTATTGCGAATGCATTCTGGAATGCTGAGAGCATGCGACGGAGCGGTCAGTTTTGATTAAAGAACCTCGAGGGACAGCCGCCCCGCATGCCTTTTTCGACGGCGTCATTGTTCCCTAACGGACATTGGATTGCAAGGAGACACACTTTGCGCCTCGTCCTGCAGTTTTTGAAGGACAATTAAGCCTCAGGGACACTTGGAAATGTCCCCGCGCGCGCAGTGTTAAAAAGGTGCTGAGCAATTGCAGGCACACCACGCAAGGCTAGGTCTGCTCGTTGATTAACAACAACAACAACGACGACGACGACGACGATAATAAATGCCCAAGTTCTTTGCGTATATAATACATTTCGTGCTCACGTTCACTGTTAGGGCAGAAACGCTCCTTGCAAGAAAAAAAGCGACGCCAGAAAAAAAAAAAGATCAGATATGCTTCGAACATAAACAAAATCAAGCATCTGAAAGCGGGCTACACCTCATACTTAAATCATACGGAAGGCAACAGCAGCGCGAAAGAAAACGGCGTATGGCTTACTACCCACATAATTTAGATAAACACAGCTCCTGGAAAAAGCCAGTATTGCTGCCAAATGCAATCTGCCAGAAAAAAAAAAATACACGACGCCGGGTTACCTAAGTACTTTCGATCGCTAGCGCAAAGGAATACCCTCACAGAAAGAACAAGAAAACTCTCGAGGCTACGAAAATACCAGTCGAACTTCTTACGAGGTAATTTTTTTTTCGTTTCCTCTTCGTAAGCACCGTTCTATCGCTGTCATTATCCTAACACGGCGGCAGCATTCAAGCTGCTCCCTGCCTTTCCCTTCCCGTTTATTAAGATTAATTGCTCGATCGAAGGCGAAGCTAGCGACGCACCGTCGCGGGACTCCAATCAAGCCTTCGCCGTGGCGGCTGGAGACGGCGGACGCGCGAAACCTTTGAAAAGCGCGCCCATACCGCGGAGACGACGGCGGCCTTCAAAAGACGCCGCGCGTGCCGCACTTTCGAGGTTAAGAAAAGGACAACAGCCTTTTGAGCCGTAGGCCCGATATATATATATATATAGCGCATGAAAGAGCGGGCCCTTACGACGCCGCGATATCACCGTGGACCGCGGGGCGCTAACCTCGTTGAATGGCTCAGCCTTTGAAAGAGAGAGGCTCGACAACTAAGAGCCCACGACACTGAGCCCTCGCATTGTTCGTTCAGGGGTTTTTTTTTTTTTTTTTTTGACGTTAAACCACTCGCGGATGTAGCCGGCAGATTGCTTCCTACGAAAAATTGAAGGGGGAGCGAGGTGGGTAAATAGGGAGCCACAAAGGCCAATGTTCTCCCTAAAAGTGCAATCCACGCATGGTGTATCACAAACACGAGAGAGGGGGCGGGGAAGGAGTCTATGGCGGGCCATTTGGCTACGTCTCGCATATCATCGACGTCATTCGCCGAATGACGGTCATTGAAAAGAGTGGAGACAAGCGAAAGCTTGTGACGCCCCAAAAGGGAAAGCGCGCTGTACTCCGCGTTGTGCGGTGCTAATAGTGACTCGGTATTATATGCGCCGCTGGAAGGCGTTGTATCAGGACAAAGGAGCTTGGGTAACGGTAGAACCCAAAGACGAATTTTGTTGTTTGTATTGGTTTAAATTGCAGGTGGCGAGCTAAAATCATCGGCCCACGCTCCGAAACAGTCGCCGCAGTGAAGGAAGATAGAGTGGCGTTAGGACAGAACATAACTGCACTCACTATAATGACGAGTTCACTGACTGAGTGCACTTACTCGGTGCACTTAATCCTGCATTTATAGCTTCAATCGATGATGTATTCGCCCACAAATAGCTCACAAACCGGCTACGCGCAGTAAATAGGATGAGTGCGTGCGGCAGGCGAAACACGTGCGCGGAAAAGGACGCGTCTATACACGCGTCTCCCGCTTCGGGAACCGGTTTGGCTGCCGGAGCACCCCCCGGGTCGGCCATGGGACACTTTGTCGCGCCGCGTCGGAAACCGGACCACTCGAACGCACATGTGTCCTCGGCTTTCGTTTTGAAAGCGACAGCTTTCTTAGTGGGACCCATGGCGTCCTGTCAAATAACTAACGCATTTCCCCATAGACCGGTTGGTCGACCCAAGGGCTCTCATAAGATGACACACCGCGCATGCGTGAAACCGGGCTTCCATTGTGTCAAAACGGTTACGCGAAAATCTCCAAGAAGGAACGGTTCTAAATAAGGTAATACACGCATCGATCATAAAGAAGGAGTACAATAGTATACGTTTGTCTCATAAACCACGTATCGGCGTACATTTAGATCGTTCGTAGATGCGTTTACTGAGTGCGCGAAAAAGCGTCGCATGGCTTTGTTCTTCATTTGCGATTCGGTGGGTGGTAAAATGTTTCGCACAGAAAGCTGTGTCTTTTCTATGTGAGGGGGCGTTGTAGAGTACGTTCAAGAAATAGCGAAACAGACAGGAGTATGCAGGTAAGGGTGATTTTTAACGGGGAAAGGGCCAGCGGGAAGGGGATAATTTTTTTTCGTGACAGAAACAATGAGTCGTTTCGCTCGGTAGGGGTGCAATTTAGGAACGGTGCCACCCTTTGTAACCAAATGGACACAGCTGGGAAACGAAGTGCATGTACAGTCGCTGACAAAAAATTTTTAGGCCGTGCTAAAGGTTCCTGGGCCACAAAGGATTCAAATTCGAAGCATAATCTTAACGTTGAACTGTGACCAAATATTTAACGACAGTAAGAAAAAAAAGGTCTCTAGCTTTCCCACATAAACGTTTCAGCCTCGCTACATTGCTGTAATGACGTAATTCAAGCGCTCAAAGAACTCAAGACTCGAGAAAGAGAAAAAACTGTGGTTGATTCCTCTGTCATAGGAATCAGTAAAACACGAAAGTGAAATGTGCAGCGAAATGTGCAGCGAAATGAGCATTATTTGCGGGTCGGCGGCTGTCTTGTGGGTGTGCTTGGCGAGCGACGTCCTGCTGACGGGTTGCTTCGGCAAAGGTGTACTAACGTCATCTCCGTGACGGATATGACGTCAGTGAAATCTTGGTGTATCCCGGCAAAAAACCTGAAAACGAACAACCCACCGTATAGCGCACTCTTTAGTACTAAAGTTGCTTCCCCGCAAGAAGACCCTGTGTGCAGGGGTGCACCCTTTACAGGCCCTTGCTTCGTTTACTGGCGTCAACTTCCGTGACGGATATGACGTGAGTGAAATCTTCGTGCATCCAGGAATAAAAGTTTCGTGTTTAAAAATCTCTTGAGCGGGTTTCCAAGCTATCTGATGGGCATAGAGCAGTAATTTTTGGCTGAGGTACTTGTGACCTCTTATTCTAAGTAGGGGATGTGTTTGTTGAGTCGTTCTGAAAGCATTTAAAGGGTATTTGACACGAAATTTCTCGCTTTCAGTTTTTTTAGCTGTAAAGAATACCTATGGTCCCAGAAATTTACGAAAATCGAACCGATGGCGTCAGCACCAACATATAATTAATTATAGCACGTTTATTGCAACCACTTTCAAATTCGGTCGCCGCGCGGGAAAATGGCCGTTCGAAGGAGAGCCTGCAAGCGGACTGCCTGACGTCACGGCCCTCCGTGACGTCGGACCGTGACGTCATGGTCTCCGTGACGTCAGGGACGTTCGCTGCATCGTCTGCTACGGATTGCACGCGGTTCACACTAAAGCGCTGGACCCCATGTACGATTTGTACACCGATTCGCATGCGACTGATCGTTACGACTGTCACCACGACTAGTCGTACGCGTGAATTTGAGACACATGACCCGATGCGTGCATGCGATGCGTCGTCGGCGTCGCTCCGCCCACCGTTTTTTGCTCCATGGTCAACTACGACTATCGCTGAGCTGAATTTGTAGATCCCGCGCGTTAATCGCAAAAAATGGATAAAGCAGGCAATCGTGAAGCGTTTCCTGCCTTCGGAAACAGTTCGCGCACACGCCGGCCGCGCCTGCCAGCTCGGACACTCAGCGGGTCGATCCGGGCAGACCACGTAGCAAACGTAGCAACCGTTTGTCGCTGCTCTTCTGAAACAATCGATCGTTAAATGAAGTTCCCATGCGAGAAAGTAGGTGTTAGGGGTGAAAAATTGTGCTTGGGATTGTTATCAGGGCTTTTTAAAGCGGCGATCAGTTCTGCCGCGATGCACGTATACGCTGACCGGCCCCCCGCGGCGCGCGCGGGCGGTGCCCCCGACCGGTCGAGAATGGCAATAACCTGCGCGGAAACGTGAAGTGCGCACTTCGCAAGCCTTGCTCACAGCGGTACCGCAGCCAAGCCAAACCTCCCATCGAAGCGAGACCGCCCACAACAACAGCGCAGGCTATCGCTTCCGGTTCCGGAAACAACTGTATGACGTCATGCTGAATCGGCCGCAAAATCGCGGATAGCCTGACGTCACACCCTAAGCGATTTCGCTAGTGCTGCCGATTTGTAAATTCGCGGCCAGGGCAATTAAAATCGATTTTTGATGCGTTTCCAGCCTCGGATCGCTCAAAAATTTCTGTGGGTAATCTGTACAAACTACTGAAGCCAATTATATCTTATTTAGGCCTCTAAATTTGGTGTCGTACTCCTTTAAGATTGAGAAAAAAAAAGTTTAAAAGTGTTGCAGGGTCCCTTTTAACAAACGCATTTTACAAGTGTCACCGCAAGCGATAAGACAGAGCGCAAAGTGCCACAGTGTCGAACTCGCACTCCCCTCCCCGCACCTGCAGTGGCGGCCCAGCTGGGCTCGGTGGGCTCGTCGCTGTTCGAGCTGTGCTGGTCCCTGGCCAGCTACCACCGGGCCCTGCGGCGCTCGGTGCCGGACAAGCACAACATGAGCCGCCTGGGCTCGGCGCTGCAGTTCTTCTGGCGCCTGGGCACCGTGGCCTCGCGGGCCGCCGCGCTGGCGCTGTTCGCGTCGCAGACAAGTACTGGCTCCTGCCGGCCTGCATCGGCCACTGGGGCGTCATGACCGTGTGGGTGCTGCACAGGGCACGCGCTTCTGCGACAGCGACGCCGGGCGGCCCGAGGCCCTGCCGCGAGTACATCTTCAACATGCTCATCGGCGCCATCTACCTCTTCTGCTTCCATCAACGTCAAGGTGCGTACTCTACTGGCCCACTCACCAGCCGTCCTCACAAACACGGCGATGGAATTAAGCCCGTTCTACATGGGGCGAATTTCGCTTGCGAATTCGCAGCTGCGGCGGCGCTCGTGAACCAAAACGATCTATTCTCGTTGCTGGGCGAATTTCCAATGTCTGGAAGAGTCGGACTTCTCTTTGTGAACGCCGCTTAGCATTTGGCAATATGTCGCAGCAGTGAAATAGGAAAAATAAATTGTTTTGCCGCACGGGCGGCGCCGCAACTGCGAATTCGCAGGCGAAATTCGCCCCATGTAGAAACGGGCTTTATATACAACTAAAATTTCTGCTACACGGAAACTTTATATCGCCAGCTACCAGTTTATGCAAGTGGGACCTGTTGATTCGCAGCTAGTCGTCTGCTGGTCTTGGCACCAGCTGTTCCTGGAAGTGGGAACAGTTAGTTCCCAAACCACTTCATTTCCTGCTGATTCCGTTTGGTACCAGTTGATTCCCACCTAGTCGTCGGCTGCTCTTCACCAGCCGTACCTGGTGGTGGACGTTAGTTCCCAATTGGAACCAGTTAATACCTGCTGATTCCAATCGGGACCAGTTGATTCCCCTAGTCACCTCTTGACCGTGGGAACAGCTGTACCTGGAAGTGGGACCAGTACCCAACTGGGAACCGTCGGTTTCCTCCCCGATTCCCTTTGGGGCAAGCTGGAACAAACTAATCCCAGCTGAAAACCAGGTAGAAACCAGGTTGAAAACTTGGCAGACTCGCAAGCACGCCATACACAATGCATCCCTCGATAGACAATGCGTTTGTAGACTTCGCAAATCCCTCGAAATGGGAGCGTAGCAAGTATGTCGCGTCATTTCTGTGAACGCCTTTCTTGCGCACGTAACTTGACCTCTCCAAAGTCTCCAACAGGCCCAAGATTACAAGGCACTCCATCACCTATTCAGAACAGGGTGAAACGACGCTCTCTTTTTTGGGGGGCCCCGTCGCTTTGGTAAATGCCATCGCAGGGGTTTTGACGACACAGCGGCGCGTGCAGCGGGTGATCAACGTTACTAGATAGAAACGATGGTGGTGACGGGGACTGACAAAGAGGAAGGTGAAAGGAGGGCGACTCTCAGGGCGATCCGCGCTTTGCGTCAACCAGGCTTGCTAGGAGGGACTGCATGTATACCGCGTCTGAAGACGATAATCGCTTGACATGAAGCAACGACTAAGATATGGAGAAGCCGACTTACGGGTTTGAAGTGCGGACAAAACGCTTTTCTTGCTACACGAAATAAATTCCATGCCTGCCCATGAAGAGGTGAATAATAAGAAGTTGGTTGTTTGGGTTTACACGCATGCAGGTGCAATTTTGTTCTAATTCTTTGCAAATGCAAAACCATGAAAACGAACAAAGTGTCTGTGAAAAATTGTGAGCGCTCCGGGTTAATTCATCTCGTTCTGTATTTGTTTTGTCACCCACTACACTTGCTTCTTGCTGCTCTGTGTGCAAGGTGGCCAGGAGCCTTCAAGCAGTGTCAACAGCTTTTTTCCTGGTCTTCGGTAACATGGTTGAGAGATAAACTCAATTCAAACTTCCCGCCCTCTCTCCATCTCGCAGGACGAGCCCGACGCGGTACAAGTACAGCGCCTACTACGTGATCGCCTTTCTGGAGAACACGGCGCTGATCGTGCTGTGGTACTTTCGCGCCGACCCAGTGCTCTGGTACCGGCTGCGCCTCCTCATCGGCGTCATCGGCAGCTTCGTCGTCGGAATCACCTTCATGCTGATATACTACCGCTTCTTTCACCAAACGGACGCCTGCACTGTACAACCCGATCGCCCGGTGCTGCTGATGACCGCCCCTCGAAACCGAAACGGAGGGAGTTATCGAAGACCAAGGCCTTCAACTGCCGTCACCGCATGCGGCTTTCGGCTCGTGTGTGACCCTGTGACAGTGCTCTAGAGTCAGTCCCCTCCCAGTAAGGGCTAAAGACCCTGCTAGCTTTTCTGCTCAAGACACTGGCTACGGATACGACGCAGGAGGAAAGCCGGACAACAGCGACGCAATAAAAGGGCCACTAAACGCCAACCATCCACGAATGGGACTAGAACAGATGGGTCAGCGCCATGCTCTGAGAAGCTGCCAGACGTTTGCCGCCACCAGTCATGGCTGCAGTTAATCGAGGCTGCGAAGAACCCCTGTGGTCACGCCTTTTGGTCAACACGCAGGTTGTTTTTCCGCGTTCACACCCAACTAGTGTTGGAATCGGGCATCGTAAGATTGTCTATACGATTCCGACGCAGAGGTCGGACGCCCGTTAAGTCGCCTCCAATGGAAGAAACGCTCGAGGACAAGAGAACCCTGGGGAAGAAAACGCCAACGGCCCCACCCACAAGGCAATGGCTTCGCCCTTCCCGCCCTCTATCTTCTCCGGACAGCCTCTCCAGAGCGACGGATACAGTGATTGAAAGGCTGGCTCGTGACTCCCCAAAGACGAACTTTCTTTAACGCGCTTCTTCCAGCGTTCTGCGAGACACGCTAGACGAGCGGTCTGGACAGAAGGTCACGCCAGGAAGAAGAGCGCGGTATCCACAACGCCGCAGTGCCCATCCAATCGGGGCCGAAGCCGAGAGCCAAGTGACGCCACACCATCTAAGAAAGGGAAGACACGCGGCGAATAAAGCACACACAGGCAAGAAAGACGCGTCCAGCGGACAAAAGAGCCGGCCGGCGGCGTCGACCCCTTCTGCCTCCGTCAAATCGACCGGCTCCAAGTTAGGACGCCGAAAGATCAGTGGCGGCCGGCTCGTATGACGGCGGCGGCCCTATCCGTCACCTTCAAAGAAGACAAGAAGCGCTTCCCTGCAACGCTCTTTTGTGGCGCTGTTTCGGGCGCAGACCACTACCACGGCGACACAATAAGGGCTGCTTTTCCGGCGTCGCTGCTACAGCTTATAGAAAAGGTATAATAGGAGACGCGACGCCGCCGGCGACGTGTTTACGACGCTGGGGACTTTGGCGCGGCGCCTCGGGCGCGTCCACTTGACCCGCAATACACCCTGACGCCGAACGGCGTGGGAGGCTGGCAAGAACGCAAGGATGGGGTTCCGTGTGCAGCGCTTCTGGCATTTCTGTCCGGCGACCACGCGTTCGACGCTCGCAATGCAAAGTAAAACGAGAGGAGCTTTCAACTCCTAATGTGGAAGGCTTGGCGAAGCATCGGAATGTTGTGATGAACATTGGTGCAAGCCCATGTGTGAGTGTTAGTGAATATGCTGCAGTCAAATTCTGTTGCCACTTATTAAGCTTCTCAAGCGCCCGCTTCAGGCGACAATCAAAGTCTTTGTCAACACCGTATGGCAGCAGCGTCGCACGACGTCTCCATGGATGCGGAGCATTGAAGGCGGACATGACAGCAATTTCGAACGACGGAGTGATGGTCATTGCCAGCAGAGGATGTATACAGAACGTGCGCTGGTGCTTACGTTGCGTTATGAAACTAAAGTGGCTTTTTTTTTTTATCTTGCTACCGTGAAACTTCATTAGCATCTGGTAACCCTGGTAACAGCGCCTCTTCATCGATGACAGAGTGAGTGACTTTATAAAAACCGCAGAGACTGCTGCCAAAACGCTGTCAAATGCGCTCGAGAACAACAACTATACGGCCAAGACACCAAAACTGCAAAAGTGTTCTGTGTACATGCGTTTGACTGAAGCCATATTACTACAACCATTGACCCTCTGCCTACAACGCAGCATAGTGGTGTTTTGTGAACGGTTGGAAAATATCTTATTTACGCGTTCCTGCTGGTATGTCACACCCACAAGGCACTGAAACAGTGGCTGTGAGTGACTTGCCACCTGTATGGCGTCGCCCAGAACATTCGCCAACCATAAGGTTTCCCGACGGCTGAGTTAAGTGGTGACAATAGTTTGGGTCACAGAAGGGTCTACTGGACTAGTCTGCGGTGACACGGCTTTCATTGAACATGACACTTTGAAAGTGGGGGAACGGGGATGCGGACATTTTGTGCAGCGCTGTTAGGTTGTGTGGGTTGCAGGCGTACGCTGCTACCACTTGTGTGTATCCCTTTGTGCCTCACCATGGGCCTTTCGATTTTCACAGCCGGAGGCCGCGGGTGGCGATCGTGGTGGCACTCGCAACAGCCAGCACTGCGCTTCTGTTCACTGATATAGGTACATCAATACATTTGCACACTACAATAGCTCTTGGTATGTAAACGAACCTGAAGCGTGTTCTCTTTTGGAAGCAGCGAGTGCAGTTAGGGACTCTTAGGGAAGCGTGTCTACACGAGGGTTGGGAAAAAAAGTGCTCCTGTCAGTATGTGTTTCAATTTTCTCTCCCCAATCGTTGCGGCTGACCTCGTTCACCTGAGGCTTGCGTGTTGGTCAACAAAATCAAGCTTATGTTCGCACTTCACTAGCGATAGACCCCCTGATGCGCCACGAGGTATGCGTCGACAAGATAAGAGGCTGAAATTCCCACAAGGTATCGCTGTTTTATCCGTAATTTATTTTTTCTAGCTTGACGATTCGTTTTTTAAGTGAAACATGGTTACCGCTACTTAGCCTACCTATGCCAGAATTTACTAGAGGTAATTTATTGCTCCCAGAGTACAGCGCTGTGCAATATCTTCAAAGTAACCCACAAAAATGCAACTTGTAAAAAAAAACTGAAAAGTCAGGTCATCTTTGCAATACTTGCTTGAGCGATTCTAAATTGGACACGCGCGAGCCAAACACCAACAGCCAATCAGCTCACCCCAGAATTCGCGGACATAAAATGGAAAACATCTGCGCTTGATTTTCTTTTTTTTTTTTTTGCACCATGACTTCTCCGGCAACAAATCAATTCAACAAACAGTGGGAACATAAAAAATGCTCAGTGGTTCAAAATATGCGCTAGTCTGGTGTAAATATGGCCGGTTTATAGTAATGAAATAACGGGGGCTCGACACTTACGTAGCCTACAAGTGCAAAAAATTTTTACCTAATTTCTACCTATTCCAACACAATTTCTTTGGAGTAGGCGGAAAGAGAAAGAGGCATTCTGTTCGGCAGCCGCTTCGCATAGCACAAGTCCATACTCTAGCAAACCAGTCACCATGATCTGAGAGCGTTCCGGACTCTCTCTATGAACCATGCTTAGATGTTTCCGTAAAATGTTAGACCTTTAGAGGGTAGCTTGTCGAACGGCCTGTAGATGGCGCTGCTTGATAACCACTCTTTCTAACAGCCCGCTTCGAAGTTTGCAATCGTTAAGACATACACACACACGCTTTGATACTTGGAGGTTAACAAAGAAGACATTGCCACACACCTAAGACGCCTTGCGTGAAAAATATGCAATTAACGTTGAACAACCTCCACACAGATGTACTACACAGATGCTAAATATAAAGACAGAGGAAACACAAGCATTTTATCTTGTTTAGAAGTAGGAGGTATTATGTGCCGATTGAATGCGAGTATACGCTGTAGAGAGAGATTTTTGCAACCTTGCGTGCTTTGTGAACGGAGACAAGAAATGGGGAGGGGGAGAGATAAAATGTGCCGGCGTATGTGTGTGTGTGATGAGAGCCCTCCGTTTTCATGTGCCCCAACGGTAAGAATCATGTGACTCGCTTTCTCATCGCATTGAATATAGAAGTTCACCAGAGCAAATGAATAAAATGTCACCCTTTGAGATGCATCGCGCCTGCCTCGATCCCTGTCGACAACGGCGTTACCGCTGCGATTACTATACTCGGTTACAACTCAAGAACGGCACCACCTCATGTAGTGTATCACTCCGCCAAAGCGCCGGACCCGTGACGTCAGTGCGCGCGCGTTTTGAAAGGGGTTTGCTATGAATGCGTGATATCGTCTGCCTTGTCTCACGCAGTTTGTTTGTCGTCACTGGAGTCGTTTATAAGCATATTAAGTCCAAAAAATCACGGGAACGGCTCACGCCATGTTCAAAATATTCCCAGTAACGCCCTACTTGCGCCGCGCGGAGAAACATCCGGCTACGGTGATAAGGCACAGCGGCAGACGTTCTATCAGGCCTTGAAGTAAACCAGAGAACGGTAGGACGTTTGGCCTTAGGCGCGCATGGAAAAACAACTAACGAAGCAGTTCAGGGAGATATGGGCTGGGCGTCGTTTGAAGTTAGAGAAGCACAGAGTAAAATATGCTTTGAGATGAGGTTGAGGGCAATGGATCAACGAAGGTGGGCTGCTAAGGTTTTTAGGTACCTATACTTGAAAAGCGTGGACACGCAGTGGTTAAGAAAGACCAGAAGGCTAACGATGAAATACGGAAAGAACAGTGGAGAATCCAAAACAGCCAAGGTAACCAAAAAAGAGGCAAGGCAGATTGAAACAAATAAATGGAGGGAAAAAATGGAAGCTAAAACGTCGTTAGAGATGTACAGGGCTGAGAAATTGAACATCAGAAAGGAAAATTTCTACGATAATTCCCAGGGCAGTGCTTTGCTTATTGAGGCTAGAGCAGGTTGCCTGCGAACTAAGAGTTTTGTGGGGAAGTATTCACAAAATGATGGGGTATGCGTGGTCTGCGGAAAAGAAACAGAAACTATGCGGCACATAGTGTTAGAATGTGAGGGTATCCATCCAAATCTACATGAAGGGAATATTGGGCTTCCAGAAGCCCTAGAGGAAGTTAACTTCAAGGCTGTCGAGGGGACGAAAAGAAGATTAGAATGCTGGTGGACGAAAAGCAGAGAGGGGAATATTGCCTAGGACAGTTACCACCTGTAACAGGGGAAAAAAGTATTTCGGGCGTAATACTTAAGCTTTAGTGCCTGCCCTAAGCAGCGCTAGTATTAAACCAAGAGTGTAAAACATGGTTATATTAGTCCTTTTTGGTAAGATGACATGTCATCACCCCGTTTCAAAGGGGAAACCAATAGCAATCATCAATCATCATCATCATCGGTGCCGTTCTTAAGTTGTCACCGAGTATAGTTGGACTGACAACCTAATGGTGATTGTTGGAGCGTAGCCGGGGGGGGGGGGGTGCTCGCGTGGAACACCCGCGGAAATTTCAGAGCACTGCATACCCACCCACCCCTGTTTCGGCCTTTTTACTGATGCAATTTGAATGAGGTGGAAACAGAAATGACCAGGGTATTGTTTGAATGCAGAATTTGTTTCCTTTACAGCGAAACTTAGTGTTCTCACTGACGGTGTCTGGAACACAAAAACGCCCTGCAGGAAAGCCAACTTTCTCTGACAATGAATGATGGTGGGTGAAATGAAAAAAAAAAAAAATATTCTTCAGTTGCCGAAATCGAACCTGGGTCACTCGTGTTATGAAGCTAACGTCTATCTGATTGCTCAATTTCAACATGGCCAAAACTTGGTCTAAACTCAAGACTACAACCAAAACCAAAGAGTCCGTGACGAGAAAGCTTTGTGTTTAACAATCGTTGTCATTAGATGGAGGAGTGCATGACTTTTATGTTTTACCGGTTTTCCTGTAAGAACCCCCGAAAAAAATTTCTGGTTACGCTAATGGGCGATTAGAATGTTCTTTATTTTGCTTCTACGTTGTGTGGCTTGTGCATGGATACGAGCTCATAACGTTGTCCAGCGTGCAAAAAAAAAAAAGAACACTTTCGGAGTGTGATCATTTCCTTTCACTTCATTTTTTTCTTTTGTGTAACACATTACGCCGTGTAACATATATACAGCGGCCCGGCCTTTTTCTTCTTTTTGTCCAAGTGGTAAAGAGATTCAGAAAGAAGACGAAGAAAACTTGGCGCAGCTTGGTGCAAGGCAGAAGAAATAGTGGGTCGACCAAGCTTCTTCCGATTTCGCTAGGCTTTGATAAGTTTTGTTAGGTTTTGCGATGCTCTTGCTAAGCTAGGCTAAGTGTTCACGAGTGAGGCCAAGTTTAGCCGCTCGCGCTGCGCTTCATCCTTCACAGGAATTGCATACTTCTTCGGCCGACCTATGTTAGTGGGAGTCTAAACATAGTCTAAACGATGTGCTCGGCGCGGAGTCCCGAGGCGCTCTGTGTTGCCGATGAAGTAGCCGCGTCGACGCAGTGACGTCATAGACTAGGCTTGGCTCCGCCTACGCATTTGATTGGTGTAGGATCTGACGTGCCGACGCAAACGCAGGCGATGAGGCGAGCCGTCGTGGCGGGCTCCGACCAATTGTGAACACCTGGAGATCTTTAACGTGCGCCAGAGTCTCGAACACACGGGCGTTTTTCGCTTTTGCCTCCCATCAGAAAGGCGTCCGCCGCGGCTGGGAACCGAACCCGCGACCTCGTGCTCAGCAGCGCAACAACCTTAGCTACTGAGCCACCACGGCGGGTGGCTCTACCTACGCAGCTGCGCGAAGTTCGCACAGGGAGGCTCACGCGGGAAGAGCTTCTTTTTCTTTGTCTTTTTTTTTTGCTAACGCCACCAAGTCAAGCTTCACCGCTGTTAAAATGAAAGAAACGCGCCAATATGTTAATTCCATCTCCTGTTCATAGCCGTGCCCGGTCGTGTAGTCTCATATTCGCTCGATTTTATACCGTGGCAATTTTAAACCTAGCTTTGCCCAGTAAACAATTTTCCACTACAACTTCTCCGCGTCCATTTGCGGCGAGCTCACCCGCTAAGCAAACTGAGCGTGGCGGAAAAGCCAACCTTTTGGTGGCCTTCAAGGGAGACGCGCCTACGGCAAAGCCCCACCATCCGCCGCCCCAAAAAAAGCGGCCGTGGACGTGATGAGGGGGCTTTAGGCATACGGAGAATTCCAGATTAAACAACGTTCTTGGCCGTTCTGTAGCTTCGCCCGTTGCCAACAGAGTTTTCGCAGCGTGCACACACACATTTCAAAGCTCTACGTTTTCCCACCAAAACAGTTTAGGAAATAGAGCGCTGCGAGAAATGGATAGGACTCGTCCGTCGCTGGATGTAAGGGTCGATTGCCCGTATTTTTCAGCACTGTTTTCAGCAAGCGTTATGTACTTATGCAGAACCATAGGCAGCAGGCTATGGCAGAACTCATCCAGCGGCCGTGACGGCGCTCTCGTCTTAGCTCTCCTCACGTACGACGGCAAAAGACCACGCGACCTCTATCGCCATCTCTCGGAACATTTCCCAGACTCAGTCGGAGGGTCACGTGGCTTTTGGTCACTGCGCGACGCGGGCAGTTTGAACAGTAGGCAAGTACGCGGTTGGGCACAAAAGCGCACGCGCTGCGTGCTCCGGCTCGGTAGCAGACCGTGGGTCAGATAGCTTCCAAGTCTATCGAAAGTAACTCCCATTTAAAAACACAGTCGGAGTTGTTAATGCGCACCAAAGTGATCGTCTAGGGAGATTGAAAAAGAGAGCGAACGCGCCCGCGCGCCGATGCTTTAGCTCAGTTCTAGCCTTGATGTCACAATAACCAGCCGCCGTGCATGCAGCAAAATTAAGCAGCAGTTGTTGTTACGCTTAACAGGCCAAACGCATCCGGAAAAAACGCAAAGTTTAAAAAGGAAAAGTCGAGAACAGGAAAAACACGAAAACAAAAAATAAGAAATCAGTTCAATTATGACGACAGCGAACTTTACATAATTTTTTTAGCGCTTGTTTTTATTTAGGGGCATTGCAAACGACTGCTCGACATGGCGACAGTACACCTAGAAGACGCTCAGCTTGGCTTGTGACGGAAAATTATCTGTAGTGGTTTCCTTTGTGATAGGATCCCTTCTCCATCACCAATCCCCTCTCCCGCCCCCGGAGCTGGAAAATTTCGGGACGAGGGAGAAAGGGACTGAATACCTCGGCCCCCTTTGGGCGCCAGTGCTACGTACTGCTGGACAGGGTCCCCTGTCCAGCTGTACGTACCAAGATAAATTCAGGGTGGTTCTTTGCTTTCATCTGTTATCTCAGATAACAGATGATAGATAACAGATGATAGATAACACATGACAGATAACAGATGACAGATAACAGATCAAAGCAAATGAAGAACCACCGTGAATTGATCTTTATTGCCCAACATCCAATTTTTATGCCCATCAGCCAACCCCCCACGAAAGAGGAAAAGGGGGGAGGGGGGGGGGGGATGGGTTCACGAGATCTCAAGACACGAAGGCAGCACTCACCTTTTTTCTTCTGAACGACCTGGAATCAACTTAAAAAAAGAAAATACGAGTTTGTTTCATTCCAAAGATTTCGTGTTTTACAGTGCCCCCAGCACTTTTCCGGAAGCAAGCAATGCTTTATTCACTGAAAAATGAGTCAATTTAAGTTAAAATTTTGATTCTCCCCGCCAAATCGTGGGTTTTGGTGAGTCTGCAATGACGTCCCAAGAACAGGTCTTCAAGCGAAACCTAGTCCCGCAATTAGGCTCGGCAGCCGACTGCAAAGCCTTTTTGCCATCAGTCCTCTAGAGTGATATGCTACCTAACTGCGTCAGGTCGTTGCTTGCCTTCGCTTGGTTTTTGACTTTATTTGCACCTGGCTTGTTTTCCTTGAGGTAGAAAATAATTGTTTCGTGAAACATTGCCTTCGCAGGACACGTATGGTCACGTAAGACTTACGCTAATTGGCCAGTGTCGTCTGAGACAACCCCAAAGTGCCGCAATGCTGAGCAGCTAAAACAAGCATAGTGCGCGCAGAGTACCAACAGCGAGTAGTACGCATCGGCACTTACGTGCACTTTCACAACTTCTACTGTTTACCCACCGTTCTTACTGCTATAAAAAGAATGTGCCGTAACTGTAACAGCAGATAGCTCGTTCCGCAAGCTTATAAGCCCTGCCTGAGTGTGCATTTGCTTTTCCGGCCTCAGCCAATCGCACAGCTGGACATATGACATCATAGGTTCTGTTGCTGGAAATGAGCAAGTGGATCACATGGCCATTCCCTTTTTTCCTAATTATGTCGCTTATTTTAGTGAAGTTTGCGCTAAAAGCGGTGTCAGTATGGTTCTAACTAGGTAATCTTTCGAATGAACTTTGTCTGCATGGCCCCTTTAAGGCCGCTGTGGTGCATTCTGTTCGTTGCTTACAAGATATGGTTAATGTAAAAAGGATCTGTTGCAACAGAAAGTATATTACACTTAATAGCCGTCTGGAATTCTCCTGTGCTTTTCCTGCTTCAGCCTGTTGTCTTCCCTCTCACAATTGCAACTGTGACGTCTAAACAGCCCAACCGGCCCTAAAATGTTTATCTAGTTATTTCTCAGGCAAAATCCCACACCAAATGTGAAGCACATACGCCAACTGAGAGCGAGCTAGGCTGGAGTGCACAGGAAAAGTGGCACAAAGCCTCATGTGGGGGGGCTACATTCTGACTGCTTTCAAAAGCACACGTTTCTTATGGTGAATCAAAGCTGAAAAATTCTATCCTCTTGGTGAGCACTTGCTTGAATGTACAGGGAAACAATTTGACGCTGTGACCTTCGGCACATATGCACTGACCTATGCTTCCTTCATCCTATACGATTTATTCCTCCACTTTGCATGGCTGACAAACTGAGCTCAAATGGAGTTGATTGACACCGAGCCATATGGTACATCTTTTTCAATTGAATGCGCTAAAATTCAGTCAGTGCTATGCCTCGATTGGCTATACTTTCCCAGTTGGAAAACAAAACGACCACAAAATGGGAAAAAATTTCCACAAACTAGCACCACCACCACGATATTGTTATCTGAATGCACGCCTCTCCCAATTTTCCCTGTGTTTTAGAGCTGAACTGACTTCTATTTCGTCCCAACACTGACACGCAAACTTTAGCTGCCAACATCGATAATTTTATTGAGGACACCAACTGTGATGTGTCCTTAACAGAAAGAAAGCTAGGGTACACAAATGGTACCAAAACAAAGTTGACTTCTTTGCAACTGGAACTCATACCCGAGAGCTGAATCACACAGATGCACATTCCAGCACTGAACAAAAGGAATGTTGCCAGGGCCCGTTTCCCCCGAACGCGATAAGTGCGGGAATAAGTTCTCAACTACGGCTTTAGCGCTGTCTAGGTAATAAGTCGTTTGCCCGAAACTGATACAAACGCTCGGTTAAGGTAGTGTTTCCGTCGGGTTTGCTGGCAACCGCTTATTTGCCGTGGCCGACTTCGACTTATTGGCGTCTTATTCATAAGCGGGAACTTAATCGGGAACTTATGCGTACGGGCAAACGGGCCCAGGTTACAGTAGCTCACGAAAGTCGCCTCTTGGCTGCTCAAATGGGTTGCTTTCTGGAATGGAACTTCCAACCTATCTTGTGAGTGCGAGCGCTTTTGCATGGAAACCATGGCATTCGTCGAAACACGGCTGTATGAAGATTTCAAGGCCACACTTATTTTCCCAACACATGCCTTGAGTATGCAAAATGTTAAGTTTAAACATACCTGGCTATGTCTGATGGACTTGTGGGGAAATAAGCCATCAAACATTCGCTGCTGGCTTTCAACGGACTAGCCAAGAAACAGCGCCGCGGCGGGGGACAGAACTACCACAATGCTGACGTGCTTGATGAACATAAACATGAACAATGAACTTTATTGACATCATGTACATAGTACACAATGCCGGAGGCCGGCAGAAAAAGCCATCTCAAGGACAGCTTGACGGAGCTGCAGGCCCCCGTTGAGAACTGCTGAGAACAAAAGCTGAGAACTGCTTTTTGTATACATATTTCTGCAAAAGCATCACGTCAGCCACGAACCCTGCTTTGTCATAGCACCATGCAAGAATAACGAAAGAGAAACAGGCTATACAAGTGTTATGGAACAGGAAATGTATCTGGAACATTACACGTCTGCAATCTCCCCTGCAGCTGATGAGGTGGGGGAGCCCAGTTCTGCAGCCTCTCCTTATGCGACAGCAAGTGGCCAATGTAGGAGATTATTAGCGCAATTGGTATTTATATGCGACTACCCCATCCAACACTGTTACGCTGGATAACTGAAGCATTTTCCATGCCCTCTCCAAGGTGGCTGTGCTATGTGGTCTTGGTCAGTTTGTATAGCACTCAATTGTCCCACCTTGTGACTAGCTCTTTTGTGTCATGAGAAATTTTGTTCCAATCCTTCACATCCAAATAAGGAGAACAACACAGACTTTTATTGCAAAGCATACTGAAAATGTCTCTGCTTGCCTTGCTGTAAACTGTGAGGGAAAAGAGAGTGCAGAAAAGAGAGGAAAGCTCATTTATTAGAGGAAAGCAGAGAGGTCTGCCGGCATGTTAACGCCGACATGCTACTCTGCGGGGTACGGGAGGAGGGAAAAAAGTTGCAATAGGAAGAAAGGTGGAAGAGAGAGAAGAAAGGGGAAATAAAAGAAGTGAAAAAAAAAAAGGGGGAAGCGTGTGCGTTGGGGTCCGTCAGTGCGACACGTGAAAAGTCTATGGGCGGTTGTACAGTGCAAGAATGGTCTGGTCCTATATCAGCTCAGCGACGCCGATGTCATTGAGGTATTCAAATAATGCGGTTAGCACTTTACGCTGAGAGGAGGGAGATGGCCATGGTCCCAGAAGTGCTTTTAAAGTCAAGGAACTGTGGTTGAGGCACTCGATCTTCTGTGCGAGGTTGTTTCTTGCTTGATAGTATGTAGGACACTCCAGTAAAATGTGCTCGACGGTTTCTGGTGAACCGCAGTTGTCACAATAGGGGTTCGAGGTTAGGCCAAGGCGACAGCGGTAGGTATGTGTTAGCGCCACGTTGAGACGTAAGCGATGGAGCAAAGTCTCTAGCCGACATGGAAGTCGCTCCGGCAACCTCAGTGCCAAAGTTGGGTCGACATGATGCAGGAATGGATGCTGGTTTTCTGGGAGAGACCAGAAGGTGCTTCTTTCCCTGAAAACAAGCTTCTTTGCTAGCCTAGAGGCATCGTGCTTTGTGAAGAAAATGTTCCTCACGTTCCGCAGTTGCAATCCTCTCTTGGCAGCCTCATCTGCTTTTTCATTGCCTATGATGCCGCAGTGGGCAGGGATCCACTGCAGTATCACGCGGTGTCCGGCGACACAAACTAGATGATTTAGGTAAGAGACATCGCGGGATATATGTTCGTGAATGCTGAAGCAGCTGGCACGTCGAAGAGTTTGCAGTGCTGTCTTCGAATCTGTAAAGATTACCCACTGTGCTGGCTTCTGGCGGAGAATGTAGCGAAGTGCTTGTTTGATGGCATGAAGCTCAGCAGATGTAGATGATGTTGGGCGCTCAAGACGGTATGAGAATGCTTGGCCGGTGGATGTAATGAAGAGCCCAGAAGAACTGCAGTCAGGCGTAGATGATCCATCAGTAAAAATGTGGGTCATACGAGAGTATTGGTCACTTATATGGGCAAGTGTTAGTTGAAGGAGGCATATCTGAGGCATAACTTTTTTGATGTGAGTCCAGGTATGTTTAATTTTATGCATAGGGGTGATAGAGTCCAAGGCGGGAAATCAGATGGCATGAGTTGTCGTCGTTGGGTAGGTACAAAGATGTTTATAGTATTTAGAGTTTCTGCGAAGCTCGAAATTTTGTTGCATCGTACAATACCTGCCAAGAACTTGGATTTTGCGTGCAGCGTATGCCTCAAGTATATTCGAAATGTTTCCTGCATTCTAATAATATCTAAAGGCAAGCAACCAGCCTCTGCGACAGTGCCAACACACGATGAGCCCTTAGGAAGGCCGAGGCAGGTACGCAGGCAGTTATTTCTAGCCGCATTGAGTTGCTTTTTGCATGTGGGCGACAGCCGTTGCAGAACAGGCAGGCTGTAGCGCAGCAAGCCGTCTACATATGCTTTGCAGAGAAGCACCATGGATCTGCAGTCGCTGCCCCATCGACATCCAGCAAGGTACCCAATAACTTGTGCCACCGCAGAGAGACGAGTACGTAATCGCTTGACTTCCGGCGCCCATGATAGATTTCTATCTACGATGATCCCAAGGTATTTCTACGATGATCCCAAGGTATTTTTGGGTTCGTGCGTATTGCAGACAACGACCGCCAAGGATTAGAGGGTATTGTCTCATCCGCTTGCGGGTGAACGCCATGGCAACGCTTTTCTCGGAAGAAAGGCGGAGACCCTTGGACGCAAGGTACGAAGACACATTGCTCAAACTTTCTGCAGCCGCTGTTGCATTGTACGACGTGACTTTGCCGCAAACCAAATGCAGATGTCATCCGCATAAAGTGTGACCTTGACGCCGGGAGGGAGCGCACGCTTTAGGTGGATAAGCGTAAGGTTGAATAATAGAGGACTTAAAACGGCTCCTTGAGGCACTCCTTTCTGTATACTATGATGGGAAGTAGGGCCTTCTGGTGTGCACATGAAAATTTCACATCCTTTGAGGTAGCTCGCAATCCAGGCGTAGAGTCTTCCACCAAGACCAAGGACGGCTAAGGACTCTAGAATTGCAGTGTGCAAGACTGAATCAAATGCTGACTTTATGTCAAGAAATACTACCGTCGGTATGTGTCCGCTTTGTAGTTCTTCTTCCAGTGAAGCGACGAGAGCGATTATGTTGTCAATAGCGGATCTGTTTTCCCGGAAGCCATTCATTTCAGGTGGGTAAAGGTTTCTGCTTTCCAAGTACCACGTAATTCTCTTAAATATCATTTTTTCCATGATTTTGCCAATGCAGCTTAGTAAGGCGATAGGCCGGAATGAGTCGAATCTTGTCGGTTGCTTCCCAGGTTTTAGGATTGCAGTAATTTTAGCGATTTTCCATTCTGTAGGAACACTACCACAGAGCCAGGTTGAGTTGTAGTATTCCAGAAGGCGTAGGCGGGAATGGTGAGACAGATGGGAAATCGCTTCGTAAGGTATGTCATCATGACCTGGAGAAGAACGTTTCTTGACATTCGAGATGGCCGTGTCGAGCTCTCGAATAGAAAACGGAAGGTCCATTGCGGCTACAGCGTTTGGTGGCGTTACGTCGGGGACACATTGAAGGAATAGCGGAGGCACGGATACTGTAGATATGAGCCGACAATACTCCTCAGCGGCTTCTTTTTGTGATATGCCTTCGTGTAACGACAGCGCTTTGAAAGGATACAGTTGCTGGTTATCTGTGCGCATACCTTTTATAATGCGCCATATCCTCGATAATGGTTTGTGGACATCTAAGTTTGTGCAAAAATCACGCCACCGTTGCCGGTTTAACTTTTCTAAAGAACGCCTCACGTGTCTTTGCGCTTTGCGAGCCTGCCTCAAGTCCTCTAAGTTTTTGGTGCGTCGCGCCTTACGCTCAGCGCGTCTGCGGATGGCACGCAGCCTTTCATATTCTGGATCGGTCTTAATATCTAGGCGCTTCCTCACTACGATCGATGACTCTGTCAGACAATTAACCATAGTTCGTATTATGTCATTGTCGTTAGTGGCTGCGGTTATTCCCACGTCAGTGCGGTTTTTGAAGGCTTCCCAATCTGTGCGCTTGACATAGCTTTGACGTCGACCCACAGCTGCATCTTGATAAGATATTAAAATCGGAAAGTGATCACTGCCTCTCGTTTCCAAATCTGTACGCCAAGTAAATTTTTGGATGAAGCTGTTTGACACGAAGGAAAGGTCAATACAGCTGCTGATGGTTGTATTTTTTATGTAGGTGATGCTGCCGTCATTGAGAGGTTCGATACCGTGATTGATAAGTAGATCAGCAAGCCTTGCTCCACGAGAATTGGTATGCGCACTTCCCCATATTTCATTGTGGGCGTTGAAATCACCGCATATGATGTGAGGTGGGCGTGTCCCTGCAATTATATTTTCAAGCCTGCGGGCATCAAATGCAGCGCCTGGTTCCAAGTAGGAAGCAATAAATGTAAATCGCTGAGTCCCGATCATAGTGGTGGCACACACATATTCCTCAGTGTCGTGAGGTTGGACGGGTACGCCTGCTGCTTGTACATCTTTCCGAAACCAATAAACAACCGACTTACTCCCGTTAGGCGGTGCGAGTGAAGGAAATCACTTCTTTCGCGTTGAAGATCACTTTCGGCTGAGAGAGTACAGGTGACCTGCCTCTCATATAGAAAGCATGCAACAACCTGAAGCTGCTCCACCATGCCAGTGCCACCATCGGCCGCGCCGGTGTCCTTTGATGGGATAGGCACGCCACAGCCACCTAAGCCCCGGATACATGGATCCGACGAGGGAGGGTCGAGTCGACTGGCGGGTTCAGCTACCTCGACCCCTCCCGCGTATATATGAGCTCCATTCAAAGAGTCGAGGCGAGGGGGCCGGGGGATTGCCGGAGAAGGAGCTACCGTATTTTTACGATTCTAGCGTGCACCTTCTTTTGCTAAAAATTTGTGTGCGCATTACAGTCGGGCTCACTACCGAAACAGGTTTTAAATCAGCCAGCAACATTGCCATAGGCACGAGGTCCTCCCAAAATCCAACTCAATCCAATTAAAAAATCCGTCAATATCACGTGAGTGAATTTCGGCACACTTATTCCTGAATCACATACCTAGGTCAGCTGTTACACAGTTTTCTACTATTGCAATTACCCCGTCACACGTAGAATTATGAAGGGCAAGGCACTTGAAATCGCAAACAGCTTCAATGTTTCCCACTATAGCTTTATTCCCTGCAGGATAAGCAAGTTTACGAAGCACAATTTATATTTAACTGCCACAGTTGCATGCGCAAAATAAAATCTCCTTCTTCTAGGTAAGTAGTGTCATGTATTTTACATCTGCACGGTAAAGCCGGCGTCCAATTATGCTTTCGGATTTTCCTGCGCGAACCTACCCGCACGGTACAATCGGTGGCGCGTTATAATCATGCAAATACGGTATTCAGCTCCCCACGGCCCGCCGACTCAGCCCAACGAGCGCGTCAACCCACCCCCTGCCTGCGAGTCGAACGGACTCGCCCCGACGGCTTTTCGACTCACCGCGTCCGCTTATACATGAGTGCGTCGAGTCCAAAAACCTGTTTATTTCAACTCAACGCGCCCTCATCGGGTCAATGTAAACAGGGCTCTACTAGACAGGTGTTTGCGGAGGCGAACAATGTAATCCAGCAAGCGGAATTTCGCCGTACTGACATCTCTGGATTTTTTTTAATGGCGCCAATGAGGAACAGGGCATAAAATTCCTCAAGAGTAACTACGTTTGCAACACGTCTGCGCAATGCAGCGCTGCACAGAACTGCACAGTCAAAGAGGACAGCACCCATCAAGCAAACAAACACCATGTATACAGGGAGTGTGACACCGTGGCAATTCTCGTTTTGGACCACCTTTAATTTGACTTTGGAGCCGTCTACATGTAAATGGCAGTGCAACTGCTTCAAGCAAGACTCGCCCGACATTAAAAACTCCGCAAAAAGGAGGCGTTAACACAGGCTCGTTCATTATTGAGCCCCCTGCACATGTGAACCAACACACGCTTACTTCAGAAAAAAAAAGTATGTGCTTGTGTTTAGAGGAAATTGTCTTAACTATGTGACAGGTTGTATCAAGGACATTCTCAGCAAGAAAGGTGTGTTTACTTTGTGTGGATAACCTTGGAAAAAGGTGGCTGCTTTTATTGTTAGTTCAACGACTTCGGCATGCACTTTGCGCTAAAAATGAAATCAACCCTCTTTTCAGGTGCGTGCGCAAAAGTTGTGCTTGCTGTCGTGCCTAGCGCATTGCCCTTGGGCCAAACAAAATGTGGCAAACAGACACCAGGACAGGTGACAAGTGCTGTGATCGAACGCTATTTTCCTATTTTACGCAGATCACTTTCGGCGGCGAATTCGTTGAACTAAGCTGTCAATATTGCTGATCAATAATAAGCAGTTCTCATCACATTAATTTTGGTAGCCGCAGCGAGCAATGAAAAAACACGACAGATCCAAAATATCTCCATGTTGCGATTCAGTGCAGTCAATATTAGAGCAAAAAAAAAAAACAGGGGAGGTAGCAGATCACAATACTCAACAAAGCACGCGCACATCAGCACGTATAGATGTTGATCATAAGATCGTTAGCTGCGGGAAGTGACCGAAAGCCGCGTTGGCTAAAAATAAAAAAATCTTTGCAGTGCACAAAAAAATAAAGCGGCATTAATGTTCGTAGTCACCCATAAAATGCTCTGACATTTCCCCAGCTTGGAATGGGTAACAAGATTTCAAGACACGAAAAGTATTACCTGATAACTAGCAAATACAGGAAAGAAACTGGCAGTTTATGACCACATCCTCTGTCTTCAGCTATCCCAGGCGTTTTGTGTTAGGCCGGTGGGAAAATTGCAGGCACGTATGACAGAAACCTTGGATCCGTCGATCGTCTACCACCAATGAAATCTGCACTGCGTATTCTTATCCTCTTTGTCAGCTACCATTTGGTTTCAAGAACCATTTACACCCGTCTTTTGCACACGGACGTACAACAAAATGTAAACGAGCACTTCCTTCACGCAACTCGCACTGCATATCCCTCATGTTCACTCGTCATGAAGGGATGAACATGCTAAAAATCGAAAGAACTTCATTTCTAGAGGAGAACTAGAGTAGACGTTAGCACAGTTCACAACAAAGAACTTCTTGCGCAAGCCACGAAGTCACCATTACAGCAAAGCTACACCACCATTGCCTGCTTGGCTACCCACTGTGTAGTTTGGGAAGCACCCGCGACATGATGCAGCAGTCTTCTTGCGCAGTCCCTATAGTTTCATCATATCTCACGTACTTGGAACCTTTTCCCAGGCGTTGTTCCATGGCTCCAGAGAATCTTTTGTTCACATCACCGTGTCACTGAAGCTTTTTTACCTTTAAAGGCCAACTGCACTCAAAATTTCCACCTCTTGAAAACACTATTTATGGTTTGCCTAAAAAGAAAGCAAAATGCAAAATACAACAGCTGAAATACGTGCATGGATGCCGCAAGTGGTCAGAGAAAATCGGCGATTTTGAAACCGAAATCAAGGAGAGCGCAGCCATTAAAATTACGTTGCAGCTGGCAAGCGAGCAGCCGGACGGTCAGCTGCTCGGGAGAAAGCCTGCGCGCAAGCTTTACGCGCGCGCGGGGCAGCAAATGGGTGAAGCATTTGCAGCAGAGCTCGACCAGTTCTCCAGCTGCGTGGCTGGCCAGAGGAAGAAGTCTCCGTCGGACGGAGCATCACAGGCACATCATCGCTGTTTACGCGATGCAGCATGGTCTGGGGTGGACCTTGTTTAAACGCTTCTGATCGACGAGGCATTTCACGGGGCTACCACTTGTGTCCCAGCTTATTTGGTGGTACTTACTACACATTAAAATAAATTTGGTCCAGGTGAAATTTGAGTGCAGTTGGCCTTTAAGCCCTAAAGCAACTCAACTATATGCCACTGCTGACTGGCTTAAAAAATTCTTCAGGGCGCTTACATCTGATTACATGCATTCTAGACGAAAGCCTGGTGATGCTTATTAACAACTTCTTTCCTGAAACATTGTATTCATATCTTTCCTCGATTTAGTTTCTTTGTCTTTTGGCATGAATTACTCCAGCTCCTTTTGTGCTACCCTGAGTTTGAGTCTCGTTCTTCGGTTTCCTTTCTTCGTCTTAAGGTGTTAATTGTGTGAGCGAGTAGACTGGCACACACCACAGCTTCCCTGGAATCGAGGTCTTCACGGTTGGTGTGCCCCTGTCCTACCCACGTGGCACGCACTATATTCTTCAATTTGCACGCTTCCAATTTACAGTTTTATGAATTTTCTGAAACGGGCACATTATCCCCTTACAGCTCCTCATTTCTGGCCAATCTCCCAAGTGGGGCACGTCGTCCAGGAAAAAGGAACAACAACAACGACAACAACAACTTGTGCTCTACGCTCGCAACAGGCTTTTAGTTCGAACCTTTGGCCCTTCTTAAAATCTGAATGACTTCAGACTGCTTATAGAGGGCGCCTTGTAAGTGCATACAATTCTCATGATTAACGTGTAATTAAGAAAAAAAAATGGCTGAGGTAACACAGTTGGTAGAGGACCAGGATTGCTGCTTTGGAGCCATCGGTTAAAATCCCAGCGGCTCACACGTGTTTATTTATTACAGTGGCAACCAATTTCTTGACCAGTCAACAACAATGGCCCTTTCTCGCAGAATGGGGCATTTAAGGTCCCGTTAGGGGGCCTCATGGAGGAAAGAAAAGGTTAGGAGAGACCCTGACGTCACGTTTGTGAAGCCACACCCACCCATGTTGATGAACCCACTGAGCCCAGCACTCTTTCCCATTCTCCTTTGCTGTTTCTGGTTTTGTTACGTGTGGAACTAACAGATGGCGCCACACAGTTAAGCCCAGTGGGTATACGCAACACCCTTACCACGGTGTATGAAAGCCGCCGGCGGAAACAGCTGCCCCTACCCCCCCCCTTCCTCCTCCACGAGTTTGATCCCTCTCTACATCCCTGCGGCGGAGCGCGGTAAACCTTGAGCAGGCGACAGCATCGAGTTATGTACGTGCACGCCCCGTCGCCCACTTCACTCACTTTTCTGTGCTGCAGCCAAATGTAGTCGCTTGTACACGCTTTCTTTTCCTATTTTAAAATAAACCCCTTTAACCCAGTACAACCAAAGCCCAGTGGGGTATGTCAGAACCCACAACGAAGCAAGTTTGATAACACCTTCGCGGTACGCGCGGGTTGCAAGAGGGAAAGCAGAAGACGGGAGCAATGTTTTGGTCCGTACAGCACGGCGGACTTTGTGCACTACGACTCAGCTGTGATGAATTTCACTTCACGTGGATAAGTGGCTGCCGTGGTTTGCAAGATGCCTCACTGCTGCATGCCGGGTTGCCGGTCGCACCCGGCAAAACTTGCCGAAGCTGCCAAAGTGCACCTTCTCACCAGCAGAGTGGTAAAGATGGAAAATCGCAGCGCGAAATCGACGCGATATCGACGCGATATCGCCGAAAGAGAACGGCAGCTATGCTCGCCGAGGACGCCAGTCATTAACCATCGGATGTTGCCTTCGAAGGAACATTAGACCACAAAAGGCACGGCATAGAACAAACGCTGCGAAATCAGCTGTAGTGCACAGATTGCAGGCGACGACGCTACGGTCCCTAGATCTTTCTAGGGACCATAACGACGCCTTAGCCGCTGCGCTGTGTTGCCAGCGTAGTGAGGCAGCCACAGTCAAAGCGCCGTAAAACATTGCCCGTGGCATTTAGCCAGATTTAGCGTATTTAGTCGCGTAATGAACCCACTCGTGTAACGAACCCTCCCCCCACTTGTCTTTTTGAGAATTTACTTTTGTGTCACTTTGAATAAAAATGCAGTGGGAGTATGTGTAGACCATCACAGTAACTTGATATCACGCAACAGTACACGCAGAAATGCTAAAAACGCATTCCAACAAAAAGAAATCTCAACAGTAGCAGGACACGTGAGCACCAATGCCGTAGCTCAAAATTTAAGAATTGTGCACTTGCGGAGTGCCGCCTGTTGAACGGAAAACAAACCTTCTTACGCCATAAAAACATTTCTGCGTACAAACAAAGCACAAAAGGTACGCCGCACTCCTTCTCTGCTCTTTGCTGTTCTGGTTGGTTCTGGTAGTGTAACAACAAAGCACTAAATGTACTCCGCACTCCTCTGCTCTTGCTGTTCCGTGACTTTGGTTTTGTTGTTCAGCTGTGTTGCGACCTTTTTTTGTACTCCTGGTGCACACCATACGATGGGCCAGTACATGAGCTACACAGCTGGATTTAAACTGAAGGTGGTGGAGCATGCGTTGATGCACATGGAAACCGCGCGGCTGGGCGGCACTTCAGTGTTGACCCAGTGCGTGTACGCTAGGGAGAAAAAGAGGTTTTTGGGTGGTGAACAGGGATCGCCGTGTGTTTCGTGGGCCCAAAGAAGGGAAGTGCAAAAGAAGTTTTGGAGTGCCTTGACGGCACAGAAAACTGTGCGCTGTGGGCTGAGAACAAATGAGAGGCGGCAAGCGTCTTCTGTAAGGAGGACAGCTCCACGGCAAGCAGGGGACACTAGCATGTTGGAAATAAAAAAAGAAATTTGATTACATAATCACCTACGTGTTTCTACGAAAATGGCAAGGCTCTGACAGCGCTTCTCTGAGCAATGTTATTATGCGAAATTTTAACTTTTAAAACTGTTGCAATTTTTTCCCGCATAATGAACCCAACCCCCAAATTCATGCTGACTTTTTTTTCTGAAAAAAAAAAAGTGGGTTCATTACGCGAGTAAATACGGTATATTGCAGTGTACTACAAGGGTTCAGGTTGGGTGCTCCTGTGTTTCGCTTCAGGACAGGCTAATTATGACTGCAGCAGTCGATGCACCCACCATCAAAGTGATAGCTTCAAATTTTTCAAACGTGTTGGGGGAGCATGCAAAAGGAAAACAAAGGCGGCTTCCAGATGCGGTAAAGTTTTCGTTAGGGGCAAAGCCCTTAGGGGCTCGGGCTTTTGGCATATCCTGCCATCGTCATTTCATGTAGTCGCGGCACTAAAACACCGGGACACTCGTTTTCCAACGTCTTACGCTAGAACTAGCACTAAAATAACACGCCGAGACACTCATTTTCCAATGTCTTGCACTATAATGCTTCGCGCTTCAAAGACACGGGACTTTTGATTGATTGATTGTAGGGTTTAACGTGCCGACGCAACGCAGGCGATAAGGCGCGCCGTAGTGGAGGGCTCCGGATTAATTTTGACCACCTGGGGATCTTTAACGTGCGCCGAAATCTCGTACACACGGGCGTTCTTGCTTTTCGCCTCCATCAGAAAGCGCGCGGCCGACGCGACCTCGTGCTCAGCAGCGCAACGCCTTAGCCACTGAGCCACCGCGGCGGGTGACATGGGACTTTTACAGCAAAGCTGTGTACCTCTACCCCCCAACGGTTTTATCGCCGTGGGCAAAAACGCCAGGCGCCAAGAATACGCTAATACACTGCATGCTTCGCCCCTCTCCAGGTTTCACGTTAGTGGAGCTGGTCCGAGATATTTTTGTAAATCTCACAAGTAATTTAGTCCTTTAGCACTCATCGGAAGGTGCAAAAAGAAAGGTTTAAAATCCGTCAACATGAAATGCTCCGATATGGGTACTGTTCGATTAAAAAGATGTTTGGACCAAGTGTGACCAGCTTTGATTGGAAAAATAACTGTGCAGTCAAGCAGCCTGTATATGAAAACCTTTTTATAAGGTGCCCCCCTTGTGACAAGGTATGTGATGCATTCTTAAAGAGCAATAGAAGGACAAATACAGACAAACACGAATGGGTGAAAGCGTGCTGGTGACAATGCGACAGTTTCAGGCTGTGAAGATGCTTAAAGATCTCTGCGAGCATTTCAATGCGATGGAAATAAAAATGCAATGACGTGCCAAATGCAAAACATCTACCTAACAAATCAACCAGGTCTACTGCAGGCGACTTCTAAAAGGCAAGACATTCGTAAGCTGTTCAAAAACAGGGAGGCTTCATGCTCAAAGAACAAATCTACATCGAGGGCTCGACGTCTATAGCCGGAAGCATTCGAACAGATGGAGATCTCAAATCAAACAACTTCATTCCATGCCAGGAAGGAGCCATCAGCAATGCACTACAAGCAAGCATGCATCGACACACAATTTCAATGCTCCGAAAGCTGTCGCCATATTCCAAGATGAAGAGAGAAGCTTTCCACAAAGTGACCTCACTTCTCGCACGTCACATCAAAACAGCTTAATGTTCAGTCTCTGTATGGAACAGAACAAGGCAAGGCAATAACGGATCGATCAGTTGATGCTGTGAATGCTTTACACGAGTACGTAGCTCTCGCTGCCACAACCCAAAATGCAGAGTTGCAGACTATCTTTCTGTCTTTTTTTTTTGTTGTTTCCAGGCAAGACGGCTTAAATCATTGCTACTTAGGCACCTGTATCTTGAGGTTGAGGAGGTCGGCAGTAAGAATGGCGACTGTTTTCGTCCTCCAAGTCCGGCATTAAGGGAAAAAGAGAGAGAGTCGCACCATTAAAGCGTGACGATTATGAGGGGAAAAACGTAGACTATATTAAAAAGGCAACACTCACTGAAGGACGCATGTCAAATGAAGACATTTTTTGTTTTTATCTCAATTGATGTCCTGGTCATGTGGTATGCACTCCCTATGCCCGTAAGCATGGACATAGCTGGGGTGGAAGGGGGGGTAAAAAAAAACGTTCCCGCCACTCACCCAGTGTTGTCGTGGGTCGATGCTGGAGAAGATACCGGACTCCCAGATGGGCACCACGGCCCCCGAGACGGGCTTGTCTGACATCTCGTCGTCGGCCGTGGCTGTTTCCTTGAACTTCTGGCCGCCCCGAGTTCGCCTGGATCAAAATAAAAACAAACGAGAGGCAATGTGAGCAGTTTTGAGCGCTTGTTTCTGGCTGTGGGTCCTTGTCAGTGCATCGCGGTGAGTTTTAGCAAGCGCCACCAACGGGCTAAGATCGGGTTAGCAAAGGTTGCGGCAATCACATTTCAGAGTGGTTTAAACTTGGTGTGGGGCCCCTGATGAAAGTCGTCAGGCTTGCCCTCATCGCTTGTTGAGCAGAGCGGCTGTGCAACCCCTTCCTCACATGTCCCTCAAATGCTAACAATTTTTTGTCGTGGTACCTTGTGGAGAACGCAAAGAGGGAGGAATCTTTCTTGTGCTTCAGGTCAAACAGTGACTGCAAAGCTGCCACCATGCCCATATCATACCTCCATTTATGTTTCGGCTCGTTCGTCACTCCTTGTACCTGTAGAGGTCACCACAGCCCAGCCTTTGTTAGGAAGCCACCAGTGTGTGGCACCACTTGACTGTATGGCTGTTTATATATGCCACCCCCCACAAGGGCAGCACCTTCTTTTTGGCTCGGCAACCACCGGCATCGGCTCTTTCCGTGGACTGGGGCCACTCATACGCATGCTCTGGCCCGCAGCACCGGCCCCATGACACTACCTTCTCCATCACCAGCCATTCGTGTGTGTGCGTTGCTTTTTCTTTCTTGTTGCCTTCCTTTGAATTGTAAGAATGCAGACCAAGTGTCACACATCAGAAAAAAATGGCTCGATGGGTCCATACAGCCCTCATGGCACGTGAAAGTGGCAACATTTTCGGAGTGTATGTAAGGAGCAAACCAGTTTTTAGGTAAGGAGCAGCAGCGCATTCTGGCATCCGCTCGAAGGGCTGATGAACAGGATGCGCGCATGGGATGAGAGCAGTTGGTTTTCAGTCACTTGACATTCTGGACACAGGGGTGACGTCATTGTGGAGGGAGAGACATTAGTTGCAGTGCAGATAGGTGCTCGGCGGCGATTCTTTGACCTTCAATGGCTCCGTATTCTTCCAGATTGTCATCGCTACCTTCATGCCACACCATGAATCCACTCGTCACCCAAAATGCGCGAGTGGACTGTCTGGTGAAGCCGACGCGTATTTGTCGTGACTTGTGACTGAATTCTTGTCGTGACTTGTTGTAGGATGCTTTTTTCAGAATGGATAGTACTGTAATTAGTTGAGTTTGTGTACTTAAAGGGGTCCTGAAATACCTTCCGCCGATGCATGGATGTACATGTACCCAAATAAAGCAATCTATTTGCAATCTCCTCCGCAAGAATTTTGTTAAAGCGATGAGTATTAGCTGAGAAATCGTAAATCAAAAACCGCGCATTATCGTCCCTCCACGTTTCCTCCTCCTTTCGACTTACTCTCCGCTGTTGACGGCGCGCGAGCCTTGCCTCCCATGATGCTGCGCTCCGCAGCGGTGACGTACTTCCGCTCTTGCGCTGCTCAGACTGTCGTCTGCTACGGGCAAGCTTTGTTGACACCATGAATCCCTCAAGGCTGGAAAAGCGAACGAAAAATCTGGCCGCATGTATGCGGCGGCCTGGCCTTGCCCTTTCGCGGTGTACGTTGCTGGCGGCACATGACTTTTTATCGGCGGCGAACTCGCAGCCGCACGGCGAGGGTCGTGCGCTCGTTCCCTTGATGCACCGCGCACTGTTTATCCAAAAAGCGCCGTATCAGATGTGGCCCCGCTGGTGCCGGTTCTTATTTTGCGGCGGTGGTAATTCGTGCCGGCGGCATGTGAAAAAGACATTTTAAACCGATACAGAACCCGTGCACAAAACGCTTCAATCATGTGACCAGTTAAGCTTGGGGCGACGCGTGGTGGAGAGCGGCAACGTTGGCAAAACATGCTCCGGCGCGACTCTGAGCTTTCTAGTGCTGGAGCGAGCGTCATTTCTTTGACAATATCAAACATCGGTTGCCTTGGCAACCAGGCACAAACCTCCCCAGAAGTCAGTTACGGTTGCGTGATCCCGGTTCAGCTCGGGGCCCCACCTCGCGACATGTGGGCACTGCAGGCGTACCACTCACTCCCATTGGGAAGTGTGAGATGCGTTTGGCATTACAGGAGTGTGTGTTGTGGACGCCTTTGTTTCGCGATGAAATGCGACGTTGTGCTTCTGCGGGTGGATAGTGCTTCCCATGGTCTGGATAATCTTTCTCGAGCGACGTACGACTCAACCTTGCATGGGGTATGTGCAGTGTGCGTGGCTAAAAGCCATCGGCTTGTGCGCCAGAGTAAGTGACTTGCTGTTCGTCCCCGCAAAGCGCGCGCGAGGTGAGTACCGAATTTACGACGGGCAGGAGGCAACCCATCCTCTGTCAATCGTGGTTCAGACTTTCAACGCATGTTGTGACGTTGTGTTCGTTAGAAACGCATCTCTGGATTGTTTTGAAGTTGAATAAAATGTATGCGTCAAACCCGGGAATTCGGCTCAGGGAGTTCTCTGCGATTGCACGAAAGAATTGCCACGGGGCTTCAACGCTTTCTTTATGGAAAGTACTCGGGTAACAGAATATCCATGTCGTGTTATGGCCGTGTTGCATTCAATACAAACGGTTAAGCGTTTGTTTTACACTTGTTTCGTTTGTCGTAAAATGCCCAAGCACTCCGGCACTCCGCTGGCAGATCAGCCGGCGAGCCGACGCTGAGCAGACGACTCATCTCTTTGCCGGAAGTGCGTGAAAAAGCCGCCCAATAGCAGGATGTCTAGCTCATGACGAACATCTGGGAATCGATGATGTAGACATGTGAAGATGGCGGCGTCCAATAACACGAAGGAAAGGGTGAGAAAAAAACGACAAACTTTGCAACAAAGTGTGAGCTTTCCGCTGCGCATAAAAGAGTAATACTTGGCACAGAGGACGTTGACGACCCAATCTAACGGTTGCGCTAGTTTATTTAGTGTGCTCAAAATGCCTTTCAGGGCCCCTTTAAGATCCCCTAAGCATTATTTTGTTCTGTGCAAGCTCGGTAAGAGCCTTGAGTTGAGCTTTGAGTTTTACTGACTGTTTTCAATTGACTGTTTGTTTTTTTCCTGGCATCTAGAGGTTTCCATTGTCAAAATTTTTATTTGGAGGCGCATACAGCTGAACAATAATGGCGAAAAAGAGCAGGGAAACCTGCAGTACCTCCGCAACCTCATCAAGCAGCTGGTGGGTGATCTGAGGGCTTGAGCAAAAAGTCGTGGCCCGTCTGCATGTATGGAGTGCGAGTAAAGGCTAGGTGGGACGAGCCATTTATTCTACAAGCTCCCACACCTAAGCAGCAAGGACTGTGCTGTTTGTAGCGACAGATAAACAAAAGGAGGCAAGAGGGAAATCATGTTGTTCTGCAAAGCCTACACCCAGGAGAATGCTTTGAGCGGTTTCCCACGCTGCTCAAATATTCGTAAAGGAGTTGCAAGCAGAATGCAAGAGAAAAAATAAATATCCTGCCAGTTTTTCTTGCGCAGTTTGTGGTTTTCTTTGCGGCACCAAAAACTGGCAAAATAACTGTGGACCGGAACGGCCAGAAATTAGGTAAAAGGTCCGGACCGAAAAGGGTTAATTTGCCACTAAAAGGTCCAAAGGCCTTCAGAGTGCCCCTTCCTTACGTAACAGGTATTACATAATAAAAAAACTCCTTTTAACCTTGGCTTTTTGACTCTCTGGAAACCTAGGATCCTTTGAAAATGAGCGGTTACTTGCAATAGTAGAGGGGGGGGGGGGGGGGCAGCACACCAATAAAGTAATAGAGGGTGACCATGACCACAATGATGGAGGAAGCAGTACACATGCATGGCAATGCGAAAACAGCGAAAACTCCCTACGTGCCCTTCCACCATCCCCATTTTTGGGGGGTCTGGAAATGATAATTTTAGAATCATGACGACATGAGGATAGAGAAGATAAAAAAAATACTTCAGAAATTTCGCACACTACTTCAAAAAACAACCTGGGGGAGGTTAAAGGACTCTAAATGTGTCTTTAAATTTAGGGGCCATGGAGACACAGAGAAACTTTGTTCTGTTTAAAAGAACTAGCCTTTGCTAACTGACTCAGTCCCATTCCAGCCACGAAAGGCATTTGTTTAAGTAAAAATAAAAATGCAAGAAATACTGAAAAACCTTTCAAACTTTGCACTCCAGGGATGGCACATGGGCAGGAGTGACACAATAGAGGGCAGCACTGAAAACCCAGTTATTAGTGTGTTGGAAACCCATTAGCATTCAAGTGATTCGATCAAGCGGGAATGAAAGGGCCCCACTACAATCGCCCTCAGATTTCTTGGCAGCGACTTTGGTGGTGGGTGGCTGCCAACTGCACAAATAATATTCTGTGATGTCGCAGAGGAACCACCAGAAAGCATCCGACGGCTCACCACTGCTTCATATGTTCTCCTTAATATCTTGACTGTGTGTCGGGAGTTTGGAATAAAGTAGGCGTCATTGGTATCAGAACAAAGTAGCCTCTCAAATGAACCAAACTTGTATCTTGTATATAAGGCCATAAGCAAGTTTTCGGACTGTTGAAGAACCGTGACTGCCCACCCACCGGTAGCCAGGGTGGTGGCGATGGTGGCCAGGAGAGCTGGCTGATTTGCCAGTGGTGTGTTCCGATGAGCCCTTGAGTGGCTTGGTTGGTGGCAGGGGTGACGGTGGCACGGGTGGCATGGGGGACGCAAGGTGTGGAGGGGGAGTCACACTGCGACTGCCAGGGGCACGGCCATGCTGGAACATGCCTTGAAGGAACTCCTGGAAGCTGATCTTTCCATCCTGGTCAGAGTCCAGTGTGTGGAACAGCTGGCCAATCATCTGCGATGGTGCACGGCAAAGTGTTAGCGCATCATCATTTATCATCGCAGAATACTACCACCGGGCTCCCGTAAAAACACTTGTCTGCACTTAATTCCGTCACGACACATCGTTATTATCACCGTTGTGACTCCATCCCACTCACGTGAGAGCCAGAATGAGAGCTTAGATCAATGACCTTCTTTTAAGAGCTTGGGCCTAATGAGAGGCAAGTGCTGAACAACGTGAGGGGGTGCGGATTACAAACGATCCAACTCTGTGCAACCGTGAGACGTCACGAATACACCCTGTTATCCCTTGTCATTAGAAACATCACTTGTCGAATTCATGTTCGTGCCAATTTTCTCAACGAGGAATTAACCCTGGATTCTTTGGGACAATGATGAGAAACGATATACAGAAACACACTGAACTCGAGCTCAAATAACCCGAAACTTCAATCACCTCTAATGTTTTTCACATCTGAAACCAAGCACCCGTGGATGCCTTATACTTGTTCTCACATATCTTGAAATTACCCGCCACGGTGGCTCAGTGGCTAAGGCATTGTGCTACTGATGAGGACACAGATTCGATTACCGGCTGCGGTGGCCACTTTTCTGGTGGAGGCGAAAAGCAAAAACGCCCGTGTATGAGATTTCACCACACGTTAAAGATCCCCAGGTGGTCGAAATTAATCCGGAGCCCTCCACTACAGCGCGCCTCATCGCCTGCATTGCGTCGCTGCATTAAACCCTACAATTATCTTGAAATTTTTTTACCATGCTCCTTATATACAACTTGAAACCCCCTCGCATAAAATTCTGGCACACACCCTCCTTCAGACTTGGTTGAAATGCTGTGAATATTCAGAAAGACGATAATTTTCCTGATAAAAACTGCCCGAAGAGACAGAGTCTCCGGTCGCATTGCATTCCAGTAGACTGGAAGGGGGGAGGGGGACCCACTTGGTAAAAACCACGTGTGAGCAGGGAACAAAATTTTTGCCATGCCACTGAAAGAAGCTTTATCTGGAGACAAAATGCACCAAAGGGCAGTCACAAGCACAGCCAAATGCACCTCTAAGGTGAAAAAAAAAAAAGATTGTCGATGCTGGTATAATCACCACTTACAAAAAGTAACAGAGGACAGAAAAAAAGATTATGACCCACAAGATATCATGATGCTACTGCAAGTCGAAACATTGCTGTATTTGATACTAGGGCTGGGCGTCGGTCAAAAATTTTAATACGATTAATTGGATGCCTTTAATCGGTTAATTGATCGAATAATTGGATGTGTTCATTTAGATGAATAAGGCTTAAAAGACAAAGAATGTTCAGTTTTTCTTTATGGCTGTTTTTATTTTCACGTTGTCGATGCTAGTTTGTAAAATCATTTTAGACAATCAATTATAATTCATGCAGTTGCGGAGACAAAGAATCTTGTTAACATTTTCAGGCAGCAGAGAGTTTCTTTTCTTATCTGACAGTCATCCCGGCCGTGCTGAACACACGCTCGCATGGCGTTGAGGTTACCGGGACACACAGCAGATTTTTACAACGGGTGATAGTTACAGAGGGCAGGAGCTCTGCACCCTCCACCACTGCAAGGGATCTAGATCGTCGTCAGCTACTTCTGCCATAAAGCGGTATAACGGCACCTCGCAAGGTGTGCTTTGCTCTTCACTTTCCGCCACAAAATGGTACTTTCACTTTTTGCTGGGAGTATTTTCAGTGGGCGTGGCGGACGGCTTAATGGCCAGCTGAGGAAGCCTTTCCCACACATGTTCGCGGCGATCTCTGTCGGTGCAAGCGAGGCTCTTTAATCGCAGATCAAAAGATGTGGCAACCTCGTAATCACTGTAATGCAGCCATGCAAGGAGCCTTTCTTCGACGGAATCCACCAACATGGCCTTGAAACGGCAGATAAAAGCGGGGTCACAGTCGTTCGTCGTCATGGCATTCTTGAGTAGTTTCAAGGCAGGGATGAGCACGGACCACGTTGCGTACTTGTCTCCTCCTAGGAGTTCGGGTCACATCAAGCACCGGTTTAAGCGTATCCTGAAGCTTCTCCAACATGTCCCATTCGACATCTGTGATGCGCAGAGTGAGTGTCTTGCTGCCAGTCGCGTCCTCCATGGCGCGGAGTAAAGGTTCCTTGAGCTCAATCAGACTGTTTATCATCACGTATGCGCTGTTTCAGCGCGTAGCGATGTCTTGCTGGAGCTTCTTTCTGGGCATACCAAGATCACTTGCATGCTTTGAAAGAACTGCCTGGTGACTTTAGCTGCGCTTAAAATGACACACAAAGCATCGACAAATCGCAAGCAGCCGTTCCACTCCAGTTACGCCGAGCGCCTTCTGCACGCAGAGCTGCAAAGTATGAGCCGCGCACTTTCAGTTCTGGAAGTTCCCTTTCTTCACCCCAAGACAGATGTTTCAGGCATTATCGTGCACACAGCTACCACTTTAGTATCCATTCCCCACTCTATGGCAGCCTCCAATGTTTCACTGGCACATTGATCCACCGTGTGCCGCTTAGGCATCGTTGGCCACAGAAGTCCAGAAGTCAGCCGTTAAGCTGATGAAACTGGCAGTGGAAAGTTCCACTTGAACTTATGATTTCTTCCTGTTTTATAAGGCATCCACCCTAGCACCCACTGCATGACGTGACGGAGGCTGGTAGCATGGTGAACCTGAGGCAATTTTGAGAACGTTCGCTAATCCGTCATCTTCAGCAATGCTCAGAGGACGGCTAGAAGACACAGTCCAGGTAGTAAGGGCTTGCGCAATGCTTTCTTCCTTCGTCGTTGAAAGGGACCTTGCGGTGTAGACGTCGATTGTTGTCTGCGTTTTCGGCGAGGATTCCTGCTGCAGTGGCTGCCGTGGGTGCTTTGCTCACAAGCGTTATTGAAGCGAGCTGACGCTTCCACAGTAGGCAAAGGCCTTTTTGCATGGGAGACAATGAACTTGCGTCGGATTGCAAACTGCACCCCTACAATTTACTTTATATCCAAATTTCCCTGCGAGTTTGCCTTTGGTGCTGGTACAGCCGTTCATGTCGGCACCGGGCCGAACACTGAAAGGAGAATGCCACCAGCAGCTGAGTGCAACCCGGAAAGCGCATGCGCGGAAGGCATCCAAGGCAGCTCCGTTCCCGGGAGTTCCACGGATAATTGACGAGACACAAAAAAGCGGGACACGAAAAAGTTCAAAGGCGCCAATCAACAGCGCGTAGCGACGTCTCGACACACGTTGGTCCCCACTAGTGAGTGCTGTTGTCGGCAAGCGCATCTCACAGCTTTCTTGCTGGGAGACGGAGATAATTGCGGGCGGTATTTTTAGGAAAACATCTTGGGACGCAGGGTTCAATGGCCAGCGTACAGTGGTGCTGTACAATGTGCTTAATGACTCTGAGAGTGTAAATTCTTCAAGCAGCCGCCGCCGGTCGCTTCCGCTGGGGGGAAGGGGGAGGGGGGGGGGTTCACGATGCGGAAGCATGTTGTTGCGGTTAAACGAACCCCCAAAGAGCATTTTCTGCTCAGAGCTGCGCGGCGTGAACAGCATGGAGTTCCCCCTTCGCCTGCGGACGCGACGTCTAAAGATCGTTTAAACTGACAGCGACGATCTGGACAAAAGCAACGTGGATGTTCAGGTTGGCAGCCGCTAATGGAAAGGAGAAGGCCGGTACGTGGAACGTAAAAAACGCAAAAAAAAAACGCCAAGTCGCACGCAGGGTTAAAGACGACCGGCCTTTCTCCCGTGGCGCACTTCACTTCAACCGATTAACCGATTAAAAAAATTAATCGTGACTAAAGCATTAATCGATTAATCAGAAGGTTAATCGACCAATCGCCCACCCTTATTTGATACACAACAAAGTTGAGGGCAACGGTTGTGACAAGAGGCCAGTCAAATGCATGAAAACTCCCCCAAGTATGACTGCTTAGCAAGCACAAACAATGTTTTATTTTACTGTGACATGGCCTGGCAAAAACAAATAGCAAACTAAAACAGGACATTTCCTACTCTTGCTAAATGTTACCAGCTCACATCTCCCTCCCAAGCCAGGTGTATGCATAAATATTATTAAAATTTAGTGCGGAAAGTTGGGTAAGTTGGTACTGCCGGGATAACTGAGGCATGTTTTCTATCCCAAAAAAGGACGCAAACACAGAGAGGGATGCGGACGGGACAGATGCTAGACATCAACTGAAAGTATCAACTGAAACATTGAACCATGTGAAATATTAGAGAAGAAAGTACGAAACATTAAAGATGAACCATGCATAGTGATGTAATGTGTGCACACGCATAGTTTTTGGGGGTCCAGTGTTTTCACGGTTTAATATTTTATACTTTCAGTTGATGTCTAGCATCTCTGTCCCATCCGCATTCTTCTCTGTGTTCGTGTCCTTTTTTTTGCACTAGGAAACAAGCCTCTATTAAAATTTAATTTGCACTAATATGTCACGCTTAGTTGAAACACAGGCTCACTATTCTAGAAAGTGCCATAAAACTAATATCCACTCAATACACAGAACAGATGTTCACGAGAGTGCAGCTCATGTACAGCAAATGCATGACCACGGCAGGTGTTCATAGTGGCCACTTTGAATGTTACTAATTTTAGTTTCGACGTAAAACGACCGTGTCCTGTGCACATGGGTGCGGTCATGGGTGCGATGTGTTCACAACTCTTCCAACTTCAAATGCTGTTGCACATTATAAGAGCCCCTCAGAGATGACGTAACTGTTGGCCGTCGAATCACGTTGATTTCCAGCGCATTTTGCATTCCAGGCATTTTTTACTTGCCTTGTTGTCATGCAATGACGTTACTCTGAATTTCGACCGCAGTGAGTTCACATAACTAATAGTGTAAACTCGTGTAGTCAATAGTGTAAATAAGACTGATAGCATTTAAAGCCATGCGCAGGAAAAGGAGCTCAAGATTTCACTACCCTTTTCTACGTTTTTCCCCTTACCCAGTGCATTTGGATGAAGTGTGCATTAAACTTGGCATGAGTAATATTACAGGCAACATAGCCTTTCGAACGAAGCGAAGTTGTATTTTTTCTTCATAGTGTCACCGAGCCACGGAACAAGAACAAGACAGGATTGGAAACAGCGCTTCCTATTGTGGCCAGACAACGTCACACATGCTGGCCTAGGTTAAGCCAGTGGTGTCTGCCACAGGAGAAGAAACTGTGGGGGTGCCGCATTCAGTATTTCACAACACTGCCTCGGAATGAAGTGTGGCTGCTATCATTTCGTCCATCAGGTGCCACTACCCTCTCCGTTGCCAGTCGCAGCTACGAAACTTTGTAGGCCGCACTGGTTTTCATTGTGACATTATCTGGCCATTCGCCCACGCCCGCCACAATGGGTCGTTTCCCCTCCTGTACTTATTCTTGCCCCGAGTGCATATGCAAGGAAAGAACAAGTTGCTCGTGTCAGCCAAACCTATCAAAAGGACATAAAAAATGGTAGCTTCCTGTTTCCGGTGCTTACAGACAATGACACTGCTACGCGACTGTGATCCCACTTTTGTCACGATGAAAGCTGCGGTAATATTCGACAAAAGTGTGCACTTTGCGACAATCAACATACCTCTTCGTCCATCTCCATGCCGATGTGCTCACACACGCCCGCCAGCTCATCAACGTGGAGGTAGCCGTCACTGCCCACGTTCAACTTGCGCCATGTTGCCCGTAGATACTCCTCCGGGTTAGTCTCCAGGAGCGTCAAACTCGACTCGGCCGACTCGGATCCCCGCGCTCATGGTGAACGACTGTCCGAACATTGGAGACGATCCAATCTCGAATCCGGCGGCAAACAACACCGGAGGCATCAGGGACCCTCCCTCGGATGCGAGACCCCTGACGCCGCCTTCTTCAGCGCCGTCCTTTTCCTCGATGCACATGGGTGAGCTGCTGACAAACTCGCTCGAGGAAAACTTTCCCGGGGAGTCCTCGAAGCCGCTCTCGGGGTAGGACTCCGTGTTCGCTGCCACGACAGCGTTGGATGCTTTTTGGCTGGTAGCAGCAATCGGGGGTGCCTTTGGCTGCAGTTCCTGCGGAAATCAGTGTGCACATGAAATTTTTCTTGCAGGCAAAGCCCCGTGAAATGTCGGTAAAGCAACTCGCACTGCAAGTGGCTGGAGAAAACTAATTTGCGGTGCTTCACACCCCAGTTCAACTCAAGAAACATTTCAACATGGTACAGTAAAAGCTCGTTAATTTTAACTTCAATAATTTGAATTTATGGATAAGTCGAACTGTACGATTTGGTGCGGCCAAGCCTCTATGCAGGTGTATAAAGAAGCCCCTTAATTCCAACCCACGTAGGTTATGCCACGAATAATACGAACAACGCGCCACTGCGCCGGCATCTACCGAGAGCGCAAAGTAGCGTAAAACCAATCAAAATCCCACGTGGCGGCCATTTTGGAAGACACATTCTTTGTGAACTCGGTCGATGACCACACACTGGCGTCTGCGGTGCGATCACATATGAGGGCATCATGAGGTCAGAAGCGCAAAACCTGTCGCTGCCAACGAGAACGAAGCGGCCGTCTCTTGTTCAGTTTTCAAGAGGGCAAAGAGGAGGCTTTCTGCTGCATTCGTTTCTTAGAGCAAAAAGTGCTGCCTGTCACCTTTAGGGAATAAAGGCAGGCCACAGTCGCGGGTTTTTTACAAGCTTCAAAGTGTTGACATTCCCTACGACTTCACAATAGCAGTGCACTGCATGTTATTGTTCACTTTCATTAGTTCAAACTTTCACCAATTAGAACTGAGATAGCATCCCTGCGCAGTTCGAATTAACAGGCTTTTAATGTAATGCAAAGGTCTGAGCCTGTTGGCGCATTGTTTGACTACCCTGTGGGTTCCTTAGACATCGTGCGTCTTTTTGAGGTGAAAGCCTTAAGCGCCCATATTGCCTAAAAAACTATTTTGTTGTTGTCGTACGGTGCAGAAAACCACCACCACTGTAAATAGCAAATAAAAATTAGCAACCAATCCACTCTGTAAGGGTGGAGGACCAGCAAAGCCGTAATAAAATAGGCATCTCCCACATGATTAGAAAATGTACACATATTATTTTCTCACCATTTAGAAATGGTAGCAACTATGGCTTCGTGATCACTTAATCAGACTTGGAAAGGCTACAATTTTATCCCTTCCTCTCGTAAAAGCCAATGTGTTACAGTGGATTGGAATACTACCGCCACCTTCTCAACATCACCGCGAATTACCTAGCTGTAAAAAGTAAATGAAATTCGGTGTAATTGCACAGTATCTCAGTGCCCAATTCGTCATTCAACTGTTTTTGTGAAAGTTTTGATCAAACAAGAGTTACAGCGGCGGCTTTTTATAGTAAGCGTTCGTGATAAATTTGGCTTTGCCGCAAAGTGTTTTTGTATATGCAGAACGAAAATGCCTGGAACCCTGCCTATGTTGATCCCGCACTCGGATAAGCAGCATCAATGAAAGAAATGCTGTCTCAACGCGTTCAGGGTATCTTCCACGTTCGAGCCCAAGTCCTGAGCCTTCTTTCATGAGGAAAACGAACACCTCAGTCAGTGTGTGCTATAACTGTGCGATCACATCGAAACCATAGGCCCTTTGAAGCATGATACAGATCCCTGAAGCTCTTTACATTCATAAAGAATCAAGAGAGCCAGGGCTGTTTAATGGCGTCTTGTTCTTCTAAGAGAGGACGAATGTTTTCATGAACTTACCAAAAAAATACTCTGAATTCTAGTCATACACAGCTGCGCTGTCAAAAACAAATCATAAGCCATTCCACTCTGTGAAAGTGGATGAGCAGAGAAGCTGGGGTGACAGAATTTTGAACAAAGGCACGAACTCTTGGTGGAAGTCATGCTTCAACTAGATGCCCTCAACAGCGTTCAATCTCGGTGGATGTTATGGAATCAGGGGTAGACACATCCGTTTGTGGTGGGGAACGGGTGCATGGCATTGAAGCACAGAATCTACAGCTTTTCCAGTAGGACGACAGAATTAACGTACTGTGTAAAATTCAAAACGCAGAACGGCATCTTTATGGTTTTCTGTCACATGCTCGGATGGCAGAGTTGAAGTTTTTACCCCGGTGGACGCCTCCTTCGGCAGTTGTTGCCTATAAGGAAGCAAGCAAGCAAGCACGCAAACAAACAAACACACCCGAACGCCTCATGCTACGGAATGCCTTGTGCTTCAAAAACACGCCGATAAAATTGGCTTCGTCGCAAGGTGCATTTTTTGAGAATGCAGAACAAAACAGCATGAGAGTCCAGCCATAAATGACTCCTCTGTAGAACACATCTGCATTTGTATGGGAATCGAACCCGGGTAGGAACCGAGTGCGTCCAGCACTGCCGCGAACCTTGCCTTACGATTTGTCCACTGGTGTTTTGTTGCCAGCACCTGCACACGCCTGGCTGTCTTATCTTGCGATTAGGCGAAGCACACGCTTCCTTCCTCTTTTGATGAATACTGCATCAGTAATGTTAGTTTTGATAAGAAAAGAGCATTGCTTTGCGGTCGCTATCTCAGACTGTTCTTGCTTATTTGAAAATGTTCTCGATCTAAATTGATTTTTCTAGTAGCAAGAGAACTACCGATAAATTTGCGAAAAAGCAAACGCTGCAGGATTCATTTAACCGACGAAATCTGTGCCCGTCACTTTTTTGGCTGCTTCTTCGACATTTCTGTATTTTCTAAGTTCTTTGCAGAGCCCACGTTGCTCCAATAAACCGTGTTTACTGAAAGAAGCCTGCATTGTCCTTGGATATGTGACAACATCGTCGGACAGGTGAAAGTGGTGGCACGTGAGTAGAAAAAATGCACACCAGCCACAGGGAGCTCTGATTCTGATAAAACTATGACGTGGTGGCACAAAGTGTAGCCAGCCAGCCTATCAAACTAATCTGCACCAAAAGACGAATAAAGAAAAGCTACGAAAGAGACGCAAACACATTGTGTAGCGATAAAAAAAATCATTGATCACACAACTAAACGAAGCCATAATGGCTTCACCTTCAAAGCGCATAAGGGGACTAAAGTGCTGCAAGAAATTTTTTTTTTCAATTTCTGCAAGCAGGACGCACGCACTGAGAGTTTCCACACAACTAGGGCTCAGCCCAGTGAGAAGAAAACCCTCTGCAATGCTTACGCCGAGGGTCCACTTTCGGCGCTGCTGTGCCCCCAGCACTGTCGGCCGCAGCCGGACCCAGGACTTCGTCGGCGCTGAAGTCCTCGTCGGACGAGATCTCCACGTCAACGTCGGCCTGTGAGGCGGGCCGCGACCTCCGGCCGTACTTTTTCTCCCCCAGCACGTACTTCGGGGACACCTCCCGATCTGCGAGGCAAGGGGTTAACGCAAAATTGGTACAGCGATCCAAAGCACTCCAGAAAAAAAAAAGTGTGTTGAGGGCCACTGAGGAAGTAATATTAGGCTGTGGCTAGCGTTCCGTCCAGACGGAACGATATACAAGTGCTTCTCACACCTAATCTTCTCAAAACAAGTGCTTCTCAAAACTAATGAGTGTTGCAGGTAGCACTTTGTGCCGCCGTACATTCAAAGAAAACTGAGAAATGGTAGTGTTTTTTGATAAAACAGTTAAAGTCCGCAAAGACAAAGACCGTGAGCATAATCCTAGATTTTCTTGCCACAGCCTTAAAACGTTTGAAACAATTCTTCCGAGAGGGAGAAAATGGCAGTTACATGGGTACGCATGCACCAAGAGCCTTTTCCCAGCAACCGCAGGTTTCCACAAACACTGCAAACTAAGGTACCATATTTTCGCACGTATAACCCGCACCAAAAATGCAAAAATTTCAATGGCAAAGTATGGGTTCAGATAATACACGGGGTTCTTCGCATCCCCTGGGCTCCTGGACACGCCGCCATCCCCGGCAATGAAGAAACTCATGCCGCAACTCACGATTTGATACACCGAGCCATTGCCAATGGGGCCCAATGCCTCCCCCCCTCCCCCCTCCCCCGAAGATCAACCCCACCCACTAAGTGGGTACACAGAGATTCTCACCCATTACATGCAAACTCGCCACAGCCTCCCACCACCACACTGGCACCTCTCCAGAGAGGAAGCTACAACTTGGCGGCGGCTGCAAACGAATACCTTCCTACGTGCCTTCACCTCATCTTCCCCACCCAACAACCTTCCCTCTGTGCTTAATGTCCCCAGCCTGGCACCCTCTGCCATATAATATGGGAGTGCCAACATACTCCAGACTCGCTCCCACTTCCCTACCCCACCTTCGAGTAGTGGAGGGCTTCCCTGGCCAGCCCAGACCTGGATACCCAGCCGAAGTCAACTAATCCCTGAGTAGGGATACCTTTCACGGACTAGGCCTACATATCAGCCTCTGCTCGATAAATAAAAATATTTATTCTTTCTCTCTCTCTCCTTTAGTGCAGCTTCACGGCAACGCGCGTTGTGCCGTGAAGCTCCTACGCAGCAACACGGATTAAGCCTTCCATGGCAGCGATTGCCCAAAACATACAAGGACAAGGAACAAAAAATAAAGACAAGCACACTGTAACAACTGAATTTTATCAGTGCATAGTGACTTTCACCTTGCAGTTAGTGTCTTCTACTTGCTAAATACACGCTTTTTCAGTCTACACAGTACGTGCTGTGTTGCTTGAGCTTTGGTGCAGCCTTTCGTGTATCAAACGTGTGGGCAATATGTGAGGATTTTTCTTTCTTTCCCAGCGGGCTGAAAGTGGGGACGCAGATTATATGCGGGGACAGGTTATACGTGCGAAAATACAGTAGGTGCAAGCTTGCCACTCCACTCTTTCATTCAAAGTATTTCAGCCTGATGCCCATGTTTATAAAAAAGCAAAACGTGCACTGTAAGGAGGGTTACCTACGAGCTTTTTTTTTCCCAGCGCCAAGAAAATGTGCAAACAGGCACTAAATTAGACTATCAGCACCAACCACAAATGATGCGGAATACTTCGACTAGTCTGAAGCAAACAAAAGAAAAAGTATGTTCGCAAAAGTGAATAAGTCGGAGCCTTTGAGCAGCATTACTACGAGTGGAAAAAAAAATATCACTATAAGTTCTATCAGAAAAAAATCATAAATATCGCTACAAGCACTACATGTATGTGCCTATACTATGCCTTTGCTAGCAGTAAAATTCTCACAACTGCCACGGCGGGTTGAAGCTGGGCCCTTCGAGCCACCAGCCCAAGGCGATTCTTTTCTTGCAATAAAGCCGGCTGCAAGGTGACAAGAAAGCAAACACAAATGCCACTAAAATTCACTTGGTGTACAACAAAAGCAGCTTACTGAACGTCTGCCCTGCACATCTATGTAGACACCCCAAATTTTTAGCGTTTTCTGGCTGTCCAAATCACTGGCTCCCTCCTGTTCATATATTACGAGTGTCACAATTTACAGACACTTTTATTCAACGTGAACGTCACTAACGACGCGTGCTCAGTCATATCCAAGGTGTCGGAACGAAACGAAACTGGAAACGAGTAACTAAAAAAAAAACTATATTTTTGGCGGAAAATGAAAACGTAACGATATTTTGTCCAGGAGCGAAACCAAAAAAATTTCGTTTCGGTTTTCACTTTGAGTGGCAATTTCAGGTGTTTCAGGATTCATTTCAATTTCCATTCATCGAGATGGCAAAGTGCCATCAGGCATAAGATCATCTTTCATCTCTTTGGTACCCACACTCTTTCGGAAGGCTTGCTGCCAGGTTCCATATTCTCTCCGTTTGTTCTGATAGTCACAGAGCTGAGTTCTACACGTGATTGCCGCGGGTTATCTGGCTGCGATGAAGACGTCGCGGCATTATTTAATCATTTATTTTGTTAGTTTAATAAAACACCCACATTAGCCCTACGACATTGTTTAGGGGCATTGCTTCCTTCATACATAAACAAACACGAATATTCTAAAACACAACAAAAGAACAAGGAGGAAACGATACAATCTTTGGAGTGAACATCAGCATACACAACTAGCAGTACAAACAGCAGATTACAGCCACACACTCAACGCAAACAGCTAAAAGCATGTTGCACTTGTATACAAGTGCTGGCAGAGCGCAGCGGAAAACATTTCATAAGGGGCGGAAGCAACAGTGTCGGGCAGGGCATTCTTATCTGTAATAGTAATAGTTTTGAGAAAAATATGCTTGCAATGCAGATGCGCGCCATGAATATTCACCAATTTTCGTGCTGTTGTCCCTTCGTCTGAATATATACGGGAAGGGGGGGGGGGGTGGGGGGGGGGGGGGGGGGGGGGGGGGTGTTGCTGAAGGTACTAATGTTAATCCATTGCTACCTACTCCCATTTAATCTCTTTTAAGATTAAAACAAGGAGTTTTACAGTGCTCCAAGAGACAGACCGTTTTAAACTTTTAACAATTACATCACAAGTACACGAGTTTTTCGAAAATTCTGTTTTTCAAAAAATTATTCAGCGTCACTTCATCTTTTTTAACGTTTTTTAATCTTTTTTAACTCTTTTAACTTTTTTAACATAATTTCATAATCCTCAATCTTTTTAAACAATTTCATAAATCTCAATTTTTTCTCGCACCAGCAAGAACCATTATTAACCATTATGAACCTTTATATTTTTCGTTCCGGAGCTAAAACAGAATGGAACTATTATTTATGGCAAGAAACAGAAACTGTAAAACGAAAAAGATTTCGTCCCGACACTCTGGTCCTTTCGCACTCAAATCAAGACCAGTTTTTACTTACAGGTGCAGCTACGGCCACGTACATTTCACGTGCTTCAAGGAATGGTGTCGTCATTATCAGAGACAAAGCAAGCTGCTTGACACCAGTTTATGGGAGCTGGAGCAGATCCTTTCACCCCCAATTAATGCTGCTTCCTTTCCACAAAATTTTTAAAGTTAACACTACAAACGCCATGCCCACATTCAAATTTGCGAGCAAAGTAATCACGCAGGGGAAGTAATCGATCAATTCGTATTGAACAAAATACCGAACAGTTAAAAGATGTGACATGAGTGGAGAGTCTGACCCCAAATGGGAAAACTGTTTGCTTGAAGAAACGTTTTTTTCACTCTGACAAGTAGCAATGAGCTGGGGATGGAGCAACCTGCATCCTCCCACAGCTGCAGCCAGTGAGCGCCTTCTCATTACCAGCCACGGCATGCAGGTGGTGTTTACAACTTCATCGGTGCGCCCACGTTTTCGCACGCAGGAAATGCTTCTTTACACTTATTATGAACTGCGGATATACTAATGAATGAATTCAGCACGACGATCGTGTTGGTTATAACTTGGCTTGGCTTACTCCCTCTTTATTCATTTACTAGAAGTACCTACATCGCCCATTGGGCATTGTTGTAGGGGGGTTACAGTAGAAAATAGAATACAAACAGCAAAATTGTAACCGAACTAAAACCATGCATAACATTATACATGAGAAATCTAAACACTTGCAGTACAGCATTGTAACAACAGTACAAAACACAGGATTATCATACAACGAAAGCAGTAATTATACATATCAAAAATCAACAACCAAGAGAAGTACAAAGCCAACGTTAAATATATGGGCTATTTCAGCAACTAAAAATTCTGCTTCAATGGCTGTTAGGAAATTAGAATCAGAGAATATTGGTATTTTTAGCGCATTCCAGTCGCTAATAGAGTTTGGAAAGAAAGAGTGTTTAAGGGCATTCAATAGACAGGTATATTCTCTAATTTTATATAAGTGATCTTTTCGTTTGGACATATATTCCAGTCTTACCATGATATATATTATAAAGAAATTTAAGTCTTTGAACTTTCCGTCGTCCACAAAGGTACTCGAGGCGCTAACTCCGCTCATTCCTTGCGATTCCAAGGTGAGATCCCAACTTACCAAGTTTTGCAAACAGTGTCCTGTGAGTTTGTAGCACCATACCTATAGTACTCGTGCAAGCACAAGCCTGTGAGAATTCGAGCACAGGGGGTGGGGGAGTGAGGGATTCTTGCTCGTTGAGTACAGCCCCCCCCTCCACCTCAACGCCTGCCTATGCCACTGAGTTGAAGCACAGCATACCTTTCTTGGCAGCAATGGCTTCCTGGCTTTCCCCTGTGGCCTCAATAGCAGCAACATTGCCGCTGGGGGGCTGATCGCTCGGGGCCGTCTCGTCCTCCGCTTCCATCAGAATAGATATGAAGCCCTCCTTGAACTCCTCGAAGCTCACCTGCAACAGAAGGGGAACCAACACCGCACGCATTTCCCCCCCAGCTCTTGAGAGTGCATCGAGATCAGCAAGCTCGGCATTCTTCATCGACTGCGGATTTTAAATGCGTAAGCATTTCTACGTGGACTGAACCACGTAATTTGTTTGTCTATTTGTAACACTTCCCGTGCCACACTTTCATTACATAAGGAAACGCTATTACTGAAAGTCACTACGGCCTTCCTTCTTCGATGTAAGGCTGCTTACACACTGCCCCTGAAAAATGTTTATAAATATAGGAAGGTTTTTGTAAGAGGTCCTAGGGCCTCTCCCACTTTCATATCAGACAACCTGTATTGCTCTCACCACCCAAAAATGGCTTCACAGCAATGCATTTCCGTGCATTAGTGAGGCTAACTTTGAAAGGGGCTTAAGAGTCACTTATTCAAAAATTTTGACATGGTAAGCATCTGCAATTTTTCTTCAAAACAATGATGTTTTGTAGCATTGGGTGGGGTAGCTAGACTGAAATTCGAAACATCAGCTGATACGAAAATTTAATCGAAGCTATCTTGATTTTTTTTTATTTCTACCGCTCGGGAGTGCATGAAGTGTTCAAGATGCACAAAAGGGGAGGGGCACAAGCACTGCGAAGAACCTGAAACCCTGCAGAATACCACCATTTAACAATGCCTGAGGAACATAATGTAAATAGGCACAATTTTTGTGTGCACACAGCCGTATAATAAAAAAACTGCCCATGTTTGCACACTCTACGAAATTTCTCGTAACATTAAAAAAGAGGCTCTCCTAACATGCAGGCAAAATCTGTTGCCTAAACCAAAAACAGTTTGCTAAAACTGAGCGACAAAACAAAATTAGTAAGTATCTATAGGGTTTCTGCCAGATATGTTTGAATGCATGGTATTTTTCTAATAAATTAGCTACAAAGCCAGAATAATATGTTGAAAAGCAAATAGAAAAATTGTTCAGCCTTTCAGGGAACACCCACCGTGGCCGGGCCCTCCTGCCCGCCCCCGGCGTCCGCCAGGCTCCGGCGGCCTCCCAGGAGGTAGTGCACCAGGGCGGGCGCCCTGTGCGCCAGCTGCAGCCTGCGGCACAGCCGGCGCAGACCCGCGGCGTCCAGCCGCCCCGTCCGCTCCGTGTCGCAGGCGTCGAACACCTCCCGGAGCTGGGCCACCCCGGCGTCCTGCTCTTCCTCCATGCTCGCCGCCCGCGGGGGAAGAAGAGACCTGCGCGGGTCAGGTGGGGGGGAGAGAATTAGAGAAAGGAGGATAAGAAGCCATTTGCGGCAAGACATAAAGCTGAACGAGTTGGTACATGAAAGCATTGTGGAACTTCCCGCAGTCCATGTGTCCTCCCTCCATTCCCGTGTTCTGAACACGATAAAACTCCACGCTCTGAATTTAATTTCCAGACTCAAGCTGCCACTCTTAAAACATTTCCTGCTGGAACCTGAGTGCAGCATGAGACGTCTGTGAAGGATGTCCAAGACAGAAGACGCGGGCCCGAGGCCCCACCGACTTGAATAAATTTGTTTGTTTATGTGCACGTACCGCCGTCTCAGTTCCCGACACGAAGCAGGAGTGGTACAGCTGTTCAACGCAAATAAAAAAAGTTCTACAGAACACATGATAACGCAATTCTCTTCCGACCTGTTCATGACCTAGTCTGCGCGGAGACCCATCAAGTTTATTCCACGAGTCTACTGACCATATCGGCCTATTACCTCTTCGCATTGAAGCATACAAATACCGGGACAACTAAAATCCTGCCCTTCCCCCCCCCCCCCCCCCCCTTCAACCCGAAGCAAACAGCATACAATTTTATGTCACTACCAATCATAGGCGTACAAGTAATTTCATCGGAACGAAGGGCGAGAGACAAGGGAAAGGGCAGAAAATGTATCCTGGAAGCGAATTCCCATTTCGTCGACGGCCCGGTACAGATGCCCTGGATCCCTGCGTGGCGCAAGGCATCAAGTAGACACGCTGACACGCTGCACACTGCCTAACGCAATGTCAAACATACTGATCCAGTTTTTGAGCAAAGTGTCCTATGCGTCTTGTGAAGAGGGATCACGACTCTTCTCGTGGTAAATTTGCGCAGTGACGTGTCGCAAAGACAATTCCCACCTGCAGCTTGTGTTTAGCCAAATTCCTCGAAAAGACGGAAAACGAATTACTGACCCATTCTATGGTGGCCGATTACCCAGCGAAGGTGTTTCAGTTTCATTTTTTCACGAAACTAAAAGTCCGGCGACACCCGAACACTTGTTATGGGTTGCGAATGCGAAAAACATGAATGTCCAGCCCAACGCCTGAGATGCCTTACTTCGCCTCGCGTTGTCGACGGGCGTTGCCTTTTTGCCGCTTCAGACTCTTCGCTTTACGATCCGCTTTAACGCTTTCGAATGGCTTCGATCTATCTCCTTCGAGTTGCGCCGCTGCTCCTTACTGCCGCCGTGTAGTGGGAGAGCTGACGACGATGGTGAGTCCATTCGCACCCTTCATCTGCGGTGCATTGGCGCGGACGACCACCTTTCAACTCGCGCTGTGGAACACCTCGTGCTGCGGAGCGCTTCCCAAAAAGCCGTTTCGCTGTTACGGACGCCGGACGCCTGATTTGGGGCCACTTATTGCTTTCGCAATAAAATGAACTGCTGAAACTTTCCCCGTGCATAATGAAGAAGCCCGCGAGAAGCTGGTTTCACTGCAAGCAGAGGCGCGCAGCGGTGAAGCCTTCTTCCCGTGAGGCGATAAAACTCTGGATAAAAATATACTTAAGTTCCAATGAATTTACGTACGTTATTTTGGTGCGAAAAAAAAACTGATGTTCTCTCTCTTTTTGTGGCCCTGTTTATTTACTTTATTTAGTTTACTTTATTTAACAGTTTACTATGCGCATTTCTCCCCGTATCCTAGAATAACTAAACGTGTGGAGGAGTGCTGCTGCTGAAGCAGCCTCTGTACTTGTGTGCGTGCGTGTGTGACCCCTTTTACAAGTGTGCTGTGTCCTTTGTAGATTCATGTGTTGTCTATATCTGTAGTGTTTCTCTGGTAATGTTATTTTCCCAGTGTGTAACCCTTTTTTTCTCTCTTCTGTGTTTTAATATTTACCCTTATTCCCTTTTTCTTTTTTTTTTCTCTTTTGTGTTTTATATTTACCCTTGCGCGAGTTACATGCATTGTAATGTCAACCTTCTCCCCTATCCTCCTATTCCTATGTATTCTTTTCTCCCTATCCTCCCCCTCCCCCCTAAACCAGCAGGCGTTCCGGTGTCCGCCCCCTAGGCGAGACAATTTACGCCTGTTGGTGGCTTTTCCTTTTCCTAAGTACAATAAATACATACATACTGAGCTTATACTATTACAGGGTAACGAAGAAGTAAATAGGGGCGCACTCTGCTATGGCAGCCCGACCGAACACGACGACGTTCTAAATGTAGCATAGCCCCGGTGTTTCCTTATAGGTAGTGTCTTTTATCCCGGCAACCGTGAGAATGACCGTCAGAAATTCCTCACGGCAGCCGCCTCTCATTGGCTAAGCACGCTACGCGGAGATTCTATGGGATCAATATTCCCTACAAAGCCGTGTTTGCAGCTGGTTTTAAACGAGAAGGCACGGGTTCGAATCCAACAATGCGATGTTTTTTTTTTTTTTTTGCTTTAAGAATTTCTCCGCTATCGTGATTTTGTTAATGCTTTTTTTTTACTCCGGTTTTTCCTATACCAAAAGATCGACGGACAGGACTTCTAGAATGGGTTGAATTAAGTTTAGTATAGGTTGTGTTCTGTGTCGTTGGGCAGGGTTGGATTAGGTTTGTTGCAGTTGGGCTAGATTTGGGTAGGTTATGACCCCTTCGGTTAGGCTACGCTAGGTTCGGTGAGGTTATGTTATGTTAGGTTACGATGGTGCGTAATATTATTCAGCAAATTTTAGGCCAGCCAGCTTTTATGGAAACTGCCGCGAGAATTTGCCGGAGGTAATTCGCACGGCTGCCGTGAGACTATAGACGCAGCCTTCCTGGTGGCCCATTAAAATCATCTCCTCATCTACCACGGTTCGTGTCTTTCATCCTACAACCGCGTAACATGTTTGGTAAAGGGGCGGGGGAGGGGTGTTCGGGATGATATGGAGGCCACAAGGTTTCAATTTTGTATGTTTTATGACCAGATGCGCCGCTTGCTAGAGACCGAAAAAGGCTGGTCGTAGTGCCAGTATCAACAGTGTGGTGATTCTGCTAGGTGAAGATAGACAAGAAGGCGATCGTGCGCGCACGTGCGTGTGCGTATGTGTGCGCCTTCAATGACTTGCTCAGGATGAGAGTCCATCGACGTAGGTAGTAAACCTCTAAATTAACCAAAGGACATGCGTGAGTGACGTCGGCCGAAAATCAGTCTTGCGGACGCTGCTTTTCATTCACGGTGCGTCAGAGTAAAACTCACTCATATAAGGGCAACCCCACGTAAGACCATATCATGGGGAAAGAGATAGGGAAGGAAGAAACTTAAAAACCTCTGCCTCCCTCCCCCTTCCCACCTGAGAATTACTTCGGACATTTTAAGCGGGCATTAGACACAACCTAAATGTTTCAGCAAGGGGTCATTCAGCCAGTGCAGCTTTCTCGTCACACAATGTGCTGAACGTGTCGTCCCGGTGAAGATATGTACGTACAGGTGCCGTCAGAAATAATTGTAACAAGGATTTGTGAATATCACAATTTTTTTTTGCCTTATTGGCTTTATGACAGCCATTACCGGTTTACATGAAGCTCTTTCATCCAGGCAGTTTCCGGAAGAAGAAATTACTGCAAATGTACGAGGCACTGTTCCAATTAGTTTTGACGGCATCTGTACGTCACATAGTTCCTCCCAACCATTCAATTATGCTTGAAAAAAAACGATGATCGAAAAAACAACGGTCATTTTACAGAAACCAACCGCACTCGAATTCGCGGGGCTGAATCCTGTATACACTTTTCGTTTCCCCAGGAATTAATATTCAATCAATCAATCAATCAATCAATCAATCAATCAATCAATCAATCAATCAATCAATCAATAAAATTTATTTACTGTGCCTAGGAACAGCCATGAGGCCTTTGCGCTGGTTCACATGGTTAACAGACAAACGCGACGACAAGACACGACAAAACAAAGTAAAAAGGGCTTAATAGTCAAAATTAAAGCAGTTCAAAATTAAAGTTGTCGGGCGGAGTGCGGAGTGCGGAGCAGTGATTCACCAGTGTTTCCCTAGTGTTATGCTTGTGAGCACCTTGTGCTTATGCCGTTTTTCTTGCAATTTTCGTACATTTTGTAACGAACGCCGCCTGTATAAGATGGCCTGATGCAAGCGGCGTTGCTCGTATACGCTCTCGCCAAAAGTGGCTGTGGCACCACCCCTCGACTAGTTTCAGTACCAGCCCGGCGTTGATACCGAAAGTAGTCAAGAGGGGGCGGGGCGCCGCAGCCCCTGTTAAGGAAACACCGGAGATTGTGGCAATTAATGCGTTAATTCATAATGTTTTCCTTATGTTAAACTGCCCGGAGATAAACAGAATCTCTGATTAATACATGCACAAGACGTGAAAAGACCTGCTTAACTGCTTAACTCCGCGCTAGCTCCGGTGCCACGACTGCGGTACACGCGAGCGGTGTAGACGTCGAACCTTGGTCGCACGTCTGAAAGGCGGGGACGAATAAAAAGCCCCCGGGCTATCCATGTATCCGGGCTACTCATTCAACAATAAACTGGGCTCCATCCCATCAATGGCTCGTGCGGCGCGTTCACATCAGGAGACAGAAGAGACCGTCCGCACGCATATATACACGCGCAAGCAAGCACACGCACTGCGCGTACTTGTGCTCAATTTTGATCGACGTGTGACGTCGCAGCGAACACGGCGAGTTGCAAACTGGGCGTTGCCTCACCCATTGCGAGCCCTAAATAATTAGCTGCTTTACGAGCGTTTTCGGCCGCCTGTTGACGTCGTGTATCACTTACCGAAACGATGATCGGCGGATCGGCGCTTCGGACAAGAGAGATACAGAGTGAGAGAAAGAGAAAACTTTATTTGCCCAGAAGTAGAGAGATTTGGGCGCTCTCTGTCGCGTTAGTCGGCCACGAAAACTTGGTTCCTGGCTGCTTATTCGCCCGTCTGACAAAGCGTAGCTGCATCAGAGGGATCGGTTCTGCACCGCAGGGTTTCCCAATGTCATGTGTCTGATTGGCTGTATAGGGGTTCGGGGTCTTGTACCGTAGTTTCGTTCCTGGCATTTCACATAATGAGGCGAACACTGCGGTCCACCGCGCGCTTCGGCAAACTGCTACTAGCCGCGCACTGTACAGGTACTAACGTACATCTTGCGGGTCCCTGTCGTAGCCCGGTCCGCGCGATGGTTCTTCCGTGACGGCCCGTCCACGTCCACCGGACAGGTCTGACCCCAGCCACGGGAAAATGCGGGGGGAAACACAGCGGCGACTACCTACGCGCCCCTTCCTGCCCCGCACGTGTTTTGCGAAACACGTAACGCAGGATACGGGCTCAGGCTGCTGCGCCGCCATCATTCTCCCCAGCAATGCTATATATGCACAACGTCACGGCGCAGGCGGTTGGTTTTTGCGCTGCGCGTTGTAAGCTTTACCACCGTTTGGACACGACAGCGCGGGGCTGAAGCCGAGATGGCCCCGCTATACGGGTCTCCATTGCTCTTTGTTTCCTGGAAATGTTTCGCTTTGTGGGACTGAAGGGAGTTTAAAAAGGAAGAGATGGTAACGGTAAAACTGCGGAAGGACCACGGGGAAAGAATATACCTGCATTCGGTGACAGCTCCTACGCTTCTTTAGCGAAATTTTCGATAAAGGTACGAAGGAGCTGAATGCCACATTTCTTGAACATTCGCGCGCTAGTGTAAGTGATACAGTCATGTCTCGTTAATATGGACGCCTCTGTTCCCCTCAAAAATCGTCCACAATGTGAATCGCCCATACTAACGATTCAAGGTCAAAAACACAAACATTAAGGAAGAATCGTTCAAGGAAATATCACGGTTTATTCAGCCAAATACCAGCCAATAACACGGTTTATTCAGCTTTCTCCCATGCAACCTAATTCAAAGTCAGTCCAAAATCCACGCTGGTTCGACCAAGTCGGAATGGTGCGCAATCTGATACGTCGGCTTCATATACGCGAAGGACCTGGGTTCGATTTCGACCGCGGGAGGAAGCATTTTACTGGCGAAGCCCCTTAGGTGCTCGGGCTGTCGGAGTCTCCTGTCGTCGTCGTCGTTTCATGCAGTAACGGTACTGAAACACCTGGGACACTCGTTTTCCGACGCCTCGAACTAGAACGCTTGGTGCTTCAAAGACAGTTTGCTGTACCCCCAACGGTTTCATCTCCGTTGGCAAAAACGCCAAGACGCCACGCATACACTGCATGCTTCGCCCCTCCCCACGTTAGTGGAGATGACCCCTTCTTTTTTTCTTTCTTTTCGTGAGGCGCTTGATGTGCCTTTGTAGAAACCGATTGTGTGAGTTGGCTTTCCTGCAGTGAGTTTTGGGCGTAACGATGGACGGCAGCGGTGAGGCACAGAAAGCTTAGCTGTAATAATGTCTAACTGAACGCCGCTGAGCGCTCCCCTCAGTTTTGCCCTCAGAGAGAAGAGAGAGAGAGAGAGAGAGAGAGAGAGAGAGAGAGAGAGAGAGAGAGAGAGAGAGAGAGAGAGAGAGAGTAAACGTTTATTGACACCACTGGCCTAAGGGGCCGCCACCACGGCTTGTGCTCGGGTGACCAGTGACCAGTGGGCGCTGGGAGTCTTCGTCCGAGCGGCCCAGGGCCTCCGTCCAGTCCTCCGAGAAATAGTGGCGGCGCTGTGCCAGATCAGCGCATGCAGCGCGTGCTTGATGTGCCATAGAGCACGGCGCACTTATACCGCCGCAGCTGCAACTCTCGCTTCCCACGTCGCACCCCGTTGCCCAGCAGCTCGGTCCTTATATCTTGTGTCTATTCCACTGCGAAGATTGCTGGCCTCCACCATTAACCAATCTTGAATAATACGCGGGCAGGGCAGTCCGAGGACTGCACCTCGAACCGGGGGTCACTGAAGACTACTTAGTAGGGTTGTTCGTTTTCGGGTCAAATCAGATTTTACCTTTTTTTTTTTTACACCTCGAGGTTTCCGCGTTTTATTTTTTTTTTAAATCGGGGGTAAAAATCGGGTGCTATTTGTCGAACTGATAATCGGGGAGAAATCGGTTTTTTCTGTAAAAGCATTCGGCAATTCGGTTTTTTTGTGGTTAAATCTACAGATGTGCTTGCTATGTAATACACTCAGTTTATTTGATCATAAGGTATCACGAGCTTTGTTTCAAGCTGGTAATCGGGGGTAGTGGGTTTTCTGGCAAATGTTCTCCGAAATTGGGCGTTTGTTTGGAAATGAACCAGTAATGACGACAGTAAAAAGCATTGATAAATTCTAAGAAATGAAACACTTTATTCACGAAAAGCTGGCCATTGATTATTTACACATTGTTGTTCGTGTACAGGGGGGATTAAAAGAAATGCGAACAACGGAGCACACAGCTTCCGACGCATGCATGGTGCACCGTCCGGCTGCAAATTTAAGTCAGTAAACTGCGCGCATGCGCATTTCTTCCAGGGGGTTTGAGAGTGTGGCCTATATATATGGGAAATGCTTGATGAAGAAGCGACCCCGATCGTTTACTTTGAGGCAGCTTTTCACTCTGCGTTGCCACTGAGCAGGGTGATCGTTGAAGGGACTCATGCTAGCTGCAATCAGCCTGCTGCGCGCTTGGCTCCCGAATGTAGTAGATAACAGGATCCTCAGTGGCGACAGGGCATAAGAAGACGCCCCAAAATAAATGGCCGGCGTTCCTTCTTTATCAAGCATTTCCACTAACAGTAGGCCACACTCTCAAACGCTCTGAAAGAACTACCCATGCGCGCCGCTTACTGACAGCGCAGCCAGACGGTGCGGCATGCGTCGGAGGCCGTGTGCTCCGTTATCCATATTTCTTTTAATCCCCCCTGTACTATTACGAGCAATATGAAAGGGAACACAGGAACACGCAGAAAACACCCTCAGACCCAGCTGTGAGTGATACGCAGCGGCCGCCGTCGGAAACAAAGTGGTAAGGGGGATGCTTTTCTAACTGTTCCCATTCCCGCCGTTCGTCTTATCAGCTGTCGGACGACACCATATTATCGGCGAAATGACGTAAGCTGCTGCTTTGTAGAAATGCCAGCGTGGTGGGAGTGCCAACAGTTATGGGAAGAGCGCCCTCCTTCCCCCTTCGATTTTCACAGCGCCATCCGCGTGTCGCTCCGAGTCTGTTTCGAGGATGTTTGCCACGCGGTCCTGTGTTCCCTTTCACATTGCTCATAATAGTGCATTCATATATTTTGTTCATGTTGCGGTTGCAGATGCAACCGCAACATGTCGGTTTCCATTCGTGACCGGTCCGATTGTTGAACGTACCTGAGCCTGGAGAAGGTTCTCTCGACATCACAACTTCCATCAGCTAGGCACAACAATGTCATACTTGCAAGCCTGGCGCGGCGAGCGGTAGTCATGCCAACACTCCATGAGTTCGAAAGCTGTGTTTGCTGGAACAGCTTCGAGCAATTCGCACTGGTTGAAAACGGCCATCGATACTTTGAAAGGGTCCATTCGAGGAGAAATCGGATTTAACCAGAGTCTCCTTAAACATGTTCGGGGCGTAAAAATTAAGTAAAATCGGGTTTCAGCCGAAAACGAACAATCCAAATTATACGTTGGGACATGAACTATCTGCGGAAAGTGCGACAAGATCACCTTGTCCGGCCCAAAATTGCAGAAATTTCAATAAGAGCAACTCGTCTTCAATACTTCGCCTTACGCCCTCAATTCTAAAAAAAAAATAACCCGCACCAACCGACGAACAGACAGTAACAGCCTAAATGTTAGTGACAAAAGCATTTATTAAGACGTTAAAAACCAAGGTTTAAAAACCCACACGAAGATGAAATTAAAATTAAAATTCACTGCACAATTTCACGAGGGCAGATCCCAGCTGCAGGTGACTCCAGCCTGGCGCATCTGCTCCAGCTGCATTTCCCACATGAGCCCGAGCGGACACGGCGGGACCTCGTCGGAAAAGACGAGCTGGGAAGGCGCTGCGTCCTCTTCCTGTGGCGGGGGTTCAGGTCCTCCCGCGAGGCGTACCGTCTCCGCGGTCGAAGCCGGCCTGAGTGGCGTGGTGGGCGGGGGCATGTCTTTGATGGGCACCCCGCCTTCGACCATGGTCGAATTGAAGGGACCGGCCAAGGCCGGCGGCGAAAGGGGCGCTGGGGAGACCGGCAGCGCGTCCCTCACGACGGCGTCAGATCCGGCTGACCAGAGGAGGGTGCCCTCCGGTTCGTCCACGTCATCCGCCTCGCCCGACGCGCGCCTCAGCGCTTCCACCTCGGCCCACGTCGTACCCCTGCAGGAGGTGCTCGTGGCGGGCGAGCTGTCGGTGGACGGGCTCGACAGGTCTTCTGTGGTCGACGCCTCCCCGGCGTCCACGGGCACCGCTTGTCGACCTCGTAGTCCTCTCACTGCCGGGGTGCCCAACTCTGCCGGCACTGGCCAAGAGTATTGTGGTACGAGGCGGCATGGAAGACACCGCCGAGAAACGCGTCCACCATTTGCAGGGAGGGGGCTTGCTGGTCGGGTTCCGTGAGGACATCCAGTGGTTGGAGGAAGAGCTGCGTCCACGGGAACGCCTTGCCGCCCCGATGGTGCGGCGGCTCCTGCCGCAGAGGTCAGCGCCGCCGACACGGGTGCCGGCTTTCCTCGGTGAGGGCGACCCAAGGGCCGGGTAGCCACGCGTACACGTGTCGGTATGGGCGTTGCTTCGCGGGCTTTTTCGAGGCGCGGCCTTTTGGGGGGCATCGTATCGAGGGGACTGCAGAGTACGGTGGCTATTGGGGCCTCAGCGGCGGCGGCGGCTTTATATAGGCATGTTGCACAGCACAGAGGCCGCTGTGAGCGCAGCACCGTGTGCGCAGCGCAGCGCTGTGAGCGCACGCTAGGGCATCCGATAAAGGAGCGGCGGCATTTCTTGAGCAGTTATCGCCCACTGCCTGCAGCATGCCGTGTATACAATATATGGGGTTGACACTGAGACACGTTGCAAAGAAAGACGGCCTTGATGAATGCATCGGTTCCTCCCTGCCATTTGTATTATCTGCAATCTGAGTGGTCAGCTACAATAGCAGCGACTTACGCACCACTGTGCGTCCTTCTCGGCCTTGTTATCATGACGTTACCTTAGATACCTTCTTTGTGTGGGTGCCTGTTCGTGACTCGTGATAATCCCGGCTGTTGGTGTCTGGGACAGAGCGCCGACGCTTACGTAACATGAAGGCTACGAACTGAGCCCGTGATATGCGTGGCATCTTTCACAACAGAAATGACCCCCCCGAACCACCGGGATATAATAGAAAACGGCGCTGCTGCTTGCGAGGCAAGCATCAGCGCAACCTGCCTATTGGGGACTACCTCTTTTTTCGCAGTGGGGCATAAGCCACGATGGTGGTGGTAATGTCAGGTGATAGGGTTCACGCCCACTCAAGGGGATCGGGCAGCAAATATAAACCAAAACAACTGTCCGATCAACCCTGCAGACGCTCTTCGTTCTCGTCGTTTGCTGAACGGATTTTCTTTTTTGCCCTTGAAAAGAGCGCCAGTAGCGGCGTTTGCGAGGCAGATATCCGGGTATTTTATCACCTCCTTTGCACCGAGGACGCCGCTGTCCTGCTTTGATTACTGCGTATGCGCGTGTTTGCATACCACCAAAACGAAAAAGCCTAGGAAACAAGACTGAACCCAATATCAACCTCCGGACGCGCGACGGGATGACCATCCCGCGAACGAAGACGCTGCGTATCCTTGGTCTACACGTCGATGCGCTTGAGCACAATGGCCTTACCATCACAAAGCTGGAAACGAAAATATTAACAGCCGTAAGGCTTATCAAGAAGGTGGCAACGAGGCATGCAGGGATGAAGGAAGGCAACCTCCTGAAGCTGGTGCAGTCGTTTGCGATCAGCCACGTGGCCTACGTCGCGGCTTTCCACGACTGGAAAACAGCGGAGAGCCGAAAGGTTGATGCGCTGATACGCAAAGCATATAAGACGGCACTAGGCCTTTATACACACACTAATACAGAGCGCCTCTTAGAGCTAGGAATACACAAGACATTAAGCGAAATAGCAGAGGCACAACATACAGCACAACTCACAAGACTAGCACAGACAAAGACAGGCAGATCGATATTACAAAGAATAGGTTCTCAAACGAGGCTGCAGGGGGACAAGGACCGATCGCCGCTGCCGCGCGCGCTGCTTCGCTTTCTGCAGGTTCCACCAATTCCCAAACATATGGACCCAGAGATGAACCAAGAACGTCGCCTGGCCAGAGCAAAGGCCCTCACCGCTACATATGCCGCGGACACTGGTGCATACTATGTCGACGCGGCGGCATACCCAGACCGCCCGGGCACGTACGCTGTGGCCGTAGTCGCGGCGACCTCAGGGGAGCTGTACACGGCGGGCAGCGTACGGGCTCGGGACTCCAACCAAGCAGAAGAGCTGGCCATCACACTAGCCCTAACTAACCCAAAGTGCACAACAGTGTTAAGCGACTCGCGTAGTGCGGTTATGAACTTCGCTACAAACAAAGTGTCCTCGTGCGCGTCTAGGGTGTGCGGGGCCCTACCACAACGACTAGTGCCAGTGACCATCAGGTGGTTCCCAGCGCATATGGGCCCGGTGGGCACGGGTGCGAACCGTAACGAGGAAGCAGACCGAGCAGCGCATGTGCTCACCGGCCACGGCACAGCCCTCGACCTATGGAAGGCGACAATGACGGGATGATACCGGTTGGCACATATAAAGGGGTGCTGACCTGGTATCGAGAAAACAGAAGGACTTATCCGCCACCACACCGGAATCTCACCCGACGGGAGGCAGTACTGCTACGACAGCTGCAGGCACGCGCAATATGGACGCCAGTACTCGCAAAGCATGTATGCCCGGAGGTATACCAAAGTGATGTGTGTGCGGTGTGCGGCAGGGATCGAGCCACCATGGTGCACGTGTTATGGGAGTGCCAAGAGACAGACCCACTCACAGACACGCTGCCACCACGCCTTGCCAGTGCGGTGGCCAGCACAGACTGCAACCTACAGCGGGAGGCCGTTCAGCTTGCGCTGGCGGCCCTTGAACGCCAGCGGCCGAACACGCTGCCCTCCCCCCCCCCCCCCCCCCCCCCCCCCCCAGGAGGCCGGCGACAGTAGGTAACCTCTCGCAGGCAATAAAGATGTTGTTTCTCTCTCTCTCGTGCACAGAGCAACAGAATTGCGTCCGAATGCACGTCGAATTTGTCTTTTCTTTTTTTGCTTTACGTCTAGTTGACGCACGATGATTGTTCGCTGTGTTCAGTATACTCAGCAGATTAGAACCGTGATTTTCCACAAGGGCACATAGTATACATCGGCGTAAAAATACCTCGGGGCACCTAATACTTCTGCTCACGTGCTTTGAACGTGAAAGACTGCTGCTACTTATCAAATATTTTAGATGCGACGGCATCTCATTCACTCGCCTTGTCCCTCCATACGGCGTTGTCGTTGTCCGTCCACACCCCTCCCCCATTCTCCTCGCCGCGCGAGCTGCGCTCTCCGCCGCTCACCCCCTCTCCTCTCCGATAGCGCACACTCTCTCGCGAAGGGCATTGGATTGGATTCGATTGGATTGGCTTGGCTTGGATTTGGATTGGATTAAAGTGGATTGTGTTGGATTGTGTTGCGTCATAGCAGCACCACGTTGCGTCATAGCCGCGGCAGGGGGTTCACGCCTTGTTTCACGCGATGGGAGAATCAACCTAACGGAAACAACAACGGAACCCCCTATGCGTCGCATCTACACAGGGGTTCCCGCGAGGGGAGGTGGGAGTAATTTTTTTACTGAGACATCGCATTCGCGTCTCTTTCTTCGCTTTCGTTTCCTCGTCTTTTGACGCGAATGAGTACGACGAGCACGCCGCAACTTCCCAAGAATCTACTCCAGTGGCGTCATGTTCCCGTGTCACGCGGAACGCGTCATTCTAACTGCTGTTCCAGCGCGGATGTGAAGCGGTGGTAACCCACTCAACTCCTGTACTCGAAAGACCAGGGCTGAAATTCCACAGGAACGCCAATATATTTTTAATGCTACTGAAATTCTCGAACTCTTCACCAGTTTTTGTTCTCTTTTGTTTTTCTTGTTCTGACGTTATATTTCACAGAAACAGACCGCATCCACAGTAGCCGGTAATTCTAGAAGCAAGAAATGGCCGCGTATACCTGCTCCTTTCGTTGCAAATGTCTACAAAAGACGATAGCCGACTGCCGCCCTGCCAAGTAAAGGCCTGCCTTCCCTTTCCCGCTCACCTCTCGTGTTATTCCTCTCCCGTCTTGTTCCTCCCAAGATAACACGCTAGAGGTTTGCTCAAGTCAATTTAAATTTACCGCGTTCTACTGCTCCAAGTGGGGTGTCTCGATGCCAGCGCTGCCGTACGGCGGAGACGCGCGTGAATCGAGGCACCCTACTACGTCGTTTATAGAACCAAGCGGAACGTGGAACCTATCTAGTGGAACCTAGAGCCACTAGATGAGTTTCAAGCGTAGCTTATTTGGTGGCTCTAGTGGAACCTTTTGTTGTTGTTGCCGTTTGATTTCTTAAATGCCGCCAGGAGTTATAGTAGCGCGGGCAACAGCAGGCGACGGTTTTCTGCAGTTGATGTAGTATTTCATTTGCTCTAGCAAAAACCAAGCATTCGTGAATTTTTTTTTAATAAAGGAATGCTGCAAACAACACTTATGTATACATGTTCTGCCTTATATTTGCGTAATGTCTTGTTCTTGTTCAACAATATTGACCAGTATGAACACTGACACCGGATTAGACGTTTAGATTTCGCCGTGGGTATAGTCACAGACAGATATAGATAGACAGACAGATGGACATACAGACCAAAATTTCTTCGTTTACGTGTCCCAACAAAGACTACCTTCTTTAAAAAACCTTTCCAAGCCCGGGTCTTGATGCTACCTATACCAAGGTACTTCAACCGCTCTCCCAGCATTAAAAAAAAAATAACTCTTCAAATCTGATTTCTTGTTACACCGCCAAAAAGTAAATGTGAGGAAAGTTATCCGTCGCAGCGGCGCCTGCGTTGACGTGTTCATACTGTTCAGTTTTATTAGACGACACACGGCCACCGCATTTGGTTCACTCGTCGTTTCACGCTAACATCTGCGCGCACAATGGACCAACCTGCGTTCTGACTCCGGTTCCTCGCCAGGAGATTCTCAAGCACACGTACGCGCTGATCCCCAAGAAAAAGATTATCGCTCCAACCCATCTCCCAGCGACAGCAGAATGATTCTTTTACATTGTATCAGTTTATAGCAACTCAGCCGTTCCCGCCTCATCTGCCGCGACGGAAAACGCAACGAACTATCCGGAGACAATCGCGATGACGACAAAGGAAGGAAGGCCAGGGCCGCCTGGATAAGTTAAACGCTGCGAAGCGAAGAATAAATGTGGCGGACGCCAGGAACCGCTCGGAGGACAACCCCAATGGAAGAAGAGAGGCGAAACCCGGTTCCGTAGTCGAGGCGAGGTAGCGCGTTGCGCTCTCCCACGCCAGCCGCCGGGCGGCACAGCCGAAACAGACAATGGTCCATCACCGCCGCGGAGGCATTCAGAGGACGCCACCGTTTGTGCGGCGGCTCTGTGCGCCGTCTTTTCGGGCGCAGAGGTCATGCCACGTCTCTACGAGGGTGGCAGCCCTCATTACATTTGGTTAGGGTGCGAACAAAGGAGTTACCGATAACGGCTGTTCGTAACCCCGAAGTTGTGGAAATCTCCCTCTTGCCAATGGAGGCACCACAGAAATACAGTAAAAATAACAAAAAGGCCGCATCAAGAGTGCCGTCCTGCAGTATTATAAGCACTCCACTATATCGACGTCCACCGGCGTTTTATAAGAAAATTGCCGCGTCTGGCCCTACATCGATCTAGACAATGCCTAACCTAAATATATCTTAACATGACATAACGCACACAAAGAAATCATTTAGAACACCGAAACTAGCCTACGCCATAAAAATAGAAGTTCAATTTAAAGATGAAAAAAGAAACAACCGAGGCAAGAGCCGGTCTCGAAACAACAACGGACGCTTTGGCCGCTGCTAGCCCCTATGGTCTTAAATATTCGAATGCCGTCGGATGGCGCTCAAGCAATGCCTGAAGCGATCAGCTAGAGTGTAATCAGCTACACTCTAGACACAAAGTAACATATATATATATATATATATATATATATATATATATATATATATATATATATATATATATATATATATATATAAAACCCAGAAATAAGAGTTGGCAGTCAAGAAAACTTCAGAGAGCAAAGGGGAGGATGTGGTAGGTCATTGAAACAGATAAAGAATTTGGAAAGAAAGAAAGTGGAGAAAAAAATGCCCGCAAGGTGGGATCCGAACCCACGACCTCCAGAATATCGGTCTGGTGCGATTCTGGAGGTCGTGGGTTCAGATCCCACCTCGTGGGCATTTTTTCTCCATTTCTTCTCCACTTTCTTTCTTTCTTTCCAAATTCTTTATCTGTTTCAATGACCTACCACATCCTCCCCTTTGCTTTCTGAGGTTTTCTTGACTGCCAACTCTTACTACTGTGTTATTTTCAACGATCCCCTCATTTTCCTATTCTGATTCGCTACATGCATAGCGAGGGCCTCTGTTCTGGCAGTCTTGGTGCCATAGGAAACTTAAGAGGGTTCAACGCTGGTCGACCACTCTCGACATGTCGTAGACACTCGAGTCATGGCTCGGGGGTTAAAAAGACGGTCCCCTTCACCCCGAGTAGTCCGAGTGGCGCTGGCTACCACCCCCAAGCACAGGAAACAAAAATACCTAAACATAAATACCCCAGAAAGTGGAGGGGAAAATCGTCCTGCCGGTAGCGTAGTGGGTATCGCACCAGACCGGTATTCTGGAGGTCGTGGGTTCGGATCCCACCTGGCGGGCATTTTTTCTCCACTTCCTTCTTTCTTTCCAAATTCTTTATCTGTTTCAATGACCTACCACATCCTCTCCTTTGCTTTCTGAGGTTTTCTCGACTACCAACTCTTATTTCTGTGTTATTTTCAACGAGGCCCTCATTTTCTATTCTGATTCGCTATATATATATATATATATATATATATATATATATATATATATATATATATATATATATATATATATATATATATATATATATATATATATATGCTTTTAATACAATGCGGGGTATGACTTTGAGACTCCGGATTTTGGAACAAAATCTCGCCTTATATTCGAATAAATTCGGTATACGCTCGAGGCACGAAGTATACAAAAGGGAGCAGAGGCGCACAAACGAAGAAACGACCGACAGCAGCGGGGCCAAATCGGAAAGACAGCAGTGATGACGCCACCAGCGACACAGTGAGCAGGTCACCGGGACAGATAAAGACAAGAAGAAAAGGAGTGGATGAAGGCCACGAAACGATCATCATCATGATAGCCCGTTCAACCACACGGGAACGCCTAACTAGCACGGTGACTCTAGCGAAGCGGGCGGTTTTCGTTTTTGCAGACTCCGCGAGCGTCGTCCAGAAACGAGACGCCACCGCCCGACGCATCGCGTAGGCACAGTAGAGTTGGACAGGAAGCAGAAATAAAGAAATTGCGGCGAGCATAAAAGCCGCCGCGTGCGTTATTTCTCTCTGTTTTTGTTCGTCGTTTTCGTTCCAGGCGGAGCTGGCAGTGTGCTCGCCCACTCCTACGGGGCTAAGCCCATAGTTTCTATTTTTTGAGGCGCGCGGCGATGGCACGATTTACCCGAATGCAAAAGGCGTTGTTGTCGGGCGGGAACGACGAGGCCGGAAGGAACTGAATCTGGTCTTTAGTGTGCGCGCACACGTGCGCACATATGCGCGAGAGGGGTGAAAGGGGAGGGGGGAGGTCTGACCATCTTATAAGTCCGAAGCGTCGTCCTTAACTGACCTCTTATTTAGTTGCGTTCTCGGGAAACGTAAACGACTGGCAAGCATTCCAACGGAACCATTTTAGCGTGGTCATGCATGACAACGTCGAGCTGCCGAATATAGAAACGTTCAAGTATCTATCTGCTCACGTACTTAATCGGCTATGCCAGGCGAGACATCGAGGGAATCTGGCTTGACTATGCGAATTACGACCTCGCGGTGAGCACCCTCGTTCAACGATTTGGCCGTCCAATCTTGCTCATCAACGACCATATATCGGCCAACTCCTCAAAACGAGACCAATACGAAGTTCTACTGGGAGTTCCGTGAGAGCAATACCCCTGGTCCTCAACCGTGTGCTTGCTTCGCCGATGCCTGCCCCACCACTTGACCCTGATGTATCGGCAGAACGACGAGCTTGCCAGGTGAAGGAAACTGGAATTCCTAAGAATCCGAATTGGGATTCGCGATGAAGGGAGACAAGACAGACCCCACCGAACGCAGCTCGTCGATCCGTCCACAACGCCGACTTGAACAGCCCAGGACAACCGGAGGCACTCGTTCCCTCTGCGTTAGCCTCGACCGCAGTGTCTATTCGAGTCCCCAGCCACAGCAGCGTGTCCCTTGTGTGACAGCCGCGGTCACAAGGTGGCGGACTGTCGGGTCAACCTGTCGGCGACCGAGAAGAGGACGCGACCGCGCAACGCCCGCTGCTGCTGCTTCCGGTGCGGCAGACGCACCCATGTGGCTTGTCAGGGCAGAGAGTACTTGCAACGGGCAGTACTTGCAACGGGTGTCACTTAACAGTGCTGCGTGACGTGTTTCGCCCCTGCTGATCGAACCACGCCCAGATCGACGTACGCCGCGGGTACAAGCTGGTCAGTGACCTACTTGGTCACTTGGTCAGTGACCTACGTTTCATCGTCACAACCATGCTTTTACCTGACCAGACGGTATTCCGTCAAACTCTGGACTAAGCTGGAGAAGGTCACTCACTGCTGTGACGCTTTCGAGAAGACACCCCGGGGTAACTGTATTGCTGTACACGGCTCGAGCATGGCACAGGATGCACGGCGATGACGACGCACAGTGCGAGTGCTTCCGGACGTTCATTCGTCGAGATGTGTCTGAGGCCCTCAAGTGCACTTTGGTCGACACCGACGAGCTAGCGTTGGTCACGTTCGGCAGAGCGAATGCTCACAAGACTTTACAGTGCCGACGAGCAGAGGTGCTGTTGCGTGGTCAATCTCGTGGAGACCCGGTCACTTTGGAAGCCTTGGAGGTACCTAAGATTTACTCCGTGAACAGCCGACACTAAAGAGTGCGTCAGTCAAGTTCCTGGATGAAAAGCGGAACGGCCTCGCCGACGCTTTCCAGCCGAATACATGGAAGGCAGGAGAAATCAGCGTGTTGGTTGGATCTGACGCCTACTGGAAGGTGGCCACGGGCAAGATAGACAGGATCAACGCAGATCTCACAGCTGCAGAAACAGTCCTAGGTTGGACGATTAGAGGAACACTCGGGTGTCCGGCGCCCAGGTTCACCAATGCCGTGTTCCCTCCACCATCCACTATGTAGCGGCGGAACAGCTGTTCCAGTTCATCGGTCGAAACCGAAATGCCTGAGCATGTGTAAGAAATTAAGCACCAAACGTGAAGTAGTTGGAAGTCGAACAAAACAAAACAAGGGTGGGTGCATATATACCAGCAACTGCAGACAAAAACGATAGCCATATACAGGCTGAGGGCGTTAGACCTCAAAGCGTGACGTTATGACTACGGTTAGGCCTACCGTCACGTGCTCGTGTCACACCCTCCCACAACCACGCATCAAACTTTCAGCAAGCGAGCTATAAAGTGGAACATACAGAAGGCTGCAGCGAGTGAACTTTTTCTTTCTTTTTTTTTTTTTTTCTATACGCCGCGAAACCGACCGAAGCAGGATAATGGTGCCTCAGCACTGAAACATTATCCGGGAATGCACTGACTTGCCCTGCAGTATAAAGAACGCTAGCGCGCAACGCTGCGGCAGCCACCATCCACGGCGGGGGGATTAGGAGCAATTAGAGCTACGGGGTGCGCCACACAACCGCGGCAGCGCCCCGTAAAAAAGAGCGAGCAGCGACCCTGTTTGCGGAAGGCCAGCGGGCGCATTCTCGCCGGCCAAATTATCGCCGCCGCCGCCTCGCTTCCTTTCGCCGTCGACGACATCGAGGAGGAATGATCCTATACAACCCCTCAGGCCCCGCCGCGTTTATTCCAACGGACTTCTTGTCCAGGAGAGTATACAGGAAAGGCGTAGATGTACGAAGCAGATGGCAGACAAGAAATTTAGAGAGACACTTAAGACTCCTTTCGTGTATACACTCTCCCGCCCCACTTGCCCTGTATACACACACAACTGTTCTTCCAACCCGCCATTACGACACCTTTACTGGGAGTGTCATCCACCAGATCGCCGTACCACCTGAGCTCCCGCATCGCTTCCTGAGAGCAGAGGCTGAACCCGCGGGTCACAGCGTGGACGTCAGGTCGACGCCAGAACTCCTGGCGGCACACTGCCTTCGGGGCAGTGAGGGACTCTGGGAAAGCTACAGACCGACCGTCTCCTAATGAAGAGACTGTGGCACGACGGCCTGGACTAGGGATGTCTAGACAATAAAGTTTCCTTTCCTATCTCATATATATCTGTCCACCCACCCACAATCCTCTCACATATCTCACTCAAGGAGTGACGATGAAGGCAACCATCAGAAGCTCACTGCTGATTAGTATATATGTACTTGTACGTTTTGGAGGACGCATATATGACCCGCCGCGGTGGCTCAGAGGCTAAGGCGTTGCGCTGCTGAGCCCGAGGTCGTGGATTCGATTCCCGGCCCCTTTTCTGATGGAGGCGAAAAGCAAGAACGCCCGTGTGTTCGAGATTTCGGCGCACGTTGAAGATCCCCAGGTGTTCAAAATTAATCCGGAGCCCTGCACTACGGCGCGCCTCATCAGCTGCGTTGCGTCGGCGCGTTAAACCCCACTATCAATCAACACGTATATATGAATCGGCCATGAGCTTCTAACGTCTGCTCTCATCGTCACTGCCCGATTGATGTCCTCGAGTGGGGAATATGACAGGGCTGTGAGTGGGCATACGTTGAAATCGCCACCAAGTGAAAATTGGCGACTCGGCCTTTAAGGCGTCTGATGCACTCTTCGGTGGCCAATCCACCTGAGTGGGCATGTTGATAGGCCTATCTTTCGGCTTAACGTGAGGCCACCTTAACATCGAGCCTTACGGCATATCAAGCTGCATACTTCAAACTCATTGCACGTCAAACTTCGCATATATCGAGGTTGAAGACGTTCCAAGCCTGACGTCACACCTAACACCGGACCGTCGCATATACTCAATGGGAACAGCCAATGCATGCCCGTGTTCGCGGCCACTGCGCATGTTGCAGTCAATGGAGAAGTCAAGCCGCGCATGCACCCGCGTTCGCAACCAATGAGATGAGAATTACGGGTGGATACGTTGCTCTCCCTCCCGCTCATATCAATAAAGTTTACTGACAGACTGACTTAAAGCCAAACGACTTGGCAAGCATGTGGCTGTCACCACGGCTCTGACCACCGAAGCGCTGCAGGAAGAAAGAAAAGACAGGAATGACCACAAATCCAAGCGGGCTGTTTCCTACAGAACCGAGCGGACGCCACCAAGGTCAATGACCTGGGCACGGTCAGTAGCCAGAACAACGGACTGCCCGAACGCTCGAAACGGGAACAAAACAAAAAAAGAAAAACGCGCACAGGACGGAAAATAACCCCAATCGCTGACACGCAGTCGCTTTCAATGTTTCCCTGCACAGCTGAGCTCACACTTTTCTCTCTCCTACCTTTTTCTCTTCTCTCTTTATCCCTCTTCTCTTCTCGCTTCTCTCTCTTCTCTCTCTCTTTCTCTCTCTCTATCTCTCTCTCTCTCTCTCTCTTCTCTTCTCTCTCTTCTCTCTCTCTCTCTCTCCGTCCGGCAACAGCAGCGGTTTCGTGCGACACGGTGCCCAAGCTCGGCGAGCACGTTGTCATGGTTGCACGCCTTTCGATCATTACGGCCCCGATCACGCTACACGCATGGCTGAATGGCCAAGTCTCACTACATACACGCAGTAGCGTAGCTGCGAGGAATGAATAGAGAAGGCGGCCGCGTCGGCGGCTAGACCCTCTTTCCCGTTGGTCACGGGGCGATTTTCACGGATCGAACATTGCTCGCACTGCTCGGACCACTTGCGATTAACACGAAGTGAGCGCGGAAGTGAAGTTCTGATGTGCCAACCGAGAACGACACCGACGACGACCACGGCGACAACAACAGCGACAACGCCAACAGAACAACAGCAACAAATTTCGAAAATTTCGGCGCACGTACCGATCCCCTGCAGGTAGTCAAAATTAATCCGGAGCCCTCCACTGCCGCGCCTCATCGCCTCAGAAGCGTCGGCGCATTAACCCCCCAATCAATCAATCAATCAATCAATCAATCAATCAATCAATCAATCAATCAATCAATCAATCAATCAATCAATCAATCAATCAATCAATCAATCAATCAATCAATCAATCAACAGCAACAACCGCAGCAGCCACAACAGCAAGCAGAAGAAAACTGCATGATGAACCGCTGAGGTGCTGATTAATATTCCCTTGCCAGCGGAAGAAAACGGATGTGCGTATAGCGTATATCAATCTGCAAACTATCTGCAAACTACCGATACGCGGAGAAGTAGAACGAAACGACGAAGTTTTGCTGCTTCCTATTAACTTTGTTGCCTGTTACGTTCCCTTTCCGTGGTGTAAACAAGGGACACAAACGGACGATGTTCCGTAAAAAGTCGCTCCTCGATCGAATTCCGCCTACTTCCCGCATAACCGTCTACTGGCACAACAGAGCGCTGCCCGTTGGGGAGAGTTTTCGAGAGAATAGGCTTCCGACGGTCAGCTGCCGTATAGCTCAAGCCAAATAGAAAGACAGAAGTATTTCAATCGACCCAACATCGGGCTGCATGCACACGTCCACAAGCGCGCACGCGCGCATCCTTAACCTTTTAACTTCTGCCGCTTAGAAACTGATTCCATCGATCCTTCCTTCACAGCGTCTCACCCGTTCAAATTATGTCTGTAGCTTCCTCGAAGGAATAACAATTTTCAGAAATAAAGTCAAGAAGTGTCGCAGCAGCAAGGGGACGGCCGGAGTACGCACACACACAGAAAAAGGAGAGAACATGATGAAATAAAACCACGTTAAAAGAATGCGCGCCAATCCACCCTGAAGGTGGTTGGAAAACGAAGCTCTAAGCGACAACCACAACAATTACCCATGCGACGTCACTTGAATTGACACACGTGGCTCTACAAAGAGTGAAAACAGAGAAAAGTGTATACCCCCACTTCACGCACACCCTTTATTACTTCGGAGAGACATTCTTTGCTAAGGTTAAATCAATGCATGATCCATGAATGGTGGTTGGATTTGAGTTTTATCGGTGAAGCACATGGGTGGAAACTTTTCATATAAAAAAACAAGGAAGCTCAAACCCTGTGTTAGATGGTCTCACTTCTCCGTCTCTGCCGCAGCCGACGGAGGCGACGAGACCGGCGGCAGAGACGGAGAATTGAGATGTCGTGCATTGGTGTGGGCTTTCTTTAATTTCTACTAACTCCTAGCGCATGCGCAAGGACGCACACAGCCGCTACACGTGCTTTGGGCGGAGCGCACAGCGGCGCGAGAGGTTGCGTGACGCTATCACGTGGCATTGAGCAATAGCGCAGGGGTAAACCCGCAGCTTGCTCGGTGAGTAAACGGTCTGTCTCCCCCGTCTCCACGTGCACTCGCATACTCAATGGGTAAGGCAACGGGCCCTCGCTCCGTTTCTCTATTCGTTCCACGTTCGATTCCTGGCGTTGCCAGTAATTTCTTTTTGTGCGCGGGACTTCTGTTGACGCCAACGGTCGCGACAGACTCCTTGGCTGGTAGAGGTAGAAAGCTTCGCTTTAAAAACACAATTCTGGAGTAAAATCGAGATTAAGAACAAAGAACTCCGCGAAGAAGTGACCGCCCTAACACATTATTTATGCAGTTTTCGTTAGATTTGCACTGATACTACGGTGAAGAAAAAAGAAACGATATGTTATTTCAGCAAGCGCCGCGACCGCGCAGGGAAGTTCGTTCTCCCCCCGTCGGTGCTCGCGCCGATGAGTCATTGCTTTCGTGTGCAGCGGCGTGAAAGCATGTTGAACTGATGGTTGCTGCCGCCTGATCAGCAACGCCGTTGCACATATCATGGTTGCCTGCATGAAACTTTGGCAATGCGCGTCAGGCGCCACGTGATAACTGGTAAAAAAATTCCACTCGTTTCCGAAGCCCTAAAGCCCGTTCTACATGGCGCGAATTTCGCTTGCGAATTCGCAGCTGTGGCGCCGCTCGTGAACCACAACGATCTATTCTCGTTGCTGTGGCGAATTTCCAAATGTTTGGAAGAGTCGAACTTCTCGTGTGAACGTCGCTTAGCGTTTGGCAATATGTCGCAGCAGTGAAAATAGGAAAATAAATAGTTTTGCCACACGGGCGGCGCCGCAACTGCGAATTCGCAGGCGAAATTCGCCCCATGTAGAACGGGCTTAACGCGCAAATTCGATAGGACAAGTGGTGCGCTCTTAGCAACGCTTATACAGTGCAAAGCGGCAATAAAGCCGTTGCTGCTATAGTCTTACTCTCTCAGCTGACCCTCAGAGCTTCGAGAGCATGGATGGACGCTGCAACATTTTGTTTAGGAGTAGGCTGCACTGCAAATCACCATGTGGGAAAGCCAGCTATTCAGAAACTAAGCTTTACACTCGACCCCTTTAAGTTGACTTCACTACTTCACGCAAATGAATTGCTCAGTTCTTCCTCGGGCAGTATAAGTGGTCATTTCAGGAACCTGTTTTCTAATCGCCCCTAGGACCTCCTTTCTTTTTTTAATCACCCTAAAAGCAGAGTTTCGCCGACATGTACCGGCCACGCTTTTGGTGGACAGTTTCCGGTCGCGCGATTTAATTACACCAATCTGGGGACGCCGCCTTTTTCGCCATTTGAGCCAAATAATGCGCGAGTGATGCTCACGGATGAAAATTGCTTGCACGAGGATGTCTTACAGCCCGAGAGTGCACGGGGACGCACAATTCCGCCTTTTCTGATTTTCGCAGAGTCCGTCGTTGTGTAGTCCGGAGAAGTGCACAGGGACCATCTTGTGTTATTCCGGAGGCGACTTGAAGGCGAAACCAGGAGTGTAGATGCATTAAAGGCAGAGACACGATTTACTTTGTTCGATGCTCTGCGATGACTCCGGACGACGCACGCACCTGTTCTTCTACAGGCGCTATTTTCATGTCCACCGTCGACATAACTTTCTCTTCTGGCGTGACTATTTAAAAAGCAAACCTTATAGTTACGTCCACACACACTGGCTTTGCAGTCTATGTTTTCCCTCGTAACAAGTGAATAGAACTAGTTGGTGGAATTCATCTAGCAAAACATCGCAAACATCGCAAACACCCACGAACGGAGTGCTTGTGTGTATTTCCTTTTCCCAGTACGTGTGCGTTTGAGCTGTTTTACGAACATTTTCCCACTTTTGCAATTTGGGGGTTATTTACCTAGCTCATTACTTAAATCATCCTAAATATTTCACCGACTCGCTGGAGACTTCCAGAGGCTCAAAGTGTCTTTGAGGTGCGAAGATTACCACAGAAAACGCTTTTTTTTTTTTTTACTATAAGAATAAGTGCGGTAGGCGCAGACGCCAAGGACGCTCAAGGTCGACTGAAAGACGAGACACGTACGGTTTTCGCCTTAAAAAAATCGCGATTGAGGCTTCAAAACTCCTGCCGGATCAGGCCTACATCTGCAGGCGCCGCGCGACCTGGTGCCGCGGTGTTGATCAGCGCATTGACACGCTCGGACAGCCACCACGGCCACGCGTCAAGTCACGCTTCTGGGTCAGGCCGCGCGCGACGTCGGCCGAAGCACGTCGCCGTACTCTAGCGCCCCAGCTATAAGCTCCGACGCCTCTGATCTGCATCGCACACCGAGCGAGACGCTGCAGGCGGCCTTGAGTCGTGCGCCACGCCAACGACGGCGCCGGCAGCGTCAACGTCGGAGCGCTAAATGACTCGGCGCCTCCAGCGATCGTGCAGGCGTGTCCAGCCCGTGAAAACAGCGGCGATCCACGAGGTGCGATACGCCAAGCTGGAAAGCCGAGCCGTAAACAGCTACGTGCACGTCTATTCTCAGCGCTGCAAGGAGAGCTCGTCTGTTGACAACTAAGAGACGTACCTCTACCTCGCTCTGTCCTTCTCTATGAAACAATCAGCGTTGTTGCAAACATCCCCCGTAACATCTGCGCGGATGCAAGCACGTTATGCCGTTTTATCAGCTGATCAGGCGCAACCCCATACGGCTCATCCTTACCTCGGTCGCGTAGTGGACCAGAATAACTCAACCGCGCGGCGCCAGCATCGCCGTCCGTATCGCAATCTGAGCGTCCAAAACGGAAGTTTGGCAATGGGCATCCTCGATTTACCAGTCCTGGACGGTCCGCGGGCAGTCCGAGGACTGCGTTCTCACCAAAAAGTCCCATAGGAATACATGGGAAAATAGAGCGCCGGAACGCGCCTCCGGCAGTCCGCGGACCATGCGGGACTGATAATCGAGGAGGCCCATACAGCTGTCTTGAAGCCGACGGTGAGAGGTGACCGACACACGGCCAGCCATAGTTATTTTACGTGGTGTAAGCAAACCACAGCAGCCGAGCTGGATTCTGAAGGTACAGAGCGTATGGATCAAGGCTATAGGTTAAATTTACCAGCTCAACATGTTCGGAGGGAAACGCAATCATCGAAAAATTGCGCGTTTAAAGGGGCGGATTCCCAATTAAGGTACGTGACGTACTAAGGGCTAAGTAACGTACTTCATAGAGCAGCTATAACGTTGCGGGGCGCTCATATAGCTGGCCTTCGTGTCATGTTAATTCCAGTTCATTTGTCGCTTCAAAATAACGTTTTTTTAGACAGCGGTGCTGTTTGAGCTGTTTAACCTGGCGTCGCTCAAAACTCCTCGCAGTGAAGCGGTGAGGAGGAAAATGCGAGGCCAAGAAGAGTGAGGGAAAGTGGCGGGGAGGCAAGGAGCCGACCAGCAAATGGGGGAGTGCGCGCCTCAAGAAAAAAAAAAAAAAACTGGGCCATCTCAACCAACGTGAAACCTATAGGGAAGGGCAAGGTGTGTAGCGTATAAGTGTATTCAAAGATTGTAAGCCTCTCTTTTGCCGCACGGTGCGCTGATATACGGGACATCCCAATTTCGAAGACAGAGAGAGAGATATACGGGCACCCATTTGGACAGAAAGTGAAATTCGAAACCGAGAACTGCAACTTTTAAAGTTAAAGCGAGTACGGAGCGAAATAGAAGCAAGCAAACAAGCAAGCAAGCGCGAACGAGAAACGAGTGTCCCGGTGTGTTCTTTTAGTACGCGTTTTTGCCCCTGGAGATGAAACGTTCTAGCGCGACGCGTTGGCAAACGAGTGCCCCGGTGTTCTAGTACCGTGACCGGGAATATGACGACAAACGACGACGACGACGACTGAGACGCCGAAAGCCCGAGCCCCCCTAAAAATGAAATCGAACCTGCGTCTATCAGATCGCGCATCATCACATTCGGGGCGCTCAGCATTTCTCGTAAACAGCGGGCGTTGGCTTTTGACTTTGCAAAGTTGGAGTGGACAGATGTTCGGGTCGAGAGACGGGCGTCCGGGATTGGCTGCACATAGAGTGCAAGTTTCACGGTGCATATGATTGGGGTCACTTTAGAAACGTTCCTACGGAAAGTGATGGACAGAGAGGGGAAAAAAGTAGGTGTGGGAGGCCAGTTTCAACCGTGACCAAACAACACCTGGCCTTTGTAACTAATGTCCGCGGCTTATCGCACAACGCAGGGCACAAGGATAGTGCGCGCTCGCAAGACCTGTGATATGTGAAGATCCTCTGCAAAGCCGATATATGCTAAGCGAACTTCCTGGCATGAGCTGTAAAGGAAGTTCAAGCGGGGGAAAAAGGGGTCATTGAAAATATCTAACGAGTGCCAGCAGAGTGACGTACATAAAATCCCATTGTCCAGCGGTCGGCAAAACTGGCACATGTATTTCGACGTATAAAGAGACACGGGCACACAGACACACATTTCTGCCGCTGCCAAGCGCTGAATGGGGTCTTAATGTCCGTAACGCTCTGCTTTTATGTTTTAACCTGTCCGAATCTCGGTGGAAGAACCGACATTTAAACTATAAGCAGCCCACATTTCTGGTATTACGACGAAGCCAGATAACGCACGACACACCGCTCAATGAACCCATAACACCGATATCGCGTTAAAACTCGGGTACAGTGCGCGTCAGTTTTGTCTAGGGCAAGGGAGCGCGCAACTGCGGAGCATGCTGGCCACCACGCCAGCATGCTCCGCAGCCGCGCGCTCGCCTGCTGGCTTGGCTCGAGATCGCACATTCGCCGATCCGGAACATGCTCGGGCCGGTCGTCGTTTCGCGTGGGCCTGTCTGAGTTGCAGACGCCATCACCCACGCGGGGTGCTCGTGCTTCGCAGTGCCAGCCGTAAAGTGGTGACACGGGAGATAAACTGGTCGTTTGACGCGCGACAATATCGCCACAGAAGCGCGCCGCGCGGCAGTTCGTGGCAATAAGGTCAATACTATCAACCCTCAAGCAAGACCCATCCTCTCATCGGCGACAATATAAAGCAGAGCCTATTAAATAAAACGCGCACCACACGGCGACAAGTGAACACTGCGACGGAGCCCGCGGTACTCTGTTTTTATTATGCCATTTTGCCACAGGGCTAAAAAAAAACAAAAACAAAAAAACAATGGGCAAAACAAGACGGAGGTACGGCAACGAAGAAAAGAAAAAAACGCGAATGATGCGGGTGCACTCCTGCGCGATGCGAAACGTTGATTCAATTTCGGGAGGTTCAGTGCGCCGAAGCTATACTATGCACCTCGGCTGTGAGGCACGCCATAGTGGACGGCTTCAGAATAATCAGATTACCAGACGACCTTTAAAACGTACGTTGAAAGCTTTTCGTTTCGCCTCCGTCAGACAAAAACAGCCGCCGCGGCAGGGATCAAATACGCGTCCTTGGTCCTCCCCTCCCTGAGCTGTGGGAGAACCTGGCGGCCAGCAACGGCTTGGATGCACTCCTGATGTCCAGGGCTGAGACGGCACGGTCGTCCTATGGTCTCCTGAAATGAGGGACCACTCCCAAATCACCAGGCTCACAGTAAAGTTTTCCTCCTCCTCCTCCTCCTCCTCCTCCTCCTCCTCCTCCTCCTCAGCACCACTAACTGTAGAAGGCCAATTAACCATGGTAGTAGACTGCTCCTCACAAATGAGTCGATGTAAAGAATTAAAAACCGCCGCGGAGGCTGCCTTTCAGATCCAGGCGAAAAGCGAAAACGTCCTTTGGTGGGATTTCGGCGCACGTTAAAAGCCCCCACGAGGTCAAAATTAATCCGGAGCCCTCCACTACGACGCGTCTCACAGAACAGGTGCATAGCTACGGCGCGTTAAACCCCCCAAGTAATATTTATATTCATTTAGAACATCAAACCATCGCTATTTAGAGAAATATGTGTAGAATTCACCTAAGAAAACGTTTACACAATAAAAAGGTCGCAGGACTTGGCGAAAATATTGTTAGAATTGCTTGGGCTCTTTCCTCGGGCCGTTCATGTCCCGCGACGTGCCCGCGACTCTACCCCTGAGCCACGGAGGCCGGACGGCGGCTCCTTTTATCAGTTGCCGAAGATAGGAACAAGAGTAGTGAAAGCGAACCACGCTAGCTGTATATAGGGAAGTGCCGGGGTTTGTATTTCTTGTGCCTACATGGAACGGAACGTCACACAGCGGTGCCAGCGGATCATCTAGCTGAGTGCGACGCGGCTGTTTGATGAACCAGGGCAGGGGAAATGCATTGTGAAGGCGTTCGTGGCGTTACGTATCCTCCGGCATTATTCATCGCCCAGTGGCAATGCGTACGCCACGTAATAGGTCGCTACACGACTACAATGAGTACGTTACCCCGCCCTCTCATCATCGACGCGTGCTGCGTATGGAGGCCGGTATACTCGGTGACAACTTAAGAACGGCACCGGAAGTTGTTGCTGTGCCGCATCACCGTAGCCGGATGTTTCTCCGCGTGGCGCAAGTAGGGCGTTACTGGGAATATTTTGAACATGGCGTGAGCCGTTCCCGTGATTTTTTGGACTTAGCATGCTTATAAACGACTCCAGTGACGACAAACAAACTGCGTGAGACAAGGCAGACGATATCACGCATTCATAGCAAACCCCTTTCAAAACGCGCGCGCACTGACGTCACGGGTCCGGCGCTTCAGCGGAGTGATACACTACATGAGGTGGTGCCGTTCTTGAGTTGTAACCGAGTATAGTAACGTGCATCGACGTCCACCACCAAAAAGAAGACGACGCTTATGGTTCGTGTTTAATGGCACATGGCGAACTAGGCAACGAACTAGCGCAAAGAGTGCCAATAAAGTCGCTCAATAATCGTGGTGTCAACGTAAATGCTAAAGTCTGTCAGCAAAAAAAAAAAAAGTGAAATGAAACAAAAGGCAATAAAGATGGCTGGTGTGGAGGGTCAGGTCGTACAGTCATCCACGGGCAAAGCTGGAGCATCACATTTGACTTTAGCGTGGTATTTCTCATAAGTTCCCTCGGAAAACTGTTCAACTGAATGTGGGGGACTTAAAAGCCCCTTAACCTTGAAAGAAATGGAGCAGCTTTGACTAAAAGGTCCTCTTTCAGCCCTCCTTGGCTCTAAAACCTCCTTCTGTATGGTCACTCATGTACACATTATCAATGAACAAATAAACACTTTTCCTGATTCTGATTCTGAAATTAGCTTACACCAAAGCAGGAGGAGACGATAAGCGGGTAAAGCGTTGCTCCAGCTAGGACTGTGGACGACTGTACCTACGAGTGAAAAGAAGTGAGGTGTGGAAATTTGATCGCATTTAAAAACTAAAAAAAAAAAACACCCTCGATGGAAACCATAGGGTCATCAGATAAGAAGTATAATGGGTGCAGGTCCACCAAAAAGAAAACATATCCGAACGATCAAAGCAATGAAGAAAGAATGAAGTTTTGCACGCAGCTGCATGTTATGAATACGCTACCCGCAGGTGCACGAAAAACTTGCTCTGCGTGTTGCTTTCTGTTTCTGAAAGATAAGATGTTGGACTTGCGAGGCACTATGACTGGCAGAAAAAAAAAAGAAAAAGAAATAAAGGAAGAAAAATTCATAAAGGTCATACACAACCCGGACTAAAGCAAAAAAAAAAAAAATCTGAGGACGATCACTACTAGTGCTCCGTTTAACAGCGTCGGCTGTACACGATTGCGCAACATGATAAGAACCAAGAAATAGGCGGGAAAGACAAATGGAAAGGTCGAACAGCCATACACATTTATACGCAAATACACGCGCACGCACAGCTGAGAGGCGATCCGCTGACGCAGCACGGGTAACAGCTCTAAACAGAGCTATATACAGTCGAGTCTCATTAATTTGAACCTGACTGGTTGATTATAGGGTTTCACACGCCGACGCAACGCAGGCGATGAGGCGCGCCGTAGTGGAGGGCTCCGGGTTAACTTTGACCACCTGGGGATCCTTAACGTGCGCCGAAATCTCGTACACACGGGCGTTTCCGCTGTTTCCTCAGTCTTCGTGCACAGAATTTCTTAAGACTCCCGCAGTCAACAACCGAAACATTTGAGGCAAACAAGAGGAAACAGAAACCCGGAAAGCGCAGCCGTATCCGCTTCAGCTTTGCGCCGTAGTTACTAAACGGCTATGATAAAGCTTACAACCGATATCCCAAGTCTGCAGCGCAGCGCAAAACGAAACCGCCTGTGCCGTGACGAGGACCAGACGCCTGCGGGGAACCTTGCGTACGTGTTCGAGCAAAACACGTGCGGGGCAGGCAGGCGGGCGCGTAGGTGTTTCCCCGCATCCTTCCTGTCCGGCGGGGTCAGGCCAGGCCTGTCCGGCTCGGACGTGGACGGGCCGTCACGGAAGAAGCATCGCGCCAACGAGCTGCAAAGCGACTTGCAAAGAAGTACCGTGCAGTGTGCACGGCCACGTACGTACGCGGCCACCTCGAACCGAAGCGCGCTCCGCCGATGATACGGCGGTGGACACGCGGCCATTGTAGTTGGAAAACGCATGTAAAGCAGCTGACAGCGTGTTCCTGCGCCGAATTCCGTCGCTGTTGTCAAGTATGTACCGAAAGGCCCAGCATCGAACACTTCTACGGGGCTGATATGGTTACCAGCGACTGGTGATGATTATATATTGGCCCCAACAGTAAGCTCCCCAGCGGTAGGCAGCCTGTAAGGTATCAAAAAAGAAAAAGAAAAAAAAACGGCGCAGCTTGTAGTCATGCAAGGCTGGAAAAACAGCAGAGCTGGCGGCCCCTCTCCCTCCGTCGGAGACCAGGCTGTTGGACCTCACGTGGATTTCCGCACTTGCCGCTGATGGACTTCCATGACTGGCAGGCGCGGACAGTTTTAAGAAGTCCGCAGGCTTTCATGTCTCTCCCAAAGTAAACCGCGTTAGCACGCGCTAGAACCCGCAGCAACCGGCTTCGCGAACTTGGCGTTTGTGCTCCCCACTTCAGGAGCGAACGCACGTGAACTGGCAAGGGGAACAGCACGCCAAAGATCACGCCCCGAAAGCTAGGCAGAGTGTTCTCGAAGGTTGAGCTGGCCGGCGACGGGCGCTCCCCACGAGGCGCACGTTCACGTGCGCTCGGTATTAGAGTTTTAGCACCGTCCGTATGCTCCGTCTGTTCCGTGGTTACCTTGTTGACCGGGGCCCGACTGCGCCTGCGCGCGCAGGCACGGCGAGGAGGGCGCACCCCACCGTAACGAATGCGCGGGCCGGCCGCGAAACTAATCCCCACTACTGAAACGAATGCGCAAGTGCCCAGACGAGTCCCGGTCAACACGGTAACCACGGAACAGACGGAGCATACGGAGTGCTAAAACTATTTTCTCTTTGTATTTTGGCGAGCTCCTCACGTGGCGCAAGCCCACGCGCAAGCCTGGACGGCGCAGCTGTACACGAGCCTTTGTACCACGTGTTGCGCAGTGACGTCACGGCTTGAGGGCGCCGGTGAAGCTCAGGGTAGCCATGCCTATGGCTAGCGAAGCGACCGGGACGCAGTGCACAGCTGCGCCAGGGGTCGCTAGGCGACGCGAAGTGACGCCATCGCTCCGCGAGGTTTTTTCCGTACGACGGACGGATAACCCCTCGGCTTAAACAGCTCTGCTTTTAATAAATCTAAAAATGGAGGCGGGCGTTTAAAGAAAAAAAAAAAAACGGTACAGTAGAAAATGGCGGAATAGACAGATACGCAGGCAGCGTTAAACTTCGGAATGAATTGGACGGTCTGGAAAGTATCGGAGGCAGCGGCGGCCTTGACATGTAAGAACGCATTAAGCCTGTAAATTAGCCGGCACGCAGTGACCTCTGCGGAGCAATGAGCGCGGGGTAAGCCCATGCACGGCCGGGCTAGAGAGGGAGCGGCGCGCGCGCGCGCCGCTCGCTCTCTAGCCCGGCCGTGGCCCATGCAGGCACCGCCTGTCGGGCGTGGTTTGTATAGCTGCATGGTCAATGAACTGGGTTGCTTGCCTTCGACGGCCTCGCGTTTCAATAGATTCCGGAGCGAGCGGTGAATACTGAACTTCGGGTCCTCGTTGAACTCCTTATCTGTGACACCCCCTCGATTTCGTCATCGTTGCTCGCGCAAACGAGAGCGCAAATTTCCAGCAGCCCCGCTTGAACTGTGCACCAGTGATGTTCCGTACTGCCCAGAGAAATTCCCATTTATCGATGCATAAATTCCCTGTTTTTTAGCACTTCTCCCCGCGGGTTTCTCATGAAATCTCTGTACGTTTCCCGGCATGCTGTTTTCGCAGCTGGTCGATTGTTTCATGATTTTTTTTTTATTGCGATAGTATACCCGAATGAATCCCTCTTCTGTTTTGGGACGTTAGGCTGCGCCAGCCTGAATCAAATGTCACTACCTCGGGTGCTTTGACGAATTCATACAAGGTAGTGACACAATAACATGTATTCCGCGTTTGTTACCAAACAGCATGCCTACTTTGCATGGTAACACTCAAAGTTGAAACAGCTCGTGTACGAAAAGAGAAGGAGATAAGTTTGGGCCATTCAGGCTTTTTACTCACAGCATTTATTCATAACAGCCATGCAAATGCCATGAATAATTAATGCGAGGTCCAGATTACTGACATTGTTCCTTTTACTTCAGGACTCCGAAAAAATTCAGTGCACCTAACAAAAATTGTCTCTTTCTCTTCAGGCCAAAATTACAAACGAAGATACCGACCGGAAAAGGGGAAAATTCCCTGCACCGCACATTACTGCAATGTACACAACCGTTCTAATGAGAGGTTTTACACGGCCCGCGCACCAACGCTATGCCAATGCACACAAACAACGCCTGTCACACTCCACCGGCCAGGGCTCCTAAGGACTTTATACCACTGTACACAACTATAACGGGTGGGCCAGCCCCCGCGAAAATGTTTTCTTCCTTTTTCCATCGTCATCGTCTTCCCACGCTTACAACCATCCCCCTCACCCCCGTCAAATCTCTTCAATCCTATTCTTTTTTTCTGCATTCGCTGAGAGATGAAACGGGGCGTCTCCAGACACGCAGCCCGTCATGAAGAGGCCGGCGCGGTTACGGGCGATGGTTCGCTTCCCAAGCTTGCATTGACAGCGCCTGACGGCGTTCCCGGTGATGGCGTCAGAAACGCAACGGTATATCTGCGGCTGTGGTTCGTCGACACGGCTGAGCCGTTTTACGCAGCGGTAACGGCGCTCCTTAAAAAATCATGAGTCATTCCACTCTGTGAAGGTGGATGACCAGCGAGGCTGTTTAGAACACGACCCAGAAGGGAGAGGGAATTTAAAAAAAAAAAGGTACGAAATAATTTCTTATGAACTCGCTAATCATGAAAAATAAACGAAACTCTGCGCAATGATCGAGCCATCTTATCGGCAAGTAGTAATTTAATTTTTGTTGGGAAAAATTTGGTAAAACGAGAGTTTCAGCCATTTTCTGTTGAGCATTCGCTATAAAGTTGGCTTTGCCGCAATGCGTTTTTGACACGCTCAGGAAGAATGCAGGGAACAGCAGCCGTATAAAGTTTCACTTTAAAATCGAAGGAAACAAACAGGAAAACAAATCTATCCCGTCAAATCTCAAATGGAACGGAGACAGGTGCGACACGTGTGCTTGATTCTGGCGATGAAAATGGTGCATACGCCTCCGCTCGCAAAGCATGCTCGAACAGCGAACAGCCACCAGAACGCTGCGATCATAGTGCAGTTTGTTTGTATTTGGGCCACTGTATACTATAGAAGTGCACCAAGCGCAAAATTAGACGAAGGAAGAACGAGGACGACCGGGACAAGCGTTTCTCCTTTGTCTTTCGTCGAAATTTTGCACTTTACACAATTACAATGGATACCAATTTGTCCAAAAGTCCGCCTTAAAATCAGCTGTATTTGGAAAACCATAGTTACGCGCCAAATGCAATCATTCCAGTGTCTGACTGACAGCAGGGTTTAACGCGCCGACGCAACGCAGGCGATGAGGCGCGCCGTAGTGGAGGGCTCCGGATTAATTTTGACCACCTGGGGATCTTTAACGTGCGCCGAAATCTCGTACACACGGGCGTTTTTGCTTTTCGCCTCCATCAAAAAAGCGGCCGCCGCGGCCGGGAATCGAACCCACAACCTCGTGCTCAGCAGCACAACGGCTTAACCACTGAGCCACCGTGGCGGGTAATCATTCCAGTGTAATCAATCCATCAACCACTCAAAAATTTCAAACAGCAATAACTTCAGCTCAGGAGTAATTTTTTCGCGTAACCCGCACGTGCTTCTCTTAATTTCTACAACGTTGTCTGACCATGATGTCCGCACCAACATCACCGTCATCGAGAATTAGGTACCTTCAAAGGGTGCTCCGCAACACGTAAACTTGTCATGCGGAGAAGGCAGCAAGACAAGGTCACCAGCGATCGAAACTATCACAGCGTTGGTACATAACTATGATAACTATACAATGACAATTCATGCAGGCGCAGGAAGAATCAGCAAGGCAAGCCGACGCTTAATTATCGCATTAGTTAATACAATTGTCGGTCGATTTTTCCAAAGTAAATTTAGTAACAAATAAACGGGCCATGAAGACAAAATACAAGTTTCGTTCGTTAAAAATACAACTTTGTCCCGGTAACAATTATACCAATTTTATCGCAAACTTGAAGCAAATAATCTAGATATTAGAAACAACAGATGAATCAGTACAGTCTCCACAGCCGCTTCCCGACGAGGTCTCTGCGAAGTCACAGAATCTTGCTAGTGCGATTGGCGACCGCCTAGCTGAAGTCGTCGCCAAGAGCTACGTGGCAGAACAATTGCAGTGGGAGTTCCGCTTCATCCTATCACTTTAATGCTAACGCGCGGTCAACACTGATAACTATGTCCTTGGTTCTTTCTTCCATTGCGTCACTCCCACCGATATTGCGTCACCGTAGTAAAGGCTTTTCGACATTTCTTGCGTTTTTCAGTTTGAAAAAAAAAAACGTCTTTCGTGGCTGGATTGGAGCTCAGCGAGCTACCAAAGGCTAGTTCTTTCAAATTTGACAGCCGTATTCTGTCTTCACGATGCCCGTCTTCTCTGCCCACCAGCCCATGCTTCTCTTCCACAAATAAAGTACGAACATGGAGACTGCTTCAAGTTGGGGCCCTTCCCATAGAGATCCTTTCTGCATCATATACACCCATAACAGGGCCTCCTCGATTATCAGCCACGGACCGTCCGCGGACTGCCTGATGGGAGTCGATCCGGAGCTCGATTTTCCCATGTATTCCTGCGGAGTGCCCTGTCCGAGGGCAGTCCTTGAACTGCCTGCGGACTATGCGGTGCGTACGCATCGCTCGCTCATTAATGCCCTCGAGATCATTTTCCCCAATCACCAGCAGCCAGAAGTGGGAAGAGGCGTTGGGAAGCTCAGACCCGGCCGCCCAAAAGGTCTTGGTTAAAGGAGCTGCTTTGGTCGCCATTGGCCATGGCGGCCGCCCCGTCTGTTTATCCAATCTGTTCACATTAAAGTTTCTCTCTCTCTCTCTCTCTCTAAAAAAAGGCCGCGGCAGCAACAGAAGAAATACAAGGCTCACTTACTTTAAAATGGAGAGAGATGACGACGACGATGACGATGATGATGACTTATTTGGCGCAAGGCCAACAAAGGCGAACGGCGCCATGACAATGGTGAAATGTTGAGATGGAATGATAAATACAATATGTAACAACGTGCGCTAGATTAAAATTTTACTTCAAAGATTAGTGCATGGAGCCATAATCAAAACAATAAATCTAGGCACCTAAGGTCCAACAGCGTCCCGATGTCGCTCTTCCCGTGCTACAACAGAGACAGCCAGAGAGATAGAGAGAGGGCGCCGTCGCAACAGAGAGTAGAAACAAGGGCGCCGGTGACCGCGATACACAACCTCGTCACTTGACGCCGCGCGACACCGAAGGTCGAGTCAATGCATGGCGCGAGTAGCGGGCTTGTCGGCGTCCGTGCTTCCTGCATGCCGGCATGAAGGGTCGCCTTCGACGGCAGGGCGGGCGCGCGCCCGCCTGCCGCCGGTTCATGGCCGATCGCGCACGCAGTCGACTGGGTGACGGCTTCCCGAGAGCCCCGGCCGAGCAAGATTGAGTGGAACGAATCGACGCGCGGTTGCGGTGAGCCTGGGACACACGGAAGGCCGTAAATCGCGCACGAGTCTGCGAACTGCAGCTCTCGCACAGCGAGACAACATGTATACGCGGGTGCGACAAAGTTAGGATGCCGCGAGCACGGCGTGCAACCGGAGTAAATGTGAACTTCTTACACAGCCTCGCGGGCACACTTCACCAGCGACCTATATGGCCCAACTTATTCAAAGATGCGCTTACTGAACTGAATTGCGGATGAGAGAGAGAGAGAAAGACAGAGGGGGAGAGAGAAAGAGAGAGAGAGAGAGAGAGCATAAACTTTAATGAGATCATCAATATGTGCTATACGTCCTCAGTGTGCAAGGCTCCATTCGAGACTCGAAATGGAGAGTGGGCGTTACGGTTTGGTCGAAGGAAAGCTTAATTCAGCTCTATCCATAGCGTGCTTTCTCTCTCTCTCTCTTCTCTCTCTTCGCCTCTGCGCACCTCGAGTGCGACGTGTTTGCGGAAATGATGATGGGTGCACTGACGTCCTTCCGCTATGCGCACTGAGTCCTCTACTTCGGCTCCGGCTAAGAAAGGTTCGAGACATGGGGTGGTCGATGACTGCTGCGCCCACTTTTGTAGCGCAAGCTACACTACGCTACCTCGGGCAGTCTTCGCGGGGTGACCAGTTTTGCCCTTGAGCGCTAGAGGTCAAGCTCCACCCCCTTCCGCAAATGCCCGACACGGAGCAGCGGCCCGATGGCGAGGAGAGATAGGCGACGAGGGAAAGGAGACGTGCGCAGGACCCGTGCGCGGGACGCGGTGGAAGAAGGCGAGGAGGAGTCCGTCGCCGCAGCGATAAGCGCGCGCCAAGAAGGAAGGCCAAGAGGCCACGTGCGGCGCAGAACCCTGCGCGATGGAGGAAGACGAACATCCAGCTGTGGTTCCTCGTGCAGCGGCGAGGCTTAACCAGCGCCGTGACGCGAAAAAGAGGAAAAACACTACTGTTGCGTACAACTTCGCTACCTTCAAGTCTTACGCATTAGTGTGAGCTTCCTTCATTTCTTCGATTGTCTTACGTTGCGCATCCTTTCCGCGCCCGGGGGATTGTCTCCGCACATGGCTGATGTGCGTGCGTACGTGTTTGTGTGTTGCCCATCGCACGACGCTCTTGTAGGCCTGCTTCGCCACAACACACGATGGGGGGCAAAAATAAAACGTGCAAAACGGCGGCCGCGTAGTTAAGAGTCTGCCGTCGTATTAGCGCGAGAAATTGATGTTTTCCTCGGCTGGGGTACTGTGACCATGCGAGAGCCGAAAAAAACCTTATCCCCGTTCCTATAAAGTAAGTTGAGAGAAGCGCAAAAGCAGAAAGTGCGTCCCACCTTCGCTCTATAAGTGCGTCCAATCGATCGTCAAACCTCCAAAGACCAAGCTTCAAAGAACGAACCCATGCGACGATTTTTCGCGCACTAAGTAAACGCCTCTATGCGAACGAACGATATGCGTGGTTTATGAGGTAAAGGCATCCTGTTGTACTCTAGTGTCACTAGACAATTTCTTAAAGTACCACCACTCAGGAACGCAAGGCAACAACGCCGGCAATTTTGGTGTTTACCAGCGTTGCGAGATTTCCGCTTCTACGGGCCTCAGCCGCTAACTTTTGCAGGGTAGTTTGTTAGCAACACTGCCGAAGATGCAGCAATACGGCATCTTCGGACACACTACTCTGCTGCTACACGCGTTCATTTGCTTGCGCGTTCGGAACGACGTCAGTCGCGCGCAGCCGCAGAGCCCGGGAGGACAAGCTCACTACCACAGTTTACCCGAGGAAAAACGCACAAGCAACAAAATGGGCCATGACCGTCGCAGTGAACAAATGTCACGTGATGCGAATCGACCAATGATCATGGCGGCCGCACGGAACAATAGGAGAAAAGTGTGCCGATACTTGTAAACCCTATCTAGTGACTGTTCTGTATCTGCTTGTTTATGGCGCAAGGGCAACGATGGCCAAAGAGCGCCACGCAATGGTTTTCATTTTGAATGATGTTTTAGTAAAATGGTGCTGTAAATGTGACGAGTTAAAAGAGGTTAGGTGATGTATACAGCCCCTCATTTAAAACAACAATAAAATTGGGGAAATGGGAATGGCAGGGTAAGAATGCAAAGAATAAATAGACACTCATAGCTTCCTCCACTCTGAGGGGCCCTGAGGTTACACGTGGTATGGATATGCGGTTTAAAAAGCCAATGTCTCCCAGGTAAGCAAAAAGGCACTGTTGTTGCTGTTCTTCATGATCGATGCGTGTAATGTCTTATCTAGAAGTGTTCCTTGTTCGCGATTTTCAAGCAACCGTTCTGAGGCAATGGAAGGCCGGTTTCCGCAGCGCGCCGTGTGTCCAGAGATCTTATTCAGAGCTTTTCGTCGGTGGACCAACAAGTTATGGGGAAAGGCATTATATTTAATGCGTCAGCCCTCTTTGCCGAGTACCCCTCAGCCAGGACCGTGTAACGCCCTGCATTTCCACAAAAAAGCAGATTTCGCGAATGTTGCACTTCGAATCGTTATAATAGCGTAAACGGGGGTAATTGGTCGGACAGGATTTAGAAAAACCAAAATCCTTGACTGTAAAAACTCACACTCAAGACAAGCGGCATAAGAATGAGTAGCATTAGTGATTAATTATCGAATTTCTGCAGAATTTTTTTGACAGGAACACCAGCTTTGCTTTTAAACACAAATGCGGGCTTCGCGTACCCTTTGGTGCGACTGGGGGGGCCCCCGTTTGTTTTTCAGTGCCACCTGTAATGTCTAAAGTGCAAGAGTAACAATATTGGTTTTCGAATATGCGCTTCGAAGCACATCGGCGATGCGCGCACGGCGACGCATACGAAGTGAGCACTCTCCAAGAAAAAGCCCCCCCTCCACCCCTCCTGGAGCCCGCATTTGGGCAGGTTGATATGGTTCCTCAGATCTAAAGTAAACAGCGCGTAAAGTAAAGTACAACAAAGCGGACGCGAGAGGCAGACATTGTTGTGGTACGTCTATCTACCTTCTCCTGTCGTTAATTCTGCGCTGCGTATACTCCAGACGTCCAAGCATCCCGTAATAATAAGTACCTTGTGTAATAACTATACCCGTAAGTAAATGATGATGATGATGATGATGATGAATGATTTCTATTGGTTTCGCCCACTTTGTTACGGGGTGTGACATGTCATCTTACTAAAAAGGACTAATATACTATGTTTTTACACTTTGGTTCAATACTAGCGCGCTTAGGGCAGGCACAAAAGCTTATTAGGCACAAATACTTTTTTTTTTTCTGTTACAGTGGGTAACTGTCCTAGGCAATATTACCCTCTCTGTACAATATATACGTTGTACAATAGTTCCCTTCCCCGGACAATGGTCCATTCATAGCGGCCGCTGTAAAACCTAGCGCACCTGCAAATTGCGCACTTCACATTTCTGTGAGGCGACAGCTCCAAACCGAGTTGAGGATTAGTTGGAGTTTACATATTACAACAAGCCGTTATACTGTTTCAAAGACGTCACAAAGGGATAGATCAGGGCGTCAGTTATCCCGCGGGAAGCGGACTGATCAGGCAATGTGGAATAGAGTGCAAAACTGGGAGGGCAAAGGCCAGGAACACAACGAAACGCCCATGCAGCAACTTACCATCTTGGGCGCGCGGTGTCGGAGCAGATTGTATATAATTGTGTAAGTGTGTGTATTTATGTATGTAGGTATTTACGTACGTATGTATGTATGCATGCATGTAGGTATGTACGTATACATGTATGCATGTATGTATGTATGTATGTATGTGTATGGTATATGTATATGCCCTGACGAAGGCAAGCCCCTGCTGAAACATTGGCAACAATCGAGGCCGCTACCTTGTGCGAAGTTCTTATCTTTTTCTTATGTTCCCCACCATCTTCAAAGTTTCATTGCTCCCTGCATATGCATATGTAGACAAATATTCATTTTCATTCCTCTTTTTATCAATGACTCAGAGTTCTATGTAAGCTTGTGTGTTGCAATCCTTTGTTTTGTTGATGCTTTTTGCTCACATAATTTCTCATAACCTATTTCTGGCTGCTTTATCATTTCAACTTCTTCCCCTGTTGGCAATGGCGATGGCTCTCTTTGATTGTATACATAAACAGGTGTACTATGATCTTCATTCCGCGAAATACTCGCTAACGTTACAATGACCCACTGTGTAGGGAACGAAGGACCCCTGTCGGGCCACCTATGCCCTTAATCACAGTATCACCTCGCGTAAACGAGAAACAAAGCTTTTTTTTTTTTTTCAGATTCAAAACTCGCGTAAATGTAATTTGCCGATGATGCTTTGTCATACGTGCAGGGGTCTTCCATTCATTCTGTCCGCTTCGCATTTTAGTTAGGCCAGAAAATACCCACTCGAGTCAACAGTCGGCGAATCCAGTCGTCCCCCGTAAACCAGCCACAGGGCTACTCAGCCCGGCCAGAGTACAATACGCGGCATTAACACGCAACTGCGACCAGTGAAAACACCCCGGAAGTGAGCCGGTGCTCCAATGCGACACCTACGGAAAGGATGCAAAAGCGATCGTTCACACTTCGCTGGAAGGTCGCACGCGGTCAGGCAACGCCACCCAGATAAAAAGGCCGCGAAACGTACAGTGTACAGTATCATCATCGAAGTATATGTCACTCTAGATAACCTATCCGCCCCTCTTAACGGTACACACATCAACGACTGTCAGTAACGATGGAAAGGGTAATCGCAACAAAAGCAGCAAGAAATATCCCACGTGGGAAGGCTTTCTTGTCTGCTGGGTGTTGGGTCATGCCAGGAGGGGGAGAAAATGACGCAATTGACCGCGAAACATGCACGTATGCGCCGCGGCCCGCAGTGCATTCGGCCGTATCGCCTCACACCTCGTAGAGGCTTCTCTCAATTCCTCGCCCCACGTTTCTTGTTTGTTTTCTTCACAGAGAAGCCGCCGTCGCCATTCAGGTAGCAGGCTTGCGTCTTGTGTCAGTGTCAAACGCCCGATCACTCGAAGCCCCAGCCTTACGGTTGGATGAGAACCTAAATTAGGAACAAAGCGTGCAGTGTTTGCCAACATCCTGCAGATTGAATAGTGAACGCGAAGAGGGAACCGACAGGGCTTCGTCGTCTATGAGGCGTTGGCGGTTTTCGGCACGACAACATTACGCGCACAAGTTTTCCGCTTTCCTGCGAGACGAGCGCACGTGGATCTCCTATTCCAGGGACGACGGCGCACTCGTCTCCACCAGCATGAAGCGCGCGAGCGCACACAGATCGAATGGAAATCGAAGTGGTGCCCTCGCCCGGCGTGTCCGTAACGGCGCTGCGCTATTTTGCGTCCTTTGGTGCGTCCCACGGCACAAGCCGTTGGGCGCACTTTGCGCGCGTTGACAAGGAAACAGATGCCCACGGTTCTCACGGAAATTACTGAGGCGTGCACCAACGATTTCGGCGGGGCAAAGCAATGTTTTCCTTCAGGCCGACTGATTTCTTTTTCTACGCAGTCTTCTTGCCGGTGATTCCGACCCGCAAAGCGCCTAGGCCCGACGACTTCCCGCGGTGTGATGCACAAAGACTGCATTGCGGCGTGACGTAAGAGCTCTATTTCTTAAACGCGCGTACAGCTGACCGTCCATTTAAAGAAGCCAGAGGGACTGGCGAATTATTCGTTAAATCGGTAACTTCGCAAAACCGAAAAAGCATAGTGTCCACGAGCAACTGCGATCGCCAGGTGGTCATCCCACTTCCTACACGTATACATTTTACCGCTCCATATACCATACACCTGGAGAGTTGGGCCGGTCCCCCACCGGACCTTCGGCCTGTCCTCTGGCTTCAGCCTGACCTGCATGCCCATCGCCTGTGTGAGGAACCCCGGGGCCTCCGGAACTCACAGTTAGGCACCTGCCCAGGCCCACCAACACCCTGGCATGCTTCGGCTACACATGGACATTTTGGGTCGCTTCAAATAAAAAAATTGAGGCAGTTCCACTGACGTGAAAGCTGTAGAAGTGCGGAGCAGTGATTCGCCAGAGGGGCTGTGGCGCCCCCTCTCGACTAGTTTCAGTATCAGCCAGGCGTTGATACCGAAAGTAGTCAAGAAGAGGGCGCCACAGCCCCTGAAAAGGCCTATAAAGAACACCGGATTGAATTTTTTCATTAATGTGGGGAATTATGCGTTATTTCATGATTATTTCCTTATTTTGTGTTATTGTGTACTATTACGGCCTAGCAACAGGCATCCTCCGGGGAACGGCGCAGCGCAAAGATCCTCTCCCCAACACCTTGCATATGAGTAACCTGTGCCTCGGCAGCGCAATGGGACTGACGTCGGCTTCGTAACGCGAGGGAGGCAGGCTCGATCCCGACCAGAGGAAGCGGTGACCTTTTCGAAGCCTCTGTTTGGGTGCGTGACGCCACGTGACTACGGTGGCAAGACACCGCTACTGGCACGAGCTACGACAAGGCGGGCCCCTAAAGTGCTCCGCACTTAAAAATCTCCCTATCCCTCTCTATACGCGGAGACTTCTGCTAAAAGTTTTCTCTACACTTTCGGCTTACACTTTCTTTGTTTTCATTCCGGTGTTCAACAAGACGCTGTGCGATGATGTCCCCAAATCGCAGGCAGCACAGCACTTCCAATCATATCAGCGACGTTCCGACTAGCGCTTGCGCGCGCGCGGCCACTGGACGGAAAGACATGAGCGACCTGATGCGTCCCCCGTTCCACAGGCTGGAGGGGCGACTATGGGGCAGACTTTACAGTATATAGGCGCCGAATTCGAAACAGGAAACTATCGAAACCAATTCGTCTACTGACAGTTTAGAAAAGCTATAGTTAGGACTGTTAACGACAACCGCCCCTACCCCCCGGAAAGTACAAAACAAATATAGTACGTCTGATTTAAGCTGCAATCATACCTAGGTCCAAAGCCTTTATTCAAGCCTTTTCTCTAAGTAAAAAAAGTCAAGCACAACATTAAACAATGAAAATATTATGGTATTCCAGGAACATCGGGAGAACTATTTCCCCAACAATTTGCGCACGAATATTTCGTTCTTATTCCTATCAGCTTTTTGCACATATCTGCACAACAATTAGGTGCAATCAAAAACCTATATGGCATCATAGGTCCTGTCATAATTTTTGTGAATAGACATTTTTTATAGGGGTAGCAATCTGGGCACCTTGGTAAGGTAATGCGTTTGTCTCTGCAGACCGATTGCGCAAAAAAGGAACAAGGGCGTAAGAGAGGACGTCCTTTATACGCCCGAGTTCTTTTTTTTCTGCAGTCAAACTCAAGTTATTTCCTTATTTGCCCGAAAACGAATCAAAGAAGTTGACACCGCATTAGTGGCAACCGAGCTCACCGGTACGCGCTATACTCGGGTACAAGTTAAAGGAGCCATGAAGACAAAATACAAGTTGGTTTATTAGAAAGACTGCTTACTCCCGATAAAAATGATACCAATATCATCGCAATCTTCGAACAAATAACGGAGATATGAAAGAAAACGTGTGAAGCAGTCGCGACCCCCTAGCCCATTTCCCGCAACTTTTCTATGACGTCACGGAACATTGTTTGCGCGATTGGCGGCCGCCTAACTGACCTGTCGCGACGACACATCGCTGGACGTCTGTAATGGGGCCTCTAGTTCCATTTGACCGCATCACTTGAATGCTAACGTGCAGTTAAGCACTGAAAATTATGTTTATTGTTGGCCCGTATGACGTCATTCTTGCTCATAACACGTCACTGTGGCGCGAAATTTGAAAGGTTTTAAATACTTCTCGCTTTTTTTTCGTTAAAGAACATCTTTTGGGGCTGTAATGGAGCTGAGTGAGATACTGAATCCTAGTTCTTTCAAATTACATAAACTTGTATTTTCTCTTCATGGCCCTTTAAGAACAGCAATAGCTCATGTATACTGTATCACTCAGCCGAAAGCTCAGGACTCGGATGTCAACGCGAGCGTTTTGAAAGGAGATTTTAATGCGTGACATCGTCTGCTTTTTCTCGCGCGGTTTGTTTGTCGTCGCTGTAATAGCTTATGAACAAATTAAACCTAAAAAAATCCCGGAAACGACTCGTGCCGCGTTCAAAATACTCGCAATAAAGTGTGCTTAGTGCAGCGCGGAGTAACACCCGGCTGTGGTTATGGGGAGCAGGGGCAACTTACGCTGTATGATTCCGTCTGGTTGACCCTAATAGAGCTATTATTGCGGCGGCACAGCCTGTAACTAGAGCTGTCGGTAGTTTACAGCGCCCGGCACGGCAGGCCGCTCCTTGGTCCCACCTAGCGGCCTTGAAAGAGCGCACACAAAAGTCAAACCGGTCGTTGTAAGAAAAAAAGCAAAGAAGAAAACTCGGGGGCGGTCACTGGGCAGCGAGGTCACAGGCTTCCGAACAACGCCGCCGCTGTCATTCATCCCCCATTGTGAAACGTCGCTGGTTTCGAAACCAGGCTGGGCGCGAGATGACACTTAGGCAAACGAGAACAATCGGAAACACCTGGCGGTGTGACGGTGTTACTCTACCGAGATGTTGGTTGACGGGTGGTGGGTGAAAATTGTTCCTTTGTCTAGTAGGCCCGGGAAAAATATATTGAGTGGCCACGACGATGCGCCGTGAAGTGTGGATAAACGTTCCACTGAGCCAGTCGTACGTAATATTCTAGCTTCGTGAAGAACGGACATCCAGAGAACTCGGGTTTTAGCGAAGTCCTCGGGGCTGAAAACGGACTTCGTAAGAAGCAGTACTTCGTTAAATTCGGAGCTCCCTCGCTTTCCATGCACCGCAGTTGGGACTGTGGAAAACTTACCCACCGCGGTGGCTTAGCATAGTGAAGGCGTTGTGCTGCTGAGCCCAAGGACGGGGGTTCGATCCCGGCCGCAGTGGCTGCTTTTGAGATGGAGGAGATGAGCGGAAACACCGGTGTGTCAGGATTTCGACTCACGTTTGATATTCTCAGGTGGTCCAAGCTAATCCGCAGCCCTCCACTACGGCGTGCCTCATAGCCCAGGTGTGGCTTTGGAGCGTTAAACTTCACAATCAATCAAATCAACCGTGAAAAACTTCGAATGAGCGAGAATTAAAAAAAAAAAATCCCGGGCCATCTCTACTAACGTGAAACCTGGGGAGGGGCGAAGCATGCAGTGCATAAGTGTATTCTTGGCGCCTTCGTGTTTTTGCCCACGGAGATGAAACCGTTGGGAGGTAGAGGTACACAGCTTTGCTGTAAATTTTGTCTTTGAAGCGCGAAGCTCTCTGGCGCGAGGCGTAAACGAGTGTCCCGGTGTTTTTTTAGTACACGTTACGAAGCGCTCCAGCGCGAGCGCAAACGAGTGTCCCGTTGTTTTTTTAGTACGCGTTACGTCTAGCGCGAGCATTAAACGCGTTTCCCGGTGTTTTAGTACCGTGGCTACATGCGACGATTACGACGACGACGACAGGAGACACCACCAGCCCCAGCCCCTAAAAGAGCGATTTTGTGTAGAGAACGTTTATTGTATGATGCGCTTGAGCGAGACTCACAAGCACTTTGTGCAACAGCGTAGTTCCTTCGAATCTGTGCTGAACTCAACCGTCAAACCATCGCGCTTGGATTTCTTACGACGTTCACACGAATTCCTGCTTTCCAATAGTAAAGCCCTCTCTTGTGTCGTTACCGGTGTCTACAGCGTGGTTAGAACTGGAATATTTTTTTCTGCCAAATGACATCACACAAAGATCCGCCTTAGCTGTCTTATAACAGTAAGCTGTCTTAAGGCAGCTTTAGATACAGTAGGTTCGCGATAATTCAAAGACGGATAATTCAGACTTTCGGTTAATTCGAACAAGTTTCAAAATTTAGGTTGGCCAATTATGTTTTCAATGTGTTTTAAAGCCGCTTAATTCATGCGTGAATTCGGTTAATTCCTACTGTGTGCATGTCCTTGCCGGAAAAAATTTGCTGAATTCGCCGCTTCTAGCTATACACTTGCATCCATCCTTATAGCACTAACATTCCCAAATGATGAGATGACGATAAATTTTTTTATTGGGAAGGGGAGGACCGAAGGTCGCTGGAGGGGGAACAGGGGGAATAGGGAGGGAGGTAGACTCCCGCTAAATCATGCTCGCCAGGCCACTGGCAACGCCGAACTGGGCTAAAGTCACCAAGTGTTGAGGATGTTCGAGGATGTCCCTATGCAATGCTTCTATATCTGAATGGTTCAGTCGATGAAGATGAAATAAAGCTGGTTACTTGCAGGCATGTGCCAACGCGAGATCGCGGGGCGGCGAATAATGGCGTGGACGAGAGAGAGAGAGAGAGAGAGGAAGAGAGAGAGAGAGAAGAGAGAGAGAGAGAGTAGAGATAGAGAGAGAGAGTAGAAGGTAGAGTCGAGGAAGATCGAGATAGAGCGGTTGAGATGATGAGAGAGGAGATGAGGAGAGATAGAAGAGCGAATGAGCGAGAGGAGAGAGAGAGAATTTCCTTGTCTTCTAGAAAAGTCTTTAGGATGATCTCTCATTGGACTGAGGAAGAAAGAAAAAAAATCAAGACGGCAGGCGGTGCAGGCGTGGCATGTACAAAAATGGCATGCATGAACTCGGAATGTTTTTCGAAGTGTGAATAGCACCAGTATTGTGCGTGAATGTTGTATTACTAAATATGTGTTTCATTACAACACAAGCTGGTATGTTTCCCCGAGTCGAGCACTTATAATTCAAGCAAAATCTTCCAGTACCTCCGTGTCTGAATTATCACAGAGTCTACTGCATGCATATCCTTTATCCAATTTTATGTGGCGCAATGTTGAAGTTTAGACAAGCAACAAAGTATGCACTGGACTGAGTGCACGAGCCGTGCGAAGACTAATCAACAGCCTATTCGAATCGACTGCAAGACCGAAACATCTCGCACTGACTTCCAACTCTCCTGCGCCTGCCAGAGTTCATTTTAAGTGCAGAGCACTTTAGGGGATCGCCTTTTCGTCGTAGCTCGCTGTAACGCTCGATGTCAAGCGGACTGCCCGAATCAGGCACCGCAGCGAGATAACGGACCCAAGTAGAGCCCGGCGTACCGTCGTAGGGCGTCTCCCGCAGAGGCTTCGAAAACCAAGCGGTTTAAATAGTCATAACCGTTCGAAACTTGTGAACCGCTGGCGCTTGTCATACATCTCCCCGTTATTTAGCGCAAAGAAAACTGCAGGTACATTTCAGGCAAAATACTGTATAAATCGGCAGCCCCCACGTTCATTTAGTTAGGAACGCTCGTTGGGATAGGTTTTTTACGATAGCAAGCGAAAAAAGTGGCAGTGCAACGCGGCACGTGCGGTAGAGAAAAGCACGCACAAAAAGAACAGAACTCCCGCTGACGCTGTTTCAGGCAGGGGGGCGCGCGGGCACTGCGGAGGAGGGAAGTTTGAATTGCAGTGAGTGGCAGTAGTGAGCGGATAACGGCTCTACAGCCCATTATCACGAATCACTGCTCTGCACTTCCGACAGTTTTCACGTCGAGTAGAACGGCTTTAATTTTTCCGTCTAATTAACCTAATACACCGCTCCATCAAGTTAACTGTCCTCTTCTGCTGCTAGTTCCGTTTCTCGGTAGCCACTCGGTTGCCCTAGCTAACATGGCCAGCCCAAGTGTATTTATTTCTCTTAATTTGAACTATGATATCTTCCAGACGAGTTTGTTCTCTTATCTAGGAAGCTCGTTTCCTGTTCCTCAGCGTTACTCCTATCATCCAACACAAGCAATAAATTAACAACCGCCTCTACAACGTAAGTGGAACAGTACTTCTTCCTTCCCTGGGTTCCACAGAAGAAACATAAACATACAAAAAAGGAAAGAAACGTTCGACAACAGATACAGTTACACGTCTCGTTCCGCTTAATAACCTAGAGAATCTGGACTAACGATATCGGGATAACCCTTTAACTGGAACTGATATATGAAACCAGATTTTCCGGTGGAGCCATAGACCTTTTATCGCATCCTGTGATAAGAAAGTTGTCCGGCGACGAAACCCTGCCCCCGCCCCCCTTGCTCAACCCCCTACGAACAGTCCAGAACACACAACTACCGCCTTGGTGCAGGGCCAACTAGAGGGAGTCTTGCAATAAGAACGAGAAGCGTCCGCATTGCTTCCTAATCAACGCTTTTATTTCCAAGTTCATTTCTAATCATGTCACCCATCAATTCAAGGCCATATTCCGGTCCTCAGAAGGCCAGAAAAGAACTTGTAACGATGCGGGAGCTGTCTTGACAGCGTTAACAATTGCATGAACACAGCCGCGTAACTGACTCCTACACCCCATCGAGTCCACCGTTCTTTCTTATCATCGCCAGTCGATCGACTACACAACAAGGTTAGGACAACCGACGCGCGTCGACGCATTTCAAACTTCCCCAACCTTGCACGTCCGCCGAAGAGTCGTCCCACCCGACGATGACCCAAAGGCTCCTTCCTCACCAACTTGGTGTGATGAACCCAAGGGCTACCTCGACGGCCGATTGAACTACTCTATTCACTTCCGAGTCCCCCCCAATGACTATGGTAAGCACTGGGGGCGTGGTCCGCCGCATCCGAGCCGACCGGGAACGCAACCCTCCATTCCACCGCCCACTCGGGCGCATCAGGGATGCGCTCCACGCCTGATGCTGCGAGGAGGAGACGCGAATCGCGCGCGACGCTCGGCCCAGCCTGATCGTGGGCGCGCCGAGCTGCTCGCACTGCCTCGAAGGCCAAGGGAGGGAGGGAGACGCCGCGCGTAACGCAAAAGGCTAAACGCGAAATGCGCGCGGGAGTTGCTGCTTTGGGACGCGTAAGTACATCTCTGCTAGCAGACAATCGGAGAGAGGGTCGCATTGCATGGAACAACGGAGGCGCGCCTACGCGCATTTCTTGCCCACCCACGACGCGGGGGCGCGACTGGTTCACGCTCGAAGACCGCGCTAGACTGAAAGATGTACGCAAGAGAAGAAACGGAACGCAAGAAAAGGAAGCGCGGGACGTCGCCAGAAGGCACGGCAAATGACGCGAAGATGACAGCACACAAGTCACGTAGGCTTGTCGCGGGGGGAGCTTGGGCAGATGACACTTACATCGTCAGGAGAGACAGCCAGAGACATGTCTCGATTGTACTCTGGCTTACGCGAACTCAGTGTAAAGTAAAAAAGACCAAAGTAAACAGTAAAAGGTAAAAAAAGAGTACGTCTTCGTGAGGTCGAAAGGAAAAGATCTGCGTTAGTTTCGAGAAAACGTTCGACGGAGTTAGGGCGTCGGAAAAATCTCGCAAAACGAGGGTGAAGGCTCATAAGAGATCACTCAGTGCGGCCTTCCTTGGCGGCGGCCGGGCTACAAGTATAGTTGATTGCAGTGTGACGTAATGGGGCCCCTCCCAAAGTACGCGCGAGGAAATCAGTTCATTCTGGTCATAACGGACCACTTTCCCAAGTGGATAGAGCGCTTCCCCTTAAGAAAGCTTCAAAGAACCACAGTGTACCTCACTTTTGACATGCCGTAGGGAGCAAGGCCACAAGTGATGGGCGGACAGACAGAGAAATTTCTGCGTTCCGACAGCCCAAGCAAGACTATCGTGTTTAAGAAAATGGTGCTTGGGGAAGACCAAAAGGCAGACCAGACATGACCAGCCATCGTCCATTCACGGTAGACTAGGCGGTGGCTCAGACGTGAGGGTGTCAGAGAAATGGAAGGAAATACAACAAAAAAAGACGAAAACTCGTCAGGGTAGCAACAGGAGACCACAGCAGCAGCGACCTGATACCACGTGGTCAGAGACAGCTCGGCGCAGTAATTGAGCGGCCAAATGGGCGCACGCGACCTAGATTTACGGGCGTCGGGTGAAGGGCTCATCGGCTTTCACGCAGACAACGGGTGGTGCCCAGTCAGGGTGTGTCGGAAAGAGTCGCACCGGCGACACAGCTCACTCGCAATTAGCGGGCACAGAAGAGGAAGCGCCAAGCCCGCGGGCGGCTCGCGAGCGCCGCTTTCTCCCGCGCGACGTTCCCATGGGCTGAGGCGAAGTGACTGCGTGCTAAGTTAATAAATGAGGGCACGGGTCCGACACACACATACACACACGCGCGCGCGCACACACTGTCCGGAGTGCATTGCGGGACGGGCGTTTCGTAAAGAAGGGCTTCTCGCGGTAAGCCTGTGCGTCGCGAAGGGGGAAGCACGCCCGTGGGTAACGTCCAAAGGCGCGCAAAATTCTGAGGCTACACAGACGCACCCATGAACGACGAAACGAGGCTACAGAAACCAACATATATATAGCAGTCACACCGGGAACAACGAGGGCGCCAAGAAACAGCCGCGCGGAAAACTCGGTGACACGAAGGACTATCAACTTGCCGAAGGTACGAGTCGATCACACAAGACGCCTCCACCTAAATCCGGTGAACATACGCCGCCGCCCTTATGCACAGCAGAAATGGATAGCGCACACCTATAGCTGTGTTTTGCAACATGCCAGCGTCACCTGTATTTCAGGGGCGAAGTCCCTTGGGGACTCGGGCTGTAGGCGTCTGATGTCATCGTCGTAACCGGCGTCTCATGGTACTAAAGCACCAGGACACTCGTTCGCGCCTCGTGCTAGAACGTAACGCGCATTAAAAAAAAAAAAAAAATACCGGGATGCTCATTTACGCCTCGAGGTAGAGAGCTTCGTGCTTCAAAGACACGAGACTTTTACAGTAAAGCTGTATACCTGCACCCCCAACGGTTTCACCTGCGTTGGCAAAAACACCAAGGCGCAAGAATGCACTTATACACTGCATGCTTCGCCCCTCCCCAGAATTCACGTTAGTGGACATGACCCGGGGCTTTTGTTGTTGTTGTTGTTGTCCTTGTTAATTTGGCTGACAGAAAACAAAATTCAGTGCCTTATTCCGGTCTGGCAAGGTTGCACGACTAGCGAAGCTGTTTACGTGTTGTTGGTTGGCCACAAACTGCCTCTCGAACCACGCCGTCGCGCTGGAAAAGTGTTCAGCAGGATTTTGTAGCCACGCCGACGCTCTGCGTTTTCCGCCTCGCATATATTCGGGGCGCCGATGGGCATCGCGCTTACTCAATGTCTGCGGCCCCATCGCCGTCGGTGGTCTCCGTCCGTCGCGTTCGCGGGGAGGAGCAGGCTTCACTGCGCAATCCACAATGTGGGAAAGCCAGCTTACGAAGAACTAACTTGCGCCGATCTTCCTAAAGTCGGCTTCACTTCTAATCACAAATTCATTACTGGGAAGACATTCCTGCAGAAGAAATATACGCCGTCTTATATCAAAATATGAAGGGCCGGAGGCGAACAGGTGGCCGAGGGGAGAGGTCATGCATACAGCGCGAGAAAAGAACACTCGAAGCTTTCTCTGCGCGAAATCAGGTGAATCGGCGTTTATGGTTGACTTGTTTAGTTTCGATTTATTTAGAAGTTCGAGTAGGTTAGGATGTGATGCTTACAAAATCCAAACTGCTTCAACCATGTAGGAATGGCGCAATGGGATAGGCGTCGGTCGGCTTCATCATGATAGGGACGCACGTCAGATACTGATTACAAAAAGGGTTTTTTTTTTCCTTCATCAACATCGTCACCACCATCCCATGCCCTCCTAGTGTGTAAAGTTGGCTTTCCTGCAGTGCGCCTTCGTTACGACACTGCCACCACGGCGAGCAAGAGAGCTTCTTTTGAAAAAGAAAGGCAAAACAAAGTTTATAAAAGCGAGATTCATCGGTCGCACTCGTAACACTAGTAGCCTACGAGCCAGTAGCCTACGGTAGCGGCCGCTGAAGTGGCCGCTACCAAACTTGAGGAGGGTACGCAACCGCGTAGAAGAGAAACGATGCGACAACCTGCGTACGCATGCTTTGTCAGCGCAGGCGGAGAGCGTGAATCGATAGTAGTTACCAACTCTTGAAGGAAACGGAGACCGGAATGGAGAAGGGCTGGGGTAGGGGGTGCGAATGCAACAAGCACTCGTAAACTACTTTGATCAATCAACCGCAGCAACACAGAGCGGACTCCACCATGTCTAAGCTAAATTACCACTATTTTTCGACCTGCTCGTCTACAGCGGCCCTGAATTCAGCCGACAAAGTGTGGTATCCAAGGCTTTCATACCCAGCTTTCTCGCTCAAAATTACGACCTCTCAGGAACCTAGGGAAACCACTTCAGGAAAGTGATATTTGGCACAAAGCAAGAAGTCAACGTGGAGATTAAAACACTAGAAGAACTTTCTAGAATTCTGAATATTTTATGTGCAATTCGCTGTCAAATCCTACTCCCCATGCATTTCTATGGGATAGTTTCCATGGCTCAGGAACCTAGCCGCAAAACGTGCAAGACTTGAAGCTGTGCGTAAAGCAAGTTTTCACCCCCAATATTAGCAGCGAGAAATAACTTTACATTACGCTAACTAACTGCAAAGTAATCGATGTTGAAAGGACTGCCATGAGCGGGAAAGCTGCACATGCCTTCCTATTTTACGTTGGAGGCACCGCAAAAAGGCACACCCGATAAACAGTTAAAAATCGGTACACGTCAAAAACGCGTCGTCCTTAGGAGCACGGACATGTGGGCCAGTTGTCCTTTACACTGGCTGCCAACCACTTCCGTCGCTGCAACTAAAAGGAGACCTGCGCCCACCGGGAGCGGCGTGTAAGCCTCGACGCAATCGAGCGCAAAATTACCAACCACTAAGCAATTTTACAACACAAACGCCGTCTTCAAACCATTAAATTCGCTTCTGGGGTAGAAGTTAAATGCTTACAATCATTTTTAGCGCCACGTCCGACGTTACTTTGTTGCAGACGCCGCTTAAAAAAGAGCTGCGAGTGCCTGGTTACAAACTCTAGTCTGCGTTCCACAGCGCGGCAGAGGGGGGAGAGGGGGGGGGGGGCGTACAGATTGACGCGAGGGGTACCAAATGAGCACGAAGAAAGCTGGACACGCACGCACGCACAAACGTGCACGTTATGACCGTTTATGAAAGCTTTACTGTTAGAAAGACAGCCCAAGTCCGTCCGTCCGGTCTGTCTGTGTCACTACACTCGGGAACACGTTAAGAACGGCAATAGCTCATGTGCGGTATCACTCCGCCTAAGCGACGGACCCTGATGTCAACGGGCGCGCGCGTTTTGAAAGGACATTGATATGAAGCGTGAAATCGTCTTCCTTTTCTCACGTAGTTTGTTTGACGTCGCTTGCCGCAGTTTGTAAGCATACTTGAAGTCCAAAAAATCACAAAAACGGCACGTGCCATGTTCAAAATACTCCCAGTAACCCACTACTCGCGCCGCGCGGAGTAACATCCGGCTGCGGTAATGAGGCACAGCGGCCACTTCAGTTGCCGTTCTTAAGTTGTAACCGAGTATAGATTCAGCCGCACGGCCAAAGTTAAAGGAATTCTCGCACGAGACGATTCTATAGAAAAAACAATATCCAGACTAAATCTGGAAGAATACGTCATACTTGTCAACATTGTTCAGGGACAAGAAAAAGGCAAAACAATAACACATAACTGGTACCAGCAGTGTACCAGCAGTATTACAGGCATGGGCAAAATTTTTGCGAAAGCAAAAAAAAAAAAGAACGAAAAGAACAACTCCTCATAAGGAGTCTTTCTCCGCGCATTTTATCCTGGCAGCACTTTCAATTTTTCACCCACACAGTACGAATCTCGCGTTTTGGACGGCTCGTATACGAACCCAAGGGCGAGTCGGTGACCTTAATTAAATTTGCGACGACGCCGCGCAGCGTGGCCTTAATGTACACGACACACTGCGGTCGTCCGTAGGACTTTCGCTTTGGTTGCCTTGCTCGCGTAGCAGTTCCCACAATTAACCCAGATAGCGCCATTACCCCTTTCCTCCCATCCGCTTGTACTTTCTCAATTGGCGTTGTTACCCGACCGCGCTCATTCGGAATTAGGCGCCCAGAGCACCCGTCCCTCGTTCCTCCACTTTTCCGCCCGTCCCCATTACGATCCACATCTTACCAGGGGCAAGCAACCGATTTTTGTGGAGAGAGAGAGAGAGAGAGAGAGGAGAGAAGAATGAGAGAGAGGAGAAGAGAGAGAGGAGAGAGAGAGAGAGAGAGAGAGAGAGAGGAGAGAGAGAAAACTTTATTCTTTAAACAAGCCCTAGTCCGGGCCGTCGTGCCACAGTCTTCATTAGGAGACGGCTGGTCCGCAGAATTCCCAGAGGTCCGCACTAACACGAAGGCAATGAGCCGCCAGAAGTTCTTGCGTCGATTTGAAATCTACGCCAGGACCCGGGTTCAACCAGTCCTGCCAGGTGCATGTCCTCGAGCTCATATGAAAGCCAACGTTTTATATACTGGAACGACCGCAAGTAACTTGTAAATAAACAGACGAAAGTAATTTAAAGTCTCAAATGTGGCGCCACGTAGCGTCGAAACGTGACACTACGTCACGTGCCCCGTGACCTCCGCGATCGGCTACCGGCGGAGCCAACGTTACTAGAATGCCGCCGGCAGCCGATCGTGGAGGCCACGCGTGTCCAAACAACTCCGTCGATTTCAACGCGTGATTCCAGAACCACATAAACAATTAGGAAAGAGGGCTCATTACTGTTTGTTTTCACTGGGGATAAGGTTTTGAATACCTCTTCCAATCTCACGAGCAGTTAAAAGTATGCTGCCTCAAGTCTCACTGTCACGGTTGCCAGCATTCCCTTTGGCGGGACATGTATGGCGGGCAGACCTAAAAATTCCGATTTCTAAAGTTCTAGGGCGCTATCAGCGAAACCGTTTCGCGTTAAGGCGTTTTAAGTGATGCCCTTTCATTTGGGACGAAGAAAACATGCTCGACGAAAATCGGTTGTCTGTCCCTTCAAAAACGCACCATTTTTCTTTATTCAGCAGCGTCACTTCGTGCCGCCAAATCAGAAGAACCCAACCCTAGTCACTTCGATATGGAATGCGAATTTTGTGTTCTGTATGCTGAATCCCGTCACACGTTATAAGATATGTGTCTGCACTTATATCCATGAGGGGAGGGAGTGGAGGGGGTGGAGGGGGGGGGGGGGGTGTTGCTGAGAAAATAATCCTCAGTGTGGTAGACCAATCACGCATCTACCTTTACACGGTGTGGCCGCGAATAAAAAGGAGACTTTTACTCTCCTGATCACGGCGCCATAAGCTTATGGCGTTGTGATCAAGAAAGTAAAAGTGATCAGCTCTAGAGTGATCAGCTCTAGAGCTGATCACTCTGCGCATCACACCGCAAGCTTCAATGGCAACGTACGGAAGCAGTTGTGGTTTCAAGTTTGGCGTCCTAAAGCAAACATTACGCACTGAGGACGCAGAAAAGGCCGCGGAATTAAATGCGCAAAAAAAAAAAAGAACACACACAGAAATATCTGCGCAAGCCAAACAAGTTTTGCGGCTCGCTCCGTTGGCAGCTACGCGCAGGCAACCTGCGCCCTTTTCACGCAAAATGTTATTCCTGTCGCCACAACAGCCCACAGAAACTAAAACTCAAATCGCTCCTGACCTAACCACGCACTTACGGTAGAGCCAAAACAGGCTCTCGGGTTTGTTTCCTAGACGAAAAACGAAGCAAAACCCACCCGAAAGACAGCAAAACACAAGCGCGCGAGCTCACGAACAGCAGAACACGGAGGGAGGTATTCACGAAAACAAAACGGCGGTCAAGAAACGTTGGGGAGGGTTCACTAAACCGAATTTGCCGGCAGAAAGCAGCAAGCAAGCACGCCGCGCGTGTTTACACAACAGCGGACGCAAATATAGAACACCGCTTCGCAGTAAAACACGCCCTACCCGATGACAAAGAGAGAACGGGCAACAGCGCCAGGCTGTCTCTGAAACCCAGACGGCAGGCAGGCACGCTGTTTGTCCTCCGCCGCCTTTTAAAAGAGCCGCGGTGTAGGAACAGCGTTCGGCTCGACATACCACGACGAGGCGTACCCACCCTCCTGGGCCGCATTCAGCAGACGAGCGGAAGTGGAACTAAATACCGCCGCGCTCGTCTTAGGCGTCTTTCTCTCCCACGCATACACACTCTCTCCCCACCACCAGGCACGCGTTACGTACGCGCGCATACCACTGCGCGAATTGGGCAGGCGGTACGCTTTCATGTGCTACACACCTGCATAGGTGCGCGGTTTTTTTTTTTTTCTTTTTCGAGAAGGAAGGAGGGAGTTAGTTGCTAAAGAGGAGCTGCACTTCAGAAGGACCGCGGCTCTCTGCCAAGAGGAACAGTTGCCGAGGGGACGGACGGACGGAGGCGCAGACATCGCCTTAAAAGGGTCACTCTACATGGGGACTGGGTGCGGGACCCATTCCCTACGTTAATGATGAGGAACGGGATCTTCCTCCTCATCGTTCGTCAAACTCACGACAGTGAAAAATGGGCGACGATGACGATAACCGTGCGTCCTCGTGTCCGTATATCATCCGTACGGAGTATTCTTTCCTTCCGAAAAAGAGAGGGAGAAAGATAGATCTTTATTACAGGAGGACCAAACAGAGAACTCATTTCAAGATAAACATCGTCTCAATTAGAACGTGCGCAATAGCGGCATTAGGGATCTTCGTAACAAATTAGTGGGACACCTCAGCAGCCTTCGCTGTGTTTTTTTTCTTCTTCTTATACGCTACGATACAGAGGGTATACATCGATGAGGGTGACGTCGTGGATGAACTTCATGACATGCGGAATACACGTATACGGACATTCATCAAAAACCTCGCGTTAACGAAATCCTCCAGACACGCAGCCGTTTCGTAATAAGCGATACTTCATTATCTAAAAGAGAGGATGAGTGACATTTAGACACAACAAAGGAAAACTGCAAACTGACAAGAATCCCAATAAAGCAACATTTCGAGTAAAGCGAGAGTTCGTTATAAGGAGGGTTTGTGTGTTTTTCGCCGGTGCCTGGCGTACGTCGCAATCGTTGATACATGAAAGTGCACCACTACCGATAAACGCTTTCACTCTTTCCTTCGCGTCTAGAAGCACTGCGAAAGCTTTAGTTATCGCCAGCACGGAGCGGTACTGCGTGTCTGCTCGTCGCTGTAGATACGTCTTCTCTTTCTGCTTTGCTTTTGTGGCTTGCTTTTTACAGTGGGTATCGAATGCGTTCATTGCTGCAACTGAAGGAAAGCCGGCCAATAGCCGCTACATGGCCTTAGTGACGTCATTCTAGCGGTGGAAGAACGCCAAGACCGGGAAAGAGAGACAAAAAAAATGAGCAGGTTTCCAAGTTATCTGGTGGGCGTAGAGCAGTAATTTTTGGCTGAGGTACTTAGCGACCCCCTATTCCAAGTATTGGTTGACTACGTTCTGCACGCATTTGGGATTTCGAAAAAAAAAGTTGAGAAGTGTTGCAGGGCCGCTTGAAATGCGACGAATTAAATAAGCGGTACACGATAAACGCGTAAGGCGGACCTCAGTGTCTTGTTCTTCATCCGTCTAAAACAAGACAACGTCACCAACCTGCGTGCTGAACCCAAGCTGATCCTTGTCCTTGAACCCGTGATAACAAGAAAAGCGATGGGGATAATGTTCGCACTCCCCTGCGCACACAGCCGTGACTTGCAGAGCAGAAAACAATACACGGCCAGCCATGCAGTGTATACGCGGCTCAGCGGAGCGCTACAAAGCCGCTTTAACGAGAGCAGTAAATTGTACCTTACCACCTCAGCCGTGTACTTGCATACACAGCGCACCGCAAAACAGTATCGTTATTAGAAAAAAAAAACGCTTTTGCAGCTTTCCTCTTCTGAAGGCAGTAGTAAGTGTTGTTGTCCTGACTAATCCCGTTCACATAATACAGATCAGCATGAACACGAAGCAGTGAAATCAGCGCTGTCACCACCTCGACTGTTCAATACCAACAAAACTTGTACATAAGTATAACGTCGCACCCATACCCCGAAATCGAGCCTTGTGATGTTCTGCATGACCCAAACTTCACAAGATTAATGCGTTAAACGGATTCAGCATTTGAATATTTTATTTTCTGCGTCATTTTTAAGCTACCCTAATGCGTTTGAAATTATCATCATCCCTCAGCTTTGTCCGACCTTGATTCAAGCTATTTTTACGAACGCAAAGATGCTGAGAACCAATAAAAATCAGCAGGGCAGAGCCACCCTTATTTAGAGGTCTGGAAGTTCCTGACAGCCCAGCCGGCCGGCCGTGAAAGCTTATAGGAAACTTCGATCTTCTCGCTTACAGCGAGCCACAGAACAAAAATAGCTGGTGGTAACACTAAGAGACAAAGAAAACAGCAGCGTCGAACAAACTCGTGTAGAAGATATCCTAGTTCAAATTAGGCGAAAGAAGTGGATGATGTAATCGGATTGAGGAACAACAAATGTACCACCCACTGAACGAAAATGGTTGCCAAGGGATGGACATCGAAATACGGGAGGACCACGGATTCCATGGAGGCATGAACTAAGATCGCATCCGGCGCAAAAGAAAGGACTCGACAAACTCGCGACAGAAGCGGATGAAACGCATAGATGCCCTTGTCCTGCAGAGGACTCGAACATGATGATGATGATGACTACAAAAAATGCAAAGAAACAGCGAAAAATATTTAGCGTATTTTCGCCAAGAAACTGGCGTATTTGTGTGTTGAATAGAGTACAAAACAGCAACGTTTAGTGTCGATAACCGGTGACAGTAGCTATAAGCAGCCGCAACACGACGACAATATGGACAGAACGTGTTAACGAGCCGCCTTCCGAATTTTTCTGTAAAGGAACAGGCGTAGTAATAGCTGCAAGTATGGCATGTTACCATGGGGAAAAATGTTCTCGGGCCGTGAAAGTTATCTATCGTCAAAAATCTTGACTGGCGCGGCGTCACTTCAGTCAAGCTGCAGGGTGTTGCATTCGGGAAGGCGTACCCGAGCCGAGCTCCGTCGCCTCCAGCATGCGTGTGGTAGCGTGGTGAAGCAAGCGGCCAGCCAATGTTGCTGCCTTGAAGATGACGACAAGAAGCTGCAGGCAAACTTAACTCGTTTACTGCATGGCGAGGGATGAGCCGAAGCCAGACAAGAACAGTGTCCCGACGGGTGAGAATACAGTACTAGACTCGAGCAGAATGACAGCATTGATTCACTGCTCCAACAAAAATGAACTCCAGCGCTTAGGGGCTCCTACTTGTACCCAAAACGCTAACGGTCAAACAAGCGTTCCCTCTAGTTTTTGCACACGGCGCGACATGGTACGGACACACACAACGCTCTTTCCAGAGTTCGTGAGGGGTCGGCAGCACCGTAGCAGTGGTGCACGCAGAGTCCGAGAGAGGGCCTGTTAAGAACGCTTTCTCTGCGAGCACAAACGTAGTGCAAGGTAGTCAACTTTACAAAGACACGAGGAGTAGGTTATACAATAACATATTGCGACGGCAATTTCGTCTTAGTATTGACATCACATCGCCGCAATGCAACTCCTAGAAACCTCATCCCCCCCCCGGAACGCAATTTCCCATGTCCGATATATATATACACGCACACGCAGCGCGCACATATAGGTCCTACGAAGTGAACGAGTGCGCGCATGTCTCCTCCACGCTGTCCAAACGCGACTTTCGTTCGCACACATTAGGCATTGTTTCCGCATCACTCCCTCTTCCTACCCCGTCGCAACGCACGGCTGAAGCACAATACGCGGCCGTTTACTCCTGCGGGCTGCCGGAACTTCGCTGCCGTGACTTGCGTGCGAGCCGTGGCGGCGGCCGTCGCGGATTCGCGTGCGCGCTCTCTTCCTCGACGTTCGGTTTCGACGTCCAACTGCGGAACAAGCGCCAACCTTTTGTTCTCCGTGCGCGCTTTCCTCTCTCGGCAATGTTTGTTCCCTTAACTTCTTTTGCATCCCAATGGCTTTTCCACGGTATGGTCGTCCCGGAGACACACAAGTGCGGTCGAGCGGTCTATACGGGAAGAACCTGCAGCTCGGGGCCTTTCTGCTGCGCTAACGATTAGTCGGTATAAAGGACACAAACGCGACCCCCCGCCCCCCCTTTCCCCCTGCATTGAAAAGTGCGGTGCTCAATAGCTGCCTTTATACTAATGTGGTTTACGGAGGCTGCATCTACGTAACCGCCCACATGTAATTGTTATGAAGAAAGAAAAGCTGTTTACGTTTTCAACTTTCGCAGCGAAAGATCTCTTACTCAAGATGCAAACCCACAAAACGCGGCTCGTTCCGTAAATATGACCTCGAAGCTCAGCCAAGGTCAAGCCAGCGCGCCGCGCGGTTGCGCAGTGAAAGCGTCTAATTGCGGTGACGGGGATAAGGGGCAAGGGTAAGGGCGCGCCATTAGAAAATATGCGCGTTCACAGTTGCTAGGCTAACTCCGGCTTTAGTCAGCACGTTGCACGTGCACTGCGTGTTAGCGGCCGAACAGCGTCTGCATGTTGCCTGTGGTGCAATTGTAAATTCGGTAGTTTCGGCTACAAGAGCGACTGTCCGGCAGCGGCTTCGCCACAGGCAAGCCATCACTCGACAAGAAGTGAAGTGAAATGAAGTGAATGTTTAGTTCAGACAACCGGTAAAAATTACAAGGGAGATGTTACGGAACATCTCCCTTGGTTTTGCTTTAACTTGGTTTAACCGTGTTTAACCCAACCACCGCAATGTTTCTTTTTTTTAACAGCAGAGCTGTTTGAGCTTGAGCTTGGTCCGCCTGCGTTCGCCAATACAAAGAAAAAAATATTGAGCGCACGTGAGCGTGCGCCTCGTGGGGTGCTCCAGGCGTCGGCAAGCTCGACCATCGAAAACACTCTGCCCAGCATTCGTGGCGTGATTTCTCGAGTGCTAATCTCCTCGCCAGTTCACATGCGTTTGCACCTGAAGTCGCGGAGCAAGGACGTCGAGTTCATGGAACTTTGAAGGCCCTTCGAACTGAGAACGAGCAGATGAAGCAGAAAATTAAAAGCCGAGAGCAAATTAACAGGGATATTCAAGAGAAGATGAATCAACTAATCTCAATGCAGCAGCGCTCCCAGCAAGCACCTCCAACCCCTGCCCCGATTCCTACACCAACGGCAATAACGGCTAGTACCTCGCAATGAGGCAGTGAGCCGACTAACAAGAAAAGGGCGATGGAACTCTCTTCGACGCTAAAGGAAAAGAAATGGCAACCACGACAGGACAAGTTTGAGACGCGTTTCGCAGCTCTTGGGGATAGATTCGAAGCATTTGCTAAGGAGACTACTGATCATTTCCAACAGATTCAGACTGTGCTGCTACGGATGCAAGACCAGCTTAACACTCTTGTTCCTCCTCAAGAGTCCCGTCTCGAGCACGCAGCACCACCACCTATGATACTTTCGGTGCCTACAACCCTAGGGCAGCAGACAATGCCTTTACCCCAAGTTCCACCCCCTACATGTGAAATACCCATCCTGGCCACCACAGTAAAATATCTCCTCATTTGGCAGTGGAATTGCAATGGTTACCCAAGTAAGAAAGCACTCCTGCAACAGCACCTCGCAACGCTTGACCGCAAACCGGACATTGTAATGGTACAGGAAACGCATAGCGAAATTACACCCAAGCTCTCTGGCTACCGCACGCACGCTAGCCCACCTAGTGCAAGAGCGGAAGCACGAGGAGTTGGACGCGAAACTTCATCTTTGTCCGTAAAGGCATCCCGTTTGTCGAACATGAACTCTTAGAACGCAGCACTATCGAACATTGTGCTATAGAGGTCATCACCGGGAAGAAACAACGCACAAGCACTTTCCTCATAACACTGTATAGTAACCCTAAGCACCGGCAGCAACGTTTTCGCGCACTGTTACACAAGGCATCGAGGCTCGCAAACGACAACACACTCATCATCGGCGGAGACTTCAACGCTCCACATCAAGACTGGGGCTATCCAACGTCTACACCCAAAGGCCAGTTACCTCATAGAGGGTGGAACTGAAGTCGGTCTCCATATGATCACGGACCCAACCGATCCCACTCGATGTGGCACTTCGATCTCAAGAGACACGACCACTGACCTAACACTTGTCAGTGCGCCGCACACTCAGCGACCTATCCTATGGGGAAACACCCATGAGGACTTAGGCAGTGATCTTATGTCCTCGAAATCACCTGTTCCCTCTCTGAAAAGACGCCGGAGTCCATAAACACACCATATGAATTGGACAGCTTTCCGGAAATCTCTACCCACAGAAAGAATGGAAATAGATGACATTGAGGCTTGGGCGGCTGCTGTAGTCCAAACGACCAAGGAAGTCACGCAAGAAATAGAGACTGCGGACGATATCCCCCAACTGGATAGTCACCTGGCGCACTTATTGGAAGCTAAGAAATCCATCAAGGCTAGATGGCAGAAGCAACGTCTGAACCGTCGCCTCCGAAAAAAGGTGGCAACTCTCAATCGACACATCGAAGCCCACTGTAAGGTGTTATGTGCGCAACAGTGGCACGAGCTGTGTGCGGAGGCAGACGGGCAACTTCTAAGAGTAAGACTTGAAACTTGCTCCGGCATCTTTTCGATAACACCAAGACGAAGAGCCATCATCACAGCACGTTGCAACGTATTTTCCATAGAGCATTGGTGGCCATGGGGAAAAGCGAAGTAGAGAGAAGCCTGGACAAAAAGTACTTACCCGTAACACCCACCGACGACCACCCGGAATACGCCGGAATGGATAACGCCGACCTAGACCGAGACATCGAAACAAATTACTAACCCTGAACTGTAAGTCGGCAGCCGGTCCTGACCGTGTATCGAACAAGGCACTCAAAAATCTCAACGATTCTGCAATTGACGCCCTTACGAGATACTTCAACGTTTGCTGGAGCACAGGCCGACTTCCTCGCCAATGGAAGACTGCTAGGACCATCCAGAACCCGAAACCGGGAAAGCCGCCCAGCATCGAGCACCTACGCCCCATTTTCCTTACCTCATGTATTGGCAAGGTCTTCGAACATATTCTTATGAACCGCTGGCAACGGTATCTAGAGGACAACGCACTCTACCCTAACACAATGGTGGGATTCCGTGAAAAGCTCAGCACCCAGGACGCCATGCTATTCCTCAAGCGGAAAATTGTGGACAACACCACTACCCGGGATAAACGAGCAATTCTCGGACTCGATATATACAAAATGCTTTCGACAAAGTGCAGCATTCTGCGATCCTACAACAAGTGACCAACCTCAACATGGGTCAACGATCCTACAACTACATCAGAGATTTCCTCACGGGAAGATACCCCCAGATCTGTGCGGGCCAAACTAGAGTTACCGGAGAAACAACTGGGCAGTGTGGTAACACCGCAAGGCCCCGTTATCTCTCCGCTACTCTTTAATCTAGTCATGATCGGCGTAGCCAACCGCCCAGAACAAGACGTCCGGCACACCATATACGCTGACAATGTTACCCTAGGGTGACAGGAGGTAGTGATGGTCACATTGAAGAAACGCTACAGGAAGCTGTCAATGTGACAGAGCAACTGGACGGTACGGGCCTCACATGCTACCCGTCCAAGTCTGAGCTACTGATCATCCCACCTTCCGGTCGACGTAAAAAGGACTATACACACAACATCCAAGTGCATACGAAAGAAGGGCAACTTATTCCTGAAGTGTCCAAGATCAGGATACTAGGAATGCTCCTTGAACGAGGTTGTGGCAACGGAGCAACGGTGACCAAGATTGCGGCCAAGGCAGTCTCCACGTCACAACTGATCGGCGTGTTTCTAATAGAAGAGCAGGCATGAAGGAGAAGAGTCTCCTACGCCTCATTCAATCCTTTGCTATCAGCCATATTGCCTATGTTGCTGCCTTTCACAACTGGCGCAAACAAGAGCAAGACCGCATCAATGCTACTATCCGTAAAGTCTACAAGATCGCATTGGGTGCGATCACCAAAGTGCGAGCACCGAATGGCTTCTTCCTCCAGGGGTACACAACACCCTAGATGAAATAGTTGAAGCACAACGCGTCGCTCAACTTGAACGACTGTCTGCAACACGAACTGGACGTTATATACTACAAAGAGCCGGCCTAACACCTTCAAGCGACCAAGAGTTCATGAACGGAAGTCCACCAGATACACTTCGACAGCACCTCGTCGTATCACCACTACCTTGCAACATGCATCCTAAGCATAATCGGGAACGACGACTCGCCAGGGCCAAAACCTTGATCGACCTCCGTGGACGGGACAACGGAGCAGTTTATGTCGATGCAGCCAATCTGCAGCAAAACATATAAGTTGCCGCAACGATGCCTGCCACTACGGGAGTACCTCAATCAGCAGCCAGCATCCGAGTATCTACAATTACCCAGGCAGAAGAAGTCGCCATCGCCTTGGGCATCACAGATCCCCAGTGTACAACGGTCCTCAGCGACTCCAAGATTGCAATCCTCCACTACACCAGAAACACTGTGTGTGCGGAAGCTGCTCGTATCCTTCGCGGTGTGCGAGCCAATGACCGTGCCATCTACATCAAATGGTTTCCTGCCCACATGGGACATGATGTCTCGGGGAAGGGCAACCCTGAGACAGTCCACCTTGCAGCGCGAGATGTAGCTTGCAGCACGGCAGGGAACGGCTGCACTGACACCTCGGAGTTATACGACACGGGCAAGGCACCCCTGTTAGCCTAGTGAAATTGTACAATGGTACCGCAACAGTAGAAGATCTATGCCTCCCGCACACCCGGGTCTAACCCGTACGGCAGCGGTCCTCTTTCGTCAACTAAAAACTCACTCTGTTCTAACCCCAGCCCTTGCCCGGTACGTATGCCGCGAGGTGTACGCCACGGACATCTGTCGTCTATGCCAAGAAGCACAAGCTACCCTGGAACATCTACTATGGAACTGCCAGCCTCCTACTAGCACCACTACGACGTTCCCACCACAGTGTGAAGCCGCGATGAGAAGCGAAGACTACGAAACCCAAGCCCGGGCCCCTAGACTACTCAACAACGCGCTAGACCAACAGAGGCCGGCTCGCTGTCCAGAGGGGATTACCCAGTGGCACCGCCCAGAATAATACTGGACACCACCGGTACTTGGGTTTGACAGTGCCTGGGAGCACTACATCCCCCTCACCGGGCGGCTGAGCCCTGGTCACTCTACGCCCCTAATAGGGTAGCAGCCTCCCCTTGACTCGCTCTTGGGTGCTCTAATGAAGTTCTTACTCGAGTTCGCGCTACAGGCGCCGCGCGTGCTAGCGCGGCCCACTTTGGGGGAGATGTGAAAGCGTGCGGACACCTTAAAACTACCGGGGCCTGCCAGTCATGGAGAACTTTCAGCGGCCATGTGATGTGCAACAGTTGGGTCTCCGACGAAGGGACAGGGGTCGCCAGCTCTGCTGTTTCTCCAGCCTTGAACACTAGTGCAAGCTGCGCCTTAGCTTTTTTTTTTTTTCGTCTAGGGAGTATTTAAAAGCCCGGCCGCACTAAGGGCGTCATAATTGGCGCACTCGATAGGATGATCCAGCTGCCCATGCGCCACGACAGCTCACAGTGACCGCTGAAACTGGTCAAGGCCTCAAGAATGGCTGCAAACGAGAGAAGCGCGGACGCTTGCACACACGTTTTGCAGTTAATGTACAGATTTTGTGTACACCACCAACAACGTTCACACCAAGCGATGTTCCACATTCATCCCCAGCTGTCTCGCTCAAAAGAGCCGACCATGCACTCAGAACCTATAGTGATACCAGAGAAGCCACACTTCGCACACAGCCAGGAATCTACTTTGATATTAACACAACGAAGAAGCTTTGCAGAACTATGAATATCTTTTGTGCAATTCGTTGTCCAATGTTACTGCCAGTCCATTTCAATGGAATAGTTTCCATGTCACTGGAGCCTGGTAGAGCACAGTTCTAAACTTGAAGCTAAGCGCACACAGCTATCTTTCTCCCTCAATATTAGCTGTGCGAAAATTCATTGCGCCAGCCTGAATAACTCAAGAGTAATCAATTCTGAAAGAACTGCGATCAGCCGGAAAGTTGCACCAGAAACAGATTTTTTTTTACGTATACCTTTTTTTTTTTTTACCAATCAAGCGCACGCTTGCGCGCGCTGTAGTAACAGGTTTCGGTCAAGCCTTGTCGTATGCGGTCACACCTCGTTCCGTATATCAAGATGGGCACACGAGCAATAAAGGCTGTCTTGGCTGATGAAGAGCGCCTCCAGTGATGCGTGAACAGTGGCAGTATAACCTGAGGCAAAGTTTCGATTTCTTTTTTTCTTGACACTGACCTGGATTCGAGGGAAACATTCTCTCGTTCTTTTTTTTTTTTTATGACCAACAAACACCGTGGCCTGAAATCATGCAGAGCCCCTACGCGTAAATTATAGCCTCCACATCTGGGTTAAGCACTGCAGTGCCAAGAACCTATACGCAATGGTTGTTGGTTGTTATTGACATGCCTGATGGTTAAACAATGCCACAACGCCGCACGACCAACGCTTCACGAACAAAGGAATGACCTCCGTGAATGTTCGTGTATTCACTGAAATAATGAAGAAAAAAACATGCTAAAAATCACTGCAGAACACATTTTGGGGCTTACATGTGTGTGCCCGCAAAAGGCTCTGCGCACGGCATTCAAGAAGCTAAGCTGAACTTCGAATACAGTTGGCTGCGATTAGTGGCATTAGCGAAGAGCGCTAACTGGTTTAACTAGTGCACAGAAGATGCATCGGTTATCGGGCAACAAAATCTTCACCACACCGGTGCATACCTTAGAGTTGTTACGTTTATATGGCGACAGCTTGCTTTGCAACACGTGATAGCAGGTATACTCATATCTACAGAGGTAGAGCTTTTACGACGAAATACACGCACCAAAATTTCTACGCGAGTACATGCCTCCACGTTACGAACACACATTTAGTATATATCACGAACATACATTTAATATCTATTTACACCAGCCTCACGCCCACAACAACTCCACAGGGCATTTAAAAAATTACAGTGGACGAATGTAGCCCGTGCGAACTTTTGGCGACCGTCCGCCAAGTATCGTGAGACGCGGATGGCCACGAGATGCGGGGCATGCTGCAGTCCAGCACGTGCGCGCTACATCGTGCGCTTCTGTATCTTTATTAAAGACGATAGTCTTGCTTGGGCTACTTAGACGCAGAAATTTTGGTCTGTCTGTCGAAAAAAGAGTTTATTAAAGCTAGTTACAGCTAGGACCCACTGTACTTAGCTACTGCACGGGTCGACAAAGCACAGGATATACGTAATGTGTCTGTCTGTCTGTGACTCGATTCAGCCAGCCGGCCAAAGTGCAACAGAATGTGCTCTATAGTCTTATATGCCCACAGGCAAATCTAAACGTCGAAGTCCGGTGTTATTGTTCATACTTGTCAACGTTGTGCAACAAGAACAAGACATTACGCAAATATAAGGCACAAAATCAATACATGAGTTATATTTGCGGTGTTCCTTCACTAAAAATTCACGGATGCTTGGTTTACGCGACAGCAAATTAAATACTACATCAACTGCAGAAACCGTCGCCTGCTGTTGCCCGCGCTCCTGGCGGCATTTAACAAATAATACCGCAACAGCAACAAAAGCTTCCACTAGATAGGATCCGCGTTCCGCTTGGAACACTCGTGGAGTAGGGCAACGCAGTTCTGTTAAACCTTGATTCACGCGCGTCTCCGCCGTACGGCAGCGCCTGACATCGAGGCACTCGACTTGGTGACAGTGGACACGGTAAATTTATACTGACTTGAGCAAACCTCAAGCGTGTTATCTTGGGAGGAATGAGGACGGGAGAGATGATTCACAAGGTTTTAAGCAAGATGCTTCAACCAAAAGCGCCTATCGTAAAGGCAAGACTCTAACCGCGCCCCAATATCGCCCATGCCTAAACAAAGTCCCGCTTCGAATTTGGGCGAAAAGTCGCCCAAAAGTTTTGTACACACATCAAAAGCACATTTAATATCAAAATTTTATGAATAAATGAAAATCCACCTGGTAGTACGGCAACAGGCAACGATCAGAAAAACTACATCACCTGGGCTATGTGACACGGGTAGTGGAGGGCTTGTACACACGAAAATTTTCATCTTTCCCCTCCATAAAAAAAAATCCTCCGTCGCATGCCCCCGCGCGAGGGACACGAGTAATGCAGAGCATAGTGGGGTTCCGTGGTGTTGGTGTTGGTTCTGTGTCGGTTTTGTGGCGCAGTGGGAAGAGCAGCATGTACCTCGCGTTCCGCCCCCAGGTAGTGAATGCGTTGTATCAGCAGCTTCTTGACGTAGTTTGAATGAGTCAAGGATATAAGGCGCGTTCGTAGCCTTCCATTCTGTGTCGGCTTTGTGGCGCAAGGGGTACAGTGGGTAGAGCACCATGTACCTTGCGTTCCGCCCGCAGAGTCATGGGATCGAAACCTGGCGCCGGTAAGTATTATTTTAAGTGCGAATGCACTTTATAGAGCGACCCCAACCATCCACCGCCGGGGGCGGCGGCGGCGGCGGGGGCCGCAGTGCTCCTCTATATTTAAACAAGAAACAGCATCCGGCGCCAGTTTCGATCCGAGGACTTTGCGGCCGCAGCGCGACGCTCTACCGACCAAGCCACGGACGCTTTTTTTTTTTTTTTTTTTATTGCCTGCTTGGCGACAACACACAACGCACTGCACAGTACACAAATTAGTAGCTCCAGCCACCAGTCGGCTGATGGGGTGGTTTAAAACATCTTAAACTGCGCTAGAACATCCAGAATGGGTAACCACTCAGGTTCTTCCGGCATGACTCTTACACTTCTCTTATATAAGCAACGCTTTCAATGAAGTACTCCCGCACCGTGCGAGCATCCTCTTCAGCATTTTGAACTGCCACTCGAGTTTTCCACATACAATGCATACTAAGTGCCATGAACATATCATAGGGCACGCCTCCATCATTGTTTACGGGCAAAAAGCGAATGCCATAAGGCGTTAATGGTAAGTCTTTTTTCAAGGTTCGTTGGAGGATGTCCCAGTGAAACACCGCGTCCCAACAGTCCAGAAAGATGTGCTCAATTGTTTCCAGCTTTTGGCATAATCGACAGTTAAGTGTCCATGGGTGTACATATAGTCCTTTTTCCTGCAGCCAGGGTTTTACCGGTAGCGTGCCGCTATGAAGTTTGAAGAAGAAAGATTTAACGGATGAACGTACTGGCATTCGTTTCACTCTTTTAGAACATCTTTTCCTGAACCTACTGCATACAACTGACGATAAACCGGTACAGGTAGACACACATCAATCATATCTTTGTATAAACTCTTCCGTGGTACACTACTCAAATACTCCGAGGAAAACCTAACCCTCAAAATCCTAAAAGCATCCACGACTTCGCGCAAGAACCCACGCACACGTACACATCGCATTTCAGAAGTTGAAACTACATAGTCTGGAATAACATCACGTAGTCGGACTTGTACCACAGTACGTAGAAAGCAATCTCTCTGATCTCTCAGAAACATAAACCGAGAAACTATTTGACGGATAAACAAATGTGCCAGTCCCAATCCACCACTTTTCACCGAGCGAAACAAATTAGTTCGACTCATGCGCTCCCAACTTGAGCCCCACAAAAACACCGCGAACACTCTGTGCAGCTTTTGTATGTTCCTTCTTGACATACAAATCGCCTGAAGGACGTACCATACCTTGGCAACGGCAAACACATTACATACTGATGCACGGGCAAACATTGACAGATCCCTTCCCCCCCCCCCATTGTGCTAATTTCTCTCTAACTCTATCAGTTTCTCGTCCCAGTACTCGCTAGCGTCCTGATAGTTTTCAAGCGGGATACCCAGGTACCTGGTCGGAGTTGTCGTCCAAGGCATGTTCTCGAAAAACGCTGGCCTACTTTGCCAGTCACCGTGCCAAAATCCTATGCACTTGTTCCAGTTAACTGCACTGGCAGACAACTCGCAAAATCGCTTTAGATCATTTACCACCTCACTCACACTTTTCTTATCACTACAGAAAACAGCGATGTCATCGGCATATGACAAAATTTTAACTTCACTGTAGTGCAAACGGAATCCGTGTATATTTTCATTTTGAAGAATCTTTAAACAAAAGGGCTCAAGATAAATCGCAAACAACAAGGGGCTCAAGGGGCACCCTTGCCTCACCGATGACAGTATATAAACTTTCTCCCACTTTTTTGTTTACAATAACACTAGCTGAGCACTGAGCGTACGACATCTTTACACCTTCGAGGATGACGGATCCTACGTTAACGTGTTCTAACACTGAGAAAAGAATGTTATGCGCAACACGGTCAAAGGCCTTCTGCAAATCAATTTGATCATCGCCACGTGGCCCCTAGAGCGTCGCAACACTCTAATACACTTCTTGCGACATGAATATTGTTAAAAATAGATAGTCCCTGAATTCCACATGTTTGATTGTTTTTATCACTCCTTCTAGCCAAAACCTTCATGAAAATTTTGTAATCAACATTCTTTAAGCTGATTGGCCGATACGACTCTACCGCCAACAGCTTTTCAGGATCATCAGTTTTAGGAATTAACACAATATGGCTTTCCGGAACGAAGGCGGTGTTCTCTTGGATTCATACGCTTCCATTATTACCCTGTACAAAATTACTGCTATTCTTCTTTGAAGAACTTGTAAAACTCGGCTCCCAATCCATCTGGCCCCGGCGACTTCCCTGTGGATAATTCGTCGATGGCTTTATTTATCTCCTGCAAACTGATCGGCGCGTCCATGCTTGCTCTGTCATCATCACTTAACTTTGGCATTGACGGCAAGAAAGTTTCCTCGTAATCTTTACTACCTTGCTTTTTACTTCCCAGCAGTTCCTTATAATGCTAAAAAAATGCGCGCTCAATGACTTCAGAGTCTCTAGAAACCACTTATTGTATCGAATTTTAATCTCATTCCTCTGCGCATAACCCTTTTCGTCACTCAAGGAACGTTTGGTTGGCGTTTCGCCCAACCAGAGGCGCTCTGCGCGTGCGCGCACTATGGCACCCCTGTACTTCTCGATGTCGATGACCTCCAGCTTATTTTTAACCTGTCTTATTTCTTTTGTAAAAGTTCCAGGCTGTTGAGCCTCAACCCCTAGCAAGAAGTGCAATTGACCTTGTAATTGTTTTTCCTCCTGCTTTTCTTTATGACGCATCATGGACGACCTTTCTATCGCACTTATCTTAACGTCACTTTTTAGCTGTTCCCAGACAGTGATAAGTGAACCGCTTTCTGTTCCGATTGCCTGCTCTAATCTCTTCTTTACACCAGTTGTGAATGGTTCATCATTTAGTAGTTTGACATTGAATTTCCAGGTATCCCAGTTAAAGCGAGTTTTCCTATGCTTCTGACCTATTGTAAACGTCACCATGCTGTGGTCGCTGAAGGACACGGTTTCACGTTGTAGGCCTCGCACAGAGGAACAAGACCCAGTGATACGTAAACTCTGTCCAATCTTGCATGACTTTCACGTTGAAAGTGTGTATACTGTGGTACATTCATGTTCGAAAGAACACACGCCACGTCCTCCAGTCCATACTCATGCACTAGGCTATTTAAAACCACCGCACTCGAATCCTGTGTCGGTGGTCTTCTTGTTCTATCAACGCTCGAACAAACGCAGTTGAAATCGCCAAGAAATATTACGTGCCTTCGCAGTTTAAATACACTTTCAAACTTTCAAAAAAAGGGCGCCGATCCACTTCCTTATTTGGCGCATACACACAAATCACTCTCCATGCCATTTCCGAGTACAAAAAATCGCATACTATAAAGCGACCGCGTTCGCAAACACTGACACTTTCTTCAAAAATTCCCACAGAATTGCGCAGAAAAAGCGCACACCCAGCCGACGCGCCGACCGAGTGAGACACGCAAACGTTATATCGTGCTCCGAAAGTTTGCACCATCCGGTCCGTTTGCTCCTGACTTTCAATTTTCGTCTCTTGAACGGCGATTATGTCGATATCGTCCTCCAGAAAAAGGCGGTTAAGCTGGTACTGTCTCCTTTTTGACGACAGGCCCCTGACGTTAATTGTTGCCACCTTAAGTGCTGAAAGGAGATTCGCTGCCATACACGTTAACGAGCGTGTGGACAGGATGGTGCTTTCATACGTGCCAGGAAGAGTAGCGAACCGGTATAGTCGGCCAAGTGCACTGTCTAAATGTTATAGAAGCTGTCATGTGCCCCATACCAATTTATGGCACATGTTCCGCCCTCGCCAAAATCCTTACGTAGTCCTGCCCCCACATACACTACAGACAGCACCACGGACGCGAGGCTGATATCAGTGTTAGTGACGCGCCTTATATCTTTAACGCATTCAAACTACGTCGTCAGCGGCGTGCGTTGGCGACTCAGCGGCGTTATAGCGGCTTGATAACTGCGTGGTGTACACGTGATACTACAAACCCGATGGAAGAGATGGAAGAGAAGGCGGCGAGGCGGTGGGCTGCGGGGGCCGAGCGCAAGCGCCGCAAGCGGGCCGACAACCGTGCATTCGCACTTTCACATTCTCCCCCCTCGGGGAAATGCGGGGGAATTTTTTTTATATAGTGTAGGGGGAGGGGTGCGGACCTGTTGTTGAGAGCGAGGAGGGTAGCGTGATGCGGGAGAGGAGGAGTGGGGGAGAGGGCGCGCCTGCGCGCTGAGCTGTTGCGGACGGACATCGGACGCTACATGTGAGTTAAAGAAATGCTCTGCATTTAAAAAGCAAGCCGCAACGGGGATCGGAAGCACCTTCGCCATGAGTCCTCACAAACCCCAGTAGACACAAGATGGCAAAAAAGGAGCAACGTCCAGGTCAAAAACAGCACCGATCAAGGTAAGTACATCACTCAGCGACAACACTTGGTCCATACAGAACACAAGATTTAAACCGAAAAAAAAATCCTCACCTGGTTCAAAACTTTTAGGTCAATCTCAGCCTTTTGCCAAAGCAAACTTAACATGAAGAATACTTTCTAGTGTTTCGTTAGACGTGCTGTTTTAGGTCACTTTTTGGCAAAGACACTTCAATGAAAACACGTTCGACGGTGGCATTTGATATCGACAAAGGTAAAAGTAAGACGACAAGCACAGACAGGAGAGGAAACATCAAATTTTCTGCGCGTTTTCTGGCACTCTACGTTTTTCTAGAATTTAGAATTTTATCACGCATATGTCTGACAGGCCATCAACATTTGCTTGCAGGAGGTGATATTCAGAAAGCGATATTCATACAGGGGAAAAAGTGATTATCTCTTTTCGTGTATTGCCAAATCAACAAACCCAGTGTCGTGAAATAGGCTTCATGCATACAGACACAACCGAGTTGCGGTTTTGAGAAAATTATAATTCCAAGTTGTAATAATCCAAGATGTTAAAGCGGAGTCGGTGAATCAAATATCAGTAGGGACGCCTCAAACGTGAACACTTGGGCTTGAAATATTGCCTGAATTCGGTGCACGCGTGCACGAACCTAAAACTCGCCCGAAACCCGCCCAACCACCAAAAAAGATTTTTCTAGCCATACGGAAGCGAAAGTCGCCCAATTTGGCGCTTTCTCGCCCAATCTGGTAACCCTGGAGAGGAACAGCATGAGAGGCGAGCGGGAAAGAGAAGGGAGGCGTTAACTTGGCAGGGGTGCCAGTCGACTATCGTCTTTCGACGACAGTTGCAGCAAAGTGAGAAGATACGCGGCCAATTTTTTTTTTGTGTTCTCGACTTGTGGAATGTCGGTCCGCGTCCTTTCTCGGTGGCCTTTGTCGGGCGACTTTACATAAAACATTGACACTTCTACGACAACCGTGAAATAGCGGTTCGGTGCGCGCGGTCGTCGCAACCGCGGCTCCACTTACAAGAATTCGGAAATTGCGCCCTATGTAGAGGAAGAGCTCGCGTATATTTGACCGTTTATATACATTTTTTTTCCCCGATAAGGTAGCGCGTTCACTGCCGAGAGTTACTTGATTCCATACCTCCTTTCCAGCGTCCGATACGAGCGACCTTTCGCTTCCTCTTACAACAAACGGTTTGCTTCGTGCTCGCAAAACGATGGATGTACGGTTCCTTCGATCCGCGAGTCCACATAGTTCGATACAGTACACGGGCGGCCCAGGACCGCTGTTAGCAAAAAGTCTATGCGAAAAAAAAAAAAATGAAGAGCTGCTCCGGAGCACCACTTTCGGCCAGTACAAAATGGCAAATCGAAGAAACCTGCAGACAGCATTCGGCGGACCTGCACTTTTTTTTCCCGCTTCATTATTCTCTCACAGACGCTGCCCACGTTATTACGCATGCATCCACGCCCACTGCCATACATAATTATTTTTTTGCAGGTCGCCGTAGCATTTTCCTAATGTCGATCTTCTTTTCTTCACCTACTTTCCCCTTCTCATTTGTTTCACCGCAAGCTAGTGTCACGGCTTAAGTTCCTGCTTCCTGAAGCGGCCACTTGAAAAACAATTTTCAGGGCGGGGAACGGAAAATGTTACACAGTGTACAAGCCCCTTACCCGCATAGGCCTAATTTGTCACCGCCTAGAGACCAATTCCCACATAGCTACAAAACCCTATAGAGCGCACGCACACACCCGGTCTCAAGCTGTCCCCACCTACATGCATCTTTCGATATTTTTCCCAGTCCATATCTTTGGGGCGGTTGTATACGAGGCTCGGCCCCAACGGCGTACGGGTCGATCGCAGGAAACAAAGAATATGCGCGACAGAAGTAGCGCGCCACCGTTTTTTACCGCAGCAGCATTCACACGCTGAACGCAATGTTTGCACTGAGGAGATTAATGGCTCCGCTGAATGGAAACAAAAGCCAATTTTAGCCACGGAGTACGCGACGTTCGAGAAACAGGCCACCGCACTGGAATTTGGGACATTAGTTGTAGGCAATTGCTCATAACCGCCGTCCCAAATCGAGCCCTTCCAGTGTTACTCCGGACTCACTTTTAGGCGTGTCATCGGAGATGGAGTGTTTCTGTCGTGGCCGTGGGAACGGGGCACTGCGTTCAGAGAGGAGCCAAGGCTTTATGGTAGCTACGCCCATGGCGCAAGCCGATCTCGGCCGCCGTCGCTGGCGTTTAGGTTAATTAGAGTTCCTTTCTTAGCTTTCTTCTCTTTTTTTGCGGTAGTACACCCGGCGGTCCCACAACGTCCCAGTTTAAAGCATACCAGTTCGTTGCACGAGAAGTAAAAAAAAATCAAATTAAAATTCGGACTGTTTTACGCGCCGATGTTACATCGAGTTTTACGCACCAAGTGGAGGGCTCGAGATTAAATTTCGACAAGCGGGGATCTTAAACACGCGGTTAAATTAGACGCACGGGCGTCTTGGCTTTCAGCGTCTACCTTAAAAGCGGCCGCCGCGGCCGGGAACGAACCCGCATCCTTGAGCTCAGCAGTGCAATGCCTTAGCCATTGAGCCACCGCGGCGGGGTTACACGAGAGACGCAGAAAACAACGTGAAATCAATTTTACGAATCGATTTTTTTTTTTTTTCAGATCTACCGAACTTGGATTTTCAAATAGCGAACCCATCGTGCTAAGACTCTTTCTTGTTTTTTAGTAAACGAAACTGCTACAATGAAACCATCGACTTCTAGCGTACAGACGTGTGGCCACGGCCAAATATTGCGTTGAGATTTGGGTTCCAAGTGCTGCGGTCGTGTACGATTGGAAACAAAATTGATAAAGTCGTAAAGAACACAAGCAGCGTAAAGTAAGCGCCGCACACCCGGCCACAGTTGTCGGACTCAGTATTAATTTCAAGTTCAGTAACTCCCTCAAGTATATGGCCACCGCGTTGCGCGTTTTACAGGGGTATCGAAAGATTGGCTCGCTTCTTCGTTGGCCTACAATTTCAGCGGTCAGACTTCGATTGGAACAGATCACATACGGCCCGCGTACAGCGAATTCAGCGCTGGATATAAATTAAGCCGTTATGATTCACACGGAATCCAGAACACTGCGGGGTTTTGCCTTCGAGTGCAGCTGTTGTTTTACCCGCGAAATGCAATATTCGAATGCCACCTTTTTTAAAGCTTCGCAATGGCGAAAAGTAAAATGAAAATTTTGATCGAGTTACAGATTTCCGAACCTCAACAGAATATTTGGTAACTACTTTTTCAGATGTCAACGCTACGGCATCGGCATTCTTTCAATACTATTAAACGCGTACACCCGGCCCGTTTGAAGCAGGTTTTACTGTTACACACGAATGTAGTGATGGGAACACATTTTTCTTAAGGGAAGTACGGGCATTGTAGCATCGACGTATGAAGGCGCAGCGCTATATTGAATAGCTCCACAGGACCATATGCATCCCTGCAACACGATATACACCAAGCCCTTTGAAAGTCGGCTTCTGTACTTCACACTGGTGCATTGCCGCAAAGAAGTCTTTCCGGGAAAAGACTTGCGAAAACCGCTCATGCATTAAAACAAAGAAAAGAATGCCCTACCGCCTTTTAAACCTAAGCTTTTTATGCCTCACTGATGGTGTCCCGGCGCACGGCAAAACGCACTGCAAGAAAGCCAACTTTGCGCGAGCGCCTCATGAGAAAAAAAAAAAGCGCTTCCAGTGGTCGGAATCGAACCGGGTCCCTCGCGTTATAAAGTCACGTCTATCCGATTGCGCCGCTCCGACCTTTTTTTTTTCTTATTGTCGCCACTCCGACACGGTCGACACGGAGAGCAATTTTAAATTGAAGCTTCCTACATATTGCGCGAGTGCAAAGTCGTCGATACAAGTGGGAACGAGGAAGTGATGACACCTTCTCGATTCAACAAAGCCCATATCTCTTTAGTAATACGTGTCTCCATTCAACGCGATGGTTAAACGTAGCTACACTCAGCGGTCTCACTCCACTACATTCATTCTTGTTTGACTTCGGCACTTCACCATTTGATTTTCGCGCGCAAAAAGGAAGCTTCGCGTTCAACCATCGTCGCAGGTAGACGAGGAGTGTTTGAAATTTTTTACGCTATCATCATTCCCTATACGCGGCGACAGTGTGACACACCGAGCGTTGCGAACGGCCAGGCGCATTTCCTTGTTGAGGTCACATAGAGATGCTTATACGCTTTTGAGAGTAAACGCGAGGAGACGAACGAAAGTGATTTAGTAACGTGATCGGTTGGCCTATAGTGGTTGTTCCATGGTTTCAAAAGTTGGGCGCAAAGAAAGAACAGGGACGGTGAACACCAGACAAACTCTTCGTCTTCCCTTTGTCTTGTGTTCCACGTGTTGTTTTCACTTCGTCTTGAGTTCACCGTCCTTGTCCTTTTAACGTGATCGTTCGGGATAGTGGGTATGTCACGACTTCGAGAGTTGAACGCAGAAAAGGATAGGACAAGACAACGTGAAGACAAGACACAAGACAAAGTTGGTACAAACAGAAGTCTGTCTCCACTTTGCTTGTGCTCACCATCCCTATCCTTTTCTGCGTTCTACAAGGATGGTGTACACAATACAAGGTGAAGGCAAGGTGTCTCGTCTTCACCGTCCCTGTCTTTTTTTACGCTCAACTCTCGAAGGACGAACGAAAAGGCACACATCCCAATTTGCGCTTTTACGTAGTCTCATTTGGGGCATCTACTGCCAAGGTCCCTCAGAGGCTTTAATTGCAAAGAATCTCCCCCCCGGGTATCTCAGGACGTCGCCTCACTTCCGCCATTCCACACTTCGAAGCCAATGGAAGGGCGAAAACGACGCGCCGGAACGTTCCCGCTGCGTACCTATCGTAGCCCACTTCCCCGGAGACAGGCACGCAAACACACAGACACCGATAGGTGCACGCAGGAACGCGCAAGCGCGTGCACATGCCCGGAAACAGGTTCGTATCGCATCGGCTCGGTCGGCGAAGCGGACGGTCGTCGCGTGTCAACCATGCGCGGGGAAGCTGGCCAGACGAGGCAACGGTAGCTAGCGAGGGGAGGAGGAAGTGAGGGGGAGCGCTCTTTAAGAGGCGTGGCGTAGAGAAAGGCAAACGACTCGGGTTCGTCGACCTCCAAGAGGGCACCGTGCCGCCGCCACCGCCGCCGGTGTGCCCGTGATGCCGTCCGTGGTGACGAGCCCCTTCCTCCCTTCCTGCTCCGCGAAGTGCGTAAAAATACGCGCATTCGCGCTGAATCGCGCCTGATTATAAATATATACGAGGCGCATTTCACTCCTTCCCCAAGACTCGGTCTCCTCAGTGGAACCACTTATGTACAGACGCAGCTGGAGTTGTAAATCTGTCAGTTTGTGGGCCATCATCCGGAACCCCTTTCCCTGCTGGTGGTCAAAATGCGCATACAAAGTACGTCGTTGGAGTAAGCTATAAAGCATTCCTGCTACGCGACCACACTTGCGACCACCACGTCAACGCACGCGAAGGAGAGATAAGTTGGCGCTAGTTGGTTGGTCCCCTATACGCTTACCTTTATCTCGCGATGTTATCTCGCGGAGCCCACTCCGCGAGATAACATGGCTAAGACTTTCCCTTCGCTCTCGACGCCCGGTACCTCCCCTCGGCGGCGAAATCAGCTCATGGCTGTATAAATTCTTGAATAACTGCTAGTGCGACTTCGGCGGTATACGGTTAGTAACAAAAAAAAAACAGTATTTAACCAGGGCAGGGCAGGCAGTTTCTATAGTACCATCAGTTTCCAACCCCGTGTTTCAAGGAATGAGTTGAGCTCTAAAGCGCCGCTAGTTAATATGCATCATGTCTGAGGAGCGCACTCAGGAAAAGTGTATAAATATACCATACATACGGAAAGGAAATCCAGCAGGGGAATAGTTGGGCTTTTTTATTAGTAGTATTAGTGAAGCAAACAATTTAATTTATGTAGAAAAGAAAGTAGAGGAAGACATGCGTCCAGTGTGGGGACAGAACCCATGCCTCCTGATTAGTAAGGCACCTAATGTAACCAACCAGGCCGGCTATTCCACTGTGCCTCCCTTGGCGTCGTGCACTGTTGGCTTTCCTTTCCGTATTCTTCAACAAACCCCTCATTTCTATATATATATATATATATATATATATATATATATATATATATTATATATATATATATATATACAGTGTGTCGAACCGAAAAAAATACCGGTTCGGTTACGGTTCTGGTTCAGGCGAAATCATTTCGTTCCGGTTCAGTTCCGGTTCGACAAAATCACGTACCGAAGCGGTTCGCGAACCGGTTCGGAAGCTTGAACCGGTTCGCGAACCGGTTCGATTAGTTGAATTATCACTGAAATTCGAAAAAAACATTTAGTAGTTTAAAGCGACAGTCAAATCAAAATACAAACAAAAATTCAAAATACTGCTCTTCCGCAAGGGCAGTGGCGCAATGCAAAGCAAACTTTAAACAATTATGAGATATTAGAAAAACAGATAAAGTGGCGACGATTTACCACCTACTTTCTCGCCCAGACTTTATGTTGTCCTAACGACTATTCATAAAGCCACTGTCAAGAGATATGACGGTGGGATATATTTTTTGCCCTTTCCTTTTTTGCAGAAATCGCAATCGTCGCTATGGAATCGCCCATCACGCTAATCTTGAAGCCTCAAATTAAAGCCTGCGTACTGGCGCGTTCAAATACCAGCGCTTAATTCCAATAGCGCACATTTTTTTTTTTATATTTGTAACAAAACAGAAAAATCCTACAACAGGCACATTAATACTACCAATGAATTAGATTATTTGGTCACCCTGAATAATTTAGCTGTCACCTTATCGAATGTGTTAGCTACACTTTTGTTAAAAGTAAGCTTTAGTTCACGCTCAGTCACTGCATTATTGTTCTGACCACTGCAATACCTCTTGCGATAGCTATACCGGATGTGTGCAATACAATCAGTATGCCATCGTACCGCCTGACCCCCGGCCATATTTCCGTGTGCTACATTGCGGAATCTTATAACAGATTATGCTGTTACAAAATGAAAGGGAAATTTGACACGCGGAACACGAGATGGGACTTTGTTGGGTAGACGCTCTTTAATTTGTCCACAGCAGTACTCCCTTCTGGAACGAGTAGCAGTAGAAGTAATGCAGCTAGTTGGGCAGTCAGTACAAGTGCACCTTCGAAAAAAAGGAGACCTGAAAGAGACAAAACTGCATCAGCAGCAAATGGTTTAGCCACTGAGCAGCTCCTGCGGTCACACTTGTCAAGCATTAACAATTTGCAGGTGTCGGACCTTTTAAACGAATTATGAAATGCAAAAAGTCTGCACACATCGGGTGTGGGCTTTCGCTGTTGCGCAGTGGAGCACTCCTGCAGCCTGACTGCTCCAATAAAGTCGCAGCTAGGCAAGAGCAAAGTCGTTTTATATCCCCTGCAAGCTGCCGAGAATGACATTTCGTTTGCTCAGCTTGCACTACTTCGCGCTTCCAGCAGCAACAGACCATTGCTACATTGGTGCTAATTCACCTCCCCTGTCGTTACATAGAGCGTGATAGTGTTCAATTGTTTGGAGGGGAAAGTGCGCCAGCGGGTACGAAGTTAATGGTACGTGAAAGAAAAAAAGGGCCTTAATTGCATTGACTGCGATATCATCAACGGAGGGCCGAACCGTTTCGGTATGAACCGGTAACCGTTATTTATTTTTTCGGTTCAGTTCCGGTTCGGGTTCAGCGTGCTCAAAAAATAACGGTTCGGGTTCGGGTTCAGTTCCGGCAAAAATACCGGTTCAGTTCCGGTTTTCGGTTTGGTTCGGTTCCGGTTCAACACCCTGATATATATATATATATATATTATATATATATATATATATATATATATATATATATATATATATATATAATATATATACACACAGTCGAGTCCACTTATAACAAACAATATTTAACAATATATCGGATACAACAATGGACAGCCGCGGCACCGTCAGCTTTTCATTGTATTCTATGGCAAAATAAACCGCTAATAACAATGCTGTCATGATGCAATATCGGTTATAACAATTAAATGTGGGCACTGGAACCAACCCTGAACGAAACAAAAATTCAAAAATGCTGCAAAAACGCTCCTGCCGACGCAGAAATGACCGAACTTTGGTCGTCGGTGAACGGTGGTGATGGAGACGCGTCGGGACTTGAGCAGTTTTTGCCACGCCGACGACGCAGTAGTAGCAACAAATGAGGACCTCACCGACGAGGCGATCGTCGCTGCGGTCACCGGCGCGGAAGGACGACAGCAGTGACGACGAGGAGGAACCGGAACCCATGCAGGTTGTGTCGCATCAGGAAGCGTTGCAAATGATCGACTCCCTGCGCGATTTTGTGTTTGCCTAAAAACCTTCCGCTCTGGCCACGCGCAGCAGTTGGACGCGTTTGCAAAAAGATGTCAATAAGATGGCCAGTAAGCCAGTCGAAGCTGACTGCTACGGTTTTCTACCTGCCTAAAAAGTGAAAAGTTTCAAGCAACTTCCCCCTCATTAAGTGCTCTTGTTTATCATGTTCCCTCATTAAATGCTCTTGTTTTGTCACGTTTTCTTTGTTATTTTCGGCATAACCCGCTTATAAACAATAATCGGTCATAACAATGATATTTTTCATGGCACCTCAATATGTTATAAGTGGACTCGACCTGTATATGTTGCCCCCCGAGTAGTCCGAGAGTGGCGCTGGCTACCATCCCCAAGTGGCAGGAAAATAAAATACTTAACATTTCTCCCCCACATAAGCAACTGACCAAAGAGGAAGGAGTTATACTTCGCCAGCTTCAAACTAACACCTTTCCCCACAACACGCTCTGGCACAAAATATTCCCCACCCAATTCTCCCCTCAATGCATCTTCTGTCCACATCAGGAACACTATACCACATAGTGTGGGGAATGACCGCAACATCCCAGACCTCCCCTCCCAATCCAACCCTACCCCTTCACAGTGGGCTGCGGCCGCTGACCAGCTCCTACCCCTGCTCCCAGCTTCGGCTGGTGAATAGGGCCCGGAAAGGCGGCTACAGCCAGGGAGTCCTGGACTGAGGACACCCCTCATGGTCCGGAGTGACTGCCACTCAACGGATGGGACAAATAAAGTTTTTTCCTCCTCCTTAACATGAATACCACAGAAAGTGGAGGGGTAAATAGCCCCGAACACCTATCACCTCGCAATGATACTTTGCTCTCAAAAAATTCTTTTATATGCCGATTACCCCAGAATTTTAATCCTTGCTGCGGCATGAACTAAACGGTAACCGGGTCATTGGGGTGCGCAAAAGGCTCCTCCTATAAGGCGAGATGGCAAGGCACGTAACTCGTGGCAGTCGACACAGTTCGCGCGGACTGCTGCGATCGAACAGCATGTGCGGGAGGATTCTCCATTCCCATACACTTGACAATGAGTGCGTTGGTCTGGGGCGACTCGCAACAGTCGTCACCGACGACGGCAGTGCTGATCACGGGAGACCCTGAACCGCCAGCGCGTATAACGAGGGGACAATGACATCGAGCTCGTATACGAGCGTATACAGGCGCGAGAACACACATCCAGCGACACATGTACTCACAAACAGACGTCACGGCGAGGCCTGCAACACCGACAATGGAAAACAAGGGTCTGGCACTCCCGAGGCGAAAAGGTCTTAGTGAGATATCTTGCTTCCCCCCTCCCCCCCCCCTATTTCGTTACACTCAGGCTAGTAGCACTCGAAAATCTTACAAATACTTTTTCCCGGTATCAGCGCGCGCCTGGGTGAATCGCGTATCCCATCGAACAGCGGCAGGCCTACTTGTCAAAGTGGTGGTCCCCAAGCATTATCTTCATTGTTGTGTAGCGCCGGTAAAAATACGCGATCGCACTGCTAACGAAAAAAGGTCAACAGATGGGAACTCGAAAGGACATCTTCGGAGGCAGGCGAAGAGCTACCGATGACCTGCAGCCCGTGCGCAGCGAGCGTCCGCTGTAAATTCACTTAGTTGACTATAATGCGACTGCGAATACGTGGGAATTCTGAATTGCGATTCTGTTCAGCTTTGTCGAACTTTTGTGTTACCACGCATATACATGTGGGCGAGTTCATTCTTGGTTTGTTTTTGTTATCCACGCCTAATAAAGAATACCGAAAATGTGGGGTGAAAAATTACCCACGCGCAGTCACTTGTCAATTCCCTTCAATTTCTGAGGGAAAAAATAATAAGAAAACGATTTTGCAGCTGTCTGTCCCCATAAGCTGATTTTTTGGCTGAGAACAAGCTTCCTGTTTTACATCTCGCATTTCTTGCAGAAACGACAGAAGGACGCCGAGCTCTTTTCTCTTTCTTCTTCTTTTTTTTTTTTTTTTTTTCCCGGCCGTCAGGTGTGCTGACGCAGGACTCGAAAACAACGCTTTCTTCCCAGGACGCCGATTCGGGTTCCGGCCGCGGCGGCCGCTTTTCTGATGGAGGCGAAAAGCAGAAACGCCCGTGTGTACGAGATTTCGGCGCACGTTAAAGATCCCCAGGTGTTCGAAATTAATCCGGAGCCCTCCCCTACGGCGCGCCTCATCGCCTGCGCTGCGTCGGCGCGTTAAACCCTACAATCAATAGAATCAATCAGCGCTTTCTCTTTCTCTGTGAGAAAATGCGTGTCTCTGGAAGAGGTTGGTGTTGGGCCTGTTGGTACGTACTTTGGAAAACAATGGAAACCCAATCCTTCATTGATTGATTGTAGGGTTTAACGCACCGACGCAACGCAGGCGATGAGGCGCGCCGTGGTGGAGGGCTCCGGATTAATTTCGACCGCCTGGGGATCTTTAACGTGCGCCGAAATCTAGTACACACGGGGCGTTTCTGCTTTTCGCCTCCATCAGAAAAGCGGCCGCCGCCGGCCGGAATCGAACCAGCGAACTCGTGCTCAGCAGCGCAACGCCTTAGCCACTGAGCCCACCGCGGCGGGTTGGAACCAGCCTTGAAGAACGCGTACACGAGGAGAGAGTAGGACAACACACACGCTGGAACAACACACCCGCGTATGTGTTGTCCTACTCTCCCCTCGTGTACGCGTCTTCAAGGTTGGGTTCCACCGTTCTCCAAAGTGTGTCTCTGTGTATGTGGTGTGTGTGTAGGGGGGGGGTAAGGGGGGGGGGGGTCCGGTTTCTTTTCTTTTAGATGCAAAGCATCTCTTAGTCTTAGTCGACCCTCCGTCGTCCCTCGGCGTCCGGCGTCCGCACCTCTCCTCCCCGTCCCCCTCTCCACGCCAGCTGTGATAACGCCGTGCTCCTCCTCGCCGCTAGGCTCGTCTCGTGCCGGCTCAGGAAGGCACCGGCAACACTTTCGCTCCAGGAGCCATCTCATGGTCGAGGCTGTGTCCCTCCATTGTTGTTGCGCCGTCCACACCCCCACCACGCATGCGCGTCTCTCCTCCATTATCTTCTCCTCCATTTGTATAAAAGCAGGTGCGCGCGCTGCGCGGCGTTCAGTCTGCTCCGAGACACCGCCTGCGCCGGTTCTGCTCCGGCGTGGAACCTACACGGAACCCCCATGCTTTGCATCACCACAGTTCCCTTCGGGGAGATGGGGTATTTTTTTTGCAGTATTTTCATCAATGCACCACATCCTAGGTGAAGAAAGGAGCTGCAGTTGCTATAGTTTCCATCAGCAACATTTCAGCGGAATACGGAAGGTCTCTCCCATTTGCTAGAACACTAGCTCTGAGTAGTTTGTGAACAGTGCAAGACTGCTCTTGGGTTAAAAAAAGAATGCGGTGCTGCTCGAGGGGCAGTTCAGTTAAAAATAACGAATGGAGAATACCTCGCCTTCTAAGGAACGCTAGCCCGTTCGACTTACCGTACTTACTGCCCTCACAGTGCGACCCGCCGGTTAATGAAAGACATAATTGTCGGTGATTTGTACGTTTTTGCCTTTATACAGTGTCTGCGCGCGTGGTTTCATGCATGGCTAAACGGCAACCGTAGTCCCTGCTGCAATGGACCCGGTAGTCGCATATGGCCAAGACCTTGGAAGCCAAAGATGAGTGTACAGTTCAAAATGCGCCAGTGCAAACCAGCCTAAGTATATGAGGAGGTAAAACCGCGATTCAAAAAGGAATGAACACGCGCGAACTCGTGCGGTTTTTGAAGGAGACTCGCACAACGTCTTAGACGGTGGGGTAAAAAGCGGACCTTGTCAACGCCATCCCGCGTGCGCGAATTAGAAAGTAATCACACAGGTCACGTATCCAAAATTCAAAATTCAAAGCCGAACGCAGTAAGCGCATACCAAGCTGATCCTTCCCAGCAACACGGCGGGTGGGGGGGCGTGGCTTGTACGCTCCCTAGTCCCGGCATCGCCGTTCAGCGAAAACCAGATCCCAGATCGCCGTGGCAGATAAGCGCTCCCAAGACCACGACGACAGCCGCGACGCAGATGAGCGCGCCATGCTCGGCGGAGTCGTCCACCCGTGCAGCTAGATATGTCGCTGTGAACGCAGAAGGGGCTCCTTCGGTGCACCAGTGAAGCGGCAGCGAAAAGGACCCCCTGCGCGAAAATGCACGCGGTTCAAGGTTTCGGGCGCCCCCGATCTTGAATACAAATTAGCCTGCTGCTCCGCCGCAGCAGCGGCAGCCTTGAACGCGTCCGCTCGGGCTGTTCCAGAGCGGTACAGGTTTTTGAGGGGCACGGCTAAACGGCGCTCGAAACAATGCGCGTGTGCCGACCTGGCGGTCCACCTCGCGTGCATATCATATACACGTACACGCACGCTTCGCTACCGCCTCCGTCTTTCCTATCTAAACTCAGATCCGGTAGACAAGAGAGTCACAAAAGAGGCGCAGTCAGAACGTCGTTGCAGCCTGCGTGTGCACGCTCGACACGGGGCGCATCAAGCGGACAGATAAGTGCTGCAAAAACAGCGCAGGCAAAGAGTCCGTCCGACGAGGTCCGCGCTGTGAGTTACCTGCCTTCGGTAACGCGCGAACTCATTAGGATGCGCTCGTGCGCGCGCAGTGGCAGCATGGCGTTCACCTTCTTGACCTCCGGGCGCGAGGCAGCGCGCGCACCGTTTAGCGCGCTCAGAGGCAAACACTCGAGTCTGTCCGGCAGCGTGTTTACCGCTGATTTGTGGCTCTACAGCCGCCAGCCGACTCATCCGCGCAAGCCTGCACTTCGTCCGCTACGAAGAGCATGCAGAGCTATAATTAGGCAGCACTGCACGTGGGCCGCCGTTGGGACCGACGAAACCACTGCCGGGGAACGAGGCGAGGTGCTTTCAAATGCCACAACCACTGATAGATCGAGTGACGCTTTGCACGGACCCATTGAATGAGGCCTGCACGGCGTCACATTCTCGCTCTAGCGTTTTATTCGAGAGACCGTGCCTGAGACGTCGTTGGCGGGTATTACACATCGACCGCTGTGTGTGTTTTGACGCGGTACGCAACAGCGCGCAACGCAACTCGCCCGGTCGGTCTTTCCTGCATAGCTCAGAGGACTGGTACAAAGACCACTTCAAGGACTGAACCGTGCAAGTTGGTAAACGCTGAGGCGCTCATGCAAATTCGAGAATGCGGCGTGGCCAGAACCATCTTGCGCATGCACGGGGTTGCTGCGGCGGCTGTCGGATTCACCGCGAAACCGACTGTGCGAGAGTGCTTTCGCTTGTGTTAGACGCCTCTCTCTCCTTCGAAGTTCGAGTGTCTCGGCGCTTGTTTTGATTGTTGCACTAGAGACTATAAATAGGCTACCTCTTTCGACGAGAGCCAGCGTGCATTCAGGATCCGCTGACAATGTTTCTCTGTCCGTTCGAGTTATCATGTTGTAAGCGCACCAGTGTGCTGCTTCCTGTATCATCGCTGTTCTCTATTCGTCACGCATGGCTTTGGCTCTTCGTCGTCGGAGAGGAGGCACCTGCCCTGCAGGCCGCTCACCAACCAATTATACCTCGACATGACGCAGGGCAGTACTCGTACGCCTTCGTCCGCGTAGCACTGGACAAGAACAGTAAATTTAAACTGCTATAGCTATGATAAAAAACACAGCAAGAAAAATTCAACAAACGAAAACGGATTCAACAAACGTGCCTACATGACCTAAGCGATAATCCCAAATCGTTATGTATACGCCGTATCATGAGCACTGCCGAGCGCGCGCTAAGAATGCACGTATAAAGAGACTCCGCACGCAGCTTTCATCCGCAGCGCGGCGCGACGCCGCTGGCGGCCGTCGCAGAGCGACGCAGCAAGTTCGACGCTAGTGTGCACGTACCTTAAGGCGGTAGTATTACATAGCAATCAATGTCGCTCCTTCAGGCATCGTTCAGTCGACTTTGTGGATTACTCGAGCCGTGGCATGGCTGATACCACAGTAGCGCACGTTTTAACACTGTCTTCAAAGGAAAGAAATTACATGTTTCACCCAAGAAGACGCCCCGTAGCGGAGGGCAACGAAATGACCCAGAAAACCCGGGTCTCTAACAAGAGTCGCTATCACAGACGCGCGCGCGCCTTTCTTGGCTTTTCGCGTTCACACACACACAAAATTAGAAAGACGCCGCGGCTTTTATTCTCATCCGGGAGATCGTCCAAGACTGCAAATCATCCTAAATCATTTACCTTCGAAGCTACAGAATAACAGGGCCACGCAAGATCCTTTGGATGCGACCGCCGTATGTTTTAGTGCCAAAACACGACGCGAATGAAAACAGAACATGAACCTCTCTCTCTCTCTCTCTCTCCTCCTCTCTCTCTCTCTCTCTCTCTCTCTCTCTCTCTCTCTCTCTCTCTCTCTCTCTCTCTCTCTCTCTCTCTCTCTCTCTCTCTCTCCTTTTCATTCATTTATTTTCAGAAAATAGGGCAGGACTGAACGAGGGAAAGGTTTTCGCGTGTTTTTAACGACGTGCTGAAGGGAGACGCGCCTTATCATTTCCCGCAAACAATGAACAAAGCACGGGTCAGGCCTACGCCGAGCAGTAACGCCGGTCGACAGTGCGCCGTTGTTCGAGCCTCTCGGAAGCGTCAACAGGTACCTGTCTCGTCTCAAGGCACCTCAACGAGGCGCTGATGCGAGCGCCCATCAAGTTCAGTCTGTGACAAAGTGGGGCTGCAACAACAACGCAGGCAGACGAGACAAGCCAAGCCTAAGCCCTAATCAGTCTTTGTTACACAGCACATTCTCTATTCCTAACAGGTTTATGTGTCAGCAATGCCAAAATAGTAAGTCCTGCGAGGCGCGTATAAATCTTGGTCAGTCGCCTGGGTTCACCGCTAAAGGGGCATGAAGAGAAAGGTTCAGTTTGAAAGATCTATCCTTTGATAACTCACTCAGCTCCATTCCATCCCCGAAACACGTTTTCTTATCCGAAAAATAACGCAATGAATATTGGGAAATATTCAAATTTCGCGCTTCAATGACGTCACATGGTCAGAAGTGACGCAATATGGGCCTGCACTAAAAACATAGTTATCAGTGTGTTGACGACACGTAAGCATTCAAGGGATAAATTGAGCGGAACTAGACCGTTGCACTACAATCACCCAGGCATGTTTCTTGGCGGTACGTGGCCTTGGTCAGGGGCGGCCGCCACGCGCACAAACAAGATTCTGTGACGTCATAGAAAATTGCTGACAAGTAGCTGAGGAGTCCCCATTACTTCATCTATTTTCTTTAATATCTCGATTTCGATTTCGAAGTTTTCATTAAAATTGCTGACATTGTTGTCAGACCAAAGCAGACTTTTTTTAACGAACCACGAATTAACTTTGTCTTCATGGGCTCTTCAACCTCGAAACCAACCGACTGCCAAGACATCCGCACGTTCCAAGAGGAGTTCTCCGGATGCAGCGGGCACGCTGCGACGTGGCTCATGTCACGCGTCATGAATTATGCCTCGGCTCCCTCGGCGATCGTCAGGGTTAAATAATTTAGTCCGCTACACGGACGCACGGGCTGGCGAATACCCTTCGCAACACCGCTGAATGCGCCCGCAAGGAGGACGCCGACAAGGTCGAGAATACTGCGCGTGCGCAGTAGCGTCTCACGGGTGCGGTTATACGTCCAGCTAGACTAACTGGCAGCTCATGTGCGCGGCGACGCAATATTGTGCAGTCGCATGCATTAAAAATTTCCCGCACAGGCTTATCCCTTGGTCGCATGTATCAGGCGCCGGTAACTTCTGTTTAGGCTCCAGAGCTGCGAGGGATGAGCTGACTGCGCTGGGGGTGAAAAATCGCCGCCGGCCATTAAGCTCCCGCTGGTCTAGTGCTCCACCCCCGTTCCTTCCCATATCCTATCTTCCAGCAAAACTTCGGAAATACGCCAGTCAGCTGAGTATATACATGCGTAGAGTAAATGTTTGTTATAGCGAAGTCCCCGGGACACGACACTCGCTCTGTTACTGGTGGTACTTGGCTTTAAGGAGCCATGAACACCGAACAAAACTGTTTAATTTGAAAGAACCAGAATTCAGTACCTCACTCAGCTCCATTCCAATCGCGAAAGACGTTTAACAAGTATGCAAAAGCGTCAAAATTTTGCTTACAGTGACGTGTTATGGGCAGGAGTGACGTCATACGGGCCAGCAATAAAAACGTCATTTTCAGTGCGTTGACTGCACGTTGGCGATTATGTGGTGCGATCAAACGTAACTATGGTTCATTCCACAAGCTAGGTGCAGCACTGTGGAGGCTGTGGAGATGGGAGATGGGCTGTGGAGGTGCAGCACTGTGGAGATGGGAGGGAGGAAGCAAATCTATAGGTTAGCTGGGAGTAGGGCAAATAAACGTAATAAAACAGGCAAGTCGGTTGCTGACAACCGACGCCCCGATTCAAAGGGAAAGCCACTAATCATCATCATCATCATCATCATCATCATCATCAGGGGGTCCTGAAAAGACATTCCCTTCTCCCCTCTCGGCAAGTGGAACCGCAAGGCCCCGGCGCCTTTTGTCGCTTCCTTCGCGGTGAGTTAGGCGCCCTGAGGGGGCGGGCTGTTGACAACAGTGTAGCCTCCACAGTGCTGCGCCTAGCTTGTGGAATGAACTTTTGTGGAGGCCCCACTACAATGGTCCAGTCATGCGCCTTAGCGATGGGTTTGCTCGGCGGCCGCCATATCGCGCAAACAAGATTCTGTGACGTCACAGAAAAGTTGCTGGAAAGTGGCTAGGGAGTCGCCACTGCTTCACGCGTTTTCTTTAATATCTCCGCCACAGTTGAACATCGCTATAACGAGGTAGTATCGGGCAGTAAATTAGCTCGTTATATCCGATATTCGTTATAACCGTAGAGGTAAAAATCGGCCCCAATAAGTCGGATATCTGGCTCCCGCAATAATCCTACATAAAAAAACGCGTTGTTCTAGGCTTCGAACCCAATATAAAGGACGTAGCCTTTATCTGCCTCCCTGTGGCATTCTAAATAGGCCGGAACGTGAGAACGTGAAATTACAACAGAAAAAAGTTCGTTCGGCAAAACAGGCCGGCCTTCTTTTCACTTCGAGGAGGGTGTGGCCTTCGCCTGGTGGCTTTTCAGTCTGAGCGGAATGAAGCTTTTCCAGTGTCCACGCAATAAAGGGCCTTAAGCTACTACAAAACGGTTGTTTTGTCTCACTTCTTCAAAATTTTGCTTTTATTATTCTAGCTGCCGAGTTTCGAGCCTCGCGGGAACCAAATATGTCTTCGTTATAGCCGATATCGCGCCGCTCTCGAGGTTGCGGCTTCGTTATAAAAAGATTAGGGGTCATAGAAATTAAGCGTGACCAAACGAACTTCGTATTTAGTTCGCGATATCCAATAATTCACTATATCAGTGTTCGCTATAATGACGTTCGACTGTGTTTGAGGTTTGTGATAAAATCGGTATCATTATTATCAGGACAAAACAGTCTTTTGTCTTCACGGCCCCTTTACATGGGAGATCTCTGGATCTATAGGTTGTATTCACTGGTGTGCCAAGCATACGGAAAACCATGTGCGCGCGCGAGGTGACTAGTTAAGCCCACGACGTGTGTTTGATGTTCCAAACTGTCCCCCACCGAGCGCAAAGTAAATCCTCGACTCCAATGTGAGTGCGATTAATAACGTATCTGTTGACACCACCGTTACAGTGTCCTAGAAGAGAGTGGTGTGTCGTTCGAGGCTGATTAGGGAGTCCCTTTTGAGATGAAGATTTCTGCTTAGGAACTCCTGTGTAAGTAGCGCCTCTGACGCCTGCTGCTTACGAAGTTTTGTTTGTTAAATAAATCTCCATTTATTGGCCTAGATAGCCTTATTTCATCATTTTATGGAATATAGTTTTATAAAACCCGTCAAATAACTGTTTAGTTTCATTTAAAAACCTATAGGGGGCGCTGGTTGCGACAGGCGTTCTCTCGGGAACGCCTGCGCTGCGTACATTTTTTTTCATCGCAAACGGGACCCACGCTCCCCATTGGTCTCTTCCCGGCACGACACACCTTACGTTCTAATACACTGTTCCACCGTTGAGAATCGGGTTGAAACGGGGCAGACGACGCACGCCGGAGTATTTTTTTTTAATTTTTACTAAGAGGTGCGGGCGCAGTGGCAGAAGCAAATAAACTGACAGCTAAAATTTTCCCGAATACCATCTACATGCACTGCAGTGGAGACAATGAAACATGTCGAATAAAGCGGTTTTGTTATAACCGGGGTTGCTTTACCATATGTGCCAAATATAAGCCTACAGAGCAAATTCTGTGCTGAATTCGTGGTGTGTTTCGCGCAGTTCTGACGATAAATGGGACTAGCACGACCAACTCGCGACATTCGCTACAATGAATGTGATACTACTCCTCATCCGCGTTCACATTAGTGAGAGCAAAATGAACTAAAGTAGACCGTGCCTTTCACGTTACGAACCTGCACAGCATGTTTTCTCGTCCCAACGTACACCTGCAGATGTCAGCCGCAAAAGTAGCGACGATACGTACCCGGAAGTGCCGCATATCCCATCACAAGTAGCCACCCCGCTTATATGTGCGTAACAGCAACACATGCACGATCTATAATGACACAACGTCGATTGAATAGATTATCGGAACTTCTGGATGAATGTCAACGCCACCTCTCCCCCCTCCCTCCTCACTAGGAGTTATATCTGAATACTTCCTAATGCGTCTACTCCCCTGCTGGTCATATTTTATCGTAGCTATATGATCCGCTCATGAATATACCATTACATTAAATAAGGGTTGCACATTTCAGCACTCTCTCCGCGTGACAGCCATTTCAAGTTCGGTACACAGTGTGACGGACCGGGTCTTTTAATTAACCTTGTCGCGTGGCAAACTATTAATCGCAGAGCTATTCAGGCCGACACAAATACGCCCGGCGGATAGAGTAAACCCCGAGCGTACGTGAGCGCGTGCCTCGCGGCGACCGTCCGGCGTCGTCCAGGCCTGCGCGTGGGCTTACAGCGCACAAGGAGCTGCCGCCTTGGTCGTCGTCATCGTGTAGCGACCGGCGCGCCACAGGGCCACCGCGCCGAAGACGATGACGACAGATCCGTCATCCCTTTACATTCTACACGTGGAGACGGCCACCGGACCAGCTGACGAAGTGGACGCCTACCTAGGCGAGTACGCGGCTGTGCTGTCGGAAGAAGACGACGAAATGGATGACGATGATTGCTACCGAGTAAAACACTTTACGTACTTTACTGGCGTTCGCTTTACATAGTCGTCCAAAACGGCTTTGCACTGCTGGGGTCCGCTGTCAGTTCCGGGGAGGAGATATAGGTCGACCCCCAGCTCTGCTGTTTGTCAAGTCTTGCACCACTAGTGCAAGCTGCGCCAATTTCTTCGTAATTTGATTTAAATTGTCACTACCAATTGTTATTCTCGGTTCGTTCTTTCGTTTGATTGATCTACTAATTGATTTACCAAAAATAATCAATGGATTGCTTGGTTGTACATAGTTCTTTTTTATTTCCGCCTGAGAGAAGCTAGGAGGGGGTCGGAAAGTGGGTCGAATGAAGTAATGATAGGGGACTAAAGTTTGCGGGACACAATTTCAGCCAGCTAGGCCTTGCGGTATAACCAGGCAGCGAAGATGTCGGCCGCCTGCACGGTGGCCCCACACTTCTTTCGCGTCTTGCTCATCACCCCACCTCAGGGCTTCGAACGCTTTCCAGGCGCTCGACGTATATAACCAAAGCGCGAGAAATATAGACGCCGATAACGACAACCGTGCACGTCCCGCGCGAACCTTTCGTCCAAGATTCAACCCGATACGTCTCTAACCACTCACAAACGAGTACAACAACGAGAAAGCCGACTGTGTTCCAACAATCGTCCCCGAAACGTGATCTGGAGCAACTCGCGGGCTCGGCTTTGTAACTCAGCCGTGGAAAGAAGAAGAGAGGACGCCGAATACACTACACGCTCCGACGCGCATGTAGAAGTTGGATTCGCGCCCGTCTTCAAAATGACCCGGTAATTATAGCCGGCACACAGCGGTGGATCGTGGCAATCAAGATGCAGCGAAAGCACTGTAAAACCGTGAGGAATAAAAAGAAGCAACAGCGCGAAGACAAAGCCAGCCGACGGAAGAAACAGCAGGCAACTTGCACACTTCGTGCCGACGAGAGCGCTTCGTGCATGCGCGTTTTCAAGTTCACCCCGTCATGGTCTACAGGGTTTGGAGGTTAAACAGCACACGGAGTGTTTAAAAACGGACGGCTCAAGAGAGTCCGTAGTAGCAGGCATGCGCTATCGGGATAAGAGCTGGAACGGAGCGGTGCGAGGGAAATGAGGCAATATGGGTCATTAGACGAGTTTCTCGGTCGGCCGTCAGTCAAGCGCGAGTGTATGACCAACCAGCCAATAGCTTGTTCCAACTCCTTATAGAAATCTTCGCCGATCTGGAACTTCAGTTTACGTTGTGGAGGTCCTCTGCTCTGAGTGAAAAAAAACAGGTCACGTTCGGGCGAAAACAATTCGAGTTTGGAAAGAAGTATTCGGAACGTGGTGATTTTGAAGAGAAGAAAAAAAAAAACATTCACGCCCAAGCAAACGTGTACGCTATAAGAGGGAAGCATGGAATTTTTTACAGCAGTGAAAGACGTTAAGGGCATGCTATGCTTTACACGGCCTCAACAGAAAATATACACATCTGAACTTTCTCATTTTCGTGTGTGTTTATTTCTGGTACCTGAGAGTAAAAATCGGGTGCCGGCTTCAAAGCTGACGATGGCCGAGATTTTTTTTTTTTTTTCGTGCGCGCGTGCGTCTGTGGTGGAGTTCTATTTATTTTGAGAAATGTGCGGGTCTTTTTTGTACGTAGTTTGAACAAAACTATCAGCGAAACTAAGTAAAAAGAAAAACAAAAAAAAACCAGCTTGTTGGATCGCGATTTTATGTCGACGTTCCATACGCCCAGATTCTACAAAAAATAAAAGAAACTCAACGAATAAATGAATGAATGAATGATCTTCATTGGGATGGGGGAGGCCATGTGGCAGTAGTTTGGGAAGGGGAAGAGAAAGAGGGGTGGCGATCAGTCAGTCATGATGAGGGCTGCACTTGGCGATGATGCGTGGTATCCTTGGAGGGGGAGCATAGCGTCACTAAATAAGCTATTTAGTGACGCCAGGGAAGCCTATACCCCGTCTCACACTACCTTAGCCAGGCCACTCTTAATTGAAAAAAAAGAAAAAAAAGAAAAGATCTATAGCATGCAGGAAATTAGGGTCTCCGTAAGGTAGGACGTCAGGAGACGAGTTGGGGGCAGAGCACAGGCCAGAGAATCACGAGAATACGCGAAAGCTGCACAGCGCTAAGCCAACGTTACTAGAATAAACTCTAGTAACGTTGCGCTAAGCTAGGAAAAAAAAAAAGAACTGAACGAAAGTTGCGTATTTTTTAACAACGGCACGCGCTTTGGTTCTCGTTTCAATGTCGGCCGTGCCACACAGGAAAAAAATCCCGGGCCATCTCCACTGACGTGAAACCTGGGGAGGGGCGAACCGAGCAGTGTACGAGTGTATTCTTGGCGCCTTGTTTTGCCCACGGAGATGAAACCGTTGGACAGACGTATACAGCTTTGCTGTGAAAGTGTCGCGTCTTTGAAGCACGAAGCGTTCTAGCGCGAGGCGTAAACGAGCGTCCCGGTGTTTTCTTAGTACGCGTTACGAATAAGCGCGAGGAGTAAACGAGTGTCCCGGTGTTTTAGTACCGTGACTACATGAGACGACGGTTACGACGACGACATGAGACGCCGACATGCCCGAGCGCCTAGGGGCCTCGCCCCTAAAAAACGAGAAAACAAAAACCGACACGCATCCGCCAGCGGCCGTCGGCGAAATACAGGAAGGTACACGTGCTAATCAGGGCCCTTCGATGCAAATAACTGCCGCTCGAGCGTCTTTCCGTCTGCCTAGTCTAGCGCGCATAGAAAGGGAGAAGGCTTCCTAATGAGGGGAGGCCTTCTTCCTTCGCGCCGACGAGACGCCGTACAAAACAAGAAAGAAAAAAAAAGTGGTTACGCAGCAGTCTGGAAGGAAGCGCAGCAGACGTAAAGTTTGAGCTTACGATACTGAAACAATGCAGCAACCGGAAAAGTGCTTTTTGAAGAGGTCCATGAAGAGAAAATACAACTTTGTTTAACTTTAAAGAGTTAGGCTTCAGTACCTCACTCAGCTCCATTCCGGCCACGAAAGACGTTTTTTAACCGATAAAAACGCAAGAAATACTTAAGAAATTTCAAATTTCGCGCCACAGTGACGTGTTATCGGCGCGAGTGACGTCATATGGACCAGCACTAAAAACAATTTTCAGTGCGTTAGGTGCACGTTAGCATTCAAGTGATTCGATCAAACGGAACTAGCGGGCCCACTACAATCGTCCAGTCGTGTGTCCTGGCGATTGATTAGTTCGGCCGCCGTCAATCGCCCAAACAAGATTCTGTGACGTCATAGAAAAGTTGCTGGAAACGGGCTAGCGAGTCGCCACAGCTCCACACGTTTTCTTTAATATCTCCGTTATTTTTTGGAAGTTTGCGATGAAATCGTTATCATTCCTATCAGGACAAAGCAGCCTTTCTAATAAACCAAACTTGTATATTGTCTTCATGGCTTTAAAGGGACCCTGCAACACTTGCCATCGACTACTAGTACTGTATTTTGGGATAAAGTCTATTGTCCCAGAAATCTCCTCCCGCAAGAATTATCAGGCGGTGGTGGTGGTGGTTGTTGTCTTATTGGAGCAGGCGCTGCTAGCCTGGCTAGAAATTGCTCTCAAGAGAACGTTTCTTGCGTTGTGCGTGTCAGAAGACAGCAAATATGTTGTTCTTTTTAACCGTAAATTCATCATACCCGCTCGTATTATCGAGAGACTACTGTACTAACTCATCTACTATTTTATAAATGATAGTGCGCGCTGTTTTATTCCATGCAAGGTGCACTAAGCTGGTTGTAATAGGGGCGGGGGTCTAGTTTGTTCTCTCCGTGCTACGACATTAGTGAAGCGTATGAGCTTTAGTTTAATTAGGCTAATGAGGGACTTCAGCTGTAAGCTATTTGCGCTCACAGGGACATTAGAACGCGTAAACTTGGTTTCATTTAGAAAAATTTCTTAAGTGGGAGATGTTTGCTGCCCTCCCTCCCCCCTAAAGCATTCCCTTCCTCTCTTCTTCCTTAATAGTGATTGATTGTGGGGTTTAACGCGCCGACGCCTCACAGGCGATGCGGCACGCCGTAGCGGAGGGCTCCGGATTAATTTTGACCACCTGGGGATCTTTACCGTGCGCCTAAATCTCGTACACACGGGCGTTTTTGCTTTTCGCCTTTATCAGAAAAGCGGCCGCCGCGGCCGGGAATCGAACCCGCGACCTCGTGCTCAGCAGCACAACGCCTATAGCCACTGAGCCACAGCGGCGGGTTCTTCCTTAATACTGAAAAATATAAAGACCACGAACGCTCGCCTATCCAAACCCAGCGCAACAACTAACCGATATCTGTTATCTTGCGCGCGCCTGAATTTAGCGGGAAAGTAGCTCCACACATCCCCATTTCGTGTAAGCTAGCTTGCGGCCCGCCATTTTTAAGCGGGCACAGAACTGAACCTGGCCCACTCGCACCTGCGGCTGCATCCCAAAAGCAAACTAGTGTGATGCTTCGCTTCACTACTTAGCCTTCGTCCAATATTTATGTGCGGTGCTCGTAAGTGACGTCATAGTGGGCTGCAATGTGTTATCTCAATTAATCCTCAAAAGTACCAGTTTCACCAAATTCATGGTAGAAAAAAGAAAAAAAAAAAGATCCATGTTCCATTTCGTTGAGCACACGTTAAGGGGGCCATGAAGGCAAAATACAAATTTTGTTCGTTAAAACGACTGCTTTTTCCCAGTAACAATGATAATAATTATGTCACAAAATGCATACAAGTAATCAGATATCAAAGAAAACCGGTGAAGCAGCGTTTCAGAGATTTCTCTATGACGTCACAGAATCTTGTCGGTGTGATTGGGGGCTACCGACCTAATGTCATTTAAAGAAAATGTCATTCGCTCTAAGTGCCATTAATTCGGCGCTACACGGGAATACCGAATGGCATTTGAGGCGAATGACGTTTAACGACTAACTTAGGTTCGGGAGCTCATTTAGCAGCCAACTGAGTAGCCTCGACAGCAGTGGCGCGTCACTAGAGAGGAAAGTTCAGTAATACACCAAAGAATACCGTTTCTAAAAACGGTTAGTAAACCTATATTTTCCCCTTCACGTTGTTTTTCAAACAAAGGAAGACAAACAAGTACTAACAAAAAAGAAAATCTCGTCCCGAATGCGCGCGCTATAGCGCTACCCTAATACGGGTTTTTTTTTTTGCGGACTTGTCTCGGCTTGTGATGTCTACTGATGTCACCTAAACCGGCGATTTTCTTATTATTCCTTTAAAAACAGTCCTTTGTTGTTTAAAAAAAATATTATCTATGAAAACATTCGAGATGCGCTTGAAATACAATTTTGCGGTTTTGCGAGCTCGCTAATCGTCATCGCCATCATTATCAAACGCCATTTGTTTGGCCGTGTAGACCCGCAAGGCCAAACCGAATGTCATTAACAGCTAATGTCATTAACTTTGAATGACATTCGATTAAACGTGATTCGGCTATTGTAGTGGGTCCTCCAGTTTCGTTTGATCGTATCACTTTGCTGATAACGTGTAGATAACACACTGATAACTGTCTTTAATGCTGGCCCGTAATACGTTCCCCATATTGCGTCACTGTGGCGCAAAATTCGACAGTTTATCAATATTTCCTGTTTCTTTCGTTTGTTAAGACAGCGCGACTTACGTGGCTGAAATGGCAGCTGAGTGAATTACGTGAAATAAACCAAGTAAGTAGTATTTTGTCTTCATGGAAGTTCAAACGTGCTTGCAGTCTTAAATTTCGCCTATGCAGTTCGGGGAAATCGGCGGAAAGGATAATGCGCGGGAAACAGCATTTTTGACTGCCTGGAGCCACGGAACGCCACCGAGTAAAGAAAAAAAACGAACAAAATAGCTGAAACAAAAGTTAAAACGTCACCTACGCATTGATTAGACACCGTGTTGACAACTCACTTCCGTATCCCTCGATAAAATGTAAGATAATGTTTGTATAATAATGCGAAACGTCGCGAGACATGGGGAACACAGGTGGACAGGAAAGGGAGGAGAGAGAAGTGGAGGATACATATATACAAGACTGATAAGTACATATATGTACAATATATACAACACTTAAGACTCAACACTATATATACAAGACAATACCAAACGCCACTTGAACACACGGAGTTTTCGCTTTCCGCCTCCATCAGGAAAGCGGCCGTCGCGGCCGGGAATCGAACCCGACGTCCTCGGGTTCGTCATCACGACGCCTTAGCCACTGAGCCATCGCGGGGGTATAAATGGGGGTATATTCAGTATAAATGCGCTAAAACAATTTTTTTTTTGCTCGAAGATCCGCTATTAGCAATTTATTCATCATGCTGTCGCTATTACCTCCCAACAAAGGTTCTACCGTATCTTTAGCTGTTGAATGATCCCCAAATATTCCTCAACAATTACGCTGATGCGTTTTTCTTTTCTTTTTCGCTTCAGAGCTTGTGACGAGATTGGGTCTCTTGTCTTTCCCCTCCGTCCAAAAAACGGCCACCGCGTGCTCTACTGCGCGACAGGGCGCGAGGTGAGAAAAATTCACATATACTATGCGTATTCTTCTCCCTGAAAGTCCTGCAGGAATCAATTCCGCGCGGCACACAGCGACAAACAACTCCACAAGCCGCGCCCGACAAACGCAGAGACCGTAGGTGGTGTTGGGAAGACGACACGCAGAAGAAACCGAAAGCACCGCAGACGACATAAGGACGTACGCGTCGGAGACGACGGTAATTAGCGGCGTCCATCACGGAACAAATACAAAAAAAAAACGGAACTTCAAGCGAACAGGCAGCCAGCGAAGAGGCACCACCATAGGAAGTACGCAACACGACCACAGGTCCACGTTGGTACACACATCACATTATTACTTCGTCCACAGCAAGCAAAACGCGCCCGAAATCAGTTTACGGCAAGGATGTTGTATAAAACTGTTTACGGTACAAGCCCTGGCGGTAGAGGGGAGAACTCCGACACAAACACGTAGAAAGAAAGCTATTTGTAATGAATGGGTGGCGGGAAGCGGCTCCTTTCAGCCGATCCCAAAATAAACGCCGGGTATGTTGCAAGCGCACGCCGCAAACAACGTCGCTATTTGTCAAAACCGTACGCGTCTCCCTCTGCTTTCCGGCTCGTTGAAGTTCGGCCCGACAAACTGCTTGGCTGAACACGGCAACAAAAATTGGCGACGCCTACACGTCAACCGATGCGTCTCCTTACGCCAGTTTGGCTTCACACCAGGATCAACGCTCAAATGGGACAAATTCTGGGGACGTCGCCTGGCATCACAGGCTAGCGAAGCGTGAAAACCTCGAATCGGTGAAGCAAAGTACGCAGATTCCGTCAGGCGATCAATGGAGACACAGCCGGCTTTTTTTTTTAAACTTGCGTTTGACCTTTTTAAAACGTCGGCTGCCAAGGTTACAAACGTAAACAACCCCTTCTGCAAATCAATACGAAATTGTGATCGCGTATTCTGAGTCGATAATGGTAACATGACGCCGTATTCATTTTAGTTAGATGGCCCTGATAAAATGTATTGGTATATATAAAGCCAGTACGCTCTCCGAAATGCCCGAATTCAAGGGGAATACGAACTCGGGCACCGCATGAATCCGCAGTGCATCATTCCCTTCTCATTTTATTTCGAATCAATAATCACAACAACGAGACGGGGGCAACTTTTAGTGTTCAATAACAGAGTCCCTTAACTCAGCTGCATTGAGGGACTTTCTCAATAGCATAGCGCCTGTAACCATGCACGTTACGTCAGTCGAAATAAAGAACCATGTTCAGAACCAAAAACGCGAAACTGCATTCACGCAGTGGGACAAGCCTCGGAGAAGTGAACTTGCTTAAATTTATACACCTCCCGCGCGACCGCACATTAGGTAATTGTACACAAAGTAAGGACTCTTCCATTATGCAAGCGGAACTGCTTACATAACACCGCGCAACACCACGTGGATAGTTTACAATCTCGCGAGAATGAGACGCCGACCGTGCAGCAGAAGGTTTCGCCCGTCTATATCGATCCGTTGTGGCGCGGCAAAAAATACTCTCAACTCACCTTTTAAGCGGTCATCGGGAGTGGCACGAGATGACGGGCGAAAGCAGAGTTGACGCACGTGCGCGTAAGCACAGCACCACCTGTCACACTGCACTCCCGTCGGCTGTCAAAACTGTGCGCTAGGCTTAGCAGTGGAAACTGTCGGTCGACGCGTCTGCAGCCGTTCCTAGCAGCGGTTGAGTGCAGACGACGTCGGCGGGTTTTCAAACGCGGGAAGGACCATCACACAACACTTGGCACTGCACCACCGCGAGGGTCGTCGTCACTGTAATCCCGGGCAGGTGACGAAACTCGTACGACGAGGCGTTGCCGGCAGAGAAACACGCTACGCGCGGACGCGAAGTAACTGACCCGATGCACACATGCGAGCAGCCGAGCACTCACTCAGCTGTTCGGCAGCCACCTGTGCACACACACCGTCGCCAGACGTGAAAATAACACAACACACCTCCGCTCGCGGATGTTGTGCCATCTAGCGACAACTGCAGCAACCTTTTTTTATTTTGTTCATTCATTATTCTTGTTAATAACAAAATTTTAACTACGCAAATTTATATTTATTTACCTTAAATGTTTGTATATAGTAAGTTTGTTTTAGAAAGTACAAATTCAGTTTTGTTTTACGCTAGCGCAGCCTAGAGAGCAAGGCACGCACTACTGCGCACAAAAAAGAGCGCGCAGTTTAAAGCCTTTCTAGGGCCAGCTTTTCCGAGGTCGCAGCAACTGATGAATACCTCAGTCAGGCACAGTTTAAAGCTCGGTATTGGCTTGCACGTGCCTTGTGTGATAACACGTGTAAGACTGAGGTCCAAATCAGTGTTTTGAATGGCGTGTGCTTTCGGGGCGACCACGCGCTGAGTTTACACACGCAGGGACGTTCTTTTTCCAACGCCTCGCACTTGAAATACACGTGTAGCCTCGGGAGTTGTCGTTCGTGGACAGGTAAAATACATGGAACCTTAGACATGTAAGCTTCGCTTAAATGTAGATTCTTAAACAAGCCCTGAAGGTGGCCACTCGTTGCAACAGTAACAAGTGGGAAAACTCGCATTCTATACAAATTGACAAAGTAAGGCTCAAGGCACTGAGCTCATTATCACATCATTTCATCGAGTGTACTCAGGGAACTGCAATATCTGGGCTGCGATCAAATAAGCTTTAGCGCCAAGATGCAACAGCTGACGTGTACTGTACCGCTTGAGTCAGCGCTTTTCTTCCCTCCTTCTTAACAGAATTTTGATACATTCGTAAGTCTTTGAAAGCATTCATCTTTGCTCATATTTCGAGCAAGCATGCAATGTTGAGTTGGACTGCCTCATTTGTCAAATGAAAAGGCGGGCTAGCCTCAGTCTGTTTTTCTTTCTTTCTGTCTTTCTTTCTTTCTTTCTTTCTTTCTTTCGTCCTTTCGTTCTTTTTTCTTTCTTGCTTTCTTCCTTCTTTCTTTTTCCTTTGTTTCTTTGCTTCTTTTTTTCTATATTTCTTCTCTTGATTTCTTTCTCTCGTATCTTTCATTATTTATTTATTTTATTCCCTTTCTTTCTTCATTTCTCTTTCTTTCTTCCTTTCTTTCTTTTTTTCGTTTCTTCTTTCTTTCTTTCTTTCTTTCCTTTTCCTTTCCTTCCTTCTTTGTCTTTTTTCCTTTCTTTCTCCGAGAGAGCGAGAGAACAAACTTTATTAGTCTCTGGGATTAGGAGGGGGGTTGGTGGAGGACCATAAGGCCTCCGCGACGTCCAGTGCCCGCGACGTCACCAATAGTTGATCGGAGATGTCTGGGCTACCCAGGGCCTGTTCCCAGAGGGTGGGAGAGGGGAAGAGGGGGATATGGGGAGGCTGGGCACTCACAAGGGAGTGGTAGTCCGAGGAACGCTTCGAAGACTTACTCTGCCTTTTTTCGTTGCCACCGCGTTGCAGGTTTAAGGGAGCGCAGCTTTTACCCAACTAGTTCAATTGATGGTCTACAATTAGTTTTCAGGCCTCACTAACATGCATCTTTTAAATGCAGAGCATTTCAGTAACTCACGATGTCACCCGCGTTGACGTCCGTAGTCGTAGTCCGCACCCCTCCCCCTACACAATTTAAAAAAAAATACTATCCGGCGCCTGGTTTCGATCCCTCGACCCTGCGGGCGGAACGCAATGTACATGGTCTCTACCCACTGCGCCACAAAGCCGACACAGAATGGGAGGTACGAACGCGCCTTATATCCTTGACTCATTCAAACTACGTCAAGAAGCTGCTGATACAACGCATTCACAACCACCAACTCCCAAACACTAAACGTCTAACGCAATACACCCACCCCCTATGCGACGCATTTACTCGAGTCCCCCTCGCGGGGAGATGGGCCCAATTTTACGATAGTAAGCGAAATAAGTGACCGCCAAAAACAACGCGTTGTGGACTGCGCAGTAAGGTGCCGCACGTGCGAGAACCGCTCGCGCTTTATCTTTCAATTGAAAAAAAAAAGGCGTCTCGATACAAAAGAAAAAAATCGTACCCCGGAGATCTCCCACCCTCTCCCTCCTAAAAAGAACCAGGACTGTTGCCAGTGGCTAGGGTGTCCAAAATGGGTACGTGAAACACGTCAACCATGAGCACGATATTTCACAATTTTCAGTTATCGTTCGTCCCCGAAGCCAGGGTCATTCTTCGTCATCTGTTGTATCCACCAAGGGCAGACTATCAGCATTTCTACTTGTGGATAACTCACCAACAGGAGTCTCATATCTACTTCGAACAAATACTAACTTTAAACTTTGTCCTTGAACCAAACGACGGGTTTAAATTTTTGTTGGTTTTGCTTCGAAACAGAAAGCAATAGGCAGCTCTTCGATTCCGCCTGACTATACAAGTATGGCTTATTTGACCGGAACAATTGTTTCGGTCAAATAAGCCATACTTGTATAGTCGTTCACAGAGCGAGAAAATCTGAGCTACATGTACCTTAACAAGGTGGAGCCGAGAGAGTTTAGTCTACGCGCAAGCATGGATGCAGAGACGTATAATTTTTGGTTGGAACCGACGAGAATAAACAACGGCAAAAGCATCCATCTTTGCTCATATTTAGATCAAGCATGTAATGTTGAGTTGGACCGCCTCATTTGCCAAATGAAAATGCGGTCTAGCCTCAGTCTGTTTTCTTTCTTTCTTTCTTTCTTTCTTTCTTTCTTTCTTTCTTCTTTGTTTCTCTTTCTGTCCTTCTTTATTTCTTTTTGTTTCTTTCTTTTTTCTTTCTTCCTTTCTCCATTCTTTCTTCTTTCTTTCTTTCTTTCTTTCTTTTTTTCTTTTCTTTCGTTCTTGTTTCTTTCTTTCTTTCTAGGCATTTTTAGAATGCAGTTATGACATTAAAAACTTCGTATTCGAGCCGACACAGCTTCATTTATATTATACAGCATTATGGGCATCCTTTCCTTTGACGCAGGGAAGCGCCTCACAAATTGGCTGTATGGCTTTCGTGAGCTTTCCACGAAATTCCCCACTACTCGTGTAAACAACAATATTACACTACTACTACTACTACTAAATGTCCCTTCTTCGACTTTCCCGCGTGTTTCCTTCTGCACCCTTCACGTGAAGATGAGCGAAGTGCGGTTCATGCTCACTTTGGCAGACGCTGCTCGCACACCACCCTGTAGCGAACGTGTTCTTGACCATCTATGTTTCTTAGCGGGAAATTGAAAAAAAAATCGATTTGACACACTGATGTGGAGACTTTAAATTACAACTTCCACAGTGCCCCATCCCCGCAACGGCCACATCATGCATACTTCGCGACAGATAACGGTCCTAAACGATTCGGCAAAAAGAAAGCAAATATAGGTTCAATTGAATTTATATTCTTTTTTTAATACTTCGTAACTTTGGTGCTTTAAGCATTACTTCGTACAGGCGTACAAATGACCGGTCACGACTCGCGGATTCAAGTTTAACGTACAAGCGATTGGAAAGAGGCCACTGTCAGTGCGGACACACCGCGCACACGAAGTAAACGAAAATTGCGATTTTTGGAGGACACAATTCAGGTCTTACAAATTTCTGTCTTCTCCATATATGCAGCTAACATAATGCAGCTAACATAATGCACGTGGCAGTCAGCGCAAGCCCAGAAGCTTCGTTGAAACCTCCCTAGCCTGCCACATATGTTGCGGCTGTTGATGCGCCTCGCACTGGAAAACACCCTAAACCCAGCTTTCAAATCTTGAAACTTCACAGGATTTACGTCATACCGTAACCCATTTCTTACCTCAAATCATCTCAAATCGAACGGCAATACACGCATTGTCGTATCTAAAATTCCCGCCTTGAGTTACTTGTGATAAACTCTAAACTTTGTAAACAGATGGCGCCACGTGCCCCATAGTTCGCGTTGACGTTTGCCGAAGGTTCGAAAAGAGACGCCAAACCCTCGACCGGCTTTATCGTGGCCAAACCAAAGGAGGTTCCTCGCATGTTTCTCACATGGAGGTTTCTTGCGGATGGCACGTTCACGCTTTCGTTTCATCGAAACGCGCTAAAAGGATGCCCATAAAATTTACGTCAAATTATAAAACATATGCCATTTCCGTGAAGCATAACCCAGAAAGAGCTTTTGTTTTGTGTTCATAACTCTCTTTGAAACTTCAATTTTACGCGCCGAGTGGTTGAACCTGAATGGCACAACGACGTCGAAACAGCGCGGACAATGCACCGTTTGTGAATTAGCGCCCGGGAAGTAAGGGTTCGTCATTCATCAAAAGATCAATTCGCCGGCTATTCTGTGGCATATTTCTGCGCGGTGTAGGGCAAATGGCGTGGCGTTAAACAATTGGAAACGGTGGAATTGGAAACTTCTAATATTCATTCAGGGAATGAATATTAGTATACTGCCTAGAATATACTGGCCCAAGTAAAAAAAAAAACGTGCGTCGGCCGGGAATCGAACCCGGGCCGGCCGCGTGGCAGGCGAGTATTCTACCACTGAACCACCGACGCCAGATAACCGAGCCCGTTTAACGGACATTCCAGGCAATGGTTTGTATATAAATTTCGAACAACCCCTCCATTTCCTTTGATGTACCGTCTACAGCTATTAATATCTGAAAACATAGGTAACGTGCGATCTAGGGAGACGCAAGCTTATACCATTAGATACTAGACAGCAAACGTCTGGATTCCCAGCAGGTTTGTGTGCCTGAGCTTGCCCATGCTTGCATCTGCGAGTGCACTGCTAGGGCCTAGTGGTATCTCCTCCTTTGCAGCTGGTGGGGGGGTTGGAGGGGGGGGGGGTAATCAACAGGTCACAACAAAAATGTTCCCGCCCAACAAGACCGTGGGAAACTCGTTCAGGTACCTGTGAAGTGTTGCTTATGTTAGAAGACGTACTTAATTCTCACTGCCGCAATCCGGGAGGGTGTACGTACTAGCTGTTCCGTCAAATTCTGGTTCCAGAGTCAGCTAAAGGAGTGCCGCGCGTCCAAGGGCAAGGCTAATATTTCTACGGTTAGAGAGATCTGCGTTCTCTGACTTTCGGGTGCTCTAATAAGGCTGCAGAGGCCATATAGTCCACGTTGAACCCGGCACAGAAATATAATAAATTAGTTTACTTAATTATTCTTGCGTAAATCGCGGCACGCTCTACATTGCTAAGGATGCATATGTATTATGTTTATCACGGCTACCATCAGCGAAATGCATACCAAACATATATTCACGATAAAATATTTGGTGTAGTAAACAATAATACCATACAACTATGATGGTGTCACCTGTTTGGTATCTGAAAAAAAAAAAAAAAACGAATCTGCAGAGTTGCAGCGCCACAAGAAACCAGGTCCACTCTAATTTTTTATGTGTACGACATCACCGATACATATATGGAAGATACAAAATGGGGAAGCCGAATTCACCAATAAACGTGGGTTTAATTTTTTTTTTTCGGCACCTAAGCGGCGTCAACAGAGCAGCGTTTACACCAAATGTTGAACCCTACACTTTTCAAGTATCCCGAACACTACTGGGCGGAAATTGGTATAGTTGGTTGTAGAGCTTAGACATGGTGCGAAAAAACGGAAGCACAAAAACAACGGTTGCACGAGCAGGACGGGCCTGTGTAAGCGTTTTTAACCTCTTTTGTACGGTGCTCACCTCCTTGGTGACCAGGGCTGCTGTGGGCCCTTCGTGGTGATTCTTATTTTTGTATTTGTATGATGGAGGGAGGGAGCTGGAGCACCAGCGTTTGGCTGGAAGGTGAAAGGTGGCTTTTCCAGGAGCGTTTGGCTCCCTGGCGCGGCCACCCAGGCTCCCTCCGCCCTTCTTCTTCTCGCCTCTGAATCGCTCCCGTGCGTCTACACCATGTTTCCCACAGCGGACAAGTTCGATGGTGACCGCGTTGAAAAAGACGGGACGTTTGTTTTCCACACGCGCGCTCGTGAAGAGCCGACGGTATACCACGTGACCGCCCTTGAGATGAGCATGTGCAACTAGTGCGCAGACCAAGGCATTTGTCTATCGCGCACCCTGATTTTATTTCGAAAGCATTATGTGCCGCGTGGGGCAAAGAAACCCGGCGTTGTGAGCAGAGGATGTTTTAGGGACGGTCGCAGGAGTACGCCATAAGCAAGAGGCAGACCAGGGAGCTCCGCGTCACCAGTTTATTCCAGGAGCCATTTCGTAAGGGTCACCCCACGGGGTAGCTCTTATGAAATGAACTGGGGATATTGTCGAGTTCCTGAGGGGACTTCACCTGCATTCAACCCAGTTCAGGGATGGGGATATAGTGGGGAGAACATGTAAGGGAAGAGAAAAGTAAACAGCAAAGAAAGGATAGGAGATATCAGAGGGGTTGCCACTTTGGTTGGGACCACCACGCACGAAAACACACCACAGGGTGCAGTCATGGTATCCAGCAGCGTCCGACGGAAGACGAATTTCGGCAGGAGCGGTGAAGCGAAGAGGCAAAGGTGCGATGTGATGAGCTGTCCGCGGCAGTCCAGAACCGTGGGAATTCGCTGGGTACAGATTCAGGCAAATAAGCGTGCTAACCCAAGGACGCGGGTTCGATTCCCGGCCGCGGCGGCCGCTTTTTTTTTTTTTTTTTTGATGGAGGTGAAAAGTGAACATGCCCGTGTGTTCGAGATTTCGGCGCAATGTCCCCTGCAGGTGGTCAAAATTAATCCGGAGCCCTCCAATACGGGGTGCCTCATCGCCTGAGTAGCGTCGGCACGTTAAACTTCGTAGTCAAACGAGGCAAATAAGCGGATAATGGCCAGCGGAAGCTTACACTCGACGGTCCTACACAGCAGAGCATCGCCGAAGCAAGCACCCAGGGCCGCGACGTGGGGCCGACAAAAAACGCAAACCATCGCTGCCGCGGTCCGACGGACGCGCGCACACGTCCGCTTGCCACAGCAGCCCAAACCGATTTCGGGCCATCCAAACGCGTATCCTCCGCAGCGCAACATCCTCTCAAGTCACCAGGGAGCTTTGAATCCCACGGGGAATGAGAACTCGTGTGTTGCGCCGGATATTTTCCTTTTTTCGTTCCAGGCGCCTGCCTGCGTCTTCGGGGAAAGGTGCGGTAGAACGGCGGTAGACCGGCCAATTGCTCTCCCGTGGCGAAACTTTGGGTCTCCCATTCCCAGGATATACGTGCATTCAACGCAGTGCGAGGAGGGCGAATCTCGGGGGGGAGAGCATAGGATAGAAGAGGAAAGGTGTAAATTCTGTAGGGCCGCTGTGACGGGGGTCATCACTGGCAGGCGGGATAGCGAAGCTCTGCAGGGGAGGAAAACGCTTTTATTGAACGTGGTTCTAGGTGCTAGTGGCTCCTCAGTTCATGACGTGCCGTCTTCGCCGGAAGGGCCCTCTCCACCAGAAAACCCTGGTCAGGAAGGTGCGAGCTTGACAGCAACCTCTCCCAGTTCTCGGCGGTAGGAAAAGGGGTTAGGGGTGGCAGATCTGGGTTGTCCTTGCACTACCAGAGGATACGAGGGAGTGCGCCTGGTTGTCCACCTAATTTGCACAGAGGATCTTGCTGGGTAGGAAATGGTATAGATTCATTGGAGTGGGGTGTGGGAAAGTGCTCGTTTGAAGCAACCTGTGAGTGGTGTCCTCCGTTTTTAGCCAGCTGTAGGTGGGGACTGCTAGAGTCTTTTTTCTTACCTTGTATTGTGCCGTGATTTCACAGTAAGTCGTTAGGGGGCTGGACTCCAGTTCTTCTTCCGTGGCCCGGTCTGACAGGGCTCAGTCCGTGAAATGGGCAAGCGCTGCCTTTCATGGAGGAGCGGGCCGGGGTCCAGACAATCTGTACCTTCCCGTGCGGGGGTTTGCTTTGCAGGATACAAACTGCTGCCAGTGCCGCTACACCCGGCGTGAAACTTCGGCAAGCCCCTTGAGAGCCCGTAGCCACAATGGAGGCGTCTGCGTTAGCGGTAGAGCTATGGCCAGCTCATCAGCCTCCCGCGTTGTGGTGCGCGGGGCTGTAACGCTAATTATGTGCTCGCTTTCGCAAGTCACAATCGCCACCATGGCTCTCTTGGTACTGTGGTAGGCTGCATCGGTGTTATGGTGTACACGGGTGTCGTTTTGCCGCTGTACAGTTTGTTTAAGAGCGCTGCTGTCCCCCCTCCCCTCTCCTCTTCTCCTCCTCTCTCCTCTCTCATCTCCCTCTCTCTCTCTCTCTCTCTCTTTCCTCTCTCTCTTATCTCTCCTCTCTCTCTCTCTCTTCTCTCCTTTCTCTCCTCTCCTCTCTCTCTCTCTCTCCTCTCCCTGTCTTTACAGTGCTCAGTATGCATGTTTCGTGGCTCATGGAGTATCTGTATCAGCTTCCGCCATTCTTTAGGGAGTTCCTCAGGTGGTCTTTCATTCTGGGAAGTCCACTGAAGTTTCTGGAAGAGCTTTTTGCCGGCCTGGATCAGCCCTAATCTTCCTCGTTGGTTCGACAGGTGTCCGTCTACGAGCTCGTCAACGGTATTGTGTGGTCCCATCTTGAGCAATTGAGCACCTCAACACATCGGTTGAGGTGCTAATCGGTAAACCCAACGCTCACTTGCTTGAGTGCCTTTCGGATTACCACGTCTGCAGACGCAGCTCTGCAGACGCGCGCATATGCTGATGCGATTAAATAGAACAGCGTATTGAAGTTATACAAGCGCGACATACAACTCCCCCAGCAGTGCAGAAGCGTAACTGCCAGCGCGGTGCAATCAAAGTGTTGATTAAATGCGGGGAAAGGCTGCAGACTGCCCTTGAAAGGACCTGATCACACCAAGCCACCGATATTTATATAAAAAAAATGTGTACGATTGATTTGGAAATTTTTTACACAAAAAATAACGACATAAAACACATATAGTTGTGGGGCCCGAATTCAGGCCGTTACAATTTGGAACCAGAGACATTACCGCAATGTCACGGAGTGCATGGAAACAAGGTGTGCTGTTTATAGGAGCTAATGAAAATGACATTGCTGTGGAGATCGAGCATGTTGTTGGCGTTAGGAGCTGGTGGCTTGCAGAAAGCGCTAGAAAGCACCACCAAACTAGGTGTGTGAGGTCTGATGGAGTGGTGGTACGGTAGTAAGAACATCGAGGGGGCAGTGAGGGTATACCACTTGCGAAGTGCTTCGGGTGTGTACGCTGAATTTGCAATATATTTGTTAATAAAAATGTCGCCTGAGCGGGGAATAGGAGGTAGGAGGCAGAGGTAAAGGTTGTCTCTCTCCTCCCTCTCTGCAATCTATAAAGAAGGGATCTCGTGGAATACCGTCAGTAAATGGTAATCGTGGTTTAAGACGGCTGCGACGACGCCACCGCTTCAGCAGCCGTTCAGCGGCAACAGGGTGTTTGGGAAAGCGGCTTTGCAGCCTGTTGAAATGCGAATTTGCTTTAAAAATTCTTTTAGGTGTATGCTCTGAAATGAAACTATGACTGCTGACATTTATTACGCTAAATTATTGGAAGCTATCCTTCAGTACAATTTAAGTGCAGACGCATTTTGAGCTTGACCAACGTATACTTTGAGCTGCCTAGGGCTCAAGCTGTCTCGCCGTGGAAGGTAATATGACTCAGAAATACAAATATTATGGCTCAACAATTGTATTTACAACAAAACAACGTTGCCTTGTGGCACTACGTTCCCCACGAGGTGGAAAATCAGAGCGGGGTGGAAAACCAGGCACTGTGTTTTGTTTAAAGAGACGACGAGAGGCTTGCGTGGTTCGACGTTGAAATTGAAGATATGAAACAAAAACCAGGGCTCGGACGGAGTGTCCAACCAAAAATACATATGAAACAATCGTCATGACAATACGACGGTCACTATAGTATACATACATTCTCGGTAAAGTCATTCGAATGTAAAATTTCCCTATAGTATTTCATTTGCTCACATATACAGTTACGTCCCCCCCCCCCCAACACATAAATGCACAAATGAAATACCGAAGTTAAAGAAGTTAACCCGCCACGGTGGCTCAGTGGCTATGGCGTTGTGCTGCTGATCCCAAGGATGCGGGTTTGATTCCCGGCCGCGGCGGCCTGTTTCTGATGGAGGCAAAAGCGAAAACGCTTGTGTTCCAGATTTCGGCGCACGCGGTTAAAGGTCATCAGGTGGTCAAAATTAAACCGGAGCCCTCACTACGGCGCGCATCCTCGCCTGTGGAACTTCGGTGCGTTAAACGTCACGACCAATCGAAATACAGAACTTGCTGTTCGTCATAAACATTTATTTATGAATTTTTAAATTAATGAGACTTTTCAACCGAGATACGACGGAGTTAGCCTTCAGTGGCTTTCGGTATTTAATGACCGTAACAAACGTGTTGGCCACAGAGCAACAGTGTTCCTAAGAAAACTACTGAGGTCACTGCTTGAAACTGGACTGGTGATGTTCCCAAAACGCCTTTCCGACCAGCTCTCCTGTCAAGTGAGGTTGTAGGCGGTCGATGAGGCGGTGCGGCGGAGCCCACGTTTATTGTGGTTGCGTTGGCTGTGCCATGAACACGACGAGGCGCGTAGAACGCGGGTGCCGTTCCCGAGGTGTGCCGGGTGCCGAGTGCCGCGTGTCCCTCGAGCCAGCTGACCGATGGTGGCGCTACAGCGCTCCCCCCCTAGCGTGAAGCGCGATAAAGTGACAAATGTAAATGACAATGCACGAAAATGCACCATGCACTATGTACAGGTATGTACAATTTGTCTGTTGTCAGGGAGAGTCCGTGGGCAGTGCGTGGTCAAGTGGCTGGGGTTGACTAACGGCGCGGTCCTGGTCGTCGGCATGGTAGCGTCCGGTGTGTGCATTTCCCTCGGGGGGCCTTGCCTGGGAGTGGCGGAGAGGCCGTAGGCGGAAACGAGCGTCCTGCGAGGCGGAAGCTGCTAGCAGCGCCCATAGGAGAGAGTGATGTCCCACAAAGCTCGAGTGCACTCTCCGGGCTACAAGGTGGTCCAGACAAACAGGTGCAGATGGCTTGCGGGAGTAGGGCGGCTCCGTTCTGCTGCCAGCTCTGTTGTTCCACAGACCACGGCAGCATGTGCGGAGGGAGTGACGCAGTGGCCGCCGCGTTCGTCTACGGATGAGCGAACCATGCGCCATTGACCGTCGTGATAGCTCGAAGCGACGTTGCTTATGTGCGAAGGCCCATGAGGCACCCAGAAGGGTGGTGAATGCTCCGGGAACTCGAACGCGTTGCTGTCGAAGGGGGCGGGCAAAAAGTTGTCTCCGCTGATCGTCTGACTCCCGCACAGTCATAAAAGGAGCGAGTTGACGGGGAGCGACAAGTCGGTCGCAAGGTGCATGATGTTTGTTTGGTTTTATGCGGCGTTGACGGCTCGAAGCAGAAGACGCGGCTTCCGCAAGCGAAACAACAGGCAAGAGTGCCCGTGGTGGGTGGTTCGGAGGCCGACTGCGGTCTTCTTTGTTCTAGTCTGACTGCTCCGTCATCGTTTTGGTCATAGGTAGTTGGAGGGTGTCGTTGCTCGTTGTGAGCCTACTAGCCCAGGTGCTTCCTTGGAGGAGTCACGTTGCTCCTGCGCATCCACCAAGACGGAATACGTAATTTCACGACGGCAGATGGTTGGTGCGTCGATGGGAGTCTCGTCGGTGGCGCACTGTACCTGTCGTGTATGCCATTCAGGTGGCTGCGTTGCGGAGCACACGTTGTGGAGTGGTGTCAGGGAAGGGCTCACAGTGGGCTTAGATGGGGGTGGCGTCAACCGTGGAGTGAGGGAGGTCGCCGCCTCGGTGCTCTGCGGATCACCGGCGCCTTCTTGTGGTGTGGTAGTAGTGGACAAAGCAGGCGGTGGTTGGTGGGCGCCCGTGATGTCGTTGGCCTCCAGTCCTCTCGTGGAAGGTGCTGCCGCGAGCTCGAGATACGCGCCCATGATCGCAGACCCGTCACCTAGTGAGGGTTCGGGTACATGGGCCGAGGGCGGTGTCGGAGGAGGACTGATGGTGGTAACGGCACCAGGTTCTGTCGGGATTGTCGTCTGCCGGGTTTTCATGCCGTAGTGGTTGAGGACAGTGTCTTTTAAGTTGTCATACGCACTGGGGCCTGGGGTCGGCAGCTGGATCTGCTCAATGAGGTCAGCAGGTAGCTTCTGTAGTGTCAAGAGGTACCTGATTTCCGGGGAGCAGATGTCATTTGCGTAAAAATGGCTCTCCAAGATGACGAAACATGCAGCGTGGTTTGGGATGGCGTCAAACGGAATCAGCAAAGGAAGGTCGGGTAGGGCGGGGAACGTTCTTCGCGTGCCGTCGTCCGCGTTGTGTCTGGGGAAGCAGCGTCTCGAAGCCATGGCGAAGCCGCTTGTCGGGTCACCAAATTGTAGGCGGCCGATGAGGCGGTGCGGCCGAGCCCACGTTTATTGTGGTTGCGTTGGCTGTGCCATGAACACGACGAGGCGCGTAGAACGCGGGTGCCGTTCCCGAGGTGTGCCGGGTGCTGAGTGTCGCGTGTCCCACGAGCCAGCTGACCAATCTGTTGATGATGATGGTGTCGCTTAAGAAGATGATGATGGTGGCGCTACAAGGGCTTTCCTCCTCTTCTTTCTCCTTCCTCTGCCTCCTTTTATGCTACCCCACAAAGTTCTACTGCTTGTAAGATCCACTGGTGAACCCCCTGGAGAAGAGCTTTATAACTGTACTACACGGAAACTTTAATTTGACGGTTGAATACTTTTTACAAATGCACTCGGTATAAAGACAATGCACCACACAATAAACAATCCGTTCGAATGCCTCCGGAAGTGGTTTAAAGAGATATTACAGTATCGAAAAATATAGCAAGCATGGAGGCGCTTTTAAATGTTGCCTAGTTTTTGCCCGTTAATAATTTCCAGCGGTTGAACGATAATGAAATATATTGCTTCTTAGTTTTTGGTAATCAATCGAAGAAATTACAAAAAAAAAAATCCGAGGGGATATTAGAGAAATTAAAAAAAACGCGAATAGAGGAAGAAGAGGGAAAATGCGGTCGCAGTTGTAAAACGCGTTGTAAAAAGTGGACGGTACATCACAGAATTTTATATTTTTCTGATTTTTACATCTCACGAGTAACAAAGAGGCTGCGGTCTTCCCTGTTCGTTTTTTGATGATCATGCAGTGTGTGAAATATCAACAGAAGAATGGTTCAACCCAGCCCTAATCCAAACACCGCCATGACGCGCCAAACATCACATGTACAATCCTTTAAAATTTATGAATAAATGATCCGCCTCGAGCAGGACGTTTTCCATACGCCGCATGCTGCTAAGTCGCTGTGCAAGGAAAAGAAATGAAACGCTCTGACCGATAGCACTTAAAAACTGATTCTGTGATTACTTTGGAAATGTCGATCATTTTGCAACGCTCACGAGTCACCGAATAATTTTAAAAAATACGATGCAATGAATTACGGCCGTTCATCTTCGCGGGTAGCAGCGCTTCGAAGCAGCTTCCGCGGCCGGCCGCCGCCGCGGCTCTTTCACCGATGACCAGCGCCACGGCCCACGCTGTAGCAGCAAAGGAAATTAGCGCCGTCACCGGCGGGAGGCGCATTCGGCTGGCCGGACCCTGTTTCCATCGAGCGGCCGTGGCTAATCCGTCTTAACATTTAAATATATATCTTCCCCCCGCCCCCCCCTTTCCCCCCAAAACTACATTGTTTCCTTCGGTAAAGCACCCATTTCCTGGCCAATCCCCCTGAGTGGGTAGGATCCATCTGTTTGGTATCACCACCACCATGCAGCTCTTGGGTGATGGCGAATCACGTGCGGTATTGGTCTCCATCGGTTTTCTGTACTTCAACCCGTTGTTTTAAGTGCGAATGCACTTCTTAAGCGACCCTGAACCTGCGTCCACCGGCGATGTTGGCATAGCATACCCACGTGGGGGATTGGCCAGGAATCTCCTCGTCTTCCTTGGCAACGGGGGGAGGTGGGCGCGCGCTGCCTGGCCGCTGACATGGCACATACCCACGTGGGGGATTGGCCAGGAATCGGGCGTGAGAAGGGCTAATGCACCTGCTTAAAGGAGTACTGACACGAAATTTCAAAGCTGAGATCCGCTCTAGCAATCAAGTACAACGACAACACAAATAGGTGTCTGTGAATAAATGCATCTTTCTTTCTTTGTAGTTGTTGTGTGTGTGTGTGTGATCTCTCTTTCGCGAACATTACCAAACCGCGCAAATTCAACTCGTGCATTCGCACTTTCACATTCTTCCCCTCGGGGAAATGCGGGGAATCTTTTATTTCACAGCACCAGCATGTACCCGCTCAAAGGACTGAGACACGACGCCAAGTCAGTAACTTCCACCGCACTCCCCAAAGAAGACGAATCGCTACTCCCCAGAATACAAACCAATACCTTTGCTCACCCAGTTCGCCTGTGTAGTATTTTTCCAAATCAATACTCTGCTGAATGCCAGCTTTGTCCAAAACCCGGAACTTCACCTCATATTATAATACAGTGTCAGCGCAACCCCAAAATTCCTCCTCTCCAATTCCCTTTTCCCACCCCTGAGCTGCGGGTGAATCTGGTGACCAGAGAAAGCTTTTTGCTCACCTCATGGATTCCCGGACTAGGGAATCACTCACACTTCAGCGACTCAAATAAACGTTTTCTATCCACCTACGTACCTACCGGCGCCTAATCACGTGACACGATATGACTCGTCAGAGAAAGAGGAAGGCAAGGAAAACCACTAGCTACCGCGAGCGCACTAGTCTGGTGACGTATAGCGTGGCAACAGTGCACGATCGAAGCGCGTCCTCTCGCTCCTCGTGTAGTTGGACTCTGCGGGTAAGATGTACGCGCGAACGGCTCTGTCGCAGCAGGCGCTGGTGAGCGACGGGAGGCAAGGCGACGCGGAGTGCCTGCAGGACGAGGAGAGCTCGCCGTCGCACCTCGACGCGGTGCGTGGCGACCACAAGCGCACAGTGATGGTCTTCTGCATGGCCGCCACCGTGCTGGCGCTGCAGGTGAGCGTCCGCTTCACCTGCACCCATGTCCGTGCACGTGCGCCAAGCACCGCTGAACCCTGAGCGGCGTGGAAGCGATGTCGTGCTTGTTTTTGGCGTAAAGAGTGCATCCCAGGTTAGCGCTGACATGAGAGATTCGGGAAGCCAGAAGGGTGAGTCGTAGAACGAGAATTCGGGGCGGACGTCGTGTAATGCTGAGAAGACGAATAGTTATGTGATGATTGGATAAGTGGTGAGTTTATGTTGCAAGAGCAGCAGGACTGTTACCGAGGTAAGGTGCGATTCACAAAAGTATACGATACGCCTTTATCGTTGGAGACACAAACGTTAGTGTGCCTTCAAAGGCCCTTGGGGGGAAGGGGGGGGCGGCAGCCCTCGCGGTGACTACCCGTTTGATAGTCAGGTCGGAGCTTCCCAGCGCCTCAGCCCAGTGTCCATTGTCTGGTGAATGGGTATAGGGGTTGTGGGGGCAGCTACAAAGGAGATGTTCGGGCGTTTCCACTGCTCCTCTGGCAGGGAAGGCGGGAGGGTAGTTGGAAGGTACAGGCGGTAGCGACAAGGGATGGTGTGGGTTTTCACCTGTCGTCATAGGAGTCCAGTAAAGCTTGATGTCGGGCTAGTTGGTGTAGCATTATTTTGAGGGTAAGTTGCGCTTGTTAAGAACACTGAGACGGACACAGGAAAAAAACGTAGACTTTCACGAAAAGACGGCATAGGAGAGCTAGAATCAAACACAAAACTCCGGCAGTGGCGTGTGCGCTTAGTACACTGCCTTAGCTTTGAAGGGGTCGTTGCGAGGGTACTCACTTCTTGATACCTTTCACGAAACACGTTTAATAAAAATCTAATAAATTTAATTCTTCTGGTAGCAATTTTGCCTCTACCAGTACCTAAAACCTCTGTCTAGTTTGCTCTTTTGCAAAATTAAGACGTTTACTCACCATATAGGCTCTGGTGTTTTCGTAGTTTGTCCCGCCTTGACGTTTGCGAACCACAAGAATGTCGACCTCGCCAATGAGACTATGGTCGCCAGGGAAGATTTCGGTGTAAATTCTGGACACGAGGCCAGCAGGTGGCCGATGCAATTTAAGCATAACACAATGTGCACACGCGGAAATCCCTACCACGCATCGTCTCCCACTGAGCCCTTGCCGGTCAGCACCGTTATATCGTCGGGCTCATTGTTTACCCACGGCCCACGGATTTTTAACGAAAGCCCAGGAGCGCTCACTTAGCCTGCTGCCAACAAATCCGTTCAAACACCCGAGTAAATTACACCTAGTATATCCCAATCTGTATCTCCGCTCTGTGTCAGTTTTGTAGCGGACCTGGTACACTCTACCATACGGTACACACGTGGGACTGCAAAAAGACTTCAATATAGACAGAATTCCTCGCCCATGTTATGATCAGTGGCAGAGCGTGCTGCCCAGTTCCAGTCTGGACGACATAGCTTCGATTCGTTGAAAGGGCCCTCGCAAAGCTGGCACCATGAATGGGGTCCTCAAATGAGGACACCCTTCTGCTAATTAACTGTTAAAAGAAGTATTCTCTCTTTCTCCCTACCACGCGCTTCGACTGTGCAAATGCATGGTGAGGAGAACTCCGAAATTTTCCGGCATGCATCCCGCTTTAGCACGCACGGACCAATCGAATGCGTGTCTTAGGTGGCGAAATAAAACAAAATGAACGTATTAAATGTACCTTGTTTGCACTGTACGACAGCTTTCCGATGTCGCCTGGTGTCTGGTGACGATGTCAAGGTGTCTGGTTGCCCGTGCAGACACCTTGACATCGTCAGTCACAGCATAGCCAGCAGATACACCGCCTATATTTCGTTTACAGGTGACCCTGATCCTGTCGTTATTCCGCCCGGCCAGGATGGACTCGGGGGGCGTTATCTTCCCCGGGGGGCTGGTTGAGGTGAGTGGCGAGAAATGTGGAAACTCTCTCGCAATAGGCAGGTTTATTAAAGGGACCCTGCAACACTCTTTGTGCAGTGCGAGTAAACCTACGCGACATTTAGATTACACTGCCAGGAATACCTGAGCCAGATATAACACCTGCACGTGAAGCGGTAAGCGCGCGAATCGCTGTGAAATACTCGGACAAGCCAACCGCGCTCTCTTCAATTCTCCTCATTATGCACCTCAGGCATGGCCTAAACGACGTCATTTGGGCCATGGCTGTCCTATTGGCTGTCGCTGGTCAATTTCGCGGGGACCTGCGTCGTCGGCGCTGTGTACCAACCTCTTCTATGCCTGAACCTGCACGCATAGTTTTCGTGTTTTTGTGTGTGTGTGTGTGTGTGTGTGTGTGTTTTGAGTGCGCCGGGAGTTTGAGTGACGGACTTTATACTTCCATTTCAGCGAGACCACTTGACAACATTCGTTTATTGCTTCAAAAACGCCCTACCAGCCTGAGTTCGCGCTTGCGAGCAGGCAGCCATGCTTGCTTATTGAGGCATCAGACCGGAAATAGACTCCCTAAACGTTGCGGTAAAAGGAGATAACTACCCGGCATGTGATATATCGAAAGCCGCCGAGGAGTAACCTCAGCAAATCTGAGGTTACTGAGGTATTCTCCATTAACCCTTACTCCCACTTGTTCCCAATCCAACGTTCTGAATATCTCTTGTAAACATGCTGTTAATAACATTGGAGAGATGGTGTCTCCTTGTCTGACACCCTTCCTTATAGGTATTTTACTGCTCTCCTTATGGAGGATGATGGTAGCTGTGTACCCATTGTAGATATCCTCTAGCATTCTTACATAATGCTCATCTGCCCCCTGGTTCCGTAATGCCTGAATGACTGCTAGGGTTTCGACCGAGTCAAATGCTTTCTCGTAATCTATGAAGGCTATATATAGGGGTTGAGTATACTCAGCGCACTTCTCTATCACCTGATTGATCGTGTGAATATGGTCCATTGTTGAATAACCTTTACGGAACCCTGCTTGTTCTTTAGGTTTGCACCAGCACTGAGCTCTGTATAAGTGATATGCCTGGTTAGTCTGACGCTTACGCTCGGCGTCTTAGACGAGAACTGCCCTGTCCTGCCTGAGTTTTTTGTTGACGACACGGAATTTTCCGCCCAATGAGAGGCTAACAGCTTCGCTGCAAGTTATAAATGTTAGGCCAGTAACGTTTCTCCTGTAAGGATGCCGCTTGATTTCATTCTAGGCAAATGACAGAGTGTAAAGCTTATTTCAGTAAAACTGGCACAAGCGCTTTCACGTGCGGCCGTTTACATCGCAGCCACTTCGAACCACGTAACCCCCATGACGCGGACACACGTGCTATTTCGGTTCAACAGAAATTTTATGGACAGTTTAAGCAGACCAAGGTGTGATGGGTCGCAAAAGAGCACCCAGGTTTTAAACGTTGAATACAGGAGAAAAAGCGTGAAAAAATGTCCGGGTTGGCAGGGAAGCCCAAGATATTTGAAGCGACGTTAATGTCGAAGGAAAATGATGACGTAAAGTTTCCGTAAGGGAAGGAAAGTGTTACGGGAGGGAAGTGGAAATGGGAAGATCTCGTCGGGCAACCTTTACTGTACAGCTCTCTCCGTGTTGTTCAGTCGCACGGAACCCTAAGCCTGTGTCCGCCCCCCACCACCACCCCCTAACCGATTTTCACCGGAGTGCATGCACCCGCGTGCCACCACTGTTCAGCGCTAACTTTCTTTGCTCTATTCTTCCCGCTCAAAATTTTTGCCCCTTCTGCAGGTCTACCTCAAATGGTTACAAACCTTCGTGGCGTAGACGGCTTCATTTTGCACCGAATCGACTCGGAGGTGACAAGACGTGTTACGTGCACCCCCGCGGTGGGTCAGTGGCTAAGGCGTTGCGCTGCTGAGCACAAGGACGCGGGTTCGATTCCCGGTCGTGGCGGCCGCTTTTCTGAAAGCAAAAACGCCAGTGTGTACGAGATTTCGGCGCACGTCAAAGATCCCCTGCAGGTGGTCAAAATTAATCCGGAGCCCTTCCACTACGGCGCGCCTCATCGCCTGCATTGCGTCGGCGCGTTAAACCCTAAAAAATCAATCGATGGTGTCGTGTTACGCGACGTACATAGGTGCAATAACTACAGCATTTGACATTTACATCTGCCCAGTTCAACGCGAAGAAATGGGATCAGACTATGACGACGCAGCTGCGTGGAGGCAATCGAAGATTAGACCTTTGAGCTGGCCGTAAGAGAAGGTCGCGCGTGGAAGTCGCCATTTATAAAGCCATTCGAGATCACGTGGCACATCTCGGAAAGAATACGACTGTCCCTGTTTTTTTTTTTTTTTTTTTTTGCGCACTCACCGTCGAAGTGTACACCAAGGAAGGGGCTTGGAGCGAAGAAGAAGAGTGGAGGGAGCAGGCGAAAAACGCTGGGTCCCCACGGGGCACCTGCGTCTTCTGCGCCCTGCACCTCCCAAAAAAATAAATCAAAGTAAGATTAACTTACCACGCTTTCCAAACGCGCCGTGGCGGCCAGTCCACTGCACCAGGTCCAATCCCTACCTATATGGCGGCCTTGAAGAAAATGCTGGTTGCTGGATCTGAATGCGAAAGCATTATGACAATAACAATTGTTTAATTTATGCATTCGAGTATGGGGTTTAACTCGCCGATGCTGCACGGGCGATGAGGCGTGCCGTAGTGGAGAGCTCCGGATTAATTTCGACCACCCGCAGTGGATCTTTAAGATGCGCCGAAATCTGTAGGGACCCGGGCAGATGGGTCGCTCCCGCCTTGCCATGCTCGTGCATTGGTTTCGGTGGGGTGCGGCCATTTTCGCCGTGCCCGGGCGCGCATGCGCAGTCGGGTTCCATTACGCATTGCACATACGGAACGTACGGAACACACGTTATGCTAAAACTCTCTATTATCGTGCTCGAACCACTCATGTAGCCCTAAGTACTTGCTTCGAACGTGCCCACGAGGCCTTTATTCAGCTCCAGAACAACTGAGCCATAGTGGCGTTGGGAAAGCGTGCTCCTGTTTCACTGGATTCCCGTCCGGAGCCAAAATTACCCAATTCAAGTTTCTACTCAGTTACTTTGCTTTATACTCTTTGCTATGTCGCCTATTTTGTTTGGTGCACCTCGGTTACGCCGCAGTTTCTATCTGCCGAGTCATATATGAGTTTTGCATTAACGGCTTCGAAACCCTTCGTCACGTTCCTGCGTTCAGGGCCATGTCTGACATTGTTTTCGGGTCCCGCGCAGTTTGTGGGGATGAATGTTTTAAGAGAGAAGCAGCGAGCGGTACCGCTCGCCTTTTTTCTGCCTTAAATTAAGACGTCAAAATTCAGTTAAGGGTGGTTTTTTATTTTGTTGCTGTGCGTACCAATAATTAGCAAACACACACACACTCGTATGGCCCGTAATACCCGCGAATGTCGCCCCTGGTAATATTATAAGAACAAAGATAAAATGCCCGAGTTTGCATATTTTTTAAGGGACTGTTTACATTGTTCCTAAAATAATGTCTTCCCAGTTTCCATCTGTGCGTAGCAGTGAAGGTTACTTTAAAGATGTTCGGTGTGTATAGCAGTCACGCTTAATGTTTGTAAAGGTGGCTTTCTCACGTTGCTGCCACATTGCAAGCCAACTTGCCGTAACTTTGGTGCATTTAAAGTAGGTTTTTTCTTTTAACAGCACATTTGGGCAGTGCAGTACACCTGCTTTAAAAAGATCTTGTGTAAAAGTCAGGACGCCTCACACACACAACAGAAGAGACAAAAAACAAAGGAGATGCACTGCCTGGAATTTAAAAGAGCGATGCAAAAGCGGAGCAAACAAAAAGATAAGTGGGTGCGTTATGATTGGAAAATGGAGCGCGACTTGGACAACGACACAAAGAAAGAACGACGGGACAAGCGCCCAATTTGAACTAACATTTATTGAAACATCGTCTCGTATTTATACATGTGTCACAAGGAGCATGCGCACTGGAATACCCTAAATGGAAAGTACCAAACAGATGATGGACACAATCAAAGTGACGTTTCCAAAAATAAATTTTTCCTCGCGCTGTCTCGAGCGGCGCCAAGCATGACAGAATAAACTACACTCGCGAGTGCAACTGCGTTCGGCTGGTTTGGCCATTGCAGTTCCGTTCAACTCCGTTTGGTCGCTTGAAAGAAAGCACAAAGAATACGTTTTGGATACTACGCATTTATATGACAATTACCCAATACGGTGCTTCGGCCATTTCTTTTTTACTGACCGCGAGCTTTTCAGTTCGGTTGTGTGCAGGGTGTCGATACGTTGGGGGAATTAGGAGCCGAAAAAGTGGACTGATACACCTGCGGCTCCGGAACATCTGATATGAAGCAAGCGAAGCTTTGGGGGGCGTCGGCTCCGCATTTGAAACATGGTGAAGCGCACGAAATCTGTACGAGATAGAAAAAAAAACAGTAAACATAATAATCAACGAATGGAGGAAACAACGGCTGTATGCCTGTCTACTTCAGAGCTATATATACGCTGAACGTCAAGCAAAGGCGCTCTCACAAAGACCGCAAAATAACTAGACTACGCCATCGTACGCCATGCATATTTTTAGCTCAGGTCAAGCAGGATACGTCGAGTTCAAAATCCATGCGGGAAACATTCATCGGGCTTAACGGAATAAATAGTCAACCTGTAACGCGTTCCAAAGTATATTTGTGATACACACATCGCCTATTCGACAATATATGCGAGTAACCGTTCGAGTAGGCGGGTAATGAATGTTCATTTAATATAAGGCACTTGACACCCTCCGAAACTGTTCCTAGTGCACGAAATTACTACTTAAACCAAACTCATACCCGTTAATCGCCCATGTGCAGCTCTGGAATGCAGTGACTGAAATGCGGTACCATTTTTCAGGGACGGCAGCTACGGGAAACGGACCCGGACAACTCGCGCGTTATCTGAATTAAAAGAATGTTCCTGCAAGCAGGGCGTAAGTTAATGCATGGGGCAGAGCTGCAGAATGGCGCCTTGCATAGTAGGAGCGCTGATTCGGCACCCAAGCACTAACGTAGAAAAAAGTCGCACAGGAGTCAGTTTTAAAAGTTGCGTACCTGCCTCTCCAGATTGAATCTCCGAATGCGTAGGCCATCTTCCAAGGTAGGTCGGCCTATTTACGGGCATTCTTATATAACGAGAAAAACTGTAGTCGAAAATACTGCTTTCCTTTCGTCATAATAACTCAGCATTCGCCGCATCTGGCTCCGAGGGAAGTATCTATAGGGCTAAATTTACTGGATTGCTATCTTATATCTGTGGATTTGCTATCTGTGTGGTGAACAGATAAGTCAAGCGGAAATAATTATGGTAGAAGGCATCAGAGAAGAAAATAAGAAGCGAACTGTTGCCGGGCACGTAATAACAGAAAATAGACAACCGTTGGACCATCCACATAACAATGACCTCCGAGAGGAGACGGTACGACAAGAAGTGAAAAATGCAAAATAAGCCCTTGAAGAGGCAAATACACCAACCAAGGGCGTTTATTCAAAGCGGTCCCAACGTTTCGGAGCCAACTCGGATCCTTCATCAGGGGTGACTCCGTACGACAAGAAGCAGCGGTTATGTAGGTGTCTTTTTCTTTTTCTTTTTTCTTACTGGAATCTTGCCCTTGCGCGTCGGAGGCCGTGGGCGTAGATGGTGGGAAGGGCTTCCGAGGGATCTATTCAGGCCTTGCCGGTTCCCTGTATGTGCCAGGACTCAAGGAGTAATCTTTGTGAGTAATTGGTTTCGGTGCCAATCACCTGCGCGCCGTCAAAGTTAATCCTGTGGTCAGCTTTTTCACAGTGCTCGGCCAATGCACTGCGCTGAGTGACGGACTTGCGAACGTCGTTTTTGTGTTGGCGGAGGCGTTTCGCGAAGTTCATGGTCTCCCCAACGTAACTAGCGGGGCATTTTGCGCAAGCAATTTTGTAGACGACCCCTTGGGCTTTTTCTTTGCGTACCCAGAGTTGACACTGGCTTGTGGGAGATGACAATGCCTCCTTGCGAAAGAATGCGGGATAATGTTTCACTCGTTCCTTTAACATAGGGGTAGGGAAATACGGGTGGGTCGTGGTGCGGAGGAGATGGGTGGGGGGGGGGGGGGGGTGCAGACGGCGGAGACAGGAGAGGGGTTGTTGACCGGTGGCGGTCAGTACAGAGTAATTTTCTTGGTTGCAGGCCCGGCTGAGGGAGACGGCGTTTGACGCGTCGTATGAAGTTGTCCGTGTATCCATTTTTTTTCCAGGTCAGCGATTACAGCTTTCTTCTTCTTTCTTTCTTCCGGTCCTCTTCTGTTAGCATATAGTTCCGGCTCTAAATAAGAGAGCTGAGACCACAGATGATTTGTGGGAATTTGGGTGGCAGGAATCGAATTGCAGGTAGCGGCCGGTAGGGTGGGTTTCCTGTATACTGTGAAAATTTAGTTCATCTGGCTGTCTTTTATCAAAACGTCGAGGAATGGTAAGTGCTGTTCGCTTCTTTTTTCCCATGGTGAATTGAATGGCTGGCTTTCAATCGAATTTAGCTGCGACAGGGAAGTTGTCCTGTGTTGTTTCTTTGATGACACAAAAGCAGTCGTCCACGTACCGGAGAAACACCTTGTGCTTTTCGGGGAAATTTTCCAGAGGCGGGTCCTTTCAATTTTTTCCATTACAAGGTTGGCTGTGGTCACGGAAATAGAAGCCTCCATCGCAGTTCCACTTAATGCCTGAAATATTCCTGCTTGTAGCAGAAATATGTGCTTTGCAGGCAGAACTGCAGAAGTTGCGTTATCTCGGCGACGCTGAGGCAGTCCTGGAGCTCAGGCTGTCGTCGTTCTCGAGGGCACTTGTGGTGGTTGCGCCGGCCAGGGAAACAGGGACGCTGGTGAAAGCGACTAGACGTCAAAAGAGACGAGTCTGTCCCCACGGTCGATCGGTACTTCGGAGACAGGTTCGGCGAAGTGGCCGGAGTCCTTGACGTGGGTGGAGGTTTTGCCGACGAGAGGGGAGAGAACCTCATGAAGAAAGTTGGACAGGGCTCGAAGTGGTGAAGCTGTCAAGTCCCACAAGAGGCCGGAGGGGCACATCTGGGTTTATGAATTTTGGGTAGCCCATAAAAACCAGGCGCTGAGCCATTCCGGCAGATCAGTCGCAGATACAGGCTTCGGAAATCGGGGGTACTTCTTGAAAATGTTGGAGGCGTTTGTTCAGCTCCCTTTGAACTTGGGGGGTTGGGTCCTTTTTCAGTTTTTCGTACGTTGAGCAATAGAAGAGGTCTTCAACTTTGCTTTCGTAGGCTTGGCGGTCAAGCACGACGGTACAATTTCTCTTGTCAGCAGGGAGGATGACTACATTATCATCATTTCGTAGGCTACGGATGGCTGCGGCTTCATCTAGGTTCTAAGTTCTTGTTGGTGCTGTCGGGGAATGCTCGCGAGAACGCCAATCACCTTCAGTCTGACTTCCTCTCGACGCCTGCCTCAAGGACGCATAATCCCACTTTCGATGGCAGTCACCCTGTTTCCCAGAGAGGGCCAGGGTAGTCGTAACGTTAAAGCCATGACCTTTGGCCAAAACTTCCGTCTCGGAAGGAGAGAGTCGTCTGGATGACAAATTAACAACAAAGCTGCCACGGTCAGCGGGGGTGGCCTCTTTTTCTCGGTGTGGCCCCTGATAAAGGATCCGAGTTGGAGCTCCGAAAACGTTGGGACCGCTTTGAATAAACTCCCTTGTTGGTGTATTTGCCTCTTCAATTTTAACCCAACCAGACAGAATTCTGTACGAAGATGTTCACATTCAAAATAAGCCAGTTATGGACGGATCAGATAAGACACTTGGAAGTCTAAGAATGTATTCGGGCATCACTAGATAACGGTGGTTTGAAACTTATTAGAGGACTTCGTTATCCAGTGGACATAAGTTGGCTGAAATTGTGTATGATGACACTGCCACTCTGCAAAAGACCAACAGCATTTGCGACGGGAACCGCATTTGTCTGATCTCTGAAAATTTTACCCCCTTCTAGGGTATCTTGAAATTGACTCAATATTGTGGTGGGTCTACGTGTGCGGAGCGGATGAGTGTTTCTGGACACAAAACCTCCTCCCATTGTCAGCAGTAATTGTTCTCCCGATACCCCGTGGTAACCTGCGCGGATCCTAACTAGGTGTTGGCCATCAAAGCCCCGAGCTGCCTTCACGGCCACGGAGGACATGGAGACGTTCTGTGTATAGCCGTACAACAAACACCCGCGCCACAGTACCCGAACCTGACATCGCCGAACCTCGTGCAACACTCATGCGCTTCCAACTACCACACACTTCCTGTTAAACTGTCCGGACCTCTGAATGACGCGAAGGAAAAATAAACCACCGGCTGTAACTGTAAAATGTTAGAATGGACGGTCATCAACAACGACGCGCTGTCTTCGCCTTCCAATAACAACATAAAGCGAGATGGGCGTTGAATCCTCCCCTTCTCCCGTCTCTCCAAGCTATTACGCAGGCTTCAGATCCAATCTGTTTCGCAATAATTCCATCCATCCATTCATTAACATCACTTAAAACACGTACCGTCCAAACGAAGGAAGGCGACGGCAGCCGAGCGAGGGACGGCCACGGCTGGGTCCTCGACGACGGCCCGGCGTTGAGCGATGAAGGCGACGGCGGGTCCTCCCCCGGTGGTCGTCCGGGCCCTCAAGAGAGGCGGCAGCTGTGGTGCGTGTACGAGCCTGTGCGGGGCGACTACGGCCTCCGCGGACGTCCCCGTGCAGCTGTGCACCGTCGTGGTCTACTGCCTGCGTCGAGCTGACGGCGCGGGGCGTGCAGTACCTCCGCGTCGAGGACGAGGGCTCTGAGGGCGTGGACGCGTTTGCCGCGTCGCTCCGGAGCCGGCGGCCGGACCTGCCGCTGTACGCGTTCTTCGGGACGGAGTCCAGACGACGGCCGTCTTCTGCAACCAGGTCTGTCTGTCTGTCTGTCTGTCTGTCTGTCTGTCTGTCTGTCTGTCTGTCTGTCTGTCTGTGATTATTTCAGGGAAGAGGAAAGAGTAAACTGCGAGGAACTGTTCGAAAAGCACCCGCCGCGGTGGCTCAGTGGCTAAGGCGTTGCGCTGCTGAGCACGAGGACGCGAGTTCGATTCCCGGCCGCGGCGGCCGCTTTTCTGATGGAGGCGAAAAGCAAAAACATCCACGTGTATGAGATTTCGGCGCACATTAAAGGTCCACAGGTGGCCAAAATTAATCCGAAGCCCTCCACTAGGGCACGCCTCATCGCCTGCGTTGCGTCGGTGCGTTAAACCGTACAAGCAATCAATCGTCAATGTTGGAAGAGCATGCAGGTGGGCTTGTTTGTGTATTGTGTTTAGGGCCCCCTCTAGAACTACTCTACTGAAGAACGAAGTCGCTGTGATGGAGGCTGAGCACCTTCTAAAAAGAAAGTGTCTTGCCAAGATGAAACTTTACAAGCCGGTGCAGACGCTCATTTGCCCGCTCAAAGCTTGAATGGAAAAAACAAACCACGTATAAACATGCCCGCAATGTTTACGAATTTTTCTATCAAAATTGTAACTGCTTGGGTTGGCAGCGAAAATTAAGCGCAGTGGTCGAAATCGATATTTACCGGAAATACGACAGTATTTCAGTTCAATGAAGCAAACTCTTCGTATTCGTTTTGCTGTAAATGTTGGATTCGTGTTTCATTCTGTGGCCTGAATGTCACCTCTGCGCCATGTCTTCGCCATTGATCAACGGGTACAAACGGCACACGGCGCCACCAATCAACACCTGATGAGGGGTAGTTTTAGCCCACTTCGCGGGGTTTGAGATATATATAGTGGGCTGGAACCGGCAAACGTAGCTCGATGGATCTCTGTATGACCGTGCCTTTGTCTCGAATAGCACTTTCCTCAGGGACTATTTCGTGCACGGGTATCGTTACAACTTTGCCCAAAAAGAGTCAACAAAATTAGCCGCAAGATTTTTTTTTTTTTTGCGAAATCAACGGGCTGCTTGTTTGACGCAGGTCCGCGGTTCGAAACCGGGCGAGCTAACGGCGCTGGCGTCGTCGTGGCTGCAGTCGAAGCAGCTGGACGGCGTGCTCTTCTTCTACCGGTCGCACCGCGAGCCCTCGACCACAGACGCCGAGTTCTTCGCGCACTTTCGGCGCATGCGTGAAGATCTGGGCCGTGCCAGCCTGTTCGTCTCGGCCGTGGTCTCCTTCCACAAAGACCACCCCGGCGGTCCGCTCTCCCTCAGCAGGTTTGCGAGCCTGCTGGTGTTTTAGCAAGATGTGCTCATTATTCTGGAAAGCTTGCCAGCCACTAAAACCATGCCAGCCAGCCCGAAAGTCACATATACTCGCGGCTTCTCTGCTTTCCCGCGTGATGTATCGAGGCGAAGTAGCGTAAAGGAAAAATTTAATAGATGTATGTAACTATTGTTGCAACCGTGTCATCCCAGCGCTGACACCAGTTGTTGCGACCGGGAAGGCCGAGCCGAGCCGTGCTCTGTCGCCTCCGGCATACGTGTGGTAGCGTGGTGTAGAGCGAGCGGCCAGCCGCTGTTGCAGCCGTGAACAAGTCCAGAAGCCGTAGGCTAACGTAACTGTTTACTTCATAGCAAGAGGTGAGCCGAAACCAAAGAACAATGCCCCGACGGGCGAGGTTACAATACAGGACTCGAGCATTCGCTGCTCTAACAGGAATGGGTTATAGCGCTTGCGGGGCTTCTATTTATACCCAAAAGCGGTAACAGTCAAACGCCAAAAAGCGGGAACACACCACGAACGTCACAGACGCACACAACGCTCTTTCCAGAGTTCGTGAGTCGTCGATAGCCTCGGCGCACGTTGAGTACGGGAGAGGGAAGAGAGGAGGACTCCGCTGCGATCGCGGGGCCTCTGTGTTTTTGAAGAGCGTTGAGACGAGCCTCACCGGCAGCCGCCGAAGTTTTGAAATGCGCCGAAAGCGAAGCGTCGGACCCGGGCTTGTCGAGACGTGAAAGTATAATTCACCGACACGATGGTGCCTGTTTTCAAAGGCGCACAAAGTGGCTTCGCCGCACAGCCGAGGAATGATGCGAGAAAGTACGGCGGTGGGCCGATTCGTAAAACTATGTAGCTCGGTCCCCACACCCTACACTCTGGTAGAACCTAAAGCTTATCTTAAACTAGCCTTAAGCGTTAGCATATGTTCATCTCAATTTGGAGCAGGTTTTTCAGATTACAGGCTGCACGCTTGCACGTGATGTTCGACTAATGATCTGGACAGCTTTAGAAGAATGTAACAATAAAGTTAAGCGCGGTACGCAAGGAGCAATTCAATAGGAAGAGTGCTAAGAGAGTTTCTCAAGCTCATTTGTTTAAATACTCAGGGCTGAAAAAAGGAATTTTAAATTAAAACTAAGCTATAGCAGGGTGGCAGGCGTATAACATTTCACACTGCGTTTGCAAACTGCATCACCGAAATTGCGTCACAACGATATTGCGTCACTGTAGGTGCTTTGCATTTACAACGTTGCCGCGCCCGTGTGGAATGAAATATCGGCGTGTGGAGCGGAAACTCGGAGACTTGTGTGTATCTAATGTAGTGGAATGAATATTATATATAAGTATATAACTTATATATATATAGCTTCATATCATATCTAATGTTTAATTTCACCTCTGCAAAATGTCTTCCCAGCAATGCCTTTGTTTATAGATGTTAAGCCGACTTTACGAAAATTGGTGTAAGCGCAGTGAAGCATAGCTTCTACAGAGCTATGTATATATCGCTATCTATGCTTACACCCGACGTAGAGGAATGTAGGCTTAGCATAGGGGCAGATATTTGATTGCCGCTTTCAAAATTACCGGGGATGACCACCCCTAGCACAATTCTTCACACTAACATCTACTCTGTCGCACGCGGAACTTCTTTTTCGTGATTCGTCTGATTCTGGAGAGCGGCAATAAGCGGTTGCGGTCACGGCCTGCGCCGGTTAGAGTATGCGGAGCGTCTCCGCGCACAGAAAGCGCTTCATGATTGCCTGCTTTGTCCATTTATTGCGAACGGCACACGAAGTCTACAAGCTTAGCTCAGCGATCGTCATAGCCAGGAAAACGAGCCGCAGCTTTCGCTTCAGCCATGGTCACGCGGAGTCTCGCTGACTGCGAGAGCGACGCAAGGACGCAAGCCCCTCTTGGGACCAGTTTCGGGGCGCCCGCTATTTCGGCAAAATAGCGCGCACGCTCACCGCAAACCCAACACCTCAAGGACGGCTGGAGGTCTATGCTCCAAGCCGCTTGGGGAACCAAAAGCATTGGGGCCCCTATTTAAAACTCCCTAGTACAATGCTTGACACGTGGAAAAGAAACGAGCAGCGCCATGTCTCTCCGCTGGGATAAAACTGTAGTTCTCGCAGGTCTCATTAGACCAATTAGCTAGGAAGTACGCTCAATCGCAAATTACAAACGTGTTGTGTTTCGTGCCCTCCTTGCACTGCGCCCAGCTTCACTGGAATCCTTTATCGCAGAATGAGAAAGCAGTGATTTTCTTAACCACATTGTCTTCGTGCAAGCCAATGGTCCATTTTTAATGCGAAAGCAATAAGTGGCCCATTGGGAGAAAAAGCCGGCGTTGACGTGGGCCTCGGAAGCCGTAAGCTGCTGACACTGCACTGATAAGCGCCCCATAACACGCGTTTAGTTTGCGTTAATAAAAAGCATCTGACGATTACTGAACTCTCTAATGCGAAATTTGTGTGCAGCGCGAACTCCAGACTTCTCTGTCACGGCGCGTAGCTGCGCCTCAGGAAGTCATCAGCAAGCGTTCGGCGGCGCGCGCTACTCTGTCGGAGTCTCGCAGCGCGTCACCGCCGCCAGCGATCATGTTGTTGTAAATAGTGTTTGAACCTCCCGCGCAAGTGTCACGGGGTTCAGATGAGCCACGCAACAAGGAACATGTCTCACTCCCTCTCCCTCACAGTTTTGCCATGCGTCGCCGCCGAAGAGCGTCTCGTACGGGCTCAGCATAGGTACTTCCCTCCCCCTCACATTTTCGCCACACTTACCTCCGCCGTTTTCTTTTTGTCTTCCTTCGCTCGGTGACGACTCCGACGCCGATGTCAAACCACAGTACCAGCAGCCAAAGTGCTGCGCACTAAAACAAAAAAAAAGTAGAGCCGTTCCAAACAACGTGAAAGCTGTTGGAAGTGCCGAGCAGTGATTCGCCATAATAGGCTATGGCACCGTTATCCGCTCACTGCTACCACCCCTTACGCTATTCGCCTCCCTGTCTCACTCCTGTTTGTCCAATGCAATCGAAGTTTCCCGCCTTCGCAGTTTCCCGCCGAATCAGTTTGAACACATCATATTTTTGTCTTCCGCGTCTACTTTTTTTTCGCTTACTATCATAAAAACCAACCCAACGGCATTCTTAACTGAATGAACCCGGGGACTGCCGATTAATTACATACATTTTGCCTCAAATGTACGTGCAGTTTCCTTTACGCTAACTAACGGGGACCGGTACGACCAGTGTCAGCGATTCCCGGAGTTTCGAACAGTTCTGCTTATATAACGGCCGGTCAGGCGCGTCCAGGCCGGCCGTGAGGGGCAATCGAGTATCTTTTCGAAGCATCTGTCTGGGTGGGTGACAGCGCATGACTGCGGTGGCCAGATAGCGTGACAGCTAGTTGCGACGACAAGCCGGCCCCTAAAGTGGTCTGCAACTTACGGATGTTACCGATCGACTGCCGCGCGTGTGTGTTTGCGCGATGCCAATGTTTCAACTGCGCACGACGCGACTCGCCTTCGGACTTTCCCGCGGAGGCTCAGTGATCTGCGGCGAAGCGCCCATACGAAACAAATCCCGCAGTTCCGTACGCGCCCGGCCTCGCGGGAGGCATCGAGATTGCAGCGGAGTTCAGAAATACTCCTGCGCATCCGCAGGCTTGAGGACGGGGCGGCTGCTCGCTGTGTCTGCTCAGCGAGAGTGTTTTTGCTTGTGCATGCTTGACACTGTTTGGAAACTTGTGGATGCGCGTTTTGCCCGTTGCAGTGGCAATTATACAAGCTCTTATCTTAGGGCCAGCGGCGAGTCAGTGCGTTTGGAGACAGATCTAGAGGACTCTACCCGTTTTGGTTATGTTCTTGTACGCCAGTAAGCTACTATACCGTGTTTTTTTCCCGTACTACCCACGTATTAGGGTTTGAGTTAAGCGAGCAAATATCATGCCCGCATTATGCGATCATGGTTTTATTCTTGTGTTGTGATACCAAGCATGCCGTGGCTGGTCATGTGATCGACGAAATGATACAAGGTGGGCCACCAGGGTAATACAGTGGCTACCGGGAGACGGGACTTTAGGAGTACGGAAGTTAACTCGACAAAGGATCGAAAAAAAAAAAACTTTACCGTCTCCTTTTAAAAAAAGTTGATAGGAGCGCGAAAGCTTTCGGTTCTCAAAGCTGTGTCGAAAGTTCTTCAAAACATTCGCTGAAAGTGCGTCCAATCGATCGTCAGACATTCAAAGTGACCCAAATCGCAAACGAAGAACAAACCGAAGTGGCGATTTTTCGCGCACCAATTTGAAGGCATCTACGAAAGGTCTAAATGCATGCCGATACGTGGTTTATGAGATAAAGGTATACAGTGGTACTCCTCCTTCATGATCGATGCGTGTATAGTCTTATCTGTAAGAAGCGTTCTTTTTGGCGATTTTCAAGTAACCGTTTTGACAGCAGATGTTGTCACAGCTTTTCGGTCAACCAACTGGTCTATGGGGAAATCCATTAGTTTTTCGACAGGACGGCATCGCTCCAACAAAGACAGCTTTCGCTTTAGTAGCAAAATTTAGTGGCAACGAACGGTTTAGAGGCTCCGCAGGACGGAAAGGACTTGAAAGTTGAGAGAGGCCTTCGTCCTGCACAGGACTGATTTTGATGATGACGCCGTCATTGCTTTTTAGACTACGCACGCAAGTACACGCACAAACACATTTGTCGCATGTTTGTTTGTAGAAGAAACAAACTAATGGCAGCCTTCTGCTCCGGGGTGGGTGGGTGTCTCGGGTGCAGCGTGCTCGAGGTGGTGCAGGACATCGTGGTGCTGCGGACGCACGACCTGTCACCAGCCCCAGCGGATGCCGCGGCGTGCCCGATGCCCTTCTCGCTGGCCGGCACAACGCGGGCGCCGAGCGTGTCGCGGCTGCTGGCCGACCTCAACGACACCCTACCGGGATTCGAGTCGACGCTGGCGCCGCGGCTGCTCTTCAGCGTCACGTTCGAGGCCGCCAGCTACCTCCTCAACAGCTCCGCGGCCTTTCAGGTGCGCTAGAATCGGAAGCATAAGAGAAGTAGAAAAATGTAATTCGCAGTTCCATCTGCATTGAGGAAACTGAAAATTTTTCGAGTTCCAGTAGTACCTGAAAAAAATGACTGCGTCTTAGTTCAGCCAACCCTGGATATGCAAAGCGAAAGCTTGGCTTAGCCTGGTTCATTCTTGGTGTCACTTGTTGAACCTTCGATTTAGCTGTAATTATTACACTATTCGTCCAAAGCCTGCTGTGTTCCTGCTTCCAGCGTTTTCCGAGCCGAACGGCACCCCGGACGATGTCCGCGGGGTGGTCAGAAGCTGCTTTCAGACGACGGCTAATAGCCTCCACCTCCCGCGCGACGCCCAGAGAAGACGGCCCGACCTTACTCTCATTCATGGCCTCGCTCTCATTCGCATGCACACGGCGAGTCACGTGGTCAGGCGCGAACCAGCTGCGGACAGCGCATGCGCCAAGCCGGCAGCGACGGCGCCAGTAGAGAACGCGGCCGTCGGCGGAGCTCGTCCCGCCAAGTCACGTGATGCGTTGGCAAGGTTACGGCGAGGCTACGGTCAAAGGAAGGTCAAATTTCGAAACAATGTATCTATAAACAAAACTCGTAAAATGAACATGCTTGCCCGTCCCTTGAGGTTCCGGTTAACGAAAATTCACTGTATATATAGGTGTGTTTCTTTACCCCCCGAACATGTTTCAGGAAAATTGGGTTAAACCGGACTCCTCCCCGAATGGGCTTTTTCAAAATAGCGATCTGCACAATCGGGCGCTGACGATCCGCCGTTCTTAACCAGTACTTGCTGGAAGAAAGCCCCAGAAACACAGCTTTCGAACTCATTGAGTATTGACATCATACCGCTCGCTACTGCAGTCTGGAAAATGCGGCACTAACATTGTTGTCCCTAGCTAACGGAACCTCTGATGTCGAAAGACTTTCTCCCGGCTGAGGTGCATTCGGACCGAATGGAGATCGACAAGCTGCGCACGCATATGAAGATGTATATGTAAACAAGGATGTGTAAAAACTCGATGACCAGATTTCGCGAATAAAATGTTTCATTTCTAGGAGGTTCTCGATGCTCTTTGCTGTCATCAATACTGATTCATTTCCAAACAAACGCCAAAATTAGGTGAATATTATCTGGAAAACCACGATGTCTCCCTGATTACTAGCTTAAGAAACAAACACCAATTTTAACGCTTTAAGGTTAGGAAGCTCGTGATACCTTCACATAAAATAAACAGAGTGTGTAACTTGGTGCTGCTCTAGATCTAACCCGGAAAAACCCGAATTTCGGAATGGTTTTACAAAAAAAAAAAACGATTTCTCCCTATTAGCAGTTTGAAAAATAAAACCCTAGTTTGCCAACCCCCCCCCCCCCCCCCCCCCCTGATTAAAAAATTGCTGTGGTTTAGCTTTGGTTAACCTAGTTGATAGCGAAAGCTTCACTGCCCTCGCCAGGCCCACTGTCGAGGTGTGGTTTCGCAATGATATACAGAGATGTTTAAATGAATACACTGCTTATTCACCTTCTTTACTCACCTAACGGCGTTGTTTAAGCGTCGCCGCTGTACGAGCGACCACAGCTGGATGTTCGTCTTCCTCCATCGCACACGGCTCTGCGCCGCACATTGCCCCCTGGCCTTCCTTTGTGGCGCTCGCTTATCGCTCACCTCGCCTTCCTCCGCCAGGTGGCGACACGGGTCCCGCGCGCGCACGCCTCCGTTCCTTCTTCGCCTAGCTCTCGCCAGAAGGGTTGCAAACTGGGCTAGTTGGAAAGACATATTCCTGGATGGACCCAGCGCGAACTTAAACAAGAAAAAAATGAGTGGAACACAGGTTGTATCAACGTGCGTGTGTGGGAGCATGATTTGTCATTAAAGGGCCGCCCATCATCCCATCTTTCTTGACATTGTACTAAGTTCTGCGGATGTAAACCTAATTTTCCTGCCACTGACATTTTATTTAGGCACCGTGAACAAACGCCCTGGAAAATTATGGAAGCGTTCCACATAGCAGAAAGAGTAGAAAAGTGTGTCAGCCAAGCAAGCATGTGTCTTTATCCCGAAGAAATTGCATATCTGCGAGGGCCTTGTCTGTAGCCGGTGCCTATCTAGTTGCCTTATCACTGTGGCTTTTGTAAACATGCTTTGCTCATGCGCAGTGTTCTTTATTGTTTGTGCTAACTGTTTATATTCAGCCTTCTTGATATTATACGCCAGTGTTTAGACCAGCGGCTGTCCTTGCGTTCCTTTGTCTTTAAGCTTGTCCTTTGTCTTTAAGTTCGCGCTGGTTTCATCCAAGCATACGCCTATCTCTCTTTTGCCGCCTATCTCTCCTCCATCGGGCCGCTGCTCCTTGCCGGCATAGGTCGGCGTACTCACTCGTGAGTACACTCATTTGTACTCAAAATTTGGTACTCAAACTCACGAGTGAGTACGATGATGAGTGATCACACACCCAGAAAAAAATAGTGATGACGATGACGAGTGAGTATAGGGGTAAGTCCACTACTCGTGAGTACAGTACTCATGAGTACACTACTCATGAGTATGAGTACTCATGAGTACAGTATTCATGAGTTTGAGTACTAATGAGTATGAGTACTCATGAGTACACAGCACTCATGAATACACAGCACTCATGAGTACACAGTACTCATGAGTACACAGCACTCATGAGTACAATACTCATGAATACTGTTTTTGCGAGTGCTTGCACTCTTGAGTATATGCACTCCTGAGTACAGTAGTGCAAACAAGAAAACGGACGACAAAAGCTGCCACCCGAAGACACGCAGAAAAACGCAGTTTACGGCCACGGCTGCACCGACAACCCCGAGCTCCCCTGAGCCCGACCCGGCCTGAGAACAAGAGGAGACACCAGACGCAACGCGAGTGCTTACGTTCCGTTTTGCTTTGTCACATGTACTTGCCTTCGCGCAGTAAGTCGCCCAACGACAGTGCACCGCGTCAGGCGTTTTCTTCCTCTGTCCTGATTTATATGTAACCTGTGTTTTTCTAATCAATTAAACAATTTATTTTTTCTACTTAGTCTTTCATTCGAGCTACGACCTAGCTAACAGTGCAGATAAGTTGATTATTCGTGAGAAAAATTACAAATTGAGTACTCATGAGTCAGATTGAGTACTCATGAGTGCAGAATGAGTAGTACTCATGAGTGCAGAACGAGTAGTACTCATGAGTGAAAAATGAGTAGTACTCATGAGTATTACTCATGAGCAGTAGTACTCATTGCGTACTCATGAGTACAGATTGAGTACTCATGAGTACAGAGTGAGTACTCATGAGTACAGATTCAGTACTCATGAGTACAGATTCAGTACGAATACTCGTGAGGACAAATGAGTTTGAGTACAAGTGAGTACGATTACAAATGAGTATTTGATGAGTGAGTACGAGTGATTTTGTGAACAGACGAACTTTTTTGAGTCTGAGTTTGATTGAGTACAGCGTGAATGAAAAAAATTGTGATTGAGTTTGAGTGAGTTCTTTCTGTTTTGCCGACCTATGCTTGCCGGGCACTTGCGGAATGGGGTGTGGTTTTGACCTCTAGCTCTCAAGGTCAAACTGGTCACCCCGCGAAGAGCGCCCGTGGTAGCGTAATGTAGCTATCGCTACAAAAAAAAATAATAAAACACGGAAACGAACAACCGTGTGTATACATATAATCACCGGCCATAGCAGACTGATATCTCCTTGACAAGTATAGTTGGCCCGTTGTTTCCCCATGCAGGAAGGGGCCCCCGCGGTGAGGATGGCGGCCGGCTCGACCTACTGGCAGATGTGCGAGATGGCCACCAAGCTGGGCTACTCGCAGCACGTCTCGGCCCCCGGCGACTGCCACGTGCTGCACAAGGACCGCTTCTGGCTGGCGGGCTTCGGGCCGCAGTCCTCGCGTGTGTTCGCAGCCACGCGACGCTTCGCGGGCGTCGCCGCTTTCGCCATGCACGGCGACGACGCCAGGGGACGCTGCGGGAGCCCGCACGCCCTGGCTAATCACGTGCGCCGATCGCTCGACGAGTTCGTCCAGGGGCCGCCGCCTTCCGGTCGCGTCAGCGCGTCCTATGGCTGACCTTGGCTGCAGCCGCTTCGTCCCGGAAGTTAGAAGCTGCGCTTTATTTTTTATTTAATGGGGAAGGCTCGTTCTAAATATTCGTCATCGATTAAAGGGAGTGTTCTCTCTGACAGAAATGGCTTTATTTACACGGAAAACTGCGCGCTCTGTCAAGGCCGAGTTAATCTTTTACCTCTAAAACGCCAGCTCAAAATGAGTGAGGGTGGCGTTTAGCGAACGATATTCGCCCAGGTGCAGAATCAACAGCCTAAGTATAAGTTGCGTAATCATCCGTTGCTTCACCCAGGTTGACCTGTCCGGCCTTTGGGGAAAAAAATTATTTCTCTTCCATTCTGTGAAGATGGTGACCTGCGAAGCTGACCGCATCACACGGAGTGCACGAAACAAAACACGCTTGCTTGTAATCTGCGATTGAGCATACTTCCTAGCCAATTAGCTGAATTGAACTTGGGAGGAACCAAGCTTTATTCTAGAGGACAAACATGGGGCTGTCTTTTTCACTACCGCGTCGTAGGCATCTTACTGTTTGTGCAACACACCGACCCAATCTGCTTGACGACTGAAAGGACACCGCACTGGGCCGTTTAACGTCCACGTTTAAACCACCTGCCAGCACGACATGTCACCCTAAAGGCATGCATGAAACCATTATTGCTGTTCGTGCCCCCCCCCCCCCCCCAACCCGTGCACGCTAAAACCGGCAAACAATTAGGTGCGCGCGCTTAGAAGTTAGAAGTGAGAGAAACCGTCGGAATTGTTGCTGTAAAGCACTTTAAGCTGAGTAAGTAATATTGGTCCTCATCGGCGTTCCAGGCGGGAAAATTGCTGCTCATCCGGGAGGGATTTGCAGCTACTCAACGAGCTGGAATTTGAGGAGGTAGCGGTCGCGGCATCGGCTTTGTTGTTTTCGTGCCCATTCGCGCTCTGTTCGGGCTGGCGCTTCTTCAGTTTCCGCTCTTCTTTCTCCAAGTGAACGACATGCCTCCGTCTCATGGCGAGTTAAAATTTGGAAAGCCTCGGGCTTTACTCTAGCGGACAAACATGTGGCTGCCTGTTTCCCTCCCCGTCGTAGGCATTTTACTATCTGTGTAGCACACCAACCCAGGCCCAAACAGCTAGATTACTCAGGACAGTGGAAACGGCTCATTGAACCATGACACCACCACGTTTAAACCTCCCACCAGAACAGCGGGCATGTCCTCTGTAGCGGCATGAATCCCAGCTGTGCATGCACGCTTCCCTGGTTCTACCTCCAACCAGTGCAGGCATAAACCGGCAACGGGCGATGAACGCATACTTAGACGTGAAATACACCAGCGAAAATGTCGCTCGGAAAGCCTCCCAAGCTGGAGAATTATGGGCTCCCGCCGCCGGCGTTCCAAACGGGAAATTTGCTATTTAACCGGAAGGGATGCGTGGCTACTCGGCGAGGGGGAATTTGAGGGGCCATGGGCGGCGGCTGCAAGGTCCAATGAATTATGGGAACTGTAGGAGCCGTGGCTAGAAACGCAAGTCATAAACTACGTCGCTCTGCTTGTGTGGATGCCGTCGTGGATTCATTAAAGATTTCTCTCGGCAGGTATGTGTCTCTTACATCGCCACAAGGAGCCCGAACGAGACAACTCAGTCCCAGTAGTTCATTATTGCTGGTATGTCGGTGTAGTTGCCGGGGCATAGGATGTAAGGGAGCAAGGTTCCAAGGAGGGAAACGTGGCGGCTTGCTTGGAATTAACAGCGGTATACTGTCAATTGCCTCGGCGAATCCAGCGCTCGAGCAAATCACGAACACACTGAACACGCCGAAGTTCCTTCTAATGGCGATGATACCCGGACAGTAACGTCCGGCGAAATACAGAAGGTGCCCTTGGTAACTTAGCATTGCTAATAAGGCATTATGTGCAATGTGTTATCAGCACAAAGCAGAGCACATGATTGCAGATGTCTAAGAGTTAACAAGTTCTTTGCCATTAACTTAGAAAACGACTGCTTTCTTTCCCTCAGTGAAGACGCTCGATTACGCCGATGTTATCGCATGTACTCGAAAGTGGATAACAATAATGTAACTCACAGATTTTTAAACAAAGTTATGGTAAGAATTCGCTAGGAAGACTGATATGATCAACTATAATTCTATCTTGAAGCTACGGTTATTCCGGCACTATTCCGCGAACAAATAGAGCTTCATTTGGCAAGTCCGCATATCATTTCCACTGAAATAAAATAAAGCAGAATTACGAGCAAGAACTCGCGTAGTGAATAAGTACGATTTTTGCAAGCAACCGCCCCGACGCAGACGTTGCAGCCTAAAACGCTTCCTTGAATTGGTTTTTGTACCGAAAAGCCCGGAACCGGCAAACGACATTGTTATTAGCGTGTGCCTAATCACTTAGATAGTTTCAAATGCCCATGACGCAAATCTATTTTTGACTGTTAGCAACATACATATACTTGAAAGAAAAACTAACATATGGCTGAAAAATTTGGGCTGATATTGAATGAATACACTTATTGTGGGGGTAACGAAGAGGCAACCGAACCATAATCTTCACCCCTGGCAAAGCTCACCGAGGTGAGGCCCACAAAGAGACTCGTTGGATCCCCTGGCTCGCCTAAACCACGTAGAGATCCAACGAGTCGGAAGGTCCAATATTACACCTTTTGATTCACCTTAGCCGCGTCAAAGGGTCCAGTGCGAGTCAAAAGATACACCGAGTGAAGAGCTCCAACTAGTCAAGAGATCCAATTTTGGGCTTTTTGACTCGATCGTTGGACCTTGTGACTCTTTGGATCTCGTGACTCGGAGAAGCTTGATGGTCAGCGTTGAGTGAGCGAACAACTTTATTTCACCCAAGACAAGGATGGGGGAAGAAGGGAGAAGTCCTCTTCAGTAGCCCCACTCTCAGACGGCGGCCATGACTCCTTGGGCGTCTTCTACCATCTGGACGACCCGGAGTTGAATGAACTGAGCAGCACGGTCTCCCGCTGCAGGGCCGCAATATATGGGAATTGGCACTGTCGGGTGCCCTCTGTGAGGTGAGAGCGCAGGCTTGAAAAGGGAGAACATCAGTGCAGGAAACAGGAGTACAGAAAGGGCACACAGACAGGGCGCTGTGAAGGAAAGTTTGACATACACCTGAATGCAGCCGTACGGCTACAAGGAAAGCAGAAAAATTCGCAGCTTAAGAAAAATTCGTCCTGGTCCAGGATTAGACAGGGTCTAATCCTGGACCAGGACTAGACAGGGCGCTGTCTGTGTGCCCTTTCTGTAGTCCTGTTTCCCGCGCTGTTTTATAGCTCAGTTAGTACCAACTGGCCCGCCTTCAGTCCGTGTTGGAGTCAGATATCCTGGATCAGGTCCAAAACCCGCTGCCCCCATTCCCTTCCCATTTACAATACTCATTCCTCAGTCCCAATTTCCTTTCCCTTCAACCAAACCCTTTCCGCTACGTCCTATAGGGGAGGTCAGGGGTGTCTCCCCAGGCCCGTATTCCTGGGTGGGGTCACTTTCCCCATTTATTTCATCTCCACACCTGGGCGGTCAAAATTCCACTTGCCATTCATTTATTTTACAATGGAGTATTAACCGATGGTACTTCGGTGGTACCGGGAGCACTTGCCTCATTGCTTCAATGTCTAGCGCGGGTTAATTGGTAGGCCCTGCTTATTGTCTAGTTGTGGCGTCGCTTTTAAGAGAGAGACGAGAGAGAGAGAAGAGTGGAGGAGAGAGAGAAGATAGACGAGATAAGCGAGAGGAGAGAGAGAGACTGAGAGAGAGGTCTAGGTAAAAAGGCGCGAGATAGGAAGAGATGAGCCAGGAAGGGACGGAGATAGAGGCGAAGAGCGAGTTGTCAGTCGAATAATGCAATGGTGCTGTCCCGGGGCTTCATTGCGTGTCCAGGCAGAGTGGTCACAGCAGAGTCTGCAGCTGGAACAGCAGTAAAACTCCCACTGCTAGGGGAAGGGGACGAAATTCGGCGAAGGTCCGAGTTTTTTGTGCAGTCGAATAATATGTGTGAGGCCTGGGTCGTGGAGAATTTACACTTATCAGAGTACTGTGTAGGAAAGAGTAAATGCATACGGATAGGGTGCGGAAAAAGTACCTCCTAATTGTCTGAGTGGGTTTTTTGGCTTTTGGCAAAGATGTGTGAGGACTGGGGGATGTCTCCTCGTGGTTCTGTAGTAGGGTGATTTCTTGGTCGTGAGGAGAGGTGGGAACACCCGGTCTCAGCGGCTCGTGAGGAGGTCTCGAGCTTTTTGATGAGCAAAATGTTGGCCCGTCAGTGCAGAGTGAGCGGGAGTCCACACAATGTCCACCCGATGGGCAGGCGGATGTTCATTCAAGAGTCGGCATGAGGCGGGGGCCACCGTCCTGACAAGAGCCTGCGGCAGGCGGCTTGCGAATCCGTCAATATAATCTTGGAGGTGGTTTGGGTAAGGGCGAGCGCAATAGCTAATTCTTCAGCGTCCAGGGAGGAAGTTGTCCGGATTGAAGCGGGGTGATGAGGGCGTTCTTAGTTGTTACCACTGCTACCATAGTTTGGTTATCTGGGTAACTGCCGCATCTGTGTAGATTACGTCGGATCGGCGCACAAAAATGGACTGGCGCCAAGTGTCGGGGACGGTGACCAGGTGGTCTGGTCAGGGCATACCATTGAATATTTCGAAGGACCGCGCGGCTGCTTTGGTTTGGGCAAGTCGAAGGCGTTGACTGTAAAGGTGTCCTTCGATGAGCTCCTCTATGGTATTGTGGAGCCCCATGCTAAGCAGTTTGGCCGTAGACGTGCTCATCGGGAGACCCAAAGCTTGTTTTGTTGCTTTCGAATGAGGCGATCGAGTTTGTCGGTGTCGGTTCAGTTGGGACAATATATGGCGCGACGTAAGTGAGGCGGGAGATGACAACGCCTGAACGAGCCGGAGAGTATTTTTTTTTTTCATGCCTTTGTGCCGGTTGGTGATGGTACGAATCATATTTATTACCTGATCAGTCGCTTTACTGAGGTTGTAAAGTGTTTGGTCGTTTCTAGTGTTGGCTTGGATAGTAAGACCCAAGATGTTGCGTTTGGCGTTTTGTGGAAGTAGATTGGAGGGGGGGGGGGCTGGATTTCTGCCCGACCTTTTTCTCAGGCCGTGAGTTGTAAATACTGGTGTAAATAGAGTTTGCATGTTGTACACCTTGTTTTCTTGGACTAGACCTTCGTCAGCTACGTGCCGCCGGCCAACGAGTTTTCCATCACCGATCGACCGATGCTCTTCGCAATTCTAACTGCTGTCAACCTCACGGTCCAATCGGGAGTGGGTATGCGAGGATTGTGGGTGGTATGTGGTCCTCGCAGCCCGGTGACAATTGGTGAACCGGCCGTGCGCTTCCGAATGCAGCTATCACCGTCACTGGCCAATCCACTTGAGTGGGTATGTGACCAGTCCGAAGACCACGCAGAATTCTGTATTGAGACACAAATCTTTATTACAGTAGCTACTTATAACGATTTCATCTCTTGAAGAGGGAATTGACAGTGATAAGACCGTTCGGATCTTCGGAGTTAGAAGGACTGAACGGTAGTTTCAAGAAACCAGCCTGATACACATGCGATGTACCAGCAAAATTTTACCAATGAAAGTAATAACGCTTGTACATTCAAAGCACGTAAATAGACCGAAGCGGACTCGATAGCTGTATTACTGTCATTGGACATTGAATCCGAGGACCATTCGTAACTTCCTAGTGAGGAGCTAGGAATCACTGCTACGGTAGCTTCATGAAACAAAGACGACAAACTCGCGATGTTGTATTCAGGTTTCGACAGGGGAAGCCATTTATATTTCGGATTATAAACACCTAATTCAGACTGTTTCCCGTCGGTGTAGGTGTAGCTGCGTCGGTGTAGGATAAGGGTTACGGCACTTGCTTGTCCCCGCGTGACACCGAGTTCGATTCCTGTAGCTGATATGGTTTTTTAAAGAGACGCTTTTTTTTAGCCTCACTGACGGCGACCGTGCGCAGAAACGCACTGCAAGAAAGTCAACTTTACACAATGGGAGGGCGCATAATGATGGTAGGTTTCCACAAAGGCACATGTCAAGTACTCGTTGTCGGATTCGAACCTTGGTCCCTTGGTCCCCATTGCGGAACGCTCGAAGCAGTTTGGATTTTAGACTGACTTTGACGCAGGTTGCATGGGAGATAGTTCCAAGTTTTAACCATTTGCCCATCAATAAAGGAGCTTTGATTCTTTCTATTCAAAGCTTGAGTAATTTTGGGTCTGTCCGCAGCTCACAATGCCGGGTATTTTGCCCCACGACACATAATGCTCTCGCGGGTACCTTGGTCTGCGTACTCGTTGCACGCGGTCATCTAGGGGCGGTCACGTGGTATACTCCGTCGGCTCTTCACGAGCGCGCGTGTGGAACACAAACGTCCCGGTGTCTTTTTCAACGCGGTCACCATCGAACTTGTCTGCCGTGGGAAGCATGGCGTAGACCCACGGGAGCGATTCAGAGGCAAGTAGAAGGAGGCAGGAGGGAGCCTAGGGGGAAAGGGGCGCACCATGGAGCCAAACGCTTCTGGAAAAGCCACCTTCCACCTACCAGCCAAACGCTGGTGGTACAGCTCCCTCACGCCATCATAAAACTAGAAAAAAAATTCAAGTGACGCCGCATTGGTAATCGTTGTGGGTGTCGTTTACAACTTTGCAGTCCAACCACCATCGCGGCGTGGAATGGAGCCAATATTTTTAAAGACAATAGTCTTTCTTCGGCTACTTGAACCCAGAAATTCTGCCTCTCTTTGCTTTCCCGCTCACCTCTCATGTTGTTCCTCTTGCGTCGTGCTCCTCACAAGGTAAAAACGCTAAAGGTTTGCTCAATTCAAATTAAATTTACCGCGTTCCACTGCTCCAGGCCGGGTGCCTCGATGCCATGGCGCTGCCGTACGGCTGAGACGCGCGTGAATCGAAGCGCCCTACTTTATCGTTTATAGAACCGCGTTGCCCTAGTCTACGCGTGTTCCAAGCAGAACGTTGAACCTATCTAGTGGAACCTTCCGTAACTGTTGCCGCTTGATTTTTAAAATGCCGCCAGAAACTATAGCGGTGCGGGCGAGTGTGCATTTTTTTTCTGCAGTGGATGTAGTATTTCATTTCGCAAAAATCAAGCATCTGTGATTTTTTTATAAAGGAATACTGTAAAGGAATACTGTAAAGAAATACCTTGTGCAATTATTTTCTGTATTATATTTGCGCAACGTCTTGTTCTTGTTTAACAATGTTGATGAGCATTAATTTTCTGCATTATATTTGCGTAACGTCTTGTTCTTGTTCAACCATGTTGACGAGTATGAAGATATAAACAGGACTGAGACGTTTAGATTTGGCTGTGAGTATATAAGACTATTGCGCAGACTCGTTTCACTGGATTGTTGATTGATTGATTGATTGATGATGATTGATGATTGATTTGATGATTGATTGATGATTGATTGATGATGATTGATTGATTGATTGATTGGGGGTTTAACGAGTCGACGCAACGCAGGCGATGAGGCGCGCCGTAGTGGAGGGCTGCGGATTAATTTTGACCACCTGGGGATCTTTAACGTGCGCCGAAATCGCGAACACACGGGCGTTTTTGCTTTTGCCTCCATCAGAAAGCGGCCGCCGCGGCCGGGAATCGAACCCGCGACCTCGTGCTCAGCAGCGCAACGCCTTAGCCACCGAGCCACCGCGGCGGGTCCGTTTCACTTTGGCCGGGTACGTATGCAGCGGCCCTTGCTTTCCTTTTTCAAACAGCACCTCGCGACCTTTCTGGAAGGCGAGTTGGCCCTGTTGGGTGAGGAAGAGTTTCGCGACATTGGTCTACCCGGTTTATTGAGGTTTCGAACAAAAGGGTTATTATTCATGCCAGTTTTCAGACCTGTGTCCTTAGGGATTTTCGTTGTAACAATTGATTTTAGTGTTACAACTGTGTGTTAGTGCGCTAAAGTACTCGTTGTGACATGAACACCAACCTTGTTTTGTATATTGCTGCATTCTTGAAGCGAATGTTTTTGTATCCTTGTTTCCCTAGCATGTTAATCTTTTGGTTGTAAGCAAATCTAAATTGTTTCTATGGTAATCTTTTTTCTACAATCAACTTGAAGCTATTTGGGTGTTTCTGTAAGTGCTGTATACCTGGTAGCCTTCGGGCTCTATTAGTTTTCGGGCTCTATTAGCCAGGTGGTTCGGCGGCACCAGCGGCATGCGTGTAAAACAACATTGTTTGAGCTCACCGTGTGAACTCACACGACGCGATCTTAACGCGTAATTTATTGCATTGTTTAAACAGTTGCGAGATTTCAGGCGTCCTAAGTTCATTAAGACGCGCGCGCAGCTCCTCAGAACATTGGACACCGGCAGTGAGTTTGACAACATCAATTCGTCTCCGCTGCTTCATGCATGGACTTACCCCAGTTGTGCAACGTCATTTACGACGAAGAAACATCAGCGTACTCGCCGCCAGTTTAATCCATTTCACAAACTGCCTACTTTCCTTGTATGTCGGGGCGTTGTTCCGGCAGCGGACGCTTTCTTTTGCCGCTGCTTGTACGGAGTAGCTTGGGGGCTGTAGCCAACGGTAAAGTCGACGGCACTGCATCGTTTGCGAGCGCGCACCTCTTCGACATTCAGTAGTACATCCCTCCATCAAGCACCAAAAAGAACCCTTTTGCGCAACCGCACTCTCAGAAAAATGCTGACCGCAAGTAGCATCATTTTCTGCTGGGGATGGCTGCAGAGCACGCATTCATTCGTTTAGGATCGCAGGTAACGTTAATTACTGTCACGTTTTCTTGCCATCCGTTGCAGTACGTACTCAATAAAACATTTGCACCCCATTTTTCTTTGCGCAAGCATAAAAAGCGCAGCATAAAATCTCATTTGTGTGAGCGCTCAACGGCTACCGCGGCACACATTCCCTTCGGTTTAGTGTTTTATACCTTCTTTTCATTGTTACCGACTCAAAACACATGCTTAGAACACGTTGAAACACTGGGGCGAGCGCAAAGCTTTTCGCACGGCTTTCTTCAAATTATCCTCTGCACCCCCGGCCCGCGGAACCAGCCAAGCTGCGGCGAGCAGAAATCGAGCAGACGACCGGTTACGGAAGCTGCCGAGAAGGCCCGACAAGGAGCCGAAAGGATCCGAACACCTCCGAGTGGGCGGCGCTCGGGCAGCTTCTTTTCTCTGCCGCTGGAGGGCGCTGCAATCAACGGTCTCAGCGGCGCCAGTTTGGCGACTTTATCAAAACGAAGAGCACACGTTCGTTTTGTAAGCTGTGTCCTCAACTAATAATATATCTTACACCGTGGCCTGGGTGTACAACCAGTAGCCTGTAGTAGCCCGGGAGTTTTCTGCTGACGCGGACACGAAAATATCCTTGGCTGGTTAGAGGTATACTGCTTCGCAGTAAAAAATAGGGCCAGCTCCACTAACGTGAAACCTGGGGAGGGGCGAAGCATACAGGGTACAAGTGTATGATGCGTTTTCGATGATGCGGTGTCCATGTATGATGCGGTTTCGAAGTTATGATGAAGTGTATAACGCGGTTTCGATGCATAGCGCTCGGCGCCTTAGGCCTCGGCGCCTTGGCGTTTTTGCCCACGGAGATCAAACCGTTGGGGAAGGGCTATACATTATAAGATTTTGAATCTCCAAGTGCCAAATATTTAGACAGGAGACGAACAGATCAGAGACATGTGCTGTCTAAAAATTTGTCCCCCCGTCTAAATACATGGCGCTTGAAAATATTTTAATGGAGTACCGACTAGCTCGAACCGACACGTTGTAGAGCTATACAGCGTTGCTGTAAAAGTCTCGTGTCTTTGAAGCACGAAGAGTTCTAGCGCGAGGCGTTGGAAAAGAAATGTCCCAGTGTTCTATAATACCGTGACTATACTCTAGCGAGGAACGGTATAGGCAGGACAATGGAGACACCGATGGTAATGAGTGCACATGTCTGGTCGCAAATTTAGGCCTGCCATCAGACTTTTCCTTCGAATGCCCTTGGTTCCAGGACACCGCAGCAGTAATGGGTATGCCTTGTTTATGAGCTCTTTTCATGGGCTTTCTTCATGAGCACTCCTATCCCCTGCTATTTAGAGTCTCCGCATCTTGCAGGACGACATCTGCACCTCGGTGGGTTCGTGCGCCGTTGCAATGCTAGCCGAAGACGTGCAGCTGCGCTTTCTTCCGCGTCGGCAATTGGGTTGGGCGTAAGCATTTCTCCGGAAGTTCTCCCAGCGGGTGTGCGGACCGCAGTCTCGCAGGGACGTCTTGACAACAGCGTTCCCGCGTTACGCGCTCAAGTATCTCGCTACAGTTTAACCCCTGACCCGATGTGCGCCATAAAAACATATCGCTGCCACAGTCTAAATGACATCCAACAAACCGGCCATAGTAATGTCACGTAAAGCTACAAAGCCACCCGACTCCGAAACCCGCCACCAAACAGCGGGGTTAACGCGCCTTTTTCGTCAAACCGCGAGCTGTTCGCTGCTGCGTGTGCAACAAACTGCACGCAGCTCCCGCAAACAAAGCTCCTCATCACCTTCCAAGAATTCATGCTGGACGCGCTTGAGAAAACGAGTGGGCAGGGGAAAGATTACAGACATTAACCCCTGCATCGTCGTTGGCCCGCGATAACCCCGTATGCCATAACAACGCACGCCACAACTAAAGACCTTACGTGCGAGCCCACGTGGAGATTAGCGATACCCTGCTACAAACCGGTTACTCTTCCTGCGCAACCGAAATCCTTTCAGGAAAGGTAGAAGCGGGATTCCGAAGGAGTACAAAACACTGTCATTAGGGCAACGGAGCCGCGCGGAAGACAAGGGGGCGAATGCCCCCAGGAGGGCTTCCTGTCGGCGTTTGGGCCTTTGTTGTCTATGTGGCCATCTGTGCTGCAAGAGAGCCTGCCCGCTCGCTGTTTGAGATTTTCCGAAGCAAAATGGAGAGACGAGCTAGTTGGTGAACATCCATGAGTGAAACTTAAGCGCAAACTGACACAGGGTCGAGAGAGGGAAACGAGGCCAGCGCTTTTGCGCCCGAACATAACGAACAAAAGAAGATTGAAAAAGAACAGCAGGCCGTCTTATGTTGTGAAGCGAAGAAGACATCGGTGAGCATCACCTTCTTTCCGCAGGCTTTCTTCAGGGGTGTGTTGGGAAGCCAGTTGTATTGCTGTGATTGTGTACACTCCACAGGCAGCTCGGCTAGCAGATTCATGTGCTGTTTACACAATTGTTTCTTCCCTGCAGTTGCATGCTAGATGTCTCCAATTATCAGTCCTATATTGCTATTAGGGCAAGTCGTCATTCGTTATTTACTTTGTCTGATAGGACTGGCAAATGAAGAACACGCACGATTGCATGGGAAATTCGTGCCACAAACAAGCGAGTTTTCTAGGAACTCCTGTGGCATGCTCGCAGCCTGATATTCTGGTTTCCATAGTGTTGAACACAATAGAGTCCAATGTAGTCAGGAAACTGAGAGAATGTGTGCATGTGGCTAGCCTAATGGCATCGCTAAGCAGATGTTGACTGATTTTTTAAACTTGTGCGTAAGTTTTTCTCTTGGCATCTGCGACATTCCAAGACATGCCACAAATGTCATTACCAGTGGCATACCACAGGCCATTTTGACAGTTGAATGCTAAGTAAAGTAATGCACATCTTAATTTAAACACACTTGTAGAGCTTCTTGCTTAATGTGCATGCCGACAATAAAAGTATTGATATCCGTTTTAAGAGATGCCAATCTGTTGCAACAGATGTCAACAGATTTTATATGTGTCCTTCCTAAGCATGATCGCGTTAATGGGTGGCCTTAAAAACAGCTGTGTTAAGCAATACAGAGACCTTCACCTACAGCGCTGCCTCACAGTGCCGCAAGATGGCCACCAATGCTGCCTGTATACAATCATAGGGCTCGTCACCCTTCAGTCTGTCGTGGCCACACTGGACGACAATGTATACTTGGAACCTCGCGCAGCGTATACCGGGAACAATATGCCTCGCCAGCATGCGATTTCAGAACAGTCGTTTGACACCTCAGCCATTCTTTGACCCTGCAAACAGGCGGTCTGCTCGTCTCGCCTGCAAGCACGTGGACTAGTTCAGGTGTGTGCAGCACTTAGCCATTTGTTTTATTACAATAAACTCCCGTTAAGACGAACTTGAATGTTCCGTGAAAATCAGTTGTCACGGAAATTCATCTTAAAGGAGCCATGAAGAGAAAATACAACTTCGTGTAATTTGAAAGAACTAGGATTCAGTATCTCCTCAGCACGAAGTTGTTTTTTAACGAAAAAAAAAGCAAGAAGTATTTAAAAACTTTCCAATTTTTGCGCCACAGTGACGTTGTTATGAGCAGGAATGACGTCGTACGGGCAACAATAAAACATAATTTTCACTGCGTTAATGCCACGTTAGCATTCAAGTGATGCGGTCAAATGGATACTAGAGGCCCCATTACAGACGTCCAGTCATGTGTTCGTCGCCGACAGGTCAGTTAGGCTTTTGCCAATCGCACAAACAAGGTTCCGTGACGTCATCGAAAAGTTGCGGGAAATTGGCTAGGGTGGGTGGTCGCGACTGCATCAAACGTTTTCTTTAACATCTCCGTTGTTAGTCGAAGATTGTGATGATATTGGTATCATTGTTATCGGGACTAAGCAGTCTTTCTAATAAACCCAACTTGTATTTTGTCTTCATGGCTCCTTTAAGCGGTCGTATTTTGCATTCTGCCCGTTACAAGAGAGCAAAAGCGTTCGTCTTGCCCGAGTTCGTCTTAACGAGAGTCCATCGTGCAGCTTGTGTCACCCGAACCACACCATTAATTTCACTGGTGGAGCGCATGCGTGCAATACAAATTCATGGCGTTGTCTGTCTTCAGACGAGAAGAGTGCAGGTACATAGTTGCCGGCACTTTTGCATGATTTAGGAGCCGGCACTGAGCTGCAGTAAACTGATTCAGAAGGAGCGGCATGAATCGAACAGATCCAGACAAGGCTCCAGCTTCCTGGACACGTGCACGAAGCAGTGCTTTGCATAAATTCAGGAACTAAGCAAACAAGTTTGTTGGAGAAAATATATACACAGTGGAGCAAAGTCTGATTGAGAGTTCAAATAGCTAATGACAGTAAATGATAAGATTAGCGGGAAAGACTAGCCTTAAGGGGGGAAAAAACGCCATATCAAGCACAGACTTGAAACTACGTTTTTATTACAGATGTATAGCGGCATTCTAACTGCCCGGAACAGATATTTTCTTTCCGGCGACACGAATGCATACAGATAACTTTACACGTCAGCTTTCACACAAAGCTGAACAGCGTTCACTTAGTCCCACTTTTCAGCGCCACAAATGTGGGGGCAGAGAAATCTTGATCCACATACCCTATCATTTTTCTGCGTCAGAATAAATGAGCAACATTGGCAAATTTCCTGCACATTTTCTACAGCTTCCAGGCGCAGTCAAAAAAGTTACGGGCGGTTACCAGTATTCTACTAGGAGAGCGTCCTTTGCTACCACTCCGTCCAGTGTGTGCAGGTCCGTCATACGCTTTAGAGTCGCCGTAAGCTTCTTGCCGAGAGAACGACGCTTCGACCGCGCATGTGCAGAGTCGAGGTACCGCGCTGCAGAACCTTGAACCCAATTAACCATATCGCGCTAAAGCTGACTCACCACGTCATGAAATTCCGCGGGCACGCATCGTCTGTCAGCCGTGATGCGTCCTCGAAAGCGAAAAGCGCCCGTGCTACCAAATCGCAACAAACGGGCCGAGACTGACAGACAATTTTCAGCTGGATGTCTCCGAAGAAAATACCGTAGTTGCAGTATAAACGCTTATTTGCCACAAGTGGGCAAATGATTGATTGATTGATTGATTGATTGATTGATTGATTGATTGATTGATTGATTGATTGATTGATTGATTGATTGATTGATTGATTGATTGATTGATTGATTGATTGATTGATTGAGTTTAACGCGCCGACGAGGCGCGGGTCGCTATTTATAAAGCCGTTCGTGGTCACGTGGCCACATCTCTCGGAAAGGAAACGACTGTCCCGGTGTTTTTTTGCGCGCTCACCATGGAAGTTGTCGGCCGTAGGAAAAGTGGTGTAGACCCAAGGAAGGGGCCTGGAGCGAAGAAGAAGACTGGAGGGAGCAGGCGAAAAAACGCCGAGGCCCACGCGGGCAACTGCGTTTTCTGCTTCCCTTCCCCCCAAAATAATCCAAAGTAAGATTAACTCAGCACGCTTTCCCAACGCGCTGTGGCGGCCACTCCACTGCACAAGGTGCAATATGGGGCGGCCTTGAAGAAAATACTGGTTACTGGATCTGAATTCGAAAGCATCATGACATTAGGAATCGGTTAATTGATTTTACGATTATTATGGGGTTTAACGCGCCGACGCTACACAGGCGATGAGGCGCGCCGTCGTGGAGGGCTCCCGGATTAATTTTGACCACCTGGGAATCTTTAGTGCGCTACATTCTCGACGCTTAATGTTTCAGTTTAATAAAGTTTTTTCTCCTCCCTCCTTACCGTGCGCCGAAAGTTCGAACACAGCGCATTTTAGGTGTATTGTAGCACTTTAATGGGCTGCCTTGTCGTCGTTCACGTAGCTGCTGTGCGTCTGCTGGAAATCAGGCGGCGCAGCGAAACGGACACAAATAGTGCCGGCTTACCCGTCGTAGGGCGTTACCCGCTCGAAAACCAAGCGGTTTAAATAGTCGCAACCGTTGGAAACTCGTGAACCACTGCGAAGCTTTGTCACATCTCCCTGTTTAGCGCAAACAAACGCAGGTACATTCGAGGCAAAATATACGTAATTAACCCGCAGTCCGCCCGCGTTCATTTAGTTAGGAACGCTAGTGTGGTTGGGTTTTACGATAGTAAGGCGGGAAAAAAAAAATTGGCAGTGCAACGCTGGTACGTGCGGGAGGAAAAGCAAGCCAAAAAAAATTCCCCGCATTTCCCGAGGGGAAGAATGTGAAAGTGCGTCTGCACGAGTTGAATTTGCGTGGTTCGGTAATGTTCGCGAAGAGAGATCACACAACAACATGCACAACTACAAAGAAAGAAGATGCATTTATTCAAAGACACTTATTTGTGTTGTCTTGTACTTGATTGCTAGAGACGGATCTCAGCTTTGAAATTTCGTGTCAGTACTCCTTTAAGCAAGTGCATTAGTCCTTCTCACGCCCGATTTTTGGCCAATCCCCACGTGGTATGTGTGCCAGTCAGCGGCCAGGCAGCGCGCGCCCATCTCCCCCGTTGCCAAGGAAGACGAGGAGATTCCTGGCAAATCCACGTGGTTAGTGCCAGTCAGCGGCCAGGCTGCGCGAGCCATCTCCACGTGCGCGGCAAACGCCGGTGGACGCAGGTTCAGGGTCGCTAGAAGTGCCATCGCACTTAAAGAACAGAACTCCCGCTGGTGCAGTTTCAGACAGGGGGGCGCGCGAGCACTGGAGGCGGGAAATTTGAATGCGCCATTTCATGCGCTGTGGGTCCTCGGGTCGCCACCTAGAAGCGATATGGCAGGGGTGCAAGTGGGCTGCCACTGCAGCGGAAGGGGAATCAGGGCTGCGTTGCTGGCGTTTATTTGTTTCACGTGAATTGTATAGCGAGCCTAAAGCTGAATAAGGAATAGGCTATGCGGGAAGACGTACGTTTTCAACGTGGAAAACATTGGGGCAGTATTCCGCCGTCGTGTCCCTTTTTGGTCCCTTTCAGGAGGGTCCCTTTTGAGGAAGCCCTGATTGGCTAAAAGCAAACAACGGATTTGACGTCCCGCGGGCTTCTTGAACAGGCGATTTAATTCAAACAGACAGTTTTGGAAGCAGTCATGGAATACGCCGATTTCCCCTTGTTGTTGGCTCGCACGAAGAACCCCCCCCCCCCAAAAAGCAATGCAGACGCGTTCGATATTGCCCGAGAAGCATTCCGCCAGCATTTCCGTCCTCTCAAGCGATCCGTGCGGTTGCTGTGCGACGAGCCCGGGACGCGAATTTGGTCGGCGGACGCGCGGGGCTCAGCGTCAAGGAGCAAGTGTTATGCGCCCTTCGTTTCTTGGCAACCGGTGGCTTTCAGTCAGCTGCCGGTAACGAAGAAACGATATCGTGTCGCAGCCCTCCGTGGGCCTGGGCATCTAACGAAACTCCGCTCAAAAAACGTGCCCGCACCTGGACCCCCCCCCCCTCCCATTGGATTGTTGCGTATGTGTGGCGCCACCGCGGCCACCGCACGCACTATCCAAAAATCACACTAATTATTCAAACTGACAATTTAACGCTAAATTATTTACAGGTGACTAATTCTTTATTTTTGTGATTTCGCAAGTTATTATGCGGCTACGGTTTTAGTTGCGATTTTGCTTCTGCGTTCGCGCAACTGCACGACCAATTAGCGCTTGTGCGGGCACCGGCACAGTATAGGTCCGACCTGATTACTAAATTTGGAGTTATCCTTTGGCCTACAGCACATTGTTGCCAAAAATAATCAGTAGCCGATCAAGCGGCTCTAAATAATCCTTTTAAGCTTGCATAAAGCCGGAGGAAAGACTTTTATTTATTTTTTGCCGACAGAAATACCGGAGATGACCGCGAGCAGACGACATTGCGCAAGCGATGGTTGACCCATAGAGTTCATACTATATATATACAGGGAAAATTGTCGCTGCCAGTCGCGGGCCGCCGTGGGCGGCGCATTGCTGCTAGCGACGTTCCTCGCCTGCTTGGCTTAGCTAGCGGCATATGGGCTTCTTTTTGTCGGAACCAAAATCACAAAAAAGGGTAACTTTTTTTTTTTTGTTCATCGTGCCTGAAGCTTCTACATAATCACTCGGAATTAATCTTTTTGGGGTTCAATTTTATAATAACAAACAAATTTCATGAACCCTCGCAGTAATATTGGTGCTTTTATTTATACGTTAATTTTATTTAAAGAAAACAACCGCTTGTAATGTGTGGAGTTTCAGCTCATGTTAATTACATCGGCCACGCGAGGAGGCAGACTCGTACAAAGGTTCGAGTATCTGGGTCGCTAGATCTGTCCCAGTGCATTATAAACGCACTGCCCGTTTTTCCAGCAAGGGTTTGAATACCTGTCCAGTGTGGAAGGGGCCATATTGCCGCAGTGTTAAAATACCACATTCCTAGGTAATTGTTTTTTTTATTAATAAAGTCAATTGCTGTTACAGTCGCTGGTCTCCAATCGGCTCATTCGCAATTCTAATATACCAATACCTACATGCGATTCTCTTTTTTTCATGCGTTCCCTTGAACTTGGCACGATTTCACTGGGCTCACTAAATTGATCCCCGAGCGTTAAACCAGGTGGCGTAACAAAACACGGCGCCGATAGAAGCGCGAATCACGGCAGTCCCGCAGGTTGAAAGTGGTTGAATTTCTGAAGAAGCAGAAAGCGCACGCCACCGAAGACATTTTTCTTCACGACGCGGGAAAAGGAATGCTTGCGTGCCCTGCTACCATCTCTGACCAGCAGGGATGGTAGCAGCGCTATAAGACGAGCACCGGAATGTCGAAATAGGTCAGCCGGATGCAGTGATGCCTGATTGGAGGTAGGCTCCGACACCAGCCCCTCGTCAAAATTTCACCCGATTTCACCAGCACTAAAATACGGCCAATATAAGGAATTTGTGGCTCCTGCATCTCTTCTGTGCATGCAATTTGCCGAAACAGTGTTTAAGAGGGTGTTTTTGTTGCTTTTGTCCATTTCCATCGCTGAGCGGGTGGCTCAGCGATGGAAATGGACAAAATTAAGACAATCTCTATAATTAAGTTAGCAAAATGAGTTTGAGAGAAGCTAAATAATTTTTTATTCATATCTGTCGCAGGGCTAAGTAAAAAAAAAACTTACTACATTTTCCATCGTCATGCTCCCCCAGAAAGTTATCGTGCATCAAATATGATGCTCGCTTTATTTTTTTCCTAATTTTCTTATTTATTTTTAGACGGTGTCTAAGAAGAGGGAACCGATGCTGCAGGCAAAAAATTCCTCACTGGGCCTCGGTACCTTTACAACATTCAATACATAAATTCAGGACATAATTATCAGTTCAGCTCTGCGGTTGCTGTATACATAAAAAAGGAACGTCATATGAATAATGCAAAAATAGGCAAATACAACGCCAATACAGTGCGGATTGTACAGGAATCATCAAATCAATAAGGACGCACAGTATTCAGATGCAATGTTTTGACCATTTGGAAACGTAACCCACTAATGAAATTGGCACATACATCATAGATAGAGAGTGGAAAATATTGTAATTATTGCATAGCAGTCAGTCGTAGCAGGGTAAAGCAGCCTGTAAGCAGCGTGCAATCAAGGAAAGGCCTGAACGGACGAGAAATGTCCTGGATTCCCTTTTAAAGCAGGACAAAGATTGTTGAAAATTTTATTTATTTATTTATTTATTTATTTATTTATTTATTTATTTATTTATTTATTTATTTATTTATTTATTTATTTATTTATTTATTTATTTATTTATTTATTTATTAAGGGCCTGTAGGGCGTTACATAGGGGGCAAGTACAGCGTTTCATAGGACACAAAAGAAAAAAGACAAGGATAGATACAAGGATAGATAACTGACACTGCCTATAGTTACAAAAATTGCTGAGCGGTCTTCAGCAACTGTCTTCAGCAACTGAGCACAGTTTTCAGCAACAAAGGGTCCGTTAACGTTACAACGGAAGAGGGAAGGTGGTCCAATCGTCACCTGTTCTGGGTAAGAAGGCTGCTGAGAAGAATTTCGTGCGGCAAAACGGAATGGCAGCTGTGCTGGTTGACCGGTATTATGGTTGCTTGTTCGTATTGGGGGCAGTTTTCTTTTTGAATGACGAGTTGCGTATGTGCTTAAATTTCCAGATGGTATTTTGTGAGTCATTGTTGTGTATTCATTGCATGATTTTAAAGAAATAGACTTCGTCTGCTTTCAACAAAATGTATTTCTTAAAAGGTTGCCCGGTTCTTAAATGGCGTCAGTCCGCTTTATAAAACTTAAGTATACGTTGCGTTTTCTTTGGTGGGATAACAAGGTTGTTATAATTATAGGCCGTAGTAGCGCCTCAAAACAATATTCCGTAACTCAATTTGGAACAAAAAAATGGAGAAATACAGTATTCGTTTAAGCTAGGTAGGTACCAGGCTCTTCATGCTATAAATACACGCAATTACGTGGGATAGGTAAGTTTTAAGATTGTTAACGTGAACTGTCCAGGATCTATAGGTCAGCAGAAAACCATACGCCTAAAAATTTTAACTGAGAAACTTGTTTAAGTGAAAAAATGCCTTCACATTTTACATCGATGGCCATGCAGTCAGATTTATTTACTGTTTTAGAAAAAGTATAATTGGCCTTGGTTGCATTAAGACTCAAGTGATTTTGCTGCAGCCAATACGATATTTTCAGGAAACATTCGTTGGCTGTTTTTTTTCCTAGCAGTGTTTTGTTCGTCATGAGAGAAAAACGTTTGTATCATCAGTAGACATTATTAGATTGTAAAAACCATTTATTGTCGCAATATCATTCATATAACAAAAATAAGTGGTCTTAAAATGTATCCCTGCGGAACGCCATATTTTATTTTCGTATTGGAGGACGTTACATTGCCTATCTGAACATATCGGCATTGGTTTGTGATGTAATTCCCAAGTAAAGTTATCGCTATGCCTCGTACGCCTATTTCTGAAGTTTTTTTTTTTTTAATAAAATGTCTTCTTGCACAGTGCCAAAGGCTTTTTGCAAATACGAAATCAGTCCGATCGTTAGTAATTTATTTTCAATTATTTCTATTAGTATGTAGAGTTATTTCAGTCAACGCCGCCTGTATAATCATTGCCTAACGCGTGAGCCAAAAATAGTCAAACAGCCACTAAGGTTAAAGGAGCACTGACACCAATTTTCGGCGTTAATATTATTGCACAGTTCGCTTCCTTCACTCAACAGAATACCCTGGCTGAAATATGAGCGGCCTGCGACGCGAAGAGCATAGTTCAATTGGATCTCATTTATCGCGCCGACGGAGCAGCGCGCGGAGCGGCACTCAGCAAATGGACATCAGCGTGACATCACTCCAGGAGAGGAAAAAGAAGTGACGTGACAGCGCTCGTCAAAAACTCGTGACGTCACTTCACGCGCGCGGCACCACGAGCGGCGAGCGGGCGCAACACACTCTCAAGCGGGCGCCGGTGACGTCCGCACAAAGCGGTGAGGACAGGCAGGGAGTCTGTCATATACGCCGTTCGGATTGAAAGCGCGGGAATTTGAAACAAACGATTTTCAGGCCGTTCAATGTAATTAACTATCGCGCGCTGAAGTGCTTTAAGTGCTGTTTCAGGTTCGCCAGACCATGAAGCATCGATAAAAGCAATAAAAGTGTAACATAAAATTTTCGTGTCAGTGTTCCTTTAATGTAACTGGTAATGTAACTTCAAAATGTAACTTTAATGTAACTTCAAAAAGTCATTTTGAAAAAATGACTTTTTGTTTTTCTTCACAATTAGGAAAGTTCAGTTCCTTGTGCACATTTTCCATACACACTTGCCTTAAAAAGTCATATTTCTCGCTAAAAAAACAGTTTTCCCATAAGCAAGTAGTAAGTGCCCACATCCTCTTTAAGAATGTTCTCAGTGTTTATTGTCATTTTTTTCATCAAAAAACCTCCAGTTCCAGATCAAAACGCTTTTCTGGAACCAGCTGTATTAAGAAATTGCTTAGCAACCATTGCATAGCTGATTTTTCAGCGAGGGCAATCCAAAGACCCTGTTGCACGTTTTTTACACATTTGCCCTTCGAAGCCGCGCACGAAAAAACATCTTTTCTGGGCTTCACGCTCTCATGATTGCAACATTGGATGCTGTTCTTTCATTAAATGATGATAGCAACGCATGAGCCAGCTTTTGAAATCATTCAGACCAAAACCAGGGCGCAACACCACCATCAAGTGGCTCAAAGAGGTTGACCACAAGCGAAATACTTTGTGAACAGATCTGTACGATGGTGCACAATAATAGTCAAGGGAGGACAGACGACCGGCTGAAAAGCAAAAAAATGACTTCGACGGTGATTACGAAGCTGGTGCTTTCTAAATAAATGGCTCCAGTGGTGTTTTTGGCAAAAAAGTATTGTTTTTCACGTCTTTTTTACTTTAAACTCAATTATCTCAAAACAATGTTTTTTATTACATAGGTACCATTATTTCCTGCATCTTCCACGGCAACGAGCTGATTTTTTTTCCCAGTCATCTACATAACTTGGCACACGTGCTGTACTAGAATTGAAAATATGCACGCAACAGTTTTTTTGTTACACAACTTTTAATACTAAAATAATGCCAAAATTTAGGTACTAACGGACAAAAAATTATACAAAACTGAAATTTTAAGGATGTTCATAATTCTAGTACAGTTAAAAGAGCACAAAATTTGAAAGAAAATAATACATACGTTATGTAGATACCTTAATTAGATGCCGAGCAAAATGTACCTCAAAATGACCAAAAATGCATGGGAAGTATAGGGCCTACCCTGTGCCCTTAAGCTGCTCATAAAGCCCCTCTATTTGAGCTCACGTGGCTTAGTGCAATCTGTGTGAGGAGGGAAGACTTCCGGCGGAACAAAAAAATAAACCGGATGTGACACAGATTTGGTAAAAAAGTTACGTCAGTTTGGTAGCATTAGGGGGAAAACTAGATTTAGCAAGCCTCTGATCGCTGAGGGCTCATGTCATTGCCATCTGACGCAAGTTGGCGAGCCCTTAGCGTGTGTGCTTCAAGTCAACGCCAGCTTAACTAGTACAGACTCGTGGCTAGAGAAACGTATTTCGGCATACTGTCGTATGATTCGCCTCGGTGTTGACACACCTTTCATTTTCTCTGGAACTTCATTGTGTATTTATGCCTTCCACTGCTCTATAAAATCAATCAGTTGTTTACCTTGATTGCAGTGGGTGGCAAACCGGGAACCGGGCACGTAACCCCCCCCCCCCCCTACCCCCCATTTATTTTTCTGCCATGGGATACAGAGCACAAACTGACACTCGACAACTCTGCCAGCCTCCCCCTTCATATAAAAAACGTGCCCCCTCCTCACCCCGGTGCAAATTTCTACCAACGCCACTGCTGGGTTGTTTAATTGCGTCGCACATACGCAGGTTGCGTGCGTGCGTGCCTTAAGTATAGATCAAGGTTATATAATGATTGCTCGCTTTGTGTGATTTCATTTCAAAGAAGAAATAACGCATAGTCATTCTATAATCAAGATATTTGAATTTTATTCGAGGACAAACATAGAACAACTTTACCCTACTGTACAAAATCAGCACGTATACAAATAAGTACAAAATGTTCGTGGACACTACATGCATTATGATTTTCATTACGCGCCGAAAAATTGACTTTACCCGTAACACATAGCATTATGAACAATGAAAGCCTCAACAGCAGAACTACTTCGAAACAAGAGAAAAGAACTAGGCACTGCATCTTGACGCAGAAAACCGGGCCGCAAGAATGCCGATTGACGGAAGTGCAGCGAGCACACCACTCTTAACCGCTGCTGTCCCGGCGTCTTATCAAGTAGACATGGGTTTCCACAGAACTTTACCCAGGATTCATGCCTGCAATTTCCTGGTTGCATTATTTAGGCAAGTGTCGCAACAGGTAATTAAAAAAACAGAAAAGGATGGATCAGTGCAAAAGAAAGGTACCGCAGTAGGTAAAAACACATAGCAGGAAAGATCTGGCAGCAGCGCAGCACGGCAAGCGTTGTAATGCAATATAGAAGGCATGCTGAGATAGGCAATTAAAGCGAATCGTTTGAATCCGAGTGGCGCACAGTAGTTGCGCTAATAGAATACGCTGAGAAGTCCTATATAGAGAGTATTTGGCGCCACTTGCTCCGAGCCAAACCTGGGGTGAAATAAAGCGATAACTGTGACATAATATAAAGCTTTAGACCTTTTTTTTTTTTCAATGCACCACGACGTCCCCTTACACAACCCCCAGTGAACGTATTAACAGCACTATAGTTTCGCGTTACCTGTGGAAATGAGATGGACATGGTGCAGTGAAACGCCAGGCGTACGGGAGTTGCTGTTGCAACCTTGAATAGCACATTGTTTCCGTAGGTACCGAGGAAAGCGCTCCTCTCCAACCGTTGGCAGCATCGTCCCGTAGTTCACCGTGCCCGCCGGGCACGGTACTAAATGTGTTCGCCCACGATACAACGCGCCTCGTACTTCCACGCACAGCAAAAATTAAGTGCACACCAAATTAACAAGAAAAAACGAATGCAAATGCGCCACACCAAAACACGTGAGGGGCGCTTCCTAGCAGACGAACTTTAGGCGCGCCTTTCCGAACACTACGAGGATTTCATCACAGAGCCATGACATGTGCCAGTCTTCAGAGGGCGCTACAAAAAAGGTTTTTCAGAATGAACAACATTTTCATAAATTTGTGCCTAAATAAATGTGATTCAGAAATAAATATCGTTCATAAAATATAAGCATTGCTTTATTGTTGAATAAAACGTTTATTTATTTTTTTTAGTGCTTGTTCCCTCCTCACCTAGTCGCGTTTCAATCGCCACTCCCATCACCCCCCATGTTGATGTCGTGGCAATAGGTTCTGAACCGCTTTTTGCCGAAGCTTCCAACCATTTATATTTACCTTGCAGCCACTCTCCTGCTGCTCTTTCGTATACCCTTTCCCGCCCCGTAGCATTCCTGCGTGCTTTCATGTCCGCCTGCCGGCGCCGCTTCTCGGAAACTATGCAAAATAGTTGACATTTTGTCTAGCGTTCCCCAGGAGGCACTCCTACGCCTTCTTGTTTATCACTATGCCTGTCTGTCTTGGCCTCACGCTGATAAAATCACGGCTAGGTCAGCTGGTATACCCCCCATGGTAACCGATAATTGCGCCACTAGCGCCAATTTGTCCCCTGGTGCTTGGTAGGCCAAACTGTCAAACCAGAAAAACAACAAAAAAATCACTGATAGCTTCTATGGCAACGCTTTCGTTGATGCGCGAGGAGGAAACCGCCCGTGGTCCGCTTATCGTCTGCTATGGGTTGAAATGAGCAGCGACTGTCTTGTGTGCCGGCAAGCGGGAACAAACACTGCTCTGCCATTTTGCTTTTCAGATTGTGGTTTGCTGGCTGCACATCTTGCTTTCGGGACAACTTGCAGTTGCTAATTCTTGGACTTTCAGCACTGTGCACAAAACCATCTTGTTATGGATATTTTCTTAGATTGAATACGCGCGAGACAAGCACGCCCTGAAGCGTGACAATTTTGTTTGGGGCAGAAAAGTAGTAGCGGGAAATGTGGTTTTATTCACTGATTTTATTAGCAACGTATCGCAAGGGGAAGTTCAATACATGCCACAATAGCACAGAGCTGTGTATCTCGTATAGTAAGTACAAATGTCCGCATTCTGTGGCCGGTTACACAAACATAAGAAACATCTTCGTACAATCCAGTCGTATACCGAAAATTGCTGTAGCGGTCACCACGTTCATTTGCTGTACACAATGCAATTCTGCAGAAAGGATATTTCATAAAAACCGCGTTTGTGAATAAATAAAATGATTATGAAGTTAGATGACCAGCTCATTTCAACCACTATTAACAACCGCTCCATATTCTTATTCTCGTAAACGAGCTAGCCCAAAAGACCTTTTATAGCTAGCGAATTTCTGCGTATTTCGCCATACGTCACAACCCTCATAAATGAAGAAAGACCACCATGGATACCAAAAAAAAAACAACACGTAAAAGCGAGACGAATATTGAGAGTGCAAACAAGGTAGCAAAAAGGGGAAACCAGCGAGCAAACGCAGGACGAGAAGAGGAGGCACACACACAACACCGTCTGACTAACAACTGACACAATACGAACCAACTAAGCCCAGCAATTCACTCTCTTGAAGGTACAAAAATGTGTCGTGGCACCGGTGTAAAAAAGCGGAGGCGCAGCTCGGGCCGTCGCGCAGGTAACTCGAACTTCTTGTAACACGGAATGCAAGTGGTCAGCTGCCACGTAAATAATTTTGGGGGCTTCTTTCGTGTTAATGACCATTCAAAGGTGGCAATGTAACTATAAACTGATCATCGGAACGTTCTAAAGCCAAACTAGTTCGTCGAAGAAGCATTTAAGCACACTAGGCAAACATATTTTCCAAGCTTTTCTCTGGTGGAAAGAAAATGAAGAGAAACCGCTCACCAAACCGATACCGAAGTGAAATTTCCGTCTGCGTGTCCACTGGCATCAATCGGTTCATGAGAAACTATCGACAAGCAGCTTCACAAGCTTACGACATTACTGACAAGAACGTTGTACCTGTTGAATACCAGGAGGCAGACGCGGTTAAAGGAGCACCAATTTATTGACGACCTTCCAACGGGTGATTCTGTCCAATTCTGAGGATGATGATTTCACGAGCCTCGCTGCCCGTGCCGCTGCTGCTCAATTCCTCTGCTTCGTCTTCCGTTCAACCAGATCACATTTTGTAACAAGCTCCGGGCCGCCCAAATAATACGGATTAATACGGATCTGGTTGACTGAATTCTTAAATCTGGAATAAGCTCTTTGCGTACAAGTATGAAGCCTAGAGACCATGCGATACCTAAATCGGTCGACTCGAACTGATTCCCACGGTGGTACGCACTTCCCGTAGACGAACTTTTCCATCTCTTCCCCGAAAAGTTGAGTCCCTCGTCGACGTCTGTCGATCGGCGCGTCTATGCTTAACAATCGCAGTATCTACAAGGTCGAGAGGAACTGAAGATTTCGTTGGAGTTACATCTGCGGTGGGTAAGTTGTGCAGGTGTTGGCGCTGACGCAATCGTTTCCATCGCCTGCTCGATCGATGCTCTCGATGTTTCCATCGCGCACAAGTGGTTTCTGCTAACGAAGCTTGAGGTGCTAAAGTTGAACACAAACTATCGAGGAAAGCCGTTGGGTAAGGGGCAAAAAAACCTGTTTCAGTTCGGCAGGCACGATACTTCCGGGGAAGTTCTTGAGCTGCAGAAGCCATCCTACCCTCAATATTCCTTTCTTGTCGAGGTAGACGTCGAAACTTAGCAGCGATGAAACCGTTCCGCTGACCGTCGTTCGAAACGCGTCCACTGGCGTTCGCTGGACCCATAACAATTCAGGTATTCTGTGTTTCTTTCGTTTGTTGGTAACCACTTTGTTCATATGTCTGAGTCTTGCAAGTGGTTGACGTAAACGCACTTTCAACACGTGTATTGTCAATATGTCCGCTGTGTTCGAAATCGGTGATGTTGTCGATGTCTTCATTGTGACAGGGCTTATGACGATTCGGGCCCCTACGCAATTCAACAAGGTTACGTTCACTGCCTTTAAATGTGGTTGCAGTGAAGGCTGTTGGGCCCTTGTAATCTTCATCAGGATGTTTTCGCTTATTTTGGAGTCCAATGTGGTCGAACTCCCCAAAGGCTTTAGTCACGGATTCACACTCTTCCGTTGTTACGTGCGTGGTTGCCACCGCTTCTGATTCAGTGTTTGGCGAGGTAAAATTCGCGTCTTTTTGCACTCTCCTCCCAAAAAGCGCTTTCTGGGGCATCTTTGATTCAACCGCAGAGCTGGACACAGTCGACAGTTCTTCTGTTGTTGGGCGTTTCCAAGTTGGATCACACAAAGAAGTAATATGACGCCCTTTGCAATTCCGACACGAAAGCTTTCTTGCATTCTTGCAATCCCTGGAGCGGTGGAAGGGGCTGGCGCAGCGAAAGCAACAACCTTTTTTTCCGCAATTTGGCTTTCTTTTCGTCTAATGAAAGTCCAGCCCGGCAATCACCTGTTGTGTGGCCATTGGACTCGCAAAAGAGACATCCATGGTGGTATATCTTGACCGTTAGCATGGAGGTAGGACCTTGAATGTTGTCCTTGGCTTCGTTACGAGGTGACTGAGTTTGAACTTGCGTGTCGATTCTTGCTCCAGTAATAATGGAAGTAATTTCCCGACTCCGTACTTCTAGCTGCAACAGGTCAAGCAATATAGAGAGTTCATCGGGCCGTTGACTTCCCGGTTCTCGTGCTGGTACTTCCTTTAACGTTAGTTCGTTGAACTTGAGCACAAGCTTACGGGGCAGAGTCTGCAATAGTAGAGTCCTCAACATATTTCCGTAGGCCGCGACGTCCACACCGAGATTCTTCAGTGATCTCACGTTGGTCTGTATCCGTTCATGAAGTGTCTGAAGACCAGTCAAGTCGTCGCAGGAGGTCACTTTAGGTAGGTTTAGCAAGTTGCTCATATGCACATTGATTAACAAGCTTTTATCACCAAAACGCTGCTGCAGTAGTTCGATGGCTATGGGGTAGCTCTCGTTGGTTGTAGACAAGCCGCCAATGATGCCTTCCGCTTTCCCCTTCAAATAGCTGCGCAGGTACTTGAATTTATCAACGGTGGCAAGCGATGGGTTCTTATGTATTGTAGACTCAAACTGGTCCCAAAATTGCGGCCAGTGAATAAATTCTCCATCGAAAGGCTGTATCTCCAATTTCGGTAGTCGAACTAGAACTCTTTCGGGGGGATGAGAGGACCTCATGTCTTATACGAGTCGTCAAAGGGCACGCGGCCGCAAGTTGTCTCTCAGACCGGAAAATCATGCGAGCGATTGAATCTCGGTAATGTTCAACTGTGGCAAATTCCTCATTTAGTTCCTGATCTGCTACATGCTGCTCTATCTCTTTGCCCAAGTCGGCTAATACAGTCTTCTTCTGTTTGAGCATATTGAGGTGTTCATTCAGCTCACCGATAGGTAGTGGGTTACCATCCAGCAGGGATTTCATCTCGTTAATGATCTTTGTCGTTGATGCGCGGAGCGTCCCACGTTTCCTTTTCAGACGGTCCATGGCGAGGCCGGGTATGTTGATGTTGCTCTGTCGAAGCTGATTCGATGCGCCGCTCGAGGCCGGGGTGTCCTTTTCAATAGTCTTGCCTCATCGGTAGGGGTCTTCAACTGTGTAAACCTTGCATCCTGGTCACGGCACCAAAATGTTGAAGACCAGGAGGCAGACGCGGTTAAAGGAGCACCAATTTATTGGCGACCTTCCAACGGGTGATTCTGTCCAATTCTGAGGATGATGATTTCACGAGCCTCGCTGCCCGTGCCGCTGCTGCTCAATTCCTCTGCTTCGTCTTCCTTTCAACCAGATCACATTTTGTAACAGTACCAAACAAAAAGAAATTCACTGTAAAGCAACAGGGAAAGATTTTTCGGTTCGCCCTGCAGCTTTTTTGATAAGGATAGCGCTTGCTTCTTCGTAACTTTGACTGAATAAAAAAAATTGACCGCGTATCTGCTCCTTTCGTTGCAAATGCCGTCAAAAGACGATAGTCTTTATCGGCTTTTGCGAAGTAAATGCCTCCCTTCGCTTTCTCGCTCACCTCTCATGTTGTTCCTCTTGCGTCGCGCTCCTCCCAAGGTAAATACGCCAAATGTTTGCTTAAATCATTTTAAATTTCCCGCGTTCCACTGCTCCAAACCGGGTGTCTCGATGCGAACGCTGCCGTAGGGTGAAGACGAGCGTTCATCGAGGCGCCCTACTCCAACGTTTATAGAACCGCGTTTCCCTATTCCACGTGTGTTGCAAGCAGAACGTGAAACCAATCTAGTGGAAGCTTGCGTAACTGTTGCCGGTTGATTTCTTAAAATGGCGCCAGAAGCTGTAGGGGCGCGGGCGACAGCAGGCGACGGCGGAGTGAATTCTTTTTTTGCAGTTGATGAAGTATTTAATTTCGCAAAAGTCCAGGATGTTTGATTTTTTTATAAAGGAACTCTGCAAATATCACTTCTGTATTGATTTGTTGTCTCATATTTGCGTAATGTCTTGTTCTTCTTCAACAATGTTGACAAGTATGAGCATTACACCTGACATAGACGGGTATTTTTAGCTCTGACTATATAAGACTATTGCGCAGGCATTGTTTTGCTTTGGCCGGGTGGCTGATTGGAGTCACAGACAGACAGACAGACAGACATACAGACAGACCAAAATTTCTGGGTTTAAGTAGCCCAAGAAAGACTATCGTCTTTAAAAGTGTGCTGACCTGCCGTCCGCAGGGAAGCGGAAGTAATTCACTGTGCTATTCCTTCCCGAGTTGTCGCACCGCACAGCATCAAAGCACGCGTTGTGTCCTTTTCTCAGTTTCTCTGACATTTTGAGCCCGTTCGCACTCGCAGTCACCAAAATTTTCACCTTCAAGGCATACTACAAAACTTTTACACGTGCACACAGTGAAAGCGGCAGGAGCAGACGGACAGGATGGCAGCAGAAGAGATAAAAGGGAAAGCGCCGCCCATCGGCACAACGAATGAAGCGACTAAATAAATAAATAGGCTTCCAAATAAGAAAATAGCCAAGAACACATTTTATTTCTACGCATAATGGTATCCCTTTAATTTGATTCTGCTTACGTTGAAAAGATAAAGCTACATATGCAAAAGTTACTGAATTTTCGCTTGGGTACCAGCGTCGTGGCGGCACTTTATTTTGCGATACCGAAACTACCCGAAGTGTCCGGGCCCTGGATAAAATCGCCTGCGCCACGGCGGACACAAAACCACTTGTGGCGCCGCAGGCTGATGCCGGTTTGCGCGCTTACGTACTCTGATCACGGGCCCCGAAATTTTCTGAGTGGGGCATCCCCCTGACCCCTCTGCGTTTCGGTCTTGTTTTGTCCACGCTGTTTGCACTCCGCATCGGTACAGTTTTAAAATTAAGAACTGTACTGTCGAAGCGCCTTTACAGCGTGGCTGGACGCTCAAGAGCTTATCCTTTTGTTTTCTATAATCTCTTGAAATTTACAAGCACGTGCTATTTTTTTGAAAATAATGGTAGAAGTGAGCGCTTGAAGAGAAAATGTAGACGCAATTTTTTCTTCCCTAAATCCTCCAGGGAGAAATATATCAGTAAAATACTGGTTGTGCCATCCGAAATGTTTTTTTTTTGTCTATCCGGCAGTTGATACGTTCTTACACTATTTCATTTCCGCCTACGTCAGTCATCTTGCGAAAAATGCAGCAGGTATGAAGCGAGCGACACGTTGAACGCGATCCCCAGTATGCTGCAGAACTAGCGCTCCGTCACGGCTAAGATGTGAGCAAGCAAAACGGCTCTTGAAACCCAACAGGCAAGCTGACAAACACGCGGGTGCAGCGTTCACGACTCGCGAGCAGTGACATATGGCGGTGGTGATGATGATGATGATTATGCTTAGCGGCTTCCCCTTTGTAACCGGGGGGGGGGGGCGTTGCACAGCGGCCTTAGTCGCAACGCCACTGTACAATCACCTCGCCAAAAATACAAACAAATAAATAAAAATTATATAAAAATAAAAAGAAAATACGTTTACGAAATTTTTGTGCTGGTATGAGTTCCTTGTTCGCATGTCTTCCAAGATTGTTCTCTGCTATTTTCCCACCAACATTCTAAACCTTCTTTTACTAACTTTACTGCTGTCTAATTCACTTTTCCGCTAACCTTAAAGCCAAGGGCCTCCGGAAGCTGGATGGCTCCCTCAGTGAGGACTGGACGGATACTTTTGCACTCCGTTATATGTCGCATGGTTTCTGGCTCCTTTCCGCAGCCTGCGCATAGTTCTTCCTGTACCGGCTCGCGGAATAAGCGTTTTTGTCCGTAAGCAACCGCCCGGGCTTCAAAATTACGCCCATCTTCCCGCGAGGGAACCCTGGTGTGATGCGACCGCATCGGGGGTTCAATTGGTGTTTCCGTTGGGTTGATCTCTAAATCGGGTGAAACGTGTTGTGACGCGAAGTCGAACGAGAACGAGCGCTGACTGAACCGCTGCAGCGCGCTACCCGCTTTATATTCACAGCGCCTGAAGGAGAGGAGACGGCGGAGGAGAGTCGCGCATGCGCGCACTTGAGCGACGGGAGCGGAGCAAAGCAAGCGAAGCGCGCGCACGCAGCGTTGTTATGATAATGAGACGAGAGTTAGAGTGTTGCGCACAGCTGTCGGAGAGAAGAGCGAGTAGAGAGTCGCGCATGCGCAGGTGGCGTGCGGACGCCGCCGAACCGACGCAGGAGGGCACATTCCTCAGAGCAAGAGATGCGTCGCTCTAAAAAATTAGCAGTGGCTTAGCTTGGCTGTGTCAGGATATACGTAGCGTGAGCTAAGGTTCAGCTGGTTATTCTTAGGTTTTCCTGGTTGTCTAGGATAGCTGATTATCATTCTTACAGTTGCTTAAAACGACTTCCAAATTTAATCCAATCACTGCTCCTCGCGCATGAGCCACGGAACGGCTATCAAGCGGCTCCGGCGCAGGCGTCAGACTTGGCTACTGCGCAACGGAGGCGCACAGCTAGGCACGCGCCGGCGCCAGTGCGTCTGTCGCAGCTATGACATCACTCCTCTGGAATGCGCAGACCGGCGAATGGGCAGACTCAATTCTCTACACACCCTTACTCCAATTGGATTGGATTTCAATTCAACACAATCCAATTTAATCCAATTCAATCGAAGTTCAAGCCAATCCAATCCAACTCGATCCGATCCAAACCAATCCAATGCTCCTCGCGCTTGCGCAGAACGGCACTTCACGGCCCACCCGAAACTGCTCAACCTCGGCCAGTGTATGCTTCGCTACAAAAGCAATGCACTCCCTTTGGTATTATCGAAGAATTTTTCCCTTGTAATGTCCTGCTTCCCGATCCTGTAGATATCTAAGGACTTCTTCGCGTCCATCCTCATTTTCCAGGTCGTTGTCTCTGATTCTTTCACTTTCTTTCTTTCCGGCGCGCGCCACATAGCGGATGAGTGCTTGAACTAAGCGCCCCTACTGCTCCCTTTGGAAAGCGAGCGACGCGTTAAGCAATGTTCTTCAGGCGGCGTTGGTTCAGTAGACTCATTTTTCTGGAAGCCATATTGGGCCTGGCTTATTTTATGTTTTCTGAAGAAATAGCTCAGCCTAATGTTAATAACGCTTTCAAATATTTTCGACAAAACGGGAAGAACTGAAGTAGGCCTACAATTTAATAATATCGATTTCTCCACCTCCTTTGTAAGAGGGCGTGACTTTGGCCATCTATAATTCATCAGGCGAAGTCACCTTCCCCAAGCACCCTGCTTATTATGTGCGTTAATGCCGGGCTAATGAAGAGGAGGTAGATTTTAATGGCAGGAATTTTATTCCGTCATCTCCAGCGGCTGCCCCATTATCGAGGCTGGAAATTATTTTTTCAATTTCAACGTATGTAGCTGAAGAAAGAAAAAGAAAAAGTCGAAGTTTATTCTGTTCTCCAGGGCAGCCTGTGCCCTAACTTGTCCGCTATATTTCCCCACACTTGCAAAGTGCCTGTTCATTCAAAGGTTAAGGACCTGGTGCAACTTATACTTCTCTCAAGTTAACAAGCGAGTGCTTAATATTTTACTTGTTCTGGTACAATGAAAGTGACAGAGAAAACAAGTTAGTGAAGAATGTTACAGAGGAAACGCTGGTGGGACTTCCTGAATAAAGCATTCTGGAGAATTTTATTCAGTGCGGTTTGTATTCAATAAAAAAATGTCAAGTTTTAATTTTCATTACTTTCAAGTGCGGTTTAAGCAAAAAAAAAAAATACTTATCGAGCACATTAAAGGTGCCTACAGTCCAGTAATGTCGGTCACTCTTGACGTTGAGCCGGAAAAGCTTCCATTCATGGAAAAAAATAAACCTCGTTTAGAGCACCAACACACTTTTTCGCCACTTTGCACCATATATTGGCCTGGTGTAGGCGTACCGGTAACTTAACACCAGTAGTCACCAAATTTTGCCAGAATTTTACTCACTGGTGCCTAATTTTACCATATGGCAACGCTGGCCTGATATGCCCGCGCACCCTCGCTGTCTGCGCCGATTTATATATATCGCACTGGTGTGTAGTTTTGCCCAGTTTGGCTACAGCTCTTGTACTCCGTTTAACAAAATTTTTCCTTCAGTGTGGGACGGTTTCGGCCGTACAAATCGCGTATGGTTGCTATGAATTAAACAGAATATTGAAAAGCTGAGTCTCGGCCAAGTGATGATGCTTTCCGCATCGAAGCCCGTTGTCGGTTGTTTAGACACGCAGTATTAACAAATGTTTTGATTTCATACTTCTCACACATGCAAGCACAAAAAAAATCTGAATGTGGGTTAGTTACACACTGCTACAGACATTTTGCGTGCAAGGAGACTGAACTAGGCGGATTAAAGGGACCCTGCAACCCTCTCGATAAGCGCTTTCGCTCCTTCCTTCGCGTCTGGAACCACTGCGAAAGCTATAGTTATCGCCAGCACGGAGCGGCACTGCGTGATTTGCTCGTCGCACGAGATACGACTTCGATTTCTGCGTCATTTTCGTGGCTTTTTTTTAGTTGCTATCGAAAAGCGTGCATTGCTGCAACTGAAGGAAAACCGGCCAACCGCCGCTACATGGCCTTAGTGATGTAGTTCGAGCCATCGAAGAACGCCGAGACCCGGAAAAGACAGAAAAAAATTTTGGAGCGAGCTTACAAGCTGTCTGACGGGCATAGAGCAGTAATTTTTGGCTGAGGTATACGTTCTGTAAGCATTTAAAATTTCAGAAAAGTTGAAGAAAGTGTTGCAGGGTCCTTTTAATGCTATCACGACGGTGGTGCCTTTAATTGGATGTTAGCTTCGCGTGAATTTTTAACCAATGCTGTTGCGTGCACCATCATCAGTGTCCCCTCAGGGAAAGAAAGATAGGAGCACTCAAGATCACGGGTGCCTATGAAGTATTCCTCCGGTCATTTTGCTTTACTTGGAGGAGGGCGTGCCTGGACAATTCCTGTGTTCACAAAAAATTCTGACGTCTACTAATTAGCAAGCATTGCAGCACTTAGTCTGTCCATTTTAGCGATGGCACGTTTCTTTGATGGCATTGAAGTAACCCGTCAACGTGCAGGATTCGACGCACCTGTCGTCCGCACCCGCGATGAGACATTCGAGCATGCCCTCACAATTGTACGAGCCAGCTCGCCAGCAAGCTGTCTCACAAAGGAGGCACCACCACTGCGTTTTGGAAAGAGGCAACACAAGGAGGCGCTGGCGTACTTTCTTTTGCACGTTTTATTACTGACCACTCACAATGATGAAACGAGACGGAAGGAGACAAGGTGACAGTAGGTGACAAGTCGAAAAACACACATGAGGCAGAAAAAATGTAAAATGAACGAGGGGTCAATAAATAAAGAGATCGCAGAAAACAAAGAAACGCTTCGGAATGCTTCAGCCACACGAGGGACACAGAGCCGGGACAAATGACAAACAGGCGCTTTGCGGGACAGCATGCACACAGGACATGAGCACGTCTTTGTGCCGCTGATGATGATTCTGTGCAGGTCAACTTTAAAGAGCAAAACGAGTCGTCAACTTTAAAGAGCAAAGGACTTTCACATACACAGTTTATGGAACAGAAGCACACGCCTGAACACACATTCACTGCAAAATACAAGGACTGTAAACAGAAACGAACGCAAAATGACACCACACAATGTTGAAGGACAAGGAACATAATGACAATAAATAGGCACACGGGTCATGCGCACGAGCGAAATACTGTGTTTGTATCAAGGTGTTGTTTGTAAACTGAAAACGAAACGAAAATAAAGCAACGTATTCGGTATCACACCATCGTCTGCTTGCCATCGGTTTCTCTAGCGGAAAGCTAAGAACCAAATCGAGGGCATAAATTCAATCCTGGGTCGGAGATAGATGCAGTCCTTAATGTGGTATAAATTGAACCCTCAACTCGCGCGTCGGAGACCGGATATAATTCCGGCACGTAAAACTGAGTTTTCTGGCCCTTTTTTCCACTGAGGCATACGTAACACACACCACTAAACCTAAAATCCGGAGATCAAAACCGTAATGTTGTCCGAATCACCATTGTGATGCATTCGAACGGGTTACGCACAGTCGGCCAAATCTCAAACTAGCGTGCGTGAGCGGTGATTTTCAATCTTATGACGCTCTTAGGAGGAAGGAACCGCCTAGCAGGCGATGGGCCCAGCTGAGGGCGGTTTCCGAGCATTCACTTACTCTCGACCCGTTTGCAACTTAGTTTTCATCATACGCCGCCGAAGCGTGAAAAGTCACCGCTCCCGAAAGCTAGTGAAATATTTGACCGACTGTGCACGGAGCCCGTATTATACAAAAAATAATAACACTGTTTTCCCGGCAAAGTGTCCCTCGTACAGCTATTCCATGCGGCAAAGAAGAAAACCAGTAAACGGACTAGAAAAACGAACCTGCCAACTGCAGCGTTGTTGGAACGCCTTGAGAATGCCAAGCTCGCGAGTAAAGAATACTATACTCGATTTATACTTTTAAGGTTTAGTGTTTTGTCAATACCTTATGGGGGAGATCTAAAAAGCGGACCTCTCCCTTTCAGAGTGTTTCGTGATCGACTGATCGAGATCACTCAGACCGGAAATTTCACGTGAGCAAACGCCCACGTTCCTTCAAGGCGGGTCATCACAGTAATCTGATTCCGAAGGTGGAATATAGAATCATCGTGTTAAGGCAGGTTCACAGCGGGTATATCGTTGGCCACACGGGCGCATCTTCGCACCCACAGGATGTGGCGCCACAGTACGGTTATGTCATGCGAACACTCGGCGTACCAACTTTGTATAAGCAGTTGGAGACCGGAACTCAACGGAAGGCTGGAATCCTTAAAAAAGTAGGGTTCTATTGTTATCGGGGGATGTCGAAACTATTTACAGTACACGCGCCTGAGCAAACGCGTATGCGCAATGCGCGTGTGACCGGAGTTTTACATGAACCCAGAACGTGCATGCAATGCACTTTCAGTGCTGCTGGTTTTAGGGACCACTGATCCCGAGGCACAGAGCTTTCGTTAAAGCTCTCGCTACGTTAAGGCTATCTCGCTTAAAACTTCGTTTCGCATCATGCAGGTGTTGAAAGTATTTGCGCAAATATTTTTTCTTTCTTTTTTCTGGCTACTGATTTTAGTACCAGTAGACAAAAAAAAAAAAGGAAATTAGGACCAGGCCCATGGGCCTGTCCATCTCGGAGTACCCCTTCCGCCTCAGTGCCTATTCATAACGCAAACTGAAATGCGAATGCTCGGCTCACAGGGAAGGGAGCGAGGTCTCGCACAAATTTTGCGACACTGCGGAGCCAACAGTCGACACCCGGAGTCGAAAGTATACAGGACACGGTTTCGACTTTCACCGTCAATTTCTCTGCACACTTGGGTCTAAGCTCACGCTGCGCGTACGGTGATGATACCCCGAAGCGTGATGCTTCGCTCACAAATCCAAATTAAGTGTTGAGCCCCGATACAGCAGAGAAATTAACGTTGAAAGTCGCAGTCTTGTCCTGTAAACTTTTGACCCCGGGTAGGTAGTGGCACCCCATGAACGCAATGCAGGAACGCTCATCACTGAAAGGGCTATACAACAGTAGCATATTGCACTAAAGACGTAAGCTCGGCTTCCTATCAGGCGAACAGGCAACAACCCACTCTTCCAGCACCTGCTTACCAATAAAGACGGTACCGCTCTTTTTTGTTTGTTTTAAGGGAACGCACAAATTCGAAGGTCATCGCGGTAGAAGCCGTCTCCCGATTTGGATTATCTAAAACCGCAACTTCGACAACTGCGAGGGGCCCGCTAAATTTTGCCTTTTTTTTTTCGTCTGCGGTATCCAGCTTCCCAACTAAGGCGAACGTTGCAATGAATAAACCAAGGCTGAGCAAATATATAATATATATTAAAATATATTATATATATTATATATATATATATATATAATATATATAATATATATATATATTGCTCAGCTTGGTTTCCTGCGATTGGCTGTAGTCTATTCTGTTGCCTGCACGAGTGTTCCATCCTCGCAGCTGCGAATTCGCAGGAAATTCGCAGCTGCGAAAGGGTTAATGGTATTCTAGAATACTGCTGCGATGCTAAAAAAGCCGGTGTCTGTATACACCTGCATAGTCTGCGGTGCAAGCACGTGCCGCCGCATCGCGCACTGATAACGGCAACACTGATGGCGTCGCAACTTGCAAAGCACTTGTAGCCTATACAGTATAGTACAGTGGAACCAGTATAACTGATTGGCCGGCTTCGCAGCTTAAAAGCGCAGCATCCTAACGTGCTATACGTAACTGCTTAGGACGCATACAAGATTTTAAGGTGCATAGAAGGTTGCGCTCACGAACGTGCATGCGCAACCACGCGCACGTAGTTGCCCGCAAACTTTCATCATACAACCATCCATGAGTGGACGAACGCCCATTTCGCCTATTTTGAAAGAACGCTGAAGCTTTCAGGGTGGACTCTCATCGGCTTGAGCCGTGCGCAGCAAGGATCGTAGCAAGCGCTTACCAAACAAAACTAAAAGAACAATAGTGGCCACACACAGCTCAAGTGCACGAGACTCAGTGATGGTGCAGCAGCGATCGCGTGTATTTCGTCTGATTTAGGGTGAAAGATGAGTGACAATGATCCATACACGCGATCCGAGCGCACGCAACAACGTCTCAGACGGCCGGGTACAAGCCGTTCTGCATAGCGATTATTTGATGCCTGAGAGACGCCACCTGGCACCTGAGCTTGTAGTTCTCCCCCTCCAGGTACGCGGCCCGCATGGCGATCTCGTCCTCCTTGGCCCTGCGGGCGTCCCGGGACCTCTTGGCGGCCTCGTTGTTCTTGCGGCGACGCTCCCAGTACGCGGCGTCCTTGACTTCGTCCGGGAGACGACTCCGTCGCCGAGCTGAGGACGACGACGCCCCGTTGCGAATGGGACCGCCGCCGCGGCTTCCGCCATTGACGCCGGCCGAGCACGACGAATTGCTGTTCTCCGGCGACGTCTGCTCACCGTCGTCGCCGCTGTCGGGGCTCCCGGCGTTGCTGCCGTTCTCTGGTGGCGACGACGGCGGCACTGGTGGCGACACGGCCGGGGCCAGGTCGCGCGCATGCGTCCTCTGCCTCCGGTGACTGACGTCGTGACCGTTGCGCATGTTGACAGACTGGATGAATTGTTCCCGGAAGGCCAAGTAATCCGGGTCGAGGTGCTGCGAGAGGAGCTGCTGGCCGACGAGATGCGAGGGCGAGAAAGCGGCCTTCTTCGGGAGGCCGCAGGCGGCGGCCAGGGTGTACGCTTTACTGGAGTAGGCCTGGAAGGGCCTCACGTACTTGGTGGAGGGCGTGGATCCTCCACCGCTACTGGAGGGCTCCGCGGACGTAGGGAACGCCGGCTGATGGGGCGACGGCCGCACGAGTGGCGGAGTCACTTCGAAAGCGGTCATCGCTGCCGTCAAGGGGGCCAATGCAGGAGGGGAGCCACGCAGCAGGTTGGGCAGTATTCCGGTGACCTGTCCGTCCAGCCGGAGCGCGTCCTCTCGCGAAGGCAGCGGCGGCGACGACTGGGCGGCCCTGGCCACCGTCACGGTCGTGCCGAAGGACATCATGACGTCCGACAGCGGGTTCAGGAACGCCTGCGACGGGGGTGTCGGGGACGGCGTGAGGGCGTGGACGAGGTTGAAGGCGGACTCCGCGGGGCGTGGGGGAGACGACGAGCAGGACGTGTCGTCGACGGTCGCACCGCTCTTGCGCGAAAAGTCGAGCGGCTGGACGTCGTCTGCGTCGGGGTCGTCGGCGGGGCTCTGACCCCAGGAACCTCGCTAGGGGGACTCGAACCTCGGGGACAGATCTTCGCCGCAGGGGATCGGTAGGGACCGTTGGCGCGGTTTTCCATGGCCAGGCCACGTGAACGCACGATGTGCTGCGGAGACGAAAGACACACGGGGTTAATTCAGAGCAAATATCCGGCATTGCGTAAGACACATCTGCGGTGTGAACTTAGAAGAGACAATGCTGGTGGTAGGAAAAACCGCTATCATAATTTGCTCAACCCACTTTCACCTATCTGCTGCCCTATCGTACATCCTTTTTTTGTGTGCCTTGAGCAATCGCGATGCACTACCTGAATAACATATTACCATGCGTTTTGCGCAGTCCAGTCATGAGAACTATCATAACTTCTGGCTGAGTCAATCTGCTGACGCATTTCTCGGTCGAGTAGATAAAGGTGCCGTGCAGGCGCGCACGCGTGTACCTTGGTGTTGCATGCGTCACTAGATGAGATACAGAGTACCGTCACCGAGGCACGCAAGTTAGCAACGGCGGTCATTTTGGTGTTTATCAGTGTCGCCAGATTGCCGCTTCTGCATCCTCACCGCTAACTTTGAGGAGATCATTTGTAAAGAACACTGCCGAAGACGCAGCAATATGGCATCTTCGGACACACTTCTGCAGCGGAAATACTGCGAAGTGCGTTATATTTGATTCGCATTCGGAATGACGCCAGTGGCGCGCAGCCGGAGAGCAGAGAGTACGAGTTGAGTCTGCTATAGTTGACCCACACAAACAAAGAAATGGCGGTACCCATGAACCGTTGCAGTGTGAGTAATTGTCACGTGATGCGAACTGACCAATGATCACGGCGGCGGCACGCAGCAATATGACAGAAGAGTGCCGATACTCTGTAACCTTATCTAGTGACACTAGTGCTGCACATATGATTGATTTGTTCCTAAAATTTACTTTGCCCAGTGGTTATCCGAGAGATAGAACCAGATGAGGGGGCTAAGTATGAGATGGGAGCAATACGGTTCATCATGGCTTGGCTAAAAACTTGCAACGTAGCCAACAGAATGACCAGATATTACTAACTGCATGCCTTGTTTCAGGGTAAAAAAAAAGGGCAGCTCGCGAGCTTTATCGCGCCGAATGTAAATCGCAATGTACATCGAATTGGTTTAATTCACTTCGGGTTCTTTGGAAAGCCACCAAGGCGCTAAAAAAATCAAATGCATTCGCTCCAGCTATTGTTTCTGTTTTCGCTCTCGCCTCTGTGGCCAATACCTGCAGTTTAGAGCGCAGAAACTTTCAAGAGGGAATACTCGATTAAAGAATATCCCGGGTCATCTTGCACTAACCGGAAACCTGGGCAGCATGCAGTGCACTAGTGTATTCAAAGATTGTAGGTCTCTCTCTTGCCAGGCGGCGCGCCCTGATTGGACGCCGGGAAAGCCCCGGCGGGAGGAGCAATCGCGCGTTTGCTGAGGCGGTGGCGTTGTCTCTTGCTCCGAAGCGGATTTAACGAAATAAAGGAGACAGACTGGCCGTGAGTTGTCTTCGTGTCACACGCCGCAGCATGAGTTCTAGCGCGAGGCGTTTGAAAACGAGTGCCGCGGTGTTTTAGTACCGTGAGTATACATGAGACGACAGGAGACGCCGACAGCCCGAACTCCTAGGGTGCTTTGCCCTTAAAATGCTAAAGCCACATTCATAATCGCCAAGGCCCATGTAAAGTCGATTTCACTGCCACCCACATGCATTGGTAGGAAGACATAAAATGTCATACCTCCGCAAGACACCATGTGTCCTTTTAAAGTGCACGTGCCGAGCTTTTGTAAAGCCGGCTTGACTGCATTGCTAGAAAACCATTTTTGCAGGGGCATTATAAGCGGGTTCGTATGGAGGCGTGAAAGCCCTATAGACAATACTTCTCTCACACAAAAGCGTATCGCGCTCTCCTAAGTACATCTTCTTGTCGTTTTTTTTTTCTTTTTTTGTCACTGCAGTTACCGACGCTTTGTTTCTTTTGCATTCAACAGCGAAACAAGAAGACGATTGGTCTCAAAATAATTTAGAAATAACGAGTAAATTATTGTTGCAGTACTGACCAAGTTTTTTAATCGCACCGAAACCATCGCGAAAGCGTGTTTTCTTGAGTCTTGTTAACAAAGAGACGAGATAAATCAGGCCCAAAGAAAATTTCGTGAATGGCTAGCAAATAAACTGCTTTGCCGCAAATGCAGTTTCCTGGTGATATAACTATTGCAGCGTCTGGGCTCTTTGTGTGAATAGCTGTCTGATTTTATATTTTTATTTGCTGTATCCTCCTGAAATAATTTTGTGATCACCCACTCCCCTCGTAACGCCTGAGCATACGTGAATAAATAAATAAATAAATGATACAGATTTAAATTAAGGCGCAACGAGAAAAATGATGTATTCAGGTAGACGGATGACGCACGGGCGAATCCCGGGCTCTGTGTAGGAGGTCTGAATGACGTCACAGAGTCCTGTCTTTGCGATTGGCGGACAAAGCCACCGCCATGATGAAACACGACTGAGCGATTGTAGCGGGGTCTCTTGTTCTGTTTGATCGCAGCACTTGAACACTGGTAAATACATTTTTAATGCTTGCCCATAGTATACGTCACTGTCGCCCATATTACGTCACTGTATACCTGGAAGTTTTTCAATATTCCTTTTTTTAGGCTTAGAAAACGTCGTTCGTTGCTGGAGTGGACCTGAGTGATTTACCAAAAGCGTGTTCTTTCAAACTAAACAAGTTGTATTTTTCTTCATGGCCCGTCATATTTCCGAAAATGTGTTCAATGCAGGCTATGTTAAAGACAATACAAGAACCAGCGCAACAGGTGGCGCTGTGCACAAAATGATATTAGGGTGCCTCGATGCTACACAGCGAGACACGCGTGAATTGAGGCAGCATATAGTGTGCTTATAAAAGCCAGTATGGCTCACGGGCTTTTTTTTTTTTTTTTGAAATTGAGCGAGGGAAAACACTTAATAGGTGAGTGCGAGAAGGAGTTCTTTTTTTTTTTTTTTTCTCTCCATTCAAGCTATGCAGCACCAACTAACCCCTACAGATGCCCTGTTAACGTTAGTTTCTTTTGTTTTAAACGTGACAATATGCCCCACGGCAACGGTTCTCGAGAGCATTTCAGTGGCCCGCGAAGCCCTTCCCGAAACTCTTCCCCCCTTCTTTCCTCCTTTTTTAGAGCGAAAGCTTAAGATTCTTACCGGTAACGATGTCGTCCTGACAAAACAAAAACCAAAACAAAAACTAATGTATTTACATATAGACCGGCTGGTCAACAGAAAAGCTCTGATAAGAGCTCTGGGTGCACGGCGCGTGCGTGGAAAGCCGGGCTTCGATTGTGTCCAAGCGGTTACTTGGAAATCGGGAAAAATGAACGATTCTATAGATAAGACAATACCCGCATCAGTCTTGAAGAAATAGTGCCACAGTATACCTTTATCTCATAAACCACGTATCGGTGTATACGTTTAGGTGGTTCGCAGATGCATCTACTCAGTGCGCGAGAAATCATCGCAAGGGTTCGTCTTTCGTCGGCGATTGCGATCTTTGAAGGTTTGAGGATCGATTGGACGCACATTCAGTGCAGGTTGGGCGCATTTTAGAGAAAGTGTTGACGCACTTTTGATCGTCAGGAAGCTTTAGCGCTTCTCACATTTTTCTTTGGGAAGGGCCGGTAAAGTATTTGCGTACCTTGCTTAGTATTCAAAAAGGTGGATTCGCTGATTGACTTGTTATTTCAATTCCACCGCGTAACGCATGCTTTGGGGTTGGCTTTTTTGCACAACACCCCAGCTATGCAAGAAAGAGAGATACGCAAAAAGCTGCACATATAGGGTTGGCGACTTTTAGCTGCGAGAGCAAAGTGTTTGACAATGTGACATGCATCAGGCTAAAGTCAGACACAAAAGGCGGGCATCGAATAAGTATGTGGGCGACTCGACTTAAAAGTAAATATTGTTAGAAATTTTAACAAAAATCAGCAGCTTCCAGCATGGATGTCCCCATCACCTTTTCCCGCCCGAAAGGTGTGCCCGGCATACTCATGGTTAAGAACCGCTGCCTTACGAAATAAGCTAAGGCAGCGCTGCTCAACCATGAATGTGCCGACTACGTATTTAGGGCTTGCAAAAGTGATGGGGGACCCCATGAGAGTGGCGTAGAAATATATTTCGGGAGAGGGGGGTATAAGCCACCGCTTAAAAAAACTAAAACGAAAGAGAGCCTACCCCAAACATTGCCTCAGACATTCTTAATTATCGTTCTTACTTACTAATATATCGATTCGGCGTGCACATATGAGAAATATTTAAAGATGGGAGATGAGGCAATTAGAAAAATTCGGAGGGTGTTCTGACATCAAAACATCTCCCCCAACTCCACCTCTGCCCTACTACTTGCACTTGCAGCTAAGGTCTCCAACATACTTATTCAATATCCGCCTGCTATGGCTGACTTTTATCCTTATGCACGAAATATTGCCGAGCAATTTCGTCCTGCAAGCAAAAGTCACGAAGGCTTTCGTGCGTGTGGCTTTTTGGCATAGCTTTTGTGTCGTGCAAAAAGCCAACGTTAGATCATAAGCTGCGCGGAGAAATGAACGCACAAGTCATGCAGCGAAGCCATCTTTTCAGATTTCCAGCAATGTCTTGCAAAAAAAGAGAGAAATTAATACGGTGGGAGGGTTCTGGGAGTGCCTCAGGGGGGCGGGGGGGGTTGGAGGTGGGGGAGGGGGGCTTCATTGACTTCTAAAATTCCCTCGCGGATCCCCTGGGGTCCGCGGAACCACTGAGCTAAGGTATTGGTACAGGTAGTAGTTGGCTCCCGTCTAATTACGGGAAGGTGAGAAGCATGTGAGTGCGAAAAGGAAGGAAAAAATGCACATAACCATTGGAAATTGCTGAGCAGCTTATAAGGGGGCTCGGTTAAACAGTCAGTAAATGAAATAAAAAAATATACAAGGGACCTGTTCGCTGGAAGATATCGGAAATTATCGTTAAAATATGGGGTACGCGTGAGAGGCTCAGGTGATAGATGAAGTGATACGGAGGTACTCCTTTTTCATGATTTCGTTCAGAGGGACAGTAACGAGCAAACAGGCCTACGCACGTTTGTTCTTTCCTGCTTCAATGGGTGAAGGTCGAAGGGAGAACCAAAAATTCGCCCTCAATATGAAAAAAATATAAATACACAAGTCAACATAACGGACAGGTTTAACTTCAAACTTCTTATTTTGGAACAAGCCATTTCTTTTACATTAGAAATGCTTCATAGGCGGATGAAAATTGCCCCGAAAAATTCTTGCTCATAAGGCATTACTCTAAGACTGCTTATTCAGGCAACCGTTCATGTTTGTCCACAGTCGTGAGTCTGCTCTCCTCACCCCACGCGGCCTTCTCAAGGAGCCCACCTGTTTTGGGCCGAACTGTCCGCCTATAAGATGTCCCAAGCTACAACCCCCCACCTTCTACACCCACTTCCCCCACTTGAAGTAGAGTCTGCCTGCTACAATAAATAGGCTCCCTCCTTCTTATTTCTGTCCTAAGTTGCTTGTAATGTGGAGGTTGTCAAAGAAGAAAGATGGTTCCTGTTCTTTGTACCGTATCTGCGCACTAATAAAAAATATCGAATACGTGGCGGGAGATTAAAAGAGATAGAATAAACTTCAATCAGTTCAAAATATGGCACAGTGGGCGTGGTTTCCCTATTCCAGCATACCGCTGGAAATGGCTGCGACGCCAGCGGGGATGACTATTTCGCCATTTGTTGCCTTTGTGAATATGCACTAGTTGTTCGGAAGCTAATCGCTATTGTTGCACGCGAGAGGCCTGAGCTTATCGAGCCATACTATCTTACTGATATCATGGTGGATACAAGAACAATAGTTAGCTTCACCTTGTGCTTTATTTACGAGCAATAGCACATACTGTAACGACCCTATCGAGCCTATACAGTGTCAAGGCTGTGGGTACGCCATGAACGAATGATCGAGGTTTAAAGCAGGAAGTCATGGCAGCGGCGTCGTTTATATCTACGCTCCAGTGGTCTTGAGTATGTTCCCGGTGCTGCCTCGTAATCAGCACAGTATACGCCATCAGTTCTAGCTCCGCTTACATCGGCATCTTCATCACTTGTGCAGAATCACCGTCGCCTTTGGGTTGGTTCCTTCGCTCGAGAGCTCGAATTAGGAGCCACGCCAAACGTCGTCTCTCAATGTCCGCTAGAGCGACAATTGACCGCACCTGTCCGTGATGACATTGCGTCGCGCCGGTAAAGTACACAAAACGACGCCACCGTATTTCGCCACATTGCTGGAGAACAGCGCCTTGAAGGAGGTGGTAGCATGGAGTGGAAAGTCACGGCATTTCGATCCCCATCAGCCGAACTAAGCGCAGTCTACGAAGTTCATGTTTCTGAAGGCATATAGGTACTGCGACTCTTTTCCATAGCAAATTGTGGCTATAAATGTACTGGGAGATTGAATATAGGACCGCGGGTGCAGGGGGTGAAGGTACGCTTATGCCATACTGACAGGCGGATAAACAACTCCGAAGTCCTCGACTACCGTTCTCTATGCGTAAAGGCGTAAGACTGACAAGAAGCAGGACCGCGGTTCGTGTACTCAAAATTCAAACGCGTTCACTGCGCATGCGCGTGGCGGGCGACTATGAGTTTTGTCGTTTAAGTTACGAATGTAAGCAGTGCATTTGCCGTCTTTCCTCAAAGTTATTGCTTAGAAAATGCTCAGTGATCGTTAAGCTTGAGTCGATGGCGGTACTCCTACATGTCTGCAGCAACTGTGGGTATCATATCAGGAGCGGCCCGTGGTACAACCGAATCTTCTCCACATTCCGTGCCGCCAAAACGGACGCCAACGGAAGGTGTCCTCGTGAAAAGGGATTCGCATCTCTTCCGCATAACCGGCTTTTTTGGGAGAACGGAACTCCATCCGTCGCAGTCCGTTTTGCAGCACGCAGATACGGATACAGGCTATGGAAAATTCGTTATAGTTCAACTGTTGGTCCGAGCAGCGCGCTTTAAGGTGGAAATAGGGAGTAAGCAGACACACACACACACACACACACACACATACGCACAAACAACACACGTGCACACGACACCTGGTAGGCGGCGTAGAACGCGTCCGTGAACATCATTTTAGGAACAAGACGACAGCCCGCAGACACCACGCAGCAGGCTGCTCCCTGCGGCGTTTCATACGAACGGACGCTAATAACCTACACCCGCACTCGTCGCACAGTCACTGCGACCACACGTGCACGCACAACTCAATGATCCCGCGGAAGTACTTTCCTTCGAGACGTTTTTCGCATAAGACCGTTTATCACTCGGACAAATTTTCCTCAGAGACGTTTTTCACGTAATACAGTTAAGGGCACACACACGCGCTTAAGGGAGCATTCTGTGGGGCCCCCCACTGAAACGATCACGCCGGCCTATAGTATCGACCTCCACAACTCCAACGAAAGGTATGGACACAGCACTCAGCCCCCTTTTGACGGCGGCGCTTTCGTCAGCGCGTTTGCGCACCGCGTCGTTGACGACGCGACGTGGTGTGCTTTCGTTTTCGTGTTGTTCGCGCCGCCGTCTCGCCCCTTGAAGATCGATACTGCGCTCCACGTGCGCCAGTGAATAAGGAAATGATTGGCCGTACGCCTGCGGCAATCTGAAGGTGGCTGTAGCGCTCGCGCGGAAGGCGAGAGCCTGAACACGTTGTGTGGCGGTTTCGGGGAGGAAAATACAGAGAGGAGAATGAGGTGACTGTAAACTCCAAGTGGAATGGAGGCGTGATAATGAGGCCGCGAAGGGAGGGGGGGATTCTCATCGTTATTCAAATCTACATGAAGGGAATATTGGGCTTCCAGAAGCCCTAGGATTTAAGGGTATCACAGAGGAAGTTAACTTCAAGGCTGTCAAGGGGACGAAAAGAAGTATAGAATGCTGGTGGACGAAAAGCAGAGAGGGGAGTAATGCGTACGGCAGTTAACACCTGTAACAGGAAAAAAAAAGTATTTTGTGCCTAATAAGCTTTTGTGCCTGCCCTAAGCAGCGCTATAGTATTAAACCAAGGGTGTAAAACATGGGTATATTAGTCCTTTTTGGTAAGATGACATGTCATCACCCCGCTACAAAGGGGAAACCAATAGCAATCATCATCAATCAATCATCATCATCAGTGAATCTTTGAGGAGAAGGATAATTCCACCTGGCTTTTTACGATAATGACGATGACGATTCTGTGACGATAGTTAATGCGCACGAACGTACGGTCAAGTTTTGTTGTTGTCGGAGGTAGGTATACAGGCGAAAACCTTATTTGCTCAAAATTTTACAGAGCGCACAACTCATGCATGGGCAGGGAGAGTTGTCGCTGTACCACTGAACCACGTGAGAAAAGGCAGACGATATCACGCAGTCATAGCAATATCCGTTCAAAACGCGCGCTCCCGTTGATATTTGGGTCCATCCCTTAGGCGTAGTGATACCATGCATGAGCATCTCTGTTCTTAACAGTCCAGTCACTGATTTAGTAAAAGCGCTTCGGTAAGCCGCGTAGCTTTATGGCCCTGCTGCACGCTCCGTGCTGCGAAACGAACGCATACTTCTGGCTTTCTTTCCCGTAGTATTCGATTTCCCAATTGCGATTAGTTACTGCTGCGCTTGCTTGCGTAAGTCTTTGTCGTCAGCGCCTTCATAACCCGGCGCGTACAACGCGCTTTCCCGGTCACATTCAGGGGCCGAGACTTTGAGCACGAGCGGCGAGGATGCCCCACCGTGGCTGCGCTGCCGGGTGAGGCGCCGCAGCCGCGAGGTGGAGCCACCCCATCGATCGCTCCCGGACTGCTGCTGCGTCCCCATTGGCACCGGTCGGCTGCGCGAAGAGCGAATCGGCTGTGCGGCTCCCGTCCCGCCAATTGGGCGAGACCGCTCCGCTCCTTGTGTTGGCTTTTATCGCCCCGAGCGACGACGGCAGATTCACGCAACAGCGCACGTAACGTACGGCCTGGAAACGCGTGCACGGGCGGAGAAGAGCTGAGAGCCCGGAGTCCGTCCGGATCACCGAAGGCAGCCCCCATCTCGGCTGCCATTGGAGGCGGCCGCTTTATTGACGCTGTGACGCAATGCTCGAAGCCGCGCAATCAGCCGGAGGCGGCGCGGGGACGAAGAATGGGAGAAAAAAGAAACGCGGCTGGCTGGCTGACACAGCATCGGGGTGGCGTGTTTTTGGAACTGGGGACTTGGTATTGTCGCGAGTGCGAACGCTTGGCAGGTGCGGGGCGCAGCTCCGCACCCCCCCCCCCCCCCCTTCCCCTTCTTCTCCCTATCCTCTCTTTTCTTATAAATGATTTGATGTACGCCTGCTATAAGGGAAAAAAAAGTCCTACGTCGCGACATTCCTCCCCGTCGTTTCCTTTGGCCTAATATAGAGCGGTGGGGGTTTCTCCTGTGTCTTCCGCACTTGCAACCCGCTTTGTGGTCTTAGGCGGTGCCTTCTCTTGAGACCACGCTACCGGATAGTGTTAGCTTTATTCTGTGGATCAGACCACGGGATAGAGCTAACCTTTATTCTGTGGACCGAAACATGACATGTTTGAGCCTCGTTAACCTCAACCGACATAAAAGACACCAAACCACCCTTATTTACGGAAATGATGCGTCAATTTACGCTGAAAAAAAAATCAGAATAACTGGGGACCTAACTTTGGGCATACCCATTTCTTGCACCCCTGAGACTAGAACAGGGACGGGTGCTCACTTTTCAAGATATCAGCTTTAGAATGCAGGCTTTCCTCCCACTTTTTCTTTCCCGTAAAAAATCAGCTGACCGCGCTTAGAATGAAGAGGCTCTTGTACTCGCGAAAATACCTTATCAACCCAAAGAGAAAACAAAAAGGAGCGTAACCAATCGAATGCATGAGTGTGTCGGGGACCGAAAGTGGTAGGCGACTAAATTGATCCCTGCCGTAACATCAAGCAATTCGAACATGCAGCCCAAGTCGTACACGCATACTCAATCTCCCCCTATTAAGGCTGACATTTATGCTGACGCATTTTATATTGTCAAACGATTCGCTCTTGCAGCTAAATATCGCCCCACACCCCTATAAGTTGTCCTTTGTGTGTCTGGCTTTTTTGCATAGCTTATGTGTCTTGCAAAAAGCCGACCTTACAAGATGTGCCGCCACGAGGCAAGAAATAAACGTACATGTCACGCAGCGACGTCACATTTTTTGCCATTGGTAGCAATGTTTGGCAAGCAGAAGAGATGAATAGGAAGGAGAAAGAGTTCTGGAAGCCTTCGCGTACCCCATTTGAGGACCACTGCAGTAAGACGTTTCCGCTTTGTACCGGTCGCCAGGTGTTTTAGAGGTTAAAAATTGGTAGTTAACGCTCCGATGTTGTACACACTTGGCCTATGAGGCAAGCCGTAGTGGGTGTCTGATTAATAAACACTATCTAGAGGAGATGTTTAACGTGCGTCAAATAAGGTACATCCACGGGCATTGCCGTCGGCAGCTTTTACCGCAGTGGTGACACTACGGACAAAAAATATGTCTGGCTCATTTATGCCCACACGAACTTCCTTGTTCCCGTTCTGCTTAATACCCAGCTTGTCCAGTGAGGGGAAAAATATACCAACACAACGACGTCCTATCAAGAATTCCAACCAAAAAGAAATGCGTCCAGCTTATGCCTTGTGCGTGTACCGAGTAGTAGTTCTACTTAGAAGCAAACAGAAACCCACAAGAAAACTGATTGCCATTCCACTCTGTCGATGTGGAGGGCCAGCGGAGCTGCTTGTTAGTTATTGCGTGGTGCCGGGAAAGCGTTCAGGCCGGATTGAGCAAGCTTCACTGCGCCATTAACGATGAGGGAAAGTCAGCTTACAAAGACCTAATTTACACCGATATTCTTAAATCCGGCTTCACTTCAGATCAAAAATGCATCGCCGGGAAGACATTTATCTAGTTGTAAAGATTCACAATCTCGTATAAAGATATGACGCACCGGAGGTGAGCAGGCGACGCAAAAATCAACGAAGAAATAAACGGGAGAAGTTAGCCTGTAATAGCTACACTGTAAAAATGTTCAAAAATGACGGCCACATGTTCAGTCACTCCGCATTTAGCACTTTGAAGAAACAGTAAATAAAGAAATTCATAATTTACCCGAGGGTTGCTCGAATTGAATTTATTAGTCAAACTTTGTAAAGTGGACTTCGATCAATTATTTGTGCGGTAAAAAAAAAATATTTGTATTCTATGTACTCGCCACTAAAGGCCGTTCTAAATGGCACGGAATTTGCTGTTTTGGCGGTGCGTATGCGGCAAAACGATCGAGTTTTGTTGCTGCCAAAAAACCACAAAAATAGGTTGTTTTGCCACACGAGCGCGGCGCTGCAAGTGCGAATTCGCTGGTATATTCGCACCTTTTAGAATGGGCGTTTAATCCGTTAACGCCCCACGAGAACGAATGTTGTTTTCAAAGTTGCAATTCATAGTTTTCAAAGCGCATACCTACGCCTAATTGTATGTTCAAACTGCCACAAACATAATTTATTCTTTTTGTGACTTCCACGGATGAATGATGCAATCTGGTTCCGCGTAATTGCGTTAGAAGTGTGCGCGGTTACACCGTACTATTGACATTACACATGTACCAAACTAAGCTTCCAAGACGGCGACGCCAAACGCCGGGCCGTTTGCCGAAATACCCTTAGCAGAAGCGAGAGAGGCGGTGGACTTAAGAGAAAATTGCCAAGCTTAAATAGGGTACAACCGGGGTCGGCAACCTCTCGAGGCGGAAGGCCGACTTGCATGAAGCTGACACGGCGGGAGCCGTATGTCAAAATGGAGGAGGGAGCTGCTATCTACCTAAGTGCGAAGATGGGGGACAGTGTCAACTGGAAGCTCTCTTGCTTTGTTCCTGTCTAATCCTGTCCTTCAGATAGAAAGCGACAAAGGGAGGGGGGTTCTGACGTGTTCCCAAAGCCGATAATACTGGCCGCAGGTTGCCGACCCCTTACGTGCAACGAAGGCACGCGTCTGTGGCGTCAACCCGGACGGTCACCTTGAAAGGTTGCACCGTGCGGAAAGGCCGGCGGGAGGGGGAATGTGCAGAAGGCGTGCAGCCCGTTTCGTTTCTGCTAAAGCAAGAGGAACGAAGCGCGGACAAGCACTGCCACATGAACCGATGACCGTGGCGGAGGGAAAAGCATGAATGGTATGATCGCAGGTGGTCCGTGCTTTCAAAGAGGTGGCTGTGGCGCGCGGTGCAGCAACCTTGCATGGGTTCAAGGCTGACCGCCGTCCCGTCGATACAATTCATGAGCACGGCAAGACAGGTGTTTTGAGCCAACCAATGCGGCGCGCAAAAAAAATCATGCGCCATTCCACCACGCGGAGGTAAATAACCAGCGAAGCTGTTGAACGCACAACATAGAGGGGGCCAAGAATTTAGGTGAAAGGAATGAGCAATTTTTGTTTGTCTTGAACGTAGACGACCGGTATCCATATCAGAAAGACACGTAATGCTCTCACACACTTTTACTTTGACCAAAGTAACGCACACACACGAACACCTTGGGGTTAAAAACCAGGCGCTTCGAAGACAGACGCACGCACGAGAACGCATTGTGCATAAAAATATTGAGCACCTCCCAAATCACCAAAACGGTCGCTTTCAAAGCATCTCGCGCTTGGAAGACACGTGGAGCCTCGAGGAGACTTTTTTTTTTTTGCTCAGACATACAAAATTTATGGAACCCTAGCCACGTAAGTAGCTCCTAAATAACCGAATGAAAAATGAGGTCGGAGTGCACAACCTCCGAGGAGTCTTAGTGCAAAAGGAACGAAACGCCAGACAACGAACGAAGCAAGCGTATGTAAACGAGCGCAAAGGAGCTTTTTTTTTTTTTTAATTTGCGTTGTCAAGCTTTCCGAAAAATTGTGCCGTCGGGCGGCAACATCCTTCCAACGTGCACGACGTTGCTATTTCTAATTACATAGACGCTTTATCTAACACCGTTTGGGAGTAGTGAAGAAATTACTTGAATGCCGTTCATACTAAAAAAACAAAATATCGAGGCTACAACATCAGTCGGAACTCGTTCCCGCCCCAGCGAAGCCGCCGCCGGTACATAAAACAACTAACAATGGATAGGTGGTCCAGTAGGTAAGGTTGCATGATGAAACCAAGCGCGAAAAAAAAAAAAAGTAGCACGTACCAGATACTTCCGTCGACTCCTCTCGCCGCCGTCTCGACGCACACGTCGAGGCAGTTGGAGAGCAAGTCCGAAACGTCGTCCGAGCAACGCCGCCGCGTCTCCGTGCCAGAAACGGAGAACCCAGATGTCTTCGGAGCCGGCAAATGCTCCAGGGAGCGTTCCTTCTAGCTCGCGCACGCACCCGCCGCAGGCAACGCAAGAAGGGGGTCCCTCAAAAACGTCTTGGCGCATCCCTCGTCGAGTACGACCTCCCAAAGACACAACGGAAGCTCGCCGCAGCGCTGACACAAGGAGCACTGTCCTCTCGGTCACCGTACTCCTGGGGGCAAGCACGGCCGATGCCACCGCCGGCACTCTCCAAATAAGGTTGGCGAGGAAGGGTTACGGTCCGTCTTCGGGAGCGCGCAGGCCAACTGAGTGAGAAAGGAGGTGCGCAACAAGGGATTCGCCCGCTAACTACACGTGACCGAAGAAGAGCGAAGGGGTTGACCGGTCGCCAAGGTTTGCTGCTGCGGGGGAGGAAAAGGAGGGAGAGGAGGACGAGCAGGGAACGCAACGGTCAGTCCATCTAACGCCACCTATCCCTAGGCCTGAGGCAAGCAGCCGTCACCGGGGCATCTCGCTTTTTCTCTGTTTTTGTTTCTCCGTTGCGTCCCCTTCCACCCCCCTCGCGCCTGCGGTGATGGCGCCGATATCTGCGGGGGCGACGCCGCTCAACCCTTCCCTCACTGGAGGTGGCCCCGCTCCCTCCCGCCTCGTCTTCTGCCTGCTTCCCCCCCGTCCTCTTGCTCCTGATGGACGCGGGGAGTTGAGCAAGAACGGCGAGCGCGCGCTTTGAAACGCGAAAGGGTAACGAAAGTGCCACTGCTTTCGGAGCTTTGTGCAGCGTTCCGCCCTAAAAGCGTGCCCTTCTTGCCTTCTTTTTCTCCTTCAGTTCTTCTTTCAGCGACGAACAGTAGCTAACAGCACGTGCCCGAAAATGCCGCGGGCGCCGACATTCGCGGAGGCGCGTTAACCTTGTCCGTGAGTGGTGTCGTCCTCGGGCTGCAAAGGAAGTCTAAGGTTTGACGAAATCTCGTCTGGTCGGGTAGAAGATTTGAAAAACAAACAAAGGAACGTTTGAAAGTTTTTTTTTTAACGACTGGTAAAGAAGCCAGTTAAAACAGACGAAGTTAACACGGCTGCCCTAGGGAAGCCGAAACGTCTTCTTTGGTAAAACATTGCATTAGCGGCAAGCGCGATTAACACGAGGACAAGAGAAGAAAACGACAGCATTCCTCGGCGCCGATCAAGCTTTCGCCGGCTTCTGCGAAGGTTATCTGAAGCACCCCCGGATAACTCTTTCCTGAAAGTTCCACGCGATAGCGCAGGTCCACACGTACAGACCGTAACATGACGCGGAAATCGGCAACGAGGCGAAGAGGGGAAACGAGCTGCGACCGGATGCCAACGATGACGTCATGAGACCTAATAGGGTTTAATGCAAATCCATTGCACCTTAGAAGGCGTGACCGACGAACTGAGCTTGAGTGGTTTTTCGGGAAGTCGCGCCCCTCCGGTGCCTGCCACCCCTTGTCACCAACTTCGACGAAGAGCAGATGTCCGCAATTCTTGGAGGAAATTTCCGGCAACTTAGGAGGAAGGCTGCAGTTGATGCGGAAATGGTGCAAGGCTCCCCAATTGCTGTGTCGACACGTGTACTGCACGTTTTCTACAAAACACGGTTGCCCGGCAAAAAAAAAAAAAAAAATGTAGGCTGCGCGAATTATTCCGAAATGAAAAACACTAATGAAGATCTGCTGCCCGGCAACCGATTACAAATCTCTAATTTTGTCGTTCATTTCACCGATTATTGTTTTTGGTCGACTCGCTTTCTTTGTCTTGGCTTTCCGGTACGCATCCCCCACGGAAGGCAAATCTACGTCTTACTTTGTGATGTGCGCACTAGACTGCCAAATGCCAAGCGGCGTTCACAAGGGAACTTCGTCCTCTGATGTGACGCGTTCCCGCAGCAACGAAAATAATCGTTTATCCGCGCGAACGGCGTCACACACAGGTAAATTCGCACTATGTAGAACGGGCTTTATACCTTCGGGTGATGTGTTTATGACAGGGATGCCATGCACATGAATCCCAATGTTATTCTGGTTTTTCTAGCAATCCTAGCTCCGATAAAGCGCGATGTGAGAAAGGGTAAGTACACAAGGCGACATGTTCAATTACCTGATAGGCCTGGCGGCAATTCTCTTGCAGTAAATTGTGCTTCATCCGGTTCGCTGCCTATAATTGCTAATTCGTCCTCCCTTTGCTTTCTTTTCTTTGTGTATGTGTGTTTGTGCACGAGCGCCGCTGCCAACGTCTGCGATACGCCTTGCGGGATGTCCATCTTTAGACAAAAAGATTTCTTCCGTAGTTACTCAAGACAATAACTCCTATATTTCTTTTTCCTTCCTTGAGACGGGGGCCAATCACCCGCCGTAGTGGTTCAGTGGCTATGTAAAGCCAGTTCCACGTGGTGCGAAATCGCAACTGCGGCGCCGCTCATGCGGCAAAACGATCTGCAAAGCGGCGCTCACAGGAGCCGTTCAATTGTTCCAAACATTTGAAAATTAGCCACAGGAATGAGAATGTACCTATTTACCACACGGGAGGCGCCACAGCTGCGAATTCGCAGGCGAAATTCGCGCCTTGTAGAGCGGGCTCGAAGCGTTGTGCTGTGGCTGATTTTCTGGTTCAGGCGGAAAACCGTGTTACGAGATTTCGTCGCACGTTGAAGATCCCCAGGTGGTCAAAACTAATCCGGAGCCTTGCACTATGGTGCAACTCACAGCCCGAGTGTAGCTTCGGCTCATTAAACTCCACGATCAGTCATGATACGGGGGTCATGAGAAGCGCAGTGTCTTCTTTCCCCTTCACCTCTACCCACATTATTACGTAATTGTAACTTTGTTGTGTAATTGTTGAAAGATAATGCGTACGGATTACTGCGTTTGTGTGTACAGTTTTATCCTGCTGTGCATTTTAGACCTATGTTTTGTATTATTCGTAGGAAATGTGTTAATGACTGTACTTTTGTGCTAGTTTTACAGCGAAGCTGCTAGCCTCTCGTTGATCGGAAAATTTCGTGTCGTAAATCAAAAAACCCAGGCAGACAAGACGCCGAGCGCATGCGCGAGGACAATCAGTCATGCAGCATAGAGCTCAGTAGTCGTGTAAAGAAAAAAACACGAAACAAGAATAGAAATCATCGCATGATGGATGATAAGGCGCCGGTAAACAATAGAACCTCCGAAGAAAAGTACATAAGTAAGAACACTACAGAAAAGGGTCCCAAAGTCGGCGACTGTACACAGGGACCCTCGATGAGTTAATACAGGGGTCATAATTACAAATAAATTGGCAGCCATGAGCAGCTTTCCCGCTCATGGCAGTCCTTTCAACAGTGATTACTCTGTAGTTCTTTAGTGAAACGTAAAATATTTTCGCGCAGCTAATATTAGGGGTGAAAACTTGCTTTGTGCACAGTTGTAAGTTTGGCACGTTGCGTGACTAGATTCCTGAGCCATGGAAACTATCCCATAGAAATGCATGGGGAGTAAGATTTGACAGCGAATTACCCACAAAATATTCAGAATCCTGGACAGTTCTTTTAGTGTTTTCCTCTCCATGTTGACTTCTTGCTCTATCGCCAAATATCACTTTCCTGAAGTGGTTTTGCTAGGTTCCTGAGAGGTCGGAATTTTGAGCTCCAGAGCCATGGAAACTATCCCATACAAATGCATGGGGAGGGAGATGTGACAGCGAATTACGCAAACAATATTCAGACTTCAGTATTCAATATTCAAACAATATTCAATATTCAGACAAGCTCCAGAGCCATGGAAACTATCCCATACAAATGCATGGGGAGTAAGATTTTACAGCGAATTACGCAAACAATATTCAGACTTTTGGAAAGTTTTTAGCCATACGCAAAGACTTAGCGAACGCTATTTCTTTGCGTCGTTCGCACTGCGGGTGCGCCGTCCGCTAAAAGCCGGCTTTGCGTTTGTGGACGGAAGACGAGCGGAAGTTTCAGCAAAATAGCGTGCGTATACGGCGAGGCGGCTTGCGTATCCCTTTGTTTACAACATGGCGGCAAGTAGCCTGACGTTCCTCAACGGCTCCGCTCTTCTGTGGACAGTGTGTGAGAAGGAGAAGAGACTCCCAGCCTGCACCACAGTAATTTGCCTCTGATAGACCATGTTTTTTGCTCCTGTGTTTTTAAATGCGTCGCGTAGTTTGCACGTCGCCCTCGGGCAGCGCTGTATTGCCGTGACACCCCTGACGTCCGAACGAAGCTTTGCAGCCAGGCCGGCGACCGAAGCTGTGTGTGTGCGTTGTAGACACTCGCTTCGCGATGAAATGCGACGTTGTCCGTCTGCGGGTGGACTGGGCTTATCATGATCGGTATTATCTTTCTCTAGCGACGTACGACTCAACCTCGCATCAGGCATGTACAGTGTACGTGGCTAAAAGCCTACTCGGCTTGCGCGGCGGAGTGAAGGGAGTTAGTTGTTCGAGCGCGCAAGCCGCGAGGGTTGAGCGCCGTATACTTACAACGGGAATCAGGCAACTGATCGCCTGTTAATCGCGCTTGAGATATGTCGTGACGTTGTGTTCATTCGAAACGCATCTCTGTATTGTTTTGAAGTTGAACAAAATGCATGCGTCCAGCCCAGACCTTTGGTTCAGGGCGTTCTCTGCGATTGCACACACACACACACACACACACACACACACAAAATCCAAAGGGCTTTAACGCTTCTTTTATGGTGCGTGCTCAAGTAAGAGAAGATTTCTATCTTGTTATGGACGTTTTGCATTCAATACTAACGGGAAGGCCTTTGTTTTCATTCGTATGGGAAGTAGTAAAAACTCCAGGCGATTTGGCCTCTTCTAGCCCCCATACAGGCACTTAGTTAGGCACGCTGGGAGATCGGCCGACCGGCAAGTCGTTTCGCAATCCGTTCAAAAAATGGCTCCGTGAGCGTTAGCGTGTCGCTACGCAAATTTGATGAGACGCTCTAGTAAAACTACCCTCGCGGTGTTGACGTAGCATGACGCTAAAATTTAGCGTTTAGCGTACGCAAAGGCAACAAACTCTGTACTAAATCTCGCTAATACAGCGTTTTAGCATAGCGCCTAGCCAACGCTACCGCGCAAGGTTACCGAGACACGACTGCGCATGCGCGCCCGGGGAGGGCGAGGAACTCGCCCCTCACCCGAACGAATGCGCGCGGGCTCCGCGAAGCATGGTTGACCATCCCTGCGGAACGAATGTGTACCTGCCTAGGCGGGTCAGAAATTCTTCGTACTCTCACCATCCCTTGGCGTCTGTCTTACAAAGAGACACGCTAAGAGGAAACGAGCGCTTTTATAAGGCTGTAGGGGTCACGCTATCTTGTCAGTGCCGGATGCTTCAGCGCCACGAGGTTCCTCTTTGGGGACGTAACTGCCCCAGCTGTAGATAACTTGACCGCCATGGTATGAGCTCTTGAAGCCCCGCGATAGATTGCGGTTTCTTCGAGGAGGAATTTACACTATCCATTTTAACGCTCCGCCGTGATTGCGTACATATTTGTGGTCATAAAGATACATTGCAATTGATAAGAAGCCAGCACGACCAAGTTTAGGCGGATTATGCTTACTCGTCGATGTTTCTCATTACCTAAAAAGTTGAATTGCTCGAACGTCCGAGGAACGAGCATTGCAGTCAAGCCAACTAGACGACACCACTGCGACCAACTCAACCAAACTTCAAGCGATTGAATTTCTCTCTCTCTCTCTTTTTTTTTTGTGAAAATTTCTGCCGTACGATCAATTTTGGTGAAGAGGTTGTATCCATATTCCTTAATTACTTTTGCCACTGAAACGACCGCGTCATTGATTCTTCCATATACTGGTTGGGAACCAAAAATATTTCGAACAGAGAAGTTATTCCAATTAGGCGATTTCATTGTAACGACAGTTTTCACACCAGTGTACACACAAAAAAACAACAAAATCCGAGCCCCTTCGTTAAAACGCAGATGGTTAAAACGGGAATTCTATGCAACCTGAGTGAAATTCAAAGTCCAAAATCCGCACTGCTTCGGTCGTGTTAGAACGGCGCAGTCGGATAGACGTCGGCTTCTTCACGCGAGGGACCGAGGTTCGATTCCAAACATAAGTATCATTTAGTCTCTTTCGAAGCGCTTGACGTGCCTTTGTGGAAACCAATCATCATTATGTGTCCTTCCGTTGTTGGCTTTCCTGCAGTGCGTTTTCGCGCACGGTCGCCATCCGTTAGGCGAAGGAAGCTTCTCTTTAAAAGGCGTCGACATTTTCCGGCTGTCGGCGTCTCATGGTGTCGCCGTAACCATCGTCTCAAGTAGTCCTGGTACTAAAACACCGGGACACTCGTTTACGCCTCGCGCTTGAACGCTTCGTGCTTCGAAGAAACGAGACTTGTACAGCAAAGCTACTTCTACCCCCAAACGGTTTCAACTCCGACCAGATTTAGGGGACATCCCCAAGGTGGAGTAACTTTCTGTGAATGAAAATTTGACATCCACCTCAATGCTGCCATACGGAACTTCGCAGTTGAAGAAAAACTCGTCCTGGTCCAGGATTCGAACCCGGGATCACCGCTCAACCGGAGCAGCCGCTCTACAACTGAGCTAACCAGGAGGCTATAGTCGTTTGTAGCGCGAGAGCGAATTTATCTACAACTCGAAGTGAAGGACAGGTGTTAAGCGACCAGATTTAGGGGAAATCCCCAAGGTGGAGTAAGTGTCTGTGAAGGAAAATTTGACATCCACCTCAATGAAGCTATACAGCTTTCTCAGAAACTTCGCAGTTGAAGAAAAATTTCTTCAACTGCGAAGTTTTGAGAAAGCCGAATAGCTTTCCTTGCAGCCGTATGGCTGCATTGAGGCAGATGTCAAATTTTCCTTCGCGGTTTCATCTCCGTTGGCAAAAACGCCAAGGCACCAAGTATACACTTATTTGCACTGCACGCTCCGCCCCTGCCCAGGTTTCACGTTAGTGGAGATTGCCCGGGATTTTTTGAGGTGGGCAATAACGATGATATTTCGAAACGTTGCCAGCGGCAACAAAAACAAAAAAAAAGGTAGTTCCACTCAAACGTGGAATGAATAGTTCGAGCAGCCCAACGAAAGCGCGTTGTCGCGCGTTGATTTTTGTAAAGTTGAGCGACGCTTCACTGAAACTCTTTCTCGTCCCCTGAAGTTAATTCAGAATTATTATTACTGCATTTAGTTAGTTCCGAATGACTATGTTCTTTGCCTCAGCTTTTCTACGGCTGTCTGTTCTCCCCACGATCACAAGGAAAAGATATTGCGACATTGCCCAAGCATTTTGAGGCACGAGGTGATCTGGCGCGGTTTGTGCAGTGACTGAGCCTTTTAGTCACCAAATTTTTTTTCCTGATGGACGCGCGAACCAACAACGCCTGTCTGTTCTAAATTTCTGCACACTCTAAAGATCCCCACATGTCGCTTGTCGGCACGTAAACTTCAAAAGTTAACAGAAGACAAACACGTATAGTTAACACGTGTAGTTAGCATGTGTAGTTAACACAAGCCGAACAAAACGATTATCACGGTGCTGACTTACAACTTCGTCACTTTCTTCACCGTGTGTCTCGTCAAAATTCGCGATGTTCCCCTCCATTGTAACCATGAGCCTACCAGCCATAACCTCAACCCTAGCATGCGATTTGAACTTTTAGGTGCGAAGTTGGGAGAAGCTGTCTAACTACTGATACAGCTTTGCTGTAAGTCTTGTATTTTTGAAGCACGAATCTCTCTAGCGTGAGCCATAAACGAGTGCCCCGGTGTTTTTTTAGTACGCGTTACGAAGCGCTGCAGAGCGAGGTGTAAACGAGTGCCGCGGTGTTTTTACGTAGTAAACGAGTAAACGTAGTAGTAAAGGTAGTAAACGAGTAAACGAGACGTAAACGAGTTTCTCGGTGTTTTAGCACCGTGATTACATGAGACGACGATTACGACGATGACAGGAGACGCCAACAGCTCCAGCCCATAAGTGTCTTCGCCCGTAAGAAATCTCAAGCTTTCCCCAGCTTTATTAACAGCGGCTCCAGGCAGGGTGTCCAGAAGAACTGCCATAAGAGCAGATTGTCAGTTATGAAAATATTCCCCCCAACATTAAGCATAAAACAACGGGTCGCGAAGACAAAATACGAGTTTGGTTTATTCAAGAGACTGCATTGACCGGACAACTGTGACGCTTATCTTAAATCACAGCTCCAAGAACTTAGCGAAGTATTAAAAAAAAAAACGATGCTGTCTACACTCACCAGCCACTGTTTCGATGGGTCGTTATTTTGACGTCACAAGGATTTGGGCGACTCCAGGCAGCAGCGCAGACCACAGACGCCGCCAAAAAAGAAGACAAAGATACTGGGCGATTGTAGCTGTGCCCTATAATTCCGTTTGATCTTATCACTGGAAGTCCAATGTGTGGTTAACACCCTGATAACTTTGTTAAATAACCCCGGACGTCGTAAAGCGCGTAATTTGAATGTTCTTCGATAATTATTACTCCCCCCCCCTCCCCATTTTTTTTTTTTTTTCGTTAAAAAGACGTTTCTCTGTGCTCATTTTGTGTTGAGTGTGTAATGAAACTACTGCTTGCATATTGAAGAAAGTCGTGTTCTGTCTTCACGGCCTTTTCGAAATCTTTGCCGAGCAAACGCGACTACTGATAAAACGTTTCAACTGAGTCGGTGCTCTTGCATACTCCTCCTTGACGCCGATGTAGTTATCTGAGTTGATTCCAGTTAACGATAAAAATCACCGAGGCGCGATCGGCGGACAGTAATTCCTGGAAACTGCCTTCTCCGCAAGGTCCAATGCTTGCCGTTCATCACGTAACAGGGGAGTTTACGGTAAATGCATTGACCCTGACCTTCGAACTCTCGGTACTGCACGAACGCCATATAACAGCATGCAATAACGGCTCAAGCCCTGGGGGCCATAGTTCTTTTGTTTGAAACCGCGAGCAAAATTAGATTCGCGTAGCAATACTCCGCCCCTGACAAGCACGTATGACTCTAGCCCTGGCGACAGACTTTATTGCATACATAACTTTAAAAAAAATATTTTGCAGTTTGATTTTTTGCTATCTCCCAGTGTGTCCTTGAAAGTGTCCAAGCGTTTCCTTGGATACAGTTTACATCCTGGCACGAGGTATAACAAGCGCGACGATTTTAGGAAACACCCCGCAAGGAGCGTTCTTTGAATCGTGTCACAACCACCACAGCGCTGCCCACGTGGGTGCCAACACAGCGCCCGCGTATTTGCGCTGCACGTGTGACTGCGCTAGTCGTCCCGTCTCGGACGGCACCAGCAGTCTCGGCCAGTCGGCACGAGCTAGTGTTTGAGAGCTTCGCTTCCCTGAACCCTCCCGGCGCCCTAAAACAAAGCACCTGCCTCGCCCTGTATTTCTGCCGAAGCACAGGCAACGTCCGGCTGGACCAACCACACAATAACCCTTTTACCAGAAAATCCCCCCCACCTCCACGCCACATGTTTTCGCGGCCGTGTACCTCGACGAGACGGGAAATCCGTCCAAATCCAACAGAAAAATATGTACAATGAACCCGCCGGTTTCATATGATACCCAGTCACCTTCACCTCCATTCGAGTGAGCAGTGCCGCTTGGGCCGCCGCTTTCAGTATACCCCAGCAGGTCATCTTCTGTTTTGTTGAAGTGGTTAACATTGAAGCTTAACGTTGAAGCTTAACATTGTTGGGGGCGTGCCTTATTGCCATTTTTTAGTTCGCCGTGGTGGCCGCTAGATGGACCGGTACAGGAAAAAGGTCCATTGCACGGCCGGACTCGACTCTCCTCCTCCCGCGGAGCGCGGGAGGAGGAGGAGAGCCCGCTTCCACTCATCCGAAATCCACTTCGCGATGGTTGCTTAGAAAAGAGGCTGCTTAGATTCGCATGCAAATTTCTTTTTTTTTTTTTTTCAAATATTTCCCCGAAAGTATGGGACGGTGCTTGGACTTGGGAAGTGCTTGGAATCGAGTAAATACGGTAGGTCCTGCAGTCGGCTGCGCGTTGGTGTTGAGTCAGCCAGTAGGTCACCTCTCTTCAGAGATATAGATAAACGTAGTGTCACAAAAAACTCAGCGTCCGATAATGGACGTTAAGGTGTCAGACAGTGGAGAAAAGAAACACGACATTCAGCCTGTTTTTTTGGCCGTCCCAATTATTTGTGGCCCAATGGTATCGACAATCCGGGCCCTAGCGAGAATTTTTTCTCGGAAGGGGTTATGGAATATCGGAAGGAAGGTGTTTTGCCGAAAGGAACACTGAAAATTTCGGAGGGGGTTCAAACCCTCTGGCTACGTCCCTGTCCACAGTTGTAAGCGACGTTGACTGCTCTAAAATAACAAATAAAACGATGGCATAGCTTCAAAAAGGTATACGGTATTTGATACGGCATTTGAAGCCGTTTTCTTTCATGTGTTTTTCTTTTTCTTCCACTCTGTTCTAAGGCGTTGCACTGCTGAGCCCGAGGACACTGATCCAATCCCAGTCGCGGCGTTTTTCTTTTTAGTGTTTTTTGTGTGTGTTGAAGAAAAACGAAAACATCCGTGTGTCGAGATTTTGGCTTCCGTTAAAATCCCCGGTTGGACAAAATGAATCCTCTATACAGCGCGCTGGTGTAGCTTCGGCGCATAAAACTCCACGATTTCCATTCCCGTTCGAAAACATCCCTATCCGCGTATTTCAAATGAAAAGCGAAGGGGAAGACTGGGTGATGCCATTTCACGCTGTTTCTGTCTTTTCCTTCACCGTTTGGACATTTGAACGCCTCCTTCAGCATAGTGAATACACGCATCCAGTCTTTAGACTAGGCGAATGTGAAACATATATGAGGCGAGCATTACGGCGCACAGTTAAAAGCTTGAAACCTTGGCGCAGCAAGATTGTTTGTCCTTTCTCCCATTCTTCAGATTCAGGGAAGTCTTTGCTGCCCAGAGTGATGCCACGTAGAATATCATTGCTGTCCGCCGGATTCGGTGCAGCGTTTTTCTGATGAATGCAATGAAACGGCGGTGCCCGTGTGTGAATATGTCGGATCAGGTTGTATCACCACAGGTATTCCACGATAATTCCTGCAGCCCACGACTACGGCGCTGCGTCGCCGAGGGATGCACTTTGGAAAACAGATTTAGCGCAGTTGTTACGGGAACAGTGAACAGACAGGACGAACGTTTCGCCGTTTGGGTGCTGTCCTTGTCGTAACTGCAGCGCTAAGCGTTGTTTTTACAGCCACAAACCAACTCTCCCAGCAATAGGCATTATTCAAGATGTGTAGCTTCGGCCCGCGTAAAACAAGCAAAATTTCTTCCAACTTTTTTCGCACAGCGTCACGCGGGAGTAACTTCGCTCTTTTAATGTCCACCGCGAAGCTTCGAAACTTTGCCGTGGCATAACCCTTCAAGTAAGTCTTCAGGCTTGTCGCTCTAACCCGCCCCGCCACCACGGAAGGGGTTGTACAGCGGGCGGTGATAGCGTTGTGGCGAACTGATTTATCAAGATTCTGCGATAAAATCGCCTCGGCGTCGGTCACATAAGATTGCGGGAGGGACGCCGAATGCGTGGTCATTCCCATGAGCGACGCGGTCCACCCTCCGACACTTCGACCGCCCGCCCTCCAGCCGGGGACAGCCGCGCTGTGGGCCGCGTGGGCGTTTGATTCAGGCGCTATACGGTCCCCCTCTCTTCCCGCGGATCGAAAACGCCTTGTTTGCGAAGCGTCATTCAAGTGGACCCACGCGGCCGGGGTGCCCAAAGGGTTGCTGCATTCGCCGGCCAGAGCGTCAGACCACGGGAGTGAACCCCTTGTGCGGGGAGGGAGAAAAGAAGCTGTGGAGGAGGAAACGCCCACTAGGTAAGAAGGCCCAAAAAATCGACGTCTACCACCTTGTCGTGACGGATCGCCAACTTAGACGATCCCTTAAATTCACCTGTACACGCTGTCGCGTTTTTTATTTATTTCATCTGGCAACTCAAGAAGACTTTGATCTCCGAGTGGTGACTTGGTATACCAACGCTTCTTCGTTATCTAGTTGGTGTTGCGTGGGGTGTCACGTGAGGGCGTCGCAGGAAAAGACTGCCCTCCAGACAGTGCTGCTGCCGGCGAGCTTCCTGTGTAGGGAAGCGGGGCTTCCCCGAGCCCGGGGCTCGTCAACGCGTGGCCTTCGAGACTGATGGACCTGTCCGTCTGACGTCCAGACTCGGTGTGTGTGGATGCTCTTCTAAAAGGTGGGGGACGCCAGCAGGAGGGGATTGCCGACTTGGAGGGGAGGGATTCGGAAGGGGGTCGTAATATGGAATCCACTGCCCTCCAGTTCTCGCCAGCCGGGAAGGCGCTGAACCGTGTGTTCACGGTTCACGGCTGTGACTCCGAGGGCGGCGGCGTAAGCGAGTCTTCTAGAGTGCAACGCAGTCTTTTCGGAGCAAGGACCAGTCCGCGTAAACACGCATCCGCTGCCCCGACCCTCCTCTTCCGCCCCCTCACAACCATTTCGCATCTGCGCCAATAAGAGAGGGCACAAGTCTGTGCCTTGAGGCACTTTGTGAACTCGTACCGGATAAAAAGCTTGTCGGCTTGGAGCGTATTAGAGGCAGCGGGAATCGATAAGAGGACGACGCCTAAATATCCGGCACAGCTAGGGCTGACTGGTGGTACATCGACGTCTATAGTATCAAATTCTTGTTGTTACCGTATGCACGTGTTTCGAACGAGCTGGAAAACAAGACGCAGCCAGTCGAGTAATGTTAGACTTGCAGCAGCACTTGCCTTATGCACAGGCAGTACGAGCGAAAATGTAGCAGGGCCTTTAAACCCCACGTTACTCAGTCCAAAGATATAAATTGAATATGGCATAGTTTTGCGTGTCCGACCTTCGCACGAATAACGAGAGAACCAAGGAAAGTCAATGCATCTCAGAGCTGTGCTGCGGGCTGAGATCGCTCGTGAAGTACGCGCCAATCTCGCGTGGGGGTTGTTTCGGTCAGCGAGGCGACATCTCCAGAGGTTAGGCACTGCAGGGAGCGCCGGAGACAAATTTTCACGTTCGGAACCTTCTCTACACAGTTAACTAACGTCCGATACGCGGAATGATAAGGATTGGCTCACTAAAAGCCGATGAAGAAATGCCCCCTCCACTCCCTTACCCCAAAACAAGGGGGGGGGGGGGGGGGGGTGCCGATCGCAGCCAATCGAAGCACCGTCGTTTGAGTCTTTAACGTTGCAAATGCAACAGTGCACTGGTGACACAACCGTACTTCTCTCACGAAGGCACGCAGAACGTATTCAAGAAACGTCTTTGCTGCGGGGCTCATCAGCGTCCGTTTGACCCGATATGATTCGAAATTTCTGGTAATATCGAGGCACGGATGGCGGGTTTCGCATTCCATTTATAACGCTGTTAAAGATCTTAGTTTTTGTTATTGTTAAGTGCTTGCAGAAGGAAGTTGAATGCATGGGGTTCAAAAACCTTGCGTTCGCCGCGAATCCGCGCCGCGTGGATAATTCCGGTACGAAACCCGAGTGCGAACACCTTTTTACGTCTCGTTCCAAAACTCGAAAAGCACAATTCGCGATTACTTTGTTTGCCCTCGTTCGGTATAAAATGGAACAAGTTTCTTCGCCAGCACAAAACTTACGCGGCTCTGAAAAGGAGGGGTGGACTAGCGATTGTTTACGCTTTCAGGCACGCCCAAAACAAAACAAAAAAGGTCGTACGAGGGATAAGTATACAGACGGGTATGAATTCAGTCCCCACGGCTTGGACACTCCCTCTTATGCATAGTTGATCGCGCTGAGCTTGTTGAACCGGCGGGGCCTGGCGACCTGCGCTGCGTCTCTTTAAAGAGCTGTAGGCAACTGCGTGCGAGCCGCCGTATGTGTGTACAGGTGACTGCGAGTACGACACAACGACCAGGTTTCCGCGGCGTGTATTGATCCTTCAACTGCTGTCAAATTCATGAACGCGCGCGAAGCAGCGCCGTTCGAGATCACGTCAGTGCTTTGAAAAAAAAAAAAAAAAAAAAAAAGAATGAAAGCAACAAACAAAGCAAAAAAAAAAAAAAACCGGAGAGCACGTGCGTGTCCTTATTTTCCTTTGTTCCCTCTTTTTCATCGCTTGTCCACGTTCGTTAAGGATGTAAGCGTGTTGGATACGGAATCAAAACAGCGACAAACGCTAAAATTGACGCTTCGATGCGGGGGCCGATAAATTGGGAGGTCGTTGCGCAGAGAAGCGTACGTGTACATTGTAGTTGCGAGGTCCTCGCAACCGGCCGTGGCCCGGGTAACAACCCCGAGTCGGAAGAAAAAGCCGTCACTCTCCAAAAGTCTCAAGGCTCGACTTCGTTTCGGTCCTGCAGCCGTCCGCTGCTCCGGTTCCACGTTGTCAAGCGCTTGTTGCGCCATATCGCAAACTATTTTTGCTCTCTCAATGTTTTAAGTCCGCCCCGCTGTACGCAACGACGTGTCTTCCAACTTTCGTCGACCTTTCACTGCTGCAAAGAAGAAAACAAAATTTGGGAAACAAACAAAAAAAGACAGCAATCAACGTGGGGTGAAGGGTGCTGAAAAACGGAGCACCCACAACGTAGGGAAAGATTAGATTGCTTACTGCGACTCGTTTAACCATAGTGCTCCCTTTTGTCACCCATAGTCATAATACCCAGGGATGCATGTTGTGATTTAATTCGGTTTTTCAACAATGTGGCTGATTCGCGCAGCCAGCTAACCGTTTACTTACAAATGAGGGGTTTCAAAGCCTTTGTGCGTTTCCTGAGAGACTCCGCAGGACTGGACGCCATCCTGTGACCGCCTGTCTGGTTAAATGTTGTCTTTTATGTGTGTGTGTATGTGTGTGTGTGTTTGTATGATGATCATTCCCTCTTTTTATTTCTTTCTTTGTATATTACTATTAGTTTTAACATTTAACCTTCATTTCGTATTCACCAACTATCCGAGGTAGCAAGCCCAGCAGTATGCAGGGCTGGCCTCTTCAGTATCATTACAGAATTTTTTTCTCTCTCTCTCCACCCAGTTTCAAAAGCAAAAATACGTTTTTTTGTCGGCTCTACTTGAAGGCGACCAGGCATGAAATTATCCTAGACGGAAACGCTTATTCCCGAGCTCTGTATTTCACCAAATGGGAGATACCGATGTATCAAAACATATTACGTGAACTAAATCCCGAGAGCCAAATGGAACCAGCAAGCAAGCGAGACACCAATGGTGTTTATTCCCGTCTGCTTCTCTCTCTCTCTCTTTGGAACCTTCCATTTTTAGCGTAAGAGCTAGTCCCATAAGCAGTGAGAGACCGTTTAACACATTGGCGTGACTGCCCCCAGGAGTTGGGGAGAACCATCGTCAATATAAAATAACGGCCAGGGTGTCGGAACGAAATGTTTTTCGTTCCGTTTTTAGTTTCGTTCCCCAGAAAAAAGTTCCGTTCCGTTTCTGTACCGGAATGAAAAAAAAAAAAAAAAAAGAACGCTCCGTAACGGTTCGTAACGGTTTTTTTAATAAAATAAACAGTAATATAACACTTAATAACATTTTTTTATGATAATTGATGAATTAATTAATTAGGAACTTCATAATTGGGTGTTTACGTCCCAAAACTACGACATGATTAAGAGGGACTCTGCAAGAAACTTCGAAGCAAAGTAACAACAAAAACTTAGTATTTATTTTTCCTCATATTTGAATCCCGCATTATCTTTAAGTGAGCGAGGCACGATTCAGAAGCAGCAGATCACCGAGTGTACTCTCCGACAAGCGAGACCACTGATCCGACAAAACAAACTTCAGTGTCGAAAATGCCCTCTCCACACTGACTTGTGTGGCTGGCACACCAAGGGCCACTTGTGCTAACATGTATAGCTCCGGTTGTCGCTCTTCCCGAAATTTCAACTTATTTGTGCTTCCTGGAAGGCGCGGCTTTTTGTCCAGCATTTCTGGCAAAAGTGCCATGTCCGCTAATCCTGGCTCACTTGTCAAACGCGATTCAGCGCCAGGCTCAGCTTCCTTCTTTTTCAGAAACGCTTCGAGGGCGTCTTCCGGTTCTCCAAAAGTGGGTGCAGCGGTACTCACCGAAATGCAGCTGCACATTGCTTCTGCTGAAGGCCTGTGAAGGCTGTGATTCGCTTCCAGGTTTTGCACAGATGCATCTTCGCTTGATATTTTTGATCAGGTGTCAGAAGAAGGCGATAGTGGTGGGATATGTACAATGCAGAACAAAAGATATTCGTACTGCAGAGATTTCATTCTCGTTTCTTCGTGGACTGAATCAGGGCCTGCGCCATGGTGGCGACGGTATCGCTGATGTCTTCATAGAACACGTCAGCCAAGCATCATAGAAATCTCCGATTGTCAGTTGTTCTGTCTGAAGCACCTTCGTGGCTTGTTGTGCTGGCTGAAGGGGTTGCATCAGCACTTCTACTTTTGCCCACATGCTGTCAGTCCAACTTGCGGACTCTTCGCGTGAAAGGAAGTCTTTAGCGAAGTCCTTCAGTTGAACGAACCGGTCAACATTATTCGACATCCAGCGTGTCGGGCAATTAATAACAGGCTTCCTTAGCCCTAGCTTTCTTATCAAGCTCATTGCACTTTGTACGCGTAGTTTCTTCACCAGTGCGCGACACTGTGCAACGAGGGTGTTTGAACTGGAGTCCTTGCATCGCTGACTGCCAGTTGCAGCATGTGCGCAGCACACCTGACGCCTAACTGAAAATCGGCTCCATCAAAACCAAGGCACTCGGCGTCTTCTGAATCGTCCAGGAGAGAGCCGCAATATCCAAATTCAGGGTAGCCGCTATCGTCCTCCTCGTCTGAACTGGAAGCGTCGGGTTCATCGTCTGTTTCACTGAGAAGGCGAGCAGCCTTTAGCCTTTAGCATGTTTGCACCGTTGTCAGTTGCGACACTGTACATCTGCAAGGTGACAGTGAGGTCGTAGCGAGACAGGCTGTTTTTCGCCTGTGATATCAAATGCTGAGCAGTGTGCCTATCGTAAAGCTCCTTCATGGCCTGTGGTTGAAGAATTATAGTTTTCCATTTTCGGCATACTGTGCGTTGATGCCAGGCAGAGCCTGTCAAGCCGCGACGCGCGGTCGATTTTTAAAGAAAACTTCCGATTTTTCAGCGACTGCGAAATTTCTTCTCGCTTGCTATTTGCTTCTTCTTGGACCTTGTCCTTTACAGTCTCTGCTGTGATGGCTCGCTTAGCATTGAGCGCTTTTAGGACAGGATCGATTATTTTCCGAAAGCCGGAGTCATCAATTAGCCGAAATGGCCGACCGTTTCTTGTGACTACTTCAACGCAGCCATTCATGATGCCGTCCTTTGTTATTTCCAGTGAAACCCACTTCGATGAAATGGGTTTAAACATTTTCTGTTGCTCCACTTGCCTGTGATTTTTCGCAGGAGAGCCTTCCGCCTCGTCCGACGCAAGACGCTTTGTATATAGCGTGGGCTTTGTCGGCCTTGTCGTACACTTCCTTGTGGCGTCGCTGCAAGTGACGCTCGAGGTTCCTACCATGGTCGCCCGACACAACGTGCTGGCAGTCCTCAATCTGGCATGTCGATGTCTTTTAGACGCTGCGAAATACCGTCGAGTGCGATTTGTTCGTCCCATCTGAACTAGCTGTAAACGTTGTTACTTGGCAGGTGGCCGAACATCAGCAGTGTTCGCTTGGAGTCAGTCGTAACAACGTCGGTAACGGAACACAATGCAGGAATGTCAAGCCTCCTATTTGCATGTTCCACCGAACAGGAAAAACGAAATTAAAAAAAGGCAGGCATTAGTGGTGAATGAAAAAAAGAGTAGTTTGCCTGCTAGTCTATGGTCGAAGCTGTCTGGTGGAAAAGAAACTTGCTCGCGCGTGCGCAGTAACTAAAACTTACTTACTGCGCGCATGAGCAGTAAGTAAAATTTTTGCAAGCTGTCAATGGTGCAGACACCAATCCACCGCACTGCTGACAAGGTAAATGATACTGCCGGAATTCAACATGATGCTGCTATAGCGACGCGATGTGAACGTACAAAGGGCGACAACGTTGCCTTGACCGTGCATTTCTTGGGACCGTGCAGACATTTCCCGTGAACGGAAAACCATTAGAAATACTTCGGTTTCACTCCGGAACGAAATAATATATAACGTTTTGGTTACGCTTTCGTTACGGTCAAAAATATTGTTTTCATTTTTCGTTTTTTTTGTTTTCATTCCGTTCCAACACACTGAATTAACGGCTATAGTCCGAATCTGATCTGTCTTCGGGTCATTCGTATGTGCACCATTGACCCAGTGCGAAGCGGCTGTAGTTTATTGTTGGAAAGTCCATATTACCTCAGAGGGAGGAGTCAGAGTATTTTGATCAATAAGCCCTAATTTATATCTGCTGCATCGAGAAGGTCACCTTTCTACCTTTATCCCAATATCACTCCGCAGGCGCAAAGTTTTGTTACTTAAAAGCTAGGTCGGTTCAGTTTGCGCGTGTTTTCGTAAGCCTATATATACCATGCAAACGAACTTCTAAAGGCCTGAAATAGCTCCCTCTCTTAGGGGAGTTTATTACATACTCCCTCTAAGCGGAGTAAATAAAACTCCGCATGCGGAGCACGCTGGAGGACAAGCAATTTACTTCCTATACGGAGTATTTCCGTTTAGAGTGTATACCATGCAAACGAGCTCCGTGAACGGAGCATCTGGGTCTGAGTGTACGCGCGTGCGTACATGCGTGTGCGTTCTTGTTTGCATGCGCTGACGGGTGTTGACAGACATATCGGGTAATTCCCAGTTTACTCAACGAGAGATGGGATAAGATCGCCCATGTTGCGAAGCGAAGGCGCCCTTCTCCGCATCAGCACGGATAGCGCGCGCAAGTTAAGAGCCGGCATCTGTCACCACCTCGTGGGGCAATCCCGCACGCTCGGACACGAATGGCAACGATTACCCCCTTCGGTCGTCAGCAAACAAGCCCTCCTTATAAGGCCGTGTTGAGGGACGACTTGCCTGCACCGAATTTGGGCATCCCCGATGTGCCAAGGATTCTCCCGGACTAGGGTTCCACTCTCACATGTATGTATGTATTGCTCATTAAAATGTTCTCTCTCTCTCTCTCTCTCTCTCTCTCTCTCTCTCCTCTCTCTCTCTCTCTCTCTCTCTCTCTCTCTCTGACGCGTAAGCACTTTATAAAAATATAGGCGGAGCGACGATCGCCGTCGGGGATGGTGTTCAAATGCATACAAATCTGCGACGCAATATTCTTGATTGATTTAGTGGTGTGTGTCTGGTGGTTGATGCATTTATTGATTGAGCGATTCATTTGCATGAAACCTGTGAACTGCCCAGCAGAACTCATCGAAGCATGCAGCGGTGCTCGGGCGCTTATTTTTATTTATTTATTTTATTTATTTATTTATTTACTTATAATTTATTTATTTATTTATTTATTTATTTATTTATTTATTTATTTATTTATTTATTTATTTATTTATTTATTATTTATTTATTTATTTATTTATTTGCATACCCAGTCATCTCCAGCCTGTCATCTGTGTGGGCGGACAGTGCAGCCTGATTGAAGCTTGTATCGAGTCAGGACTCGATACAAGCTTGCGCTCAGACAGGACGATCTGGTAAGTGCTGTTGAGCAAATGGAAATACATGCCACCATGGCCACGGACCCATGGCCACACACGCATGAATTTACCCGAAATTGCAGCGTGCAACGTCAATGCCTTCAACATACGAGCACATCTTGAGGGTCATCATCATCAACTCTCCCCCCCCCCCCGTTAATCATCATAATCAACTATCGCCGCCCTCCCCCCTTCCGTTAATATCTGCATATGCAGACGTGGCTTTCGAGTTTCGAATCAACAACTTTATCCCGTACCGAGCCCTAAACATCATCGTTAGGTAATCCTCTTGGTCGCATTGGTGTATGCCAACACATGCAGGTCGTGTAGGCTGGGGGTGGTCTGGGTGAATCTCTTGCAGCAAGTTCTTCTTGCAAATATATAACACATTATATAACACAAGTATATAATTTGTGGTATATATATTATATACAAATATAACACAATATATAATTTGCATTGTATATACTAATAACAATGCAATATATAACACAAATATATAACAAAAAAAAGAAACACCACCACGATCAACGGAACGTGTACCTTCAGTGACACTCCTTCCTTGCTTGTATGTAGCGCAAAAACAGTACGTAAAACACAAGTGCAACGAAGGGTGCTGCATTCGTCGTATTTAGCTCTTGCGTCCTTATTCCAGGGCTACTTTTTTCTTAGATATGTTACACCAGCTCCCCCGCATCAAACTCCTGTTGTATGAAGGATTCAAAAGGCCTTTTTCGACAGCAACAACACTCACCGCCGTCTTTCGGTCGTATACGCCCAAAGGGTTCGAACTCCTAGCACGTAGGTACCTACTCGTACAAGACTACACAACCCGATTGACATTTAGCCTCTCTTTTCCTTTTCTATGCGAAACCCAGCGTTTCTGCGCCTGCCTTGCACAGGCCCCTTTATGCTAACAAAGCACGAACTCCCGCGATTGATCGAAGGCGGAGTACAGCGCAAAGAACACACCGCGTTCTCCGATCCGCCCCTTGTTTGACGCACATATATACAGATCGATGCGTGATTACACGTCTCTGTACAGTCCGGCTCGTTTCGCGAGTGCGTATAGCGGCCGACGGGGAAAGTTTTTGTGCGTGGAAGCATGGAGCGATATAATACGGGTCTGAAACGGCAAGGCTAAAGAGGTGGTGATGCAGAGCCTACGTAGGATTCAATCATTTGGGTCGCACGAGGTGTCGAAGGATGCACTCGACACGCCCTCTCTTTGCACAGAGCAAAGCCACCAATCATTGTCACACGGGACCCCCCGAATATATATATATATATATATATATATATATATATATATATATATATGAAAACTTTGAACAAAGTAAAAACACGATTGTTGCCAACGTTTCAGCAGAGACTTGCTTTCGTATAAGTGTGAGGCCACACGCAGTTCTACACCACCGCATTTTTTCTGTGTTACCATGATTGCTGTTCGTGACGAAGTAACCGAAGTTTAAATTCAGACAACGAGGCACTCACCCCACAGTGGCGAGGCGAGCAAGTTGTCGATGTCGCGTTGGAAGCGGGCCATTCACTTCGACGACCATATTGTGAGCGTGGCTGACTTTGTTACACGTGGCTTATTGGCCTGAGTCGGCCAGTCTCGCTTGAAAGAAGATGAAAAAAGTGGACGCGCTGCGTGCAAATAATTGCAGGTCGGCCCCGTCAATAGCTGAAGTGAGATTCGTGTTTTTTAGTGTATTTTTATTTCCCTGCAACAGTTCCTTGATGAAAGCGCGTACATAATTGAACGAAAGAGTGCGCGCAAGTTTCAATTATAATTTTTCGTGAGTGGGGGAGTAAGTATAATTTGCTGTCACCGTGACTGAAACGCCCCGACCTCGTGCGAGTATCGACCGCTGACCTGAGAAAACTTGAAGTTTAGTGAACCGAGTTATTGAAAGTCCTACATGTACAGTTGAAACTTGATCTTACGAACCCCGATTTTACGAATTTCCCGATTCAACGAACCAATTAGGATTCTCCCCGCAGTTGCCCATAGGCCTAATGCTTTTACGAACTCGAAATAACAAAACAAGCTTCGCCGCAAACCCCGATTTAACGAAGCATTCCGGGAAAAAGATGCATAGGAAAAGAGGTTTTTCGAAATTTATGGTGTCTTGAATGTCTGCCCGTATGCTGCCAGCGTAGGAGCAGAACGATCTACGTAGTGTAGGCATTGCGCTTTGGTCTTTACGAAACTACAAACCGAAACACCACAGGAACTACACACGGCTCATTTCTTTCCAGACTATCTTTGCGAGCGATGCCTCTTCCAGCACGAGCAGGAAGAGGCATCGCCCAGATGTTGGGAAGAGCTTCGTCGGCGTGACAAGATGGCCGCAGATCAGAACTTCGACGACTTTGTAAACGCCGACGAAGACGCGGACACTGACACAACAGAAGTTCTCGACGACGAGGAGATAGTGCAGCTTGTTTCCGGCTCACAATATAGTCTGAAGATGCGAACGATCCGGATACTGTTGAAGCTCCCGTGCCCACACCAACCCATGGGTGATGGACGCCGTCGACCTTCTGAGGTGGTTCGCTGGGGCACACGAGGGGGCCGAGGACGGTTTGACTTCACTGGCCACGTATACGAAAGTGTGTGCTTCCGCTGCTCACGGAGCGCGCGCAGGCGAAATTCACAAGCTTTTTCACTGAGCAAAAAAATTGTCGTTCTCTCGAACAAAATTTGCCATTCTCTCGACTTTATGAAGTTACCGATTTAAGGAAATACTTCGCGGGTCCCGGTGGCTTCGTTAAACGAAGCCCAACTGTAAATAAAGAGGAACCATATATACGTGTGGAACAGTGCATAAAAGTCTTGTTTTCCGCGTGTTAAAGATCATTCAGCGCCAGGTTGACGCGCTTGGATGAAAAAAAAAAAAGTTAGCGCACTGTCTGCTCGCAGATAGTTATTACATCATTAACGTGCTGACAAAAACAGATACAGTAAACAAGCAAAGAGAAATGCCCTTCCCGGGTGGACTCTGCGTCAGCATTGCCTCAATTGTGCTTAACTTTATCGTCGCGTTTGAAATGTTGCTCCGCGTGCATGCTTGGAGATATTTGTCATTACGTTGTTGTTTTCCCCTTACTAAATATAGAAGATTGTGCCCCCCTCGGCGTATAAGATAGCCGCATCTGATCCTTCGCCATTTGTATGAGCGTTGTTTCCGTAGCGCGAGCAGAATCGTATTTCTTTCCTTTTCCAGGCGAAAATGTATCTGTGTTTGTTCGTGGAAATGCAAAAAAAAAAAAAAAAAAAGTCAGCCCTCAGCAACTAAATTCAGCGCTGTCGTCCTTCTTTTTGTACCATCGTGCGCGTTGTTTCTGTGCGTTTTAACGGCGAGTGAACTTGCAGGGACAGAGAACCGACTTGTGTCGAGTATATTTTATTTATCGCAAATGAAAGGGCATCACTTCAAATGCCTTAACCCCAAACGATTTTGCTGATAGCGCTCTAGAACGTTCGCAATCACAATTTTTAGATCTACCAGCCATCCGCGTCCCACCCAACACAACACGTCCTCCGCAAATGTCAACGGGTTCAATAATAAACTCCTTTTACCCGTACTTCTTCCGATCAGCTTCCTGATGTGCCCTTAGTGACGGTCTTTGAACAATTTTGGCGAGATAATGTGTCTTTGTCTCACTCTGTATACTTGATGGAAAACCTCCCACTTTTTGGAACAACTATCATCCCCATATACATTCATTTTATGTCTCCCAAAAATAAGCCTTTCCTGTTTCCTGGTCTCTTAACACTTCCAGTGCTGTGGCGTTGTGAATCAAACCCTTTTCCCGAGTTCATAAATACCATGTAAAAGATCTTATTATTCTCAGTTATCTTTTCTATTACCTAATTGATGGCAGAGATGTGATCAAACCGAGCCTGTTACCTCGGTTGTTGGAGATATGTGCATGATGTCGCTTATGACGTTAACTACTACTTTGTGAAGAACTTGTATGAAGGTGAGAATATGTTTGTAGGTGCGTAATTTTTAGGCCCTTTAGCGTGTGGACTTGTGGATAAGGATCGCAACAGCTCCATATCTCGGTTCTACCTTGAAATCTTGGAGACGGTGCTTAGAAATTTCAGGGTTCAAGGAACAGAATGACGATTCCTCTATTCAGATAAAGGGAAATGTGGAGGCTCATCTTATTCACATATGGATTTTATCTCCTTGTAAGTAACATATTGAAGAATCCACCGTGGTGGCTCAGTGGCTAAGGCGTTGTGCTGCTAAGCCCAAGGACGTGGCCTTGATTCCCGGCCCCGGCGGCCGCTCTTCTGATGGAAGCGACAAGCACAAACTCCTGTGGGTTCGAGATTTCGGCGCACGTTAAAGATCCCCTGCAAGTGTCAAATTATTCCGGAGCACTCCACTGCAGCGCGCCTCATCGCCTGCGTAGCGTCGGCGCGTTAAACCGCACAATCAATCAATCAATCAATCAATCAATCAATCAATCAATCAATCAATCAATCAATCAATCAATCAATCAATCAATAAATCAATCAATCAAGCAATCAATCATACAATCAATCAATCAATCAATCCAATCAATCAATCAATCAATCAATCAATCGATAATATATTGAAGAGGATAGCTCGTGTGCGTGTATTTGCACGCGTGTGGAAAAAGGTACTGGGAAAGAGGTGTTAGCGGTCTTATTTATTTTCCTTTGGGTTTTTCTTACAAGACCTTCATATTAAGCTACAGGCGTATTTTTTGCTTAAAAAATGACGTCAGTATTTAAGTTCCCTAACGCATTTCAGTCTGGACCTGAGTTGATCCCGCCGTAGTTCACTGTTTGTACCTAAAAAATCAAAGGGGCTGTTCAGTTGCCCTGGTCATTACGTTGAAGCCAAAGCATATAGCCTTGCAGAGGTAAGCGCAGCGGACGAAAAGGCCCAACAACTGGCAAAAACGGTGGAGAAAAGGTCGTCGAGTAAATTTTTGCACTCCACTTCACTCCGTCTAAAAAAAACCGCTCCATTACGACTTCCAAACGCACTTCACCCTCGTGTGCACGTGCCACGTTAGGCTAAAGAAACGAAAAACGATAAAAAAACATCGGCAGCGATGAGCGCAGGCCCAAACCAGCTATTTTTTAACGATATGGGTGGTACGAGGGTTTCCCTTTGAACCAACTTTTTTTTTGTGGATGGGGGAAGAGGGAACAACGGCGGGAGAATTAACTCAACCCTTTAGAAGGCAGCCTTAACCACCCTCAAGGTCGGTGAAAGAAGGAACAAACAAACAAACAAAAAAACAACTTCGCGACCTCGGAAGGGCAGGCGAGGCGGCGTTTTCTTTCCTTTTTTCGCCGAGCGTTTCGCGGTAAAAGGGTCGGGCTTCTTGCAACAAAAAATGGAGGGGCGGGATAGGGTTGAGAAGAAGCTAAAAATGACAAGTATACAAAAAACTCGAAGGGGCATTCTTTCCATGTGTCCGCTTGCCGGAATTTGTCGTCGAACGGGGAGGAAGCAGAAACGTGAGAGCACTGCGGAAAAAAAAGGGACGGGGGGGAGCCAAATCCGTACCCGGGTCGGTCGCCGCTTCACGGAAAGCGGACGGTCGCACTCCCTCTCAACCCCCAACGTCTTCTTTCGCGTTCGTTTTTGCGAGGTCCACCAGCAAGTGTTTTACGGGAACTGTAAATCGAAATGAGGTCGCCGAGAAGCAGTCAGGGCGGAGGACAAGGCGCAAACATTTAGAAGAAAAAATCCCGGGCCATCTCCACTAATGTCAAACCTGGGGAGGGGCGAAGCATGCAGTGTATAAGTGAGTTCTTGGTGTCTTGGCCTTTTTGAAACCGGAGATGAGATTGTTGCGGGGTAGAGCTATACAGCTTTGCCGTAAAAGTCTCGTGTCTTTGAAGCACGAACCGTTTTAGCGCGAGGTGTAAGCGAGAGTCTACGTGTTTTTTAGTACGTGTTACGAAGCGTTCCAGCGGGAGGCGTAAACGAGTGTACCGGTGTTTTTTTTTTTTTTTTTTAATGGCGTTACGTTCTAGCGTGAGGCGTACACGAGTGTGCCGGTGTTTTACTACCGTGACTACAATGGGACGACGGTTACGACGACGACTGAGACGCCAACAGCCCGAGCCGGTTAAGGAGGCTCCGCCCCTGAAAGATTTTGGGGGTGGTTGATTGATTGTGGGGTTTAACGCTCCGAAGTTACACGAGAGCCGTTGTGCGCGCCGTAGTGGAGGGCTCCGGATGAATTTTGGCCAGATTTACAGATTTACTACAGATATACTACAAATATACCGATTTACTAAGTAATACAATGTTTATTTTAGTCGGTAACACTAACCTCTTAACTCTAATGCGTTATCACGAGCTTCTTAAGTCTAACGCGTTAAAATTGGTGTTTGTTTCAAGCAGGTAATCAGGGGCACATGAAGGTTTTCTAGAAAATCCTTCCCAAAATTTCGCATTTGTTTGGGAATGAATCGGTAATGATGACAGTAGTAAAGAGTATTGATAACGTCTAACAAATTAAAGATTTTATTCACGAAAAGCTGGTCATCGATTTTTCACTGACCCTTGTTTACATGCATTATCATCTGCTTGCGCAACATGTCGCTCTTCATTCGAGACCTGTCTGATCGCTGAACGGAGAAAGTTCTCTCGACATCACAGCTTTTATTAGCTAGGAAGAACAATGTCAGTGCAACAATTGCCAGCCTCAGGTAGCGAGCGGTAGGGTTAGGCAATAATCAATTAAGTTAGGAAGTTGTGTTTGTGGGAATTGCTTCGAGCAAGTACCGGTTGAGAACGGCGGACCGTCCGCGCACGATTGTGCAGGTCGCTACTTAGAAACGGTCCATTCGGGGAGAAATCGGCCGTTAAATCGGGCCCGATTCCTCCCTAAACCGAATCGGGGTGTATAATCGGGTAAAATAAGAATAAGCAGACAAGAAGAAAAAAAAGAATGTCCGCCTATCTGCTTGCTTAGTTCGAAATGTCTTCGAACGCTTGTTGTCTTCTACAACCCCTGCCTGGTATCACCCTTTTCTCTCTACCCCTCCTTCGGTCAAATTTTCATCCACCCTCGTTCTTTAAAGGGGCCGCGAAGAGGAAATATAACTTGTTTAATTTGAAAGAGCAAGGCTCAGCCCAATTCCAGCCCGATAGACATCGCTTTAAACCTAAACAAAACACATGACTTTAAAAATTTTTTCAAAACTGCGCGCTACAGGGACATGTTATAGGCACTAGTGACGTCATATTGACCAGCACTAAAAACAGTTATCAGCGTGTGAATTGCCCGTTTGCCTTCAAGTGATGCGATTAAACTGAACTAGAGGCTCCACTACAATCTTCCAGTCACTGTCTTAGCGATCGGTTAGGTCGGCAGCAGCCAATCGCAGAAACAAGATTTTGTGACGTCATTAAAAAGGTGCCGGAAAGTATAGGAGGTCGCCACTGCTTCACATGTTTTCTCTAACATATCCATGACTTGTTTCAAGCTTGCGATACAGGTGGTAGAATTCTTTAGGGAGAAAAGGGTCTATCTGATGAACCAAAGTTGTATCTTATTTTCATGTCCCCTTTAAATGATGAATACATTGGAGGTCCACTGAGTTATTTCAGTTTTGTCGCGTTCACGCTGCGAGGACCTTGTGTTTCTCCCGTGCTTGGAGCACCTCGAACTCGAGGTCGTTTATTTTTATGCTTTATTTTATCCCGCTCTCTTCGCCTCCAATTCTAACGTTATTTTAACGGCAGGGGTTGTTTAAGCTTGAATTCCATCTGTGCCTGGCGTCACCCCAAAACTTGGTGCAGAAAAGGGGAGAGGAGGAAAATTCTAGGCCCAGAAGTGTGAGGGAAAGTGGCGAGGAGGAAGGGAGCCGACGAGCAGGTGTGGGGAGGGCGCGCGCGGCGCAGATGTTCGGCTGGGCGAGGCGCGCGCCGAAGATTGGCTGCGTCTAGTGATGACGTAAGCTCCGACGCGCAGGCGTTCTCCTAGTTGAGAGAGACGGCCGGCTCCCGGCGGAATCAGGTGTCCAATCTACCGATAAGATGAGCAGACCTAAGAAAAGGCAATTTTAAGATAATGAAGGCCACAAACTCTACTGTTTCATCGGTCTCCGCATCTAAATTGCGAACGTGGCCGAATGTTTTCTTTTGCTACTGTGAAGCCCAATTTAGCGCATATTCCTTATTCGAATAGATTGATTGATCGATTGTAGGGTTTAACGCCCCCCGATGCAACGCAGGCGATGAGGCGCGCCGTTGTGGAGGGCTCCGGATTAATTTTGACCTCCTGGGTATCTTTAACGTGCGCCGAAATCTCGTACACACGAGCGTTTTTGCTTTTCGCCTCCATCAGAAAATCGGCCGCCGCGACCGGGAATCGAACCCGCATCCTCGTGTTCACCAGCGCAGCGCCTTATCCACTGAGCCACCGCGGCGGACCTTTGGGTACAAAAGTTCTGCGCTGGTTCCTACGAGACTCTGAACTGGACAAATCTCTCTAGATCATACACAGGAAGTGTCTCATGATATATTCTTTCGCGCTGTACTGTTCATCGAGTTATTTTTCTTGGGTTGGTGTTCTTATATTCTTGCGCCGTTTACTTTGCATTTTGCTTCAGCGTTTACATTAACGATTTTCTTTTAAATTGTATTTTTCGCGTCCGGACTCTCAGCGTTCCCTCATTTCTCGTTTTTAACATTTATTGTTTGTCTTCTTCCTGCCAGGCCCCTAATGTCTAATATTCACCAGCTTATCATTAAAGAGCCCCTCTCTCAGTCCTCTCTCTTCTCCTCTCTCGTCTCTCTCCTCCTCTCTCTCTCTCCCCTTCTCTCTCTCTCTCTCTCTCTCCTCTCTCTCTCTCTCTCTCTTCTCTCTCTCTCTCTCTCTCTCTCTCTCTCTCTCTCTCTCTCTCTCTCTCTCTCTCCTCTCTCTCCTTGTACGAATAACTCCAGCTTGTGTATATATCACTCCCGATTATACATCTCGTTTCAAATGTGCTCAAGGTTTCCCTGCGCGGATGAATATTGTGGATGTGTATGAGGCACGACAGCAGTTTTGATACTTTAGAACGGTCTTACCTGCATATACCTCGCGTTCAAGCATATTTTTAGCCGTTCACGCCGACGCGTGAATTCGGGGGAAAGAAAGGTTTATGCGCAAAACCATGGTAATGTAAAAATTTAAAAAAACAACCTGCACTATACGTGTTTCAATATACCTAAAGTAATGTGCTACTGCACCTTAATGATAGATTAGTACCCGTAAGGTTTAAATAGACCGTTATCCGCTAGCCAAGTTTCTTCCGTAGACCCCCCCAGACTTTTTTTTGTCTGCCGGTACCATCCCTTCTGCCACCGTTCGGACAAACCCGTGGTGGTATCAAATTGCAAGCAACAATTGGTGAATGGATGGTACGGACATGTTTGATGGAAACTGCTTTCGTGGGTGAATGCTGCAAACAAAGCAACCGAGCAAGCACGTTTTCATACAATCCTTCAGGCCCAGACGCGCCCCGCAACCCCAAAATAACCAAACCTAACGTTGGCCTTGCGAACGGTGCGTGACAGGCAACCAAGTAAGAAAATCGCAACCAAACAGCGTTTATTTTTCCCGCGTTCCCCGGTGTTTCTTCCATATTTCACGCGTGCAGCCCAAATCGTGTCCCTAAAATAGCCACCGGATTCCTATCCAGCTTTTTCCAGGTGGAAAGCGTGGTACAGCAACCGCAAATCGCGTGTCAAACGGAAAACGAATCACTCATGTCCACGTCGTTATAGCGGGTCATACGCTATAACGAGGAAATGGCAACCGCCAAACCTTTACCCCGTTGCAGCCCCACGTCGCCCTAATGGCACGTGCTTGCCAGGTCACACATGCTGATCGCTACAGCCCAGTGGGCTTCCATGGGTCGTTCAGACACGCGAGATATAGCAAGAACCATTCATTGCCGCTTTCACAAAGCGTGCCTCGCTTTTTTTTTTTTTTTGTGTGTGTGTGTGTGTCATAGTATAACTATAGTGACGAAGGCACACGCTCCTCCTATCTTTCGGCGAACGTGGGCGACGTTTTATAGGAATGCGCACACCGTTCAGTTTCCTGCTGTACCCTTTCCCATTCATGCTGTCTGTTCCACCGGGTCCCGTGTCGCGACCATTCCGTGGTTCGGGTGCGTTGCCTCTATGTACCCCTTTTCCCCACTCACTCATTCGTACGTCCCGCGTAAAAAAAGGAGCCATTCACAAAGCGGAAGGGTTGGCGGAAGAGATGCTCGAACGCTGGGGTCGCCAGGTTTTCTCTCTTTTTTTTTCTATCAAATTCGCTCTTTGATCTTCTTGTCTGGCCCAGGTTTGTTGACGTCGGTGACCTTCCGAAACACCTACTTTTTTTCGCTCCGTCCTCCTCTACCACAATTCTTAACCTTAGCAGTGCAAACAGCTGGATCTTACAGACCGAAAAAGAGAGAGAGGAGAGAGAAAAGGTGATGAAAGGGGGGGCGGGAGTACCCAAAGGGGTAGAATAACCTCGTTCGCGGAACCGGAAGTGCCGAAAAGGGCACTGACCCTCCGCGACCGGGGTACCGTACTTCCTCTATAGGGCTTACGGGGAATCAACGGGACATCATCCATTCCATTATTGTATGGTTTTCCTTCTCATACGATAATAGCATGTACGGCCCACTGCAAAATCATCATCATCATCATCATCACCAGCCTATCTACGCCCACTGCAGGGCAAAGGCCTCTCCCATTAATCTCCAATTACCCCGGTCCTGCGCTAACTGCGGCCAATTTATCTCGGAAACTTCTTGATCTCATCTGCCCATCTAACTTTCTGCCGCCCACTGCCGCGCTTGCCTTCTCTAGGGATCCACTCTGTTACCCTTAATGACCAGCGGTTATAATTGCCTTCGCATTACAAAAAATTATAAAGGTGATCAAAGCAGAGCTCAAAACGGTTTTGCAATATATACTCACAAGCAGACCGGTAATTGACTGTTTCGTTAGTAAAAGAAGTGAAATACTCCAAAAATTATCAGCGGGTAAGCTACCTTTGTCAGTAAGGATACTGGTATGCAAGCAACCGATGCGTGCTTCCGGTACTGACACATGGGGCAGAAACTTCGGGGTCCTACCAGGTAGCTTAAAAGAAAGCTTGTAGGTTAAGGGCCTGCGAGTCATGAAAGAATAATCATAGGGTTTAAACTATGCACAACACTAATGCATAAGGACACTGTGCCGTCGGTTAGACCACGAAGGGGTCCCATTACAGTGCTAAACTCTGCGACCCCTTTCTCTGTCATGTTTTTTTTCACACATTGTATATTTTGTTACGAATAATAAACTGAAACTGAACTAAACTAAACTGAACAAACTCGGTTCGAAGATATCTCAAGTTAAGCTCAAGAGAGGTTGGGCGGGTCTTGTAATGCGAAGAACGGACAACCATTGAGCCATTCGTTGGACCGAGCGGCTGCTGATGGCCGGTAAATGAATCAAGGGAAGCTGAAAAACCCATTGAGAGACGAAATACGAAATCTACGGGGCGTAGAAGGAAACCGGAAAGTCTGCGACAGGAATGGTAAGAAATCCCTGGGAGAGCCTGTTGTTTTGCAATGGACACGAATGGGTTGTGGATGGGCGTTTTATAACGTTACTCCCTTGCTGACAGGGATTCCCGGCCGCGGCGGCCGCTTTTCTGATGGAGGCGAAAAGGAAAAACACCCGTGTGTACGAGATTAAGGCGCACTTTAAATATCCACTGCAGGTGGTCACAATTAATCCAGAGCGATCCACTACGGCGCGCCTCATCGCCTGCGTTGCGTCGGTGCGTTAAACCCAAAAATTAATCAATCAACCCCTAGCTGAAAGAACGCTTGGTGCCTATTTTTTTAAATCAAATCAAGTCTAGATCATTGTAGACACATAAACGTAATGCCTGCGAAACACAATGTTCGCACAAAATAACTTGGCCGAAAAAATCTTCATTTGGAAAGGCATGGCTGTCGCATCTTGCTTGGTAAGAGGAGGTAAAAACGGGGTGTTATAAAAAGCTTATATCATTTATCTAAGTTTTTTTTTACTTTTCACGGAACTACCAGGTTAGGAACATCCTAGACATTCCTGCAGTTTATGTCAACTGTCAGCTGAAATTTGAGGTTGATTTGGCTGCCATCATTTGTTCGTTTTCTAAGTGAATATTGTTCGGGCCTTCTTGGCGATATACTTCAGCGTTAATTGGACTGCAGTGTTGTGCAAAGGGCTAAGGTTTGACACCCACCTGAAATGCAGACAAAAAAAAAAAAATCCGGGGCCATCTCCGCTAACGTGACAGTTGGGGAGGAGCAAATCATAGTGTGTAAGTGTGTTCTTGGCGCCTTGGCCAACAACGCCTGTCTGTTCTAAATTTCTGCACAGTCTAAAGATCCCCACGTGTCACTTGTCGGCACGTAAACTTCAAAAGTTAACAGAAGACAAACACGTGTAGTTAACACGTGTAGTTAGCATGTGTAGTTAACACAAGGACGAACAAAACGATTATCATGGTACTGACTTAGAACTCCGTCGCCTTATTCACCTTGTGTCTCGTCAAAATTCGCGGTGTTCCCCTCCATTGTAACCATGAGCCTACCAGCCATAACCTCAACCCTAGCATGCGATTCGAACTTTTAGGTGCGAAGGTCGAAGAAACTGTCCAACTACTGATGTCGCGCACGTGGACTCTGCACTCAAATGAAAGTTGCCCCTATCACTAAATATTCACTACTATCGGCTCGGCTGAAAAGAAAAAAAAAAATCCCGGGCCGTCTCCACTAGCTTAAAACCTGCGGAGGGGCGAAGCATGCAGTGTATAAGTGTATGCTTGGCGCCTTGGTGTTTTTGCTACCAGAAATGAAACCGTTGGGGTTACAGATATACAGCTTTGCTGTAAAAGTATCGTGTCTTTGAAGCACGAAGCTCCCGAGAAGAGGGCACCACCCATCAAGCGCCTAAACGGCTCTAGAATGCTCAATAAAGTTTCTTCTAGCGCGAGGCGTAAACGAGTGTCCTGGTGTTTCTTTCAGTACGCATTCCGAAGCTCTCCAACGTTAGGCGTAAGCGAGTGTCTCGGTGTTTTCTTTTTAAGCCCGCGTTACGTTCTAGCGTGAAGTGTAAACGAGAGTCCTGGTGTTTTTTAGTGCGCGTTACGTTCTAGCGAAAGGCTTAAACGAGTTTCCCGGTCTTTTAGTACCGTGCCTACACGAGACGACGATTACGACGACTGACGACAGGAGACGCCAACTGTCCCCAGCCCCTAAGGGGCGACGCCGCTAATATGGTTATAAACACATTTCTCAGAAAAGCCTTTCAGTCAAGAAAAAAAAAAATTCCTCCTGTTCCGGGATTCAGACCCGGGACCACCTTCTTATCTAGAACAGTCGTTCTACAAGCTAAGCTAACGAGAAGGCTAGCGCCAAATTAATCCGCAAGTGAAAGTGAGAGACAAGTCAATGCGAACGCAGTATTTTTGCTTCTGAACGCGGCCAAGGGTTCGAGGTCCGTCTGCGGCGGATCTTATTTTCAAGGAGGTCGGAAACACAAAAACAGCTAGCGTACAAAACTTTAAAAAGAAAACAAAGTGGTTCAACGCACCCATTCGTCTATGAAATGCGGCGTAATAGAGGGCTCCGGATTAATTTTGACCCTCTGGGGTGCTCGGAGGGGCGCCGAAATCTCGATACTCAAGCGCTTTCAGCTGCGCCATTTCAGCTGCGCAGCTCTTCCATTTCTTAATGCCAATTCGAGCACAGGAATTAAGAAATGAAGAAGCTTCGCATTGGCCCGCGCGCTGCGGGTCTTTTATGCAGTTATGACGCCCGGCTAAGTGAGGTCAGTATTTTGGGTAGAAGCTATCTCGCACACGGGCGTTTTCGCTCTCCGCCTCCATATGAAAAGCGGCCCTGGTGGCCGGGATCGAATTCCGAAATTGAACCAGATGCAGTAGCGCCAGCCCCGTCCGTCTCTCGTGTGTTTTGTCTGTTCTGCGTTTATAACTTATATTGCGAATACAAGTAATATTCTTCAGTAGCTCCTGTTCCATTACAAGTATTTAGAATTGGTCGCAGACTCCAGCATCATATGCAAGCAAGGCGATGGCAACATATTATAAGTGCACGAACGTCCAAGCTTAGCTGGTGCTCAGGGCTCGTTGTTTAAGTGGAAATTGACGCCGACGTCGCAGAAGCCGCGTATGCCTGGCTGAAACTCAAACTAAGACTATCTTTTTTTCGGCACGCGAGGATATCCGTAGCGTCACCAGGTGTACCATACTTAGTACCACCCGATAGAATCTTGGAACTTTGGTGAAGAAGGGACATGTGCGGTAGCACTCGACGGCAACAACAACAACATAAAAAAATCTGCATGAATGCCTGCATAAATAAAGAAATCGCAGGGGTCTGCCCAAAACGAGGCAACAGCCAGGTGTGTATTTTCGTATTCTTTGCGCATGCGCAGCAGCCGGCACACGCCCAAAACGTCGAAAAGCAAAAAATCCACAATTTGCCGTACCAGTGGAGGAAGGTTCCTACAAACGCGCGGACCGAATGCATGAGGCAGCGGCCACAACACAGAGAATTCACGGGCGGAGCGCAGCTGTTGCTTGCGAGAACTGAATGGCGGAAGCGTACGTCGACGTAAAAGAGGAGGGAAATATGAGTGAAGAGGGCAAGAAAAAGCGGAACACCTAAAAAAAGGTACAATAGTTCAGATCGCAACATGGCGGTGCGCGAAACTCGCAACACAACACGAAGTTGGCAAAGTTCCAACATAAAACGGGACGCAACCCCTTCTTTCCGTTCCTTGGCGGGGGACGCAGTCCTTCAAAAAGGATGATGGCCAGCACAGAAAGCGTGCGGGCAACCGGACGCAACAGGATTTTCGGTCCCAGAGCTGCGGAGGACAGACCCTATCGAACACACGGACTCCGCGCGGGCCCCCGCAAAGACGAAGCAACGACAACTGCGGGGGGGGGGCAGACGACGCAGCATATGCATCGCTCGGTCCGCTCCAAAGGAACGCCGTGAGGGGAAAAGGGTTATGAAGGGTCGCTTCAAAGCGCCAGGCAAAGGACGGGGTGAGTAAAAGGCTTTCTGACATCCGAAGATGAAAGATGGGGCAAAGTAAACAAAAATATGGAAGCGCGGGAGGAAGCAAAACAGGCCTCCCTGCAAAAAAGATGAGCGATACGAAAACAACCAAGGGAAGAGAACCAACCGTATGCAACGCGCACAGTGGTCGGTTCGCGGGGGTGGTTCGGGCAGGCAGGGCTCTGAGAGTACCGAAGCTGAGGCGGGTTGAAAAGGGTTATACGCGGCGACAACACTGCTCGCACATGCACGCGAACTCGAACAAAGCGAAATGAGGAAAAGCGGGGTTGCGGGGAGCGTTACTTCGCCGAACTTCCCCCCCTTCTTTTTGCCGTAAGAGCGGCCGAGGAGATTTTAGCGCGGCAGTATTTCATCTTTGAAGACTCTTGGTGGTCGGTCACCCGGGGCGAGTGTGTTTTCTTCTCTGCTGCACCCGGTTACGCACACACCGTTTTCCGAGAGGGCCAGAAGCCGAAGATGGGGTTTGGGAAAGCTTGCGTGAGGGGAACTGAGGGGCTGTCACGTGACCAGATCGTAAGAGATGGCGTCGCCACCAGCAAACAAAAAAAGACAGAAAAAAAAACGAGAAAAAAGAACGTCGGAAGGTGCAGGTTAGAGCAAAGAAAGATGCGAGCGTGGTTTTGACTACGTGCGGAGAGAAATATGTAAGGTGAGTAAGGGAATACGAGAAGAAAAAGGGAGAAGAAAAAAAAAAGAAGCGTTAACCGAGCTCCAAAAAGTGCCCAAAGAAAAAAAAAACGTAAGAACGTGGTGCAGCAAACTGCGCACGAGACCCTTTTCAAGAAGTGCTTCTTGGAGGTGGCCTCCTCCCTTTTCTTCAAGAGGAGCGCAGAATGTTTACAGCCGGTTGCGTTTCGTGGCCGGCAGCTGCTGTCGATTTCTGCGTCCAACCCGAAATGCGTACTTCTTTTTCCATTTGCGCAGCGTAGCGAACCCCCGCAAGCAGCAGCTCGCAGCCGCTTTTTCAGTTTTAACCTTCCTCGCAGTTCGGCTGTTGTTGTTATTACCATTACCTCCCTCCCTCCTCCCCACCAGCTTCTCCCTCAACGCCGAAAAAGGGCCTTCACGCCGCGCGGGCCTGCTTATGATGAATGCTCCTGCGGCTTCAAGGCCGGTCGCGAGCAGAGGCGCCATAACAGAGGCGCTGTTTTTTTCGCTCCCCGTCTTTCTCGCGTCCCAGAAGCCCGCGAGGACGCCACATTTATGCAACCCTTTCTTCCCTCACCTCTCGTCCTGCGGCTCATTCCTCATTTTTCCCTCCTTGCAGGGCCATCTCACTTCTTTTTTTTTCCATCCTCCTCAACACCCTGGAGGAACAGTCGCGAGCCACCGCTGTTTTCTCTTAGCGCTTTCCACGCCTTATGGCCGTCCCTGTTAAAGCCGCCACCCTTTATTCCGATGACAGAGCGCGAACCCAGGGGATTGAATCTCTTCCCGACATTCTCGCAGATGGCTTCTCCCCTAAGATACGCGTGTACTTACGATCGCGCGATTCTGGCATGCGTGATTTGCGGTGGTTTAGAATCGCAGGGCGGAAAAACGGAATGCAGGCGTTGCGTTTTTAACAGCGGAGCTCTTCTTGCTGGCCTGAATGTGTGCGGCGTCATCAAAAAACCGTGGGTCACAGTTACTCCCGCGTTCAACGCGCGCATGACGCGGTGGCCTCACGAGGGTTTCCCTTCAAGTTAGTCCGATTTGAACTTTGTTGCAGTTTGATTTTGTCCCTTTGCGTTTTAGCTAAAGGTTTGAGAAAGAGATGAAATGCTTTAATATTGCATAAGAGGCCGAAATTAACGCCTTTGGAGGCTAAAATCTAACAAAGAAAATTGGGTACACAGACGGACGGACGGACGGACGGACGGATGGATGGATGGATGGATGGATGGATGGATGGATGGATGGATGGATGGATGGATGATTGGATGGATGGATGGATGGATGGATGGATGGATGGATGGATGGATGGAGGACGGACGGACGGACGGACGGACGGACGGACGGACGGACGGACGGACGGATGGATGGATGGATGGATGGATGGATGATGGATGGATGGATGGATGGATGGATGGATGGATGGATGGACGGACGACGGACGGACGGACGGACGGACGGACGGATGGATGGATGGGGATGGATGGATGGATGGATGGATGGATGGATGGATGGATGGATGGATGATATGGTAGGCTGAGCCTGGATTAAACATTTTAATTCAGTAATTGTATTAAAACCGCACAAGCAACTGCGAGGCCTGGAACTGTCGGTTTAGTAGCTTAGACGAACACAGCCATCTCAGTGTCTGGAAGGTCATAGAACCTCTACGCTTCGAGTGTTTTCGTCAGTATCGGTGAAAATTACACAAGAAGCCGTGGGAGCTCCATCAAAGAAGCGCACAGCGTCGTCCCGGGTCTAGGACATTTCGGTGCAAGGCATATCGGTGCAGGACGTTTCGGTGCAGACATTTCGGTGTACGGATATTTCGGTGTTACGTACATATCAGTGTATGAATACCGTTTCGCTGCACGGAGAAGTCCGTGCGCAAACATTTCGGCGACCGAATATACGTGTGCTGGCTTGTTTGAAACAGCCGTTATATTTTTATTTTCGCTTAACATTGGTTATAGACAACAATCTAGCACAGCGCTTGCATTTTTAGATTGCCGCCGTCTTCAATTTTTTTCCAGGTATTTTTAGAAACTGAACATTTGTATATTTTTCTTTAATACCTCGTTCATTTTAGCAAGACAAACGTTCTTGGTTCGATTAACCGGCTTTACTCGAACAAGACTTTTTCGTGCCTTGGCTTCGGGACCAATTTTTCCGGGACCATTTTTTCCTACCTTGGATTTGGGACATTTTTTCCGGGACCATTTCTTCCGGGACCATTTTTTCCGGGACCATTTTTCCGGGACCATTTTTTTCTACACCCGCATGAGCACGTGCCTCACGAGGAGCGCCCGCGTCGTCCAGCTTGCGCGTAACGCTCGCAAAAAAAAAAAGAAAAGAAAAGAAACTGTTCACGTGCGTCCGAATCTCAATGGGGGAGCACAAGACAGCTCGCGCTACAGACGCCCAGCTCGCGAAGCCGGTTGCCGCCTGTTCTAGCGCGGGGTGACGCGTTCCTCCTTAGGAGAAACAGTGTGAAAGCCACCGGACAAAACGATCCGGCCCCCAGTGGTGCATGAGGAGCATAGATGGATATGACGACTGTACCACAGTGAAAAGCGACGACGGAACATATAAATGAACTATGTCAAACCTCACGTAATGCGTGGAGGTTTGTCCTTCAGTACTTATACGTAAAATCATCCACCTTCACCTGTGGTTCAAGCCTTGCGCGACTTAGTACAAGCTTCGCCATTTTTTTTTTGCATGTGTTAAGCAATTAAACATACATCTGGAACACGAGAGGGGTTGCTCATTGGAAGGCCCTTGATGATAATGTTCAGGTAGACACAATTTTTCTTGATCTTAACAAGCATTTGACAAAGTTCCTCATGACATATTAATTAAAAAATTAAAAATGTAAATCTTCCGGAAATTTTAGTAGCGTGGGTGTCTAGGTATTTGATGAATAGAGAGCAGTATGTTTTGATTGATGGTCATGCCTCGAGCTATCTTCCCGTCACATCCGGAGTGGCTCAAGGTAGTGTTCTGGGGCCGTTGCTTTTTTTTTATACATCATGATATCTGCACTTAGTTACACCACCACTCATATCCGGCTGTTTGCAGGTGACTGTATTTTATTCCGTGAAATCTCAAGCATGCAAGATCAAATAGAACTTAACACAAACCTGGACAATATATACAGTGGTGCAAGGAATGGGGCATGGTTGTCAACGCAGAGAAGACTGTTTCCTCCGCATAACGCGTAAAAAATCTCCAACGCCTCCAAGTAAAAAAAACGCCTCCAAGTGTTAAACTTCTTTGCTACCATTCATACGTTAGACCAAAACTTGAGTATGCTGCTGTAGTATGGGAACCGTACTCCAAAAATAACATCGATAAATCGGAAAAGATTCAGAGGAAAGCTGTTAGGTTCATTTTTTCCAAAATTTCGTCGCACGGTTTTCGCCTCTGAATTAATGATTGCCAATAACATTCCCAAGCTTCAGTTATGAAGACAGAAATTTCGTCTCGATTTCCTCTGCTCACTTACTAACCATGAATTGGCTATCGACCCCCTCCCTGTATATATCCGCCCGACTATAAAGACACACGCGGCACCATCAACCTAGATCGCTAACACCATACCAAGCGCATACTGATACTAGGCAGTTTTAGCATATCGTTACCGTGTTTTGCGTTACCGTTTACCGTGTTACCGGGAGCGTGGTACGGTAAAGCCTGTTGGCCGGTAAGTTACCTTTCGCGGTAACTCTCGCGCTGCGCAGTCTACTCCCGCAAACACGGTAACGGTAACCTAAACACGGTAACGATATGTTAAAACTGCCTAATTCAATTTTTCATTCTTTCTGCGTATCGTGGCTGAATGGCATTCTATTGCTGAGCCATACTCATTAGATACTGTATATCCCCGTTTTTTTTGTTATTGTTGTCGTTGCTTGTGTCTTGGATTGACAATGCAATGTCCGCCGTTTCATTTTTTGTCCCTTTTGCTCTTTTTGTAATATTTTGCTTCTCAAGTGCTCGTCCTGCCGGGACCACAACTGTGGTCTGCAAGTATTAAATAATAATAACATGACTAAATAAATAAATGATAATAGAATATGTAAATAATAAATAATATTAATATAAACTTAATAAATAATAAATAAATAAATAAATTATCATGCGGGAATTCTCGTACCACCGGAATATTCGTCACACGGAAAACTGGCATTACGAGCTTGCTTTGCAATGTTAAAGCGATTTTTTCGCCTGCTATATTTCGCCCATTTTTAAAATCATGTAGGCGAGCGAGTGCTCTTTCAAAGTTTTTTAAGTATGAAGTTAGGTAAATACGCCGCCATACCGAGTAAATTATGTTAAAATGATAATAGCATGCAAATTTGTATTACATGGCACACATAAAAATGAATTGTTATAAAGGACGCAGTGAACAGGTCGTACATAAAATAAAAAAAAATGTTTATTGCACTAGTTTTGTACTGTTGTACTATTTGTACTGTTGCACTGTTGTCTCGCTGTCTCGTTCTGCAGGCGTCTTCAACCTGGTTGTCTCGCAGTACCGGAAGAGGATGTTGCGAGAAATATTCCCAAGCGTATTGACTCGGGCTCAGCCGTCGTGATCAGCCAGGATTCTTGCGATGCGATCGTTGACATCTTGGTATTTGCGTGCAAGCTGTGGGGGGTGCTGTCCGACGATGACTACTACAACCACCGTGAGAAGCGACGACGGAACATGTTGACAAAAGGCCCCAAAAGTCTTTTTTGGCTTGGGCTGGCCCGAATATGTATTCAGTGCAGTGAAATAAAGATTGTTATTATGAAAAAAGCAATTACTCGCCGCGGTGGCGCAGTGGATATATGACGTGCTGTTGAGCCCGAGGAAGCGGGCTCGATTCCCTGCCGTGGCGGCTGCTTTTATGATGGAGGCGAAAAGCGAAAACGTCCACGTGTTCGAGATATCGACGCCCTCACATGAAACATCCCCAGGTGGTCCAAATGAATTCGGAACCCTCCACTACGGCGCGCCTCATCACCTGTGGAGCGTCGGCGCGTTAAACCCCCACAATCAATCAAATCAACAAATAAACGATTTCAAACCCAATGCCTGGTGGTGTGTCCTTCAGTGTTTACATAAAAAGAAATCCTCCAGCTTAGCTATGGTTCAACCTTGCGCGAGTTAGTGCAAGCTTTGCCAATTTTTTTTTTTTCGCAAACTAAAAGTGGGGGTGCGGGTTGTATGCAAGGGTAGGTTATACGCGCGAAAATACAGACGTGCACCACCTCAACACCCCTGACGATCAGCACTTGAAGAAGTGCAAGTCGCGCTGACCTCTCCACCCCCCCCCCCCTTCCACCCAAAGAAAAAAACAGCTCTTTATGCACACCTGCTGGTCACACAGACTTCCACACGCCCTCCTAAACAGTCATAACGTATTTACCATGTGACCCGCCGAGGTGGCTCAGTGGCTAAGGCATATACGGCGTATATACGGCGTATGCATATACGTCCCCCTGCTCCTCAATTTCACGATTGAGGAGCAGAATTGGAATATGCCTTCCAATTTTGGGCTTTGTGGGTGACATCAATAACAACAGAGTGATTGTTCGTTGATTTTCGCCTTGCACGTGTCTGCGCTCTTCTGGGTACGGGGCTTCCCGTCGCCAAAGTAAAATGAGCGCCACGAAGACGGAAGTTGGAAGTAGAGCAAAAAAATATATATGTACACTTATTTACATTCCTAGGGAATAATAAAAAGGGGGAAAACATTGGGATGGACTACCAGGGAACGAATCCCTCTTCGGCGAAGTCGATGGGGCAGCGCACCGTGCACAAAAATACAGAAATACTGAAACGTTCGTCCTCTCGCGAGAAATTATTTTTCATCTGCACCCTCGCGTTTCCCATCCCGTCGTCGCCAACTTGATCTTTTTCGCTTCCGCGCGTTCTGTGAAAAAAAAAAAAAAAACAAGCCTGCCTTGGCACCCCGAATGGGTTGCCTTGTCCAGCCGAAGCTGCAGCGCGTAATTAGCGACACGAATGGCAGCGGTGGGCCGATCCAGGGGCGAGCGTTTTTGAGATCAAGAAGTTTGTGGGATAAATTGGTTGCAGCTTGTAACGCGAGCTCCGGCGCAAGCAGGCGCCATGCACGCTTCCCGCTTTCCGTGCGTCGAGAGGAATTCGGGGAAGACAGGTGGCTGACCGCTACGGCGAACGTCCATCGGGATTCCGCAGCCCCAAAATAAATAATTTACGGGCTTTAAGGAGTTTTCGTGCATGAACATATCAGTTTGACTTTTATTTTGTTTTGATTTGCTTTAGGGCAGGATGGATTGGATTGGAAAAGACTTTATTGACAAAGATCCTGCAGTAGGCGGGGGCCGATGTACGGCTCCGCCTCAACGCGGCCTAACGTTGCATCTCCTCTCGCAGCCCTACTGAGCACTAGCTCCTAAATCCTCCACGGTACCTGCTAACTACGAAAAGCAGGGACGGAAGCGTGCGGAAGGACACAAAAGGTGTCTTCCGTAATGCATTGTTAATAACGCATTGAGTACTTGCGTTATCAGGAGAAAGTAACGCACACAAATGCAGAATGCCAAGACACTGAAACTTGTTCGCCATTACGTTATGAAGGCACAGGTTTCTTTCCCCGTACGGTGGCACTAATTTACGCAGCCGTTGCCGTAGAAACTACCCAAAGTGCAGAAAGGAAATACTCTGATTTTTGAAACAAAACAAAAAAAAAGAACAGGTGATAATAAGTCCTTAAAAACGAGTGAAAAAACACGATGTTACTGTCACTGATTTGTTATATAAAATACTGGTGATAATAAGTCCCTAAAAAAGCAAAATAATGAACAATGAGGTTGACTAAATGCTGCAAATATCCCAGCTGATATTTAACAAATTAATAGAGCTTTTTTGGGTGGCAGCATAACCAACTGCTGGACTAAAATAACGCAGAATTGTGAACAAGAACATCTGTAATAAATAGGTCGTAATTGCGTGCTTGCAACCACGACGTTGTCACCGCGCGAAGCCTAAAGCGCTCGCCGGAATTCTTCTTTGTACCGAAACACCCGCGCCCGTCCCGAAAGGTCCGTGCCGCCGAAAAAAAAAAAAAACCTACGAAAGGAATGTTTGAAAAGCCGGAGCCGGCAGCCGCCATAAAGAGCTTCCCAGGTTCAACTCGGCCGTGTAATATCAATCGTGACTTTCCTCTGAGTTTTTTGTGCCAATGAAACACAAGCAGGCCATTCGTGGGCGCGGCGTAGCGACCGAAGCCCCACCGATCCATGGCGGCGACTTAGCCGATGGGGTAACATCGCAGCAACCACGTCACTTGCATTTGATGCTCCAGCAACAAAGCTAATCAGCAAAGAATTAATGAAGTTTCCGGGCCACCGTGAGTCAAATGCTGCCACAGTCGCGGGGATGTTCGGTAAGAACGAAGAGTTCGCTCTAAGCCGAATGATAGAAGCAGCCAAGACAAGATTTTCACATGGCAACCGTCTTTATACACAGTAAAACGCAATCGATGACAGATGACACGACTTCAACTTCTAAAACGCACTCGCCAATGTTGAAACACGCTCGTGACACGCTGAATTTGGGCGATTCTGATACGCCCGCCGTCCGCGCGTAAACAAAGTCAGCCACATTTGACGGAGTCGGGGGAAGGACGCGTTCCTTTCGCGACAGTGAACTCTTTCGCTTACCTGGTTTGGGCTTGCACTGAGCTGCACTGGAGCCACCCTCAAATCGCGTAGCAAACGCAGTTCAGTGGAAGAACAGAACACCGAGAAAATCAGAACCGCCCCGCGCCACTTTTAGAAGGCGGAGCTTTGGAAGAAGGCTGGGGCCAGGCCGGAGTTGTACAAAAAAATAGCGGGGTTATATACTTTACGCGATGCAATGCTTATTGCAACTAAATTCTAGACGACGCTGCGCGCACATGTTTGCATGCGCCGTGCTTTTTGCACGTGGGCGTCCTCAACTGGGCGCGCTGATACATAATACCAGGCGTGCCCCGCGCGATTGCGCCAGCTTATTCGCTCGAGTCTATCCGACGCTATACTATCACTACTTTGTTAACGAAAAGTTTCCAGCATCTGGAAGCTCGAGAGCGAGCTATCTCGGGCCTTCTGGAATTGCGCCCCTGCTGAGAGAGAAATCACTCGCCCCGTGGGCGTGGTTCACGACTCCGTGGCCCACGCTTCACTCACGGCATGATACCAAGCCAATAGATCGAAGCGATGGCGAACTGCACTCTACATCATTGAAGTTCTGTACTTGTCGCATGTGCGCACCACATGGCACTCTACTAAACTGACGAAGCCGAGTATATCAAAGAATAAAACACCGAAAAAGCGGCGAACCAGACATTCTTAATCAACCTTCTTATCACCCCCCCCCCCCCCCCCCGGGCTATCTCGAGATGAGGTGCACTTAGCTGCTTATCGCTGTGAGCAACCCGCTTTTAATCGCAACCGAGGCCGAGCCATGACAGTTTACAAAGTCGCATTTCCTGAGTCGTACAACGCCACTTGTCTGTATATCAAAACCTTACGGTTGGCTATAACGGCTTCGTGATTGCGGAAAACAGTGTTTGGACAGCGAAATAAGAACGACAAGAGGAGTCGGACTGCCTGTACGGGAGCAGTCGAGTGACGCGTGCAATGACCTCTCAAGTGCCGTCCAGCTTGTTGCTACCAGAGAGGAGCAACAAGCTGGTTCAACCCTATGACGACGGCCCTTCTCCTGAGGTTCTTGAACCCATGACCTCCGCTGACCAGTTCGTCCTGTTCCCCAAACAACCCCACCTTGGCGGCGTTCCTTCCTGAGGTCAGCGGAGTGCGGCCACACTGCCCAGACGGTCGGAAAACGAAGACGCAAGGCGGGTTCAACGTACGGGCAGCTAGCTGTAACGAGTCACTGCAGCTGGGAGCGGATTAGAGCGGGAGAGAGAGAGAGAGAGAGAGACAGAGAGAGAAAGCGCAAGTGACTTAGGCTTGTACCACAGCTTTGAGCCATCATCCATCTCTTTTTTTTCTCCCCCGACTGTCAGCGTGGCGGTCGTGTGCTAATTCCGGGAAAAAAGCGGGAGCGAGACCCTCCTTCCCCATCCGACGCTTGCGGGGGACGTTTCTTGTCTCGAAGGGGTGATCGCCAAGACAGGAAGCCGCCTTCTCTAACTTAGCGCAACCAGTCAAAGCCGAATCAGACAAACAAGCAAAGAATGCAAGCCCCCAAACAAGGAAAGGGCCCAACCACCCTGCGTGGCAGAGTATGTGGCGAACAACAGGCAGAACTTGCTCGCTGAAGCCCGGGGGTTCGAAGAACAGTATACCGGAAGCAGAATGGAACAAACATTAGTCTTCCGCCAGATCCAAGAAAAAAGTGGTTGGGGTGGTGGTGAAAATGGAAACGCGTGTATGGAGGAGCTGTCCGCGCCGATAATGACGACAATCGTTACGCAGACGCTGCTTTCCTGCTTCTGTTTTCCCAAGGCTATCGCGCGCAACGCGACAGCTGCTGAATCCAAGCTGGGCGACTAAAAGAGACGAACGGCGCTAATGTGGCTGAGGACGCCTCGGGGTATTGTTTGTGAAGGAAACCTCCACTTACGGGTACGAGTCATGCAGTTTTAGTTAATGGAGGACACAACATGACAACAGCGGCGAGATCCAAGTGAATCGGATAAGGTTTTGCCGGGTAGAACTACGTGTGTACAACTCACCAGCCGTGTCCCAATTTCGGTAATCGTGCTGAACGACACGACGTCGTGGTTTGGTGGATCAAGTCCGCGACGGCTATGCTTCGCATGGAAGTGGATGAAAAATTTAGGGCCGTTCCGCTACTGTGAAGACGGAAGATTAGCGAAGCTGTATTGGTGAATAACTGAACGGAGTTATGTAAGGTAACTTACTATATTGATCGAATAAAGACGCATACTACACGCAACTTCCTTGAAATTAATTCCAACTTAACACTCGTATAATTTATTTAAAGATGGATTCGATAAACTTCTCGTTCAAGAATTCCTTTAACTTCCTTGTTTTGCGGGTTAGAGATTCGACATCAAAAGTACCTCACCCCGACCGCAGCCGACGCCTGCTATAGACCGGCTGATAACCAGCGCAGTCTCATTTTAGCCTTTGGTATGGTTCCCCACATTCCCCTTTTTATATCCGGAAACATACCAAGGGCGTTAAACAAGACTGCACTTGTTATCAGCGTAAGATACGTTTATATAGACTTCGGCGGCGGTAGTGGTGAGCGACTTTTGTTGTTGAATCTCTTCCCCCAAAACAAGGAAGCATCGACACTACCTTTCGCATGCCTAGCTGCCGCAGCGTCGTCCCCTAATCGGGCTGGTCACGCCGGTGGCTATCAGCAGGCTGCGCTGCATGTATCCAAAGCCAAGCGTTGTTGTTAACAGTTTTGACCTCTGTACATACATACATACATACATACATACATACATACATACATACAATACATACATACAATACATACTACATACATACATACTAGACTATACATACATACTACATACAGAGACATACAAGACATACATACATACATACATACAGACATACATAACATACATACATACATACATACATAAAGACAGTCAGCAAAATTTTCTGGTTTAAGCAGGCCAAGAGAGACAATCGCCTTTAAAAGAAGAACGCGCGAAAACCTTAGGAGCGGATCATATACCTCCTTCGCTGCATTCCGTTTCCATGTCGCTCCTCCATCTACAGCATTTACGCACCAGCATTCTTTGTTGAGTACCACCGAGCACCAACCGTGTAACGCCTTGCACTCTCACAGAAATGTTCAATTGGCCGAATTACCACTTTAATAGTGTACGTGGAAATAACTGGCAGCAGGAAATGTTAAAGCAAAAAAATAAAAAATCAAACGGGGGGTGCTTAGAACTGTCACAAATGTGAAGGCGAAAAGCCTATACTTGGGCCTTCTGTTCCTCTATGCTGTTGAACACCTACTGCGCCCGTCACCCTTTGTCCAACGCCTTGACAGCACCCTCCGAAGCCCGTTCCGCTCGCTCGGTCATCGTCATCGGCCCCTGTTCGCCCCGCCGGTACCTTCCCGTGTAGAGGCGGCTCGTATATTGAACGTGCCTTCCTCCAGCATTGCTGTTCTTCGTGGAGGCTAGTAAACAAAATCAAACCGATAAACACAATGAGCACCCAACCCCACGAAAGACAAGCACGCGCGGTTTTTCCCGTTGGATGTAATGACTCCTTGGATCTAGCGACGCGTTGGATTTGGTGACTCGGATGGGTGCAATGACTCTTTGAATCTATTGGCGCATGGGATCTAGTGACTCGGTTGGATGTCTTGACTCGTTGGATCTTCTGACTCGGGCATCACGTGACCTAGTGAATCTCCTGACTCGTTGGATCTAATGACCTGTTGGGTCTAGTGACCATAAGCGTTGCTGTTCCCCTTTCCCGGCGAGCGCTTTTCCCCGGAATCAGAGCTCTCCCCTGGACATTTCTAGAGCGTGCTCGACTTCCGTGGTTACCGCATGCTAACAGCAGCCACACGGACGTTCGTTTTCCAACGCCTGGCGCTGTAGAACGCGGGGGCCATTTGACTACCATCACTGCAGGCGACGACGGTGTCCCTTTTCGCGTTCAGATAGATATATAAGGATTTTGTCTTAATAATCTCCACGGAGCATCCTTCCTTTCTCACTTCCTTTCTGATCGATAAGCAAACTACGTTAAAATTCAGCAACCTTGTCGGAGTAACGAGGCTGTCACGAGATGCGCGTGTGGAATTGCTCCAATGGTCGATACTCGCGAGCTTTCAGAGGGGGTAATACGTCCCGCACGAGAAGACATTCTTCGCTGCGCTGTCGCGTCTGTATACGCGATACGGGTCACCTCCTGCAAAGCTACACACACCACACAACACCACACACACACCAACACACACATATATATATATATATATATATATATATATATATATATATATATATATATTTATATATTATATATATTATATACATACACATTTGGTTCTCACCCTGCGTGATTTTCAAGTCTTTTTGCCTCTCTTAATGTATGTAGGGCGAGTACGGAAACGAGGCAACGCGAATGTAGCGTGAGTGACCCGGCAGGCCGGTGCAGCTCGGGCCCGGCCCGAATCGAGTCACGCATCGACGGCTTCCCCGGCGTGTGATAGGTTCCGCGTAAGGTTATACGGCGTGACTCGGCGCACGTGTGCATAATTGCGTGATCCCGTTTGGGACTCAATTTTCGCGTCGATTCCAAGCTGCTTGTTTCACGGGTTTCTGTTGTTACTTCCTCCCGGCCATACATTGATTTCGGAGCCAGCAAACTGCGCCTCTGGCCGGCATGCAGAGCTTGACAGGGTTCAGTAGTGTGTCCTGTGGGAACTAGATTTATTCGATGGAAGCAGCAGTAAATGGTAGCTACTTGCAATGCTGACCGCAGATTACACACAAATGCATTTATGTTCCACGCGACTGAAAATACAAGAACGATTTTACGCCGTGACATATGGCTACCGGTATGCTTTTGACTGAGTGTGCTTGTAGCGGCTCTGTACCGCTGAGGTGACCTCATGAGCCACGGGGCCAGAAATTATTTACACCAAATTAAGTAGCCAGAAATTATTTCCAGGGGAGTGGGGCTATGTGTTTGTGTTACGGTAAGGTTGAAGTTTGGCAAAAAGGAACACTAACCCTCGCTTACACGCTACCTGAAAAGATGGGTTCCCCGAACCCCCCCCCCCCTCTCGCTGGCTACTGCATCTTTTTTTGGAACCCCAAATTTTTCTGTAGAAAAACATAATATATTATATATATATCTATAGATATTAATATATATATATATATATATATATATATATATAATTATATATTATATATATATATTATTAGATATATATAGAGAGAGGAGAGAGATAGAGAGAGAGAGACTTTATTCATGGCTGGGTCAAGGGAAAGGCGCTGTCGGCCTCTGCGACCTGTTGGGCCCTGGAGACGAGGGTGGTCTGGGATTCCAGGGTCGAGCTCCGCAGGGTCGAGCTTGTTCCCAGTGGGTACGTGTGGTTATACCGAGCGGAGTCTCGCGCTCATGAAATGGTCTCCGAAGCGATGTGTGTGTTTGGGGTGTGTAGTGCGTGTGTCTGTGGTTTTCGGTTCCCTCATTTGCGGCCTCTTCTAATGGAGTTTAAGGCGCTGTGGGTAGTTGCTACCTGTGATGAAGTTGAACACTTGTGTTCATCCTCAGATCTGCGCGGCGGTGCTGTTCTTCGGGGGGAGCTTCTTTGTGACCGGACTGCCTCTAGCAGCTGTGGGTGTCAGAGTTTATAAACTGTTCAAACTGCAGTGTTGTGCTCCTTTGCTCGTTTCGTGTTATGATTTTCGTGTATTTTGGTGTTCTTTTTATGAATCGACTAATTGTTTTTTTTCTTCTGGAATTTACATTTGGGTGCTCCCCCTGTTTATTTATATCTAATTGGCCGTAAACCTGCCATAGCTTTGCTGGTGCGGGTGTTGTTCCCCACTTTTTTCTTGTTTTCTTTTGGGAGGGGGGACTGCGGAAAGGAATTGGAATTGGGTAGGTGTGGGGAAAGCGCCCACTAGGGCAAGACTGGGTGTGTACCGTACGACCAGTCTCAAAAAGACTCGCAATGGCTCCTCGAAAGAGATTACCCTCGAAGAGGAGAAGCGTGGACGAAGAAGCGAGAGAGAAAAAAGGATCGCGAAGGAATTGCGCAATATAAGGAGATCCGATACTTCGTTACCGCAACCCTGCAGTATAATTGATTGATTTGATTGTAGGGTTTAACGCGCCGACGCAACGCAGGCGATGAGGCGTGCCGTAGTGGAGGGCTCCGGATGAATTTTGACCACCTGGGGATCTTTAACGTGCGCCGAAATCTCGTACACACGGGCGTTTTTGCTTTTCGCCTCCATCAGAAAAGCGGCCGCCGCGGTCGGGAATCGAACCCGTGACCTCGGGCTCAGCAGCGCAAAACCCCGCAGTATACTGCGCAGAGAAACAGAAGCCCACCACCCCAGGCGTGGACAACCAAAGACAGGTGCGGCAAATCGACGGTGCAAGTGGAAGGGATGATGGAAACGTGCCAATGAGTGTTATTCTCACGTCGGTCGACGCCCAGGAAATCCTAATGGACAGAGAATACCTATAAAATGTATCAATTATTTCTAGTGGCTCTCGACACTGTGAGCTTAGTTTGACGCCTGTGGTAGCGAGTACATTCCATCCTATTTGTGCTTATCGTAACTTCGACGCTTAATATTCACCTTTCTGAAGCAACAAAAAGTAAACGCTACGGGTCGGGCACGGTTTATTTGTGTTCGCAAGAGAAAACAAAATGTTGTATTTAGCAATAAATATTAAAGAAGAAAAAAACATGTCGCGGCAGAGGTCCTATAAATCTGTGGACTGTAAGCCATAGTTAATGCGGCATCAATATGCAGATGCGATTGCCGCGACAAGCCCGGGGCGAAAATATCCCAGGCTCGCTGAGAGCGCAAATTCTTTGGTGTCACGCACTATGACCTCCCCCGATTGACCGTCAAGTTCTGCTTCCATCCACGGCACATTAGTCGATTTCCATCAGCGTATACACACACGCGACAAGTTCCTGCCTTGTGTCGACCCCACGGCGCAATGCCGCCAGTACGCCAGATCTCTTATGTATGCACGGCGCACCATTCGGCATATAGATTAGCCACGAAATGACGCTCTCGCCGGCGCAACCAGGGTTTTCAACCACCGACTCGGCTAGCACACTTGTTCAGAAGTTCGACTGAGTTCTTGTGTTTGTATGGAAACTGTCTGACAGGCAAAATACGGGGCGGAGAGCGGAAGGGGAAGTGATTTACTTTTCCCCCCTCTAGCTTGTTTCATTTTGCTTTCTGAAATGGCCAGGTCCACTCTGACCGTAACAGGCACCGCCGTTTAATGCCGATAAACATGAAGCCGTTGCTTGAAAAAAGCCCATGGGAGGAAAAAGGAGGGATTCAACACGTACGGAGAAGTTCCCCGCCGGTGAATATTGGTACATCGAAAAATACGACGGGCTATTTTCATTTATTTTCTTGTTTTGTCCTCCCTTTTGCCACGCAATTCATCCCCACAAATTGGGAGGTACGCCGACGGAGTCCCCATGGTGGAGCTGCGCCGATTTCCACTGCGAAGATGTGTATGGCTACACGATTCCAGGGTCTCACGCCGGATGCAACAATTTACTCAGCGACGTGTTTTCGACGCATGGAAAAATTAATAGAAGGTCAACGGATGTCTTAGGGAGCATATTTGATATCAGATGGCATATATTGCCCTATAAAGATGTCTTTACATCGATGCATTCCGGTTCACAGGTGAAGCTGACTTTTAAAAGATCTGTGTAAGCTTGGTTCTTGTAAGCTGACTTTCCCACATTGCGTGTTGCACATTGACGCATGGCCGTCTACGGTAGGAGTATGGTTACAGCCCCACTTTATACTCCTCTCTACCGCCTCCGCCTTTTCCCGAGTCGTGTACTGCTCGCCACCCACGGCGTCTAGAGCGGAGAACCGGCCCCGGTACGGTACACGGAAGGCGAATGGCGCTACTGCTTGTGCACAGAGGAGGAAAAACTGGTTCTGTGCATGCGCAGGGGTACCGGGTACAGTACTGGGACCGGTTTTCTGCTCTACCATAACTCTCCATTGTTTCTACCCACCAATCGTTTATCTCCTTATATACTGTGACGTTGAGATCGCGTCAGTGTCCTTATAACTCAACATGGAAAATCTGTACTATGGTTCAACCCCAACGTAGCAAATCCCACCAGAGCCCCAGTTTTGCTGGACTTCCCTCTTCACACTGTGCGAGGGCTCTGTGTTTTTTTTTTCTTTAATGCCCGCCTCAATAGATGTACGGACTGTAGCGGCTGCAAGTTTGCGCCATCGGTTACAGTTTATAGGCCTTGACCACCAAACTGGCGCCAAATGTTCAGGTTTTGCGATTGGACTCTGCAGGCACTTCACACAGAGCACGGCTTTCGAGGGACACTTAACTCTGCGTACGTGCTTTAAATGCGAAAACTTTGCGGCTTCCCCTGGTGACTGCAATATATGCGTCACGCTGGTTTTATCAATGTAGCATAATACAGACTCGTAGTTCCTCAGCATGGGGTGAATGGTACTACGCAAACTGGCCACAGGCCCTCTCAATGAGATCGGTCAATCACGATGACAGCTACCTTCAGAGGCTCACGGAGGATTTACTCCAATTTGCTACTATGTAAGCATATCGCCCCCCCCCCCCCCCCCTAAACACCTCCATTTTCCACGCACACAACATTCTCCCTGAAATATATACGCGGATACTGACAGATAGCAATTTTCATACCTGTAGTATAACCCCCCCCCCCTCCCACCCCTCCCCCCTCCCCCCCTCTTCCCAACCCCACCCAATTTTTCGAGAACCGTGACCACACCTCGCTATGGGGCCGCTGAAACGACTCCGCGCCATCAGCAGGTGTATACCCTTCCAGACAAATGCAGATATGTAATAAATGCGACAAAAAAAGTATATTTGATTTCGACACAGCAGAGCCCCAACAAACATCAGGGATAGAACGACGCACTCGGCTAGGGTCCATTTAACGAGAGCGCGCTACTGGGGTCAGCCGACGAGATTGGACTGCACGTCGCCGACGCACAGGGCACATTAAATATGGATAAGGCCAACTGTTGTTACCCGGGTCCCTGCGCGACTTGTTACTCCGCTTTGCGACGGCGTTACGGGTCCCGAGATTTGAGATAGGGGAACGGAGTATGTATACGTGTCTGATGGACGGCCGCATGCGAAGGGTAGGGTCTTTTCAGCGGGAAATGGAAAGCGGGGTTCTATATCGATTCGCGCTATCCACTGCCCGCTAATTCGGCGTGGTACGGCACGGCAGCAAATGGTGAGATATTCCGCTAGATTGGCTGATCTTGTCCCGTCGCTAAGCCTCCCCGTCAACAAACGGCGCCACTATATGCTTTAATGAAATGCTGCAAAAAGAGGGCAGACTACGGGCTTATTGTTTGTTTTGCACTTAACGATTAACTTGTGGCCTTTAGTCTTGCGATTGCGCCGAGGGAGCCTTACAAGCACCACCTACATTGGCTGAAGGCCCGCGCGGCGAGTCGTAATCCGCCGGCGACTTCGTTGACGTCACGGGTAAAGCCTTAAAAAGACGTCCGCATGTGGTGGCCGGAATATCGAGTGGCAAGCCAGTCCCTCCGCGGTAACAAAGCAGTGGGCGTAAGCGCAATGACCTTCGTGACGAGCGGGCGTTTCTCAAAAACACTGCTGCGCCATAGGGAAGGAAAGAATTTCACAGCGAAATCTTTTCGCCGAGGTTGCTTGGACAGCACCGGCAGGCGCCAACTGTTCTTTTTTTCTTTCGATCACGTGGGCAAATGCGGTGCTCGTCTCTCCATGTCATGACTTTTGTTCGTTGGATAATTTTTTTATTTTTTGCTTTGTTTTGTTTTGTGTCGTTTTTGTTCGTTCATTTTGTTCACGATTTTGTTGAACGGCTGCTACGTTGGCCCTCACCATGACCATGAGCGATTTGCAGTGCCGACGGAGAAAAACTAAAGTTAAAATGCAGTAAGATAGTCCTGTAATTTATAAGCGCACAGCATCTCGACGTATGCTGTGGGTTGAATTCATTCTCATTACGTTATCATGCTTTTTCTTTACATTTTCTTTTCCTCTACCATTGCGCGTTCTTTCTCTAATTAGACCCCCTATTTTAAAAATAATCACTAAGCTTTCCAACCATTGCATCAAATCTGAATCCGCAGAGCGAGGTATGTATGTATGTATGTATGTATGTATGTATGTATGTATGTATGTATGTATGTATGTATGTATGTATGTATGTATGTATGTATGTATGTACGCAAAAAGACGTTTTCGACCAGGGTGAAAAAAGAAAAAAGATACGTCGGCAGTCTACAATGCCAAAGGAGGCATAGGGGTATAGTTATGCTCTTTTTTTCCTTTTTACCAGGGTTAGTGAAGTTAACATCTTTAAATTTACGTGCGAAAGAAAGAAAGAAAAACACGCGCCCAGAGTGGAAACCGAACCTACGCCTTTCAATTTGACCTGGAAGGCCTTGCCAATTCGGCTATCTGGGCGACTGTGTTATCCTTCGCTTTCTGGGGCATTTATAATTACCACAACTGTATCTGACGCTTGAGGGTGGTAGCCAGCGCCACTCTGACTACACGGGGAGAAGGGGACCTTCTTTTCAGCCCCCGGTGCGTGACTCGAACGTCTACAGCCTGTCATGAGCGGGAAACTGGCGGGAAATCCTCTTATGCTACTTTGGCATCAAGGCTGCCAGATCCGAGACCCAGATCCGAGACCCTCCTTTGGCGTTATAGACTGCCGACCTATCTACCGTATTTCCACAACGAGCCCCTCATATCCTAACCCTATTATTCTGCGAAAGCCTAGCGAGGGCCTGGGTTCTGGCAACCTTGATGCCAAGGTAGCATAAGAGGGTTCCCCGCCATTTGCCCGCTCATGACAGGCTGTAGACGTTCGAGTCACGCACCGGGGGTTGAAGAGAAGGTTCCCTTCTCCTCGTGTAGTCAGTGGCGCAGGCTACCCCCCTGGCTACCACTGCTTTAAGCCATCGGCCATATCGTGTTCCATGCGTCGGCCATCTCGTGGGCAATATCTTGTCCACGACGCCGGGTTACGCGTTTACTTGTTGTTACCTAACGCTTTAATTATATTAATACTACCTTTAAATGGTCTTCCTTCCGGCGAAATTACGGAATGGAACCAAATTTCTAACACCCACGTTCAACAGGCGCTACTTACCTTCTTTACGTCGTGTATAACCAGGCCTCTCAAGCTTGGACGTTCCCTGGTTTCCCTATAGGCGGCGTAAAAATCGACGCCCCAAGTGACCAACCTACAGCGCACTTTTCGACCATCAAGTCCACCAGACGGCGCAAGCGAAAGGTTACTTTTGGTATAGAATACAAAACATTCATTCCGTGACTCAAAAAGCCAACACAGTTCGCTTACAATGTGTTTTTTAAAAATATTATTAACAAGTTCCGCATCAAACATCCGTTGAGCAAAAATGTACGCAACTTTTTACGACCAGCCGACTGGTGCACCACCTCGTTTCTGAATTCGCCACCACAAAGCCGCCAATTCAAATTGAAACCGCTGCAACGGCCCACCGTTTCTATGTGCGCGGAGCACTGGCTTCGTGACTGTTATTGCTGTTATGTGCTTTTGCGTCCATCAGTTGTTGAGAGGACTGGCAAAACACGGGAATTGAGTGCTTGTGGAGTGACAACTATGGGAAATTCTGCATCGGAAGACAGCTGTCGAGGCCAGAATATTTGATTCTTCCAACAGAAGGTGAGAGTTATGCACTGCGCTAGAAAGACGGTGCAAACAAAACCGTTGTCGTCGTCAATACCTCATTTGTGCATGACTTCCGCTGGAATATTGTCTTATTACTCTCAACTGTCCTGGCCCCTCTCGAACATTTCTGACTATCTAGAACCCGAAAAGTTGTGGGCGCATTTGCCTCAACAGGTGTGGCATTATTTCGGATGGAACTTTTGAGGCTACCAAAAGACAGTAATTCCCCCGAGCTTTACCTAACTGTTGCCTTTCTGCTTGGACGCGTTAGTGAGCATATAGGCAACAGCGCTTTGCTGCAACTAAAGTTTGCCTTCATAGAGACGTGGTAATGCGAGTTAGGTTATATTAGCATGCCTTGTGACAGATGATGCTTGCGTCATGGTTAATACGCGTGAACTCAAAAATAATGCGTTATTTTTTTTTCAGAGGTTGGTGTTCATTTAGACATTTTGGCTGAACCTTCAACATTGTCGGCGCACGCAACAACTGCCCCAAGGACTGGCAGGCCATTTCAACTCTTCGTGCTTGCCTGATATGACAGCCATGCGCCCGACTGGTGCGTTTATGTATATTTAACTTCCACTTATATTTGTTTCTCTGAATTTGTGTGACATGATTCTCTTAACTATTCGTTCTTCCAATTTAATTTACATTTTTCATTCATTCCTTGATTTTTTTTTTTTGCAGATACAACCAAAGAACAAGGAAGCACACACCGGAAGGCGACCAGATCAAGTTCTCAGCTCGAGCAAATGTATTATGTTGCCTGTAGATAAATGTTACAAAGTGCCAGGTATTTTCACCAAATGTTAAAAAGAAGGTCAGCATATATCAATGCGTTCATACATGTGATGTGCATATTTCTGAGTATGAATGGAATAGTTGTTCAATTCAAGAACACGATATTCGGTGTATAAAAATATTTAACTTCGGGCGAGTATTCTGTATACTGCAAATATTGACACGCATCAAAATGTGCGATGGGATATTGTTATCTAGCTAGCCACTAAGCTCACTCTAGCCCCGAAATTCAACGTTTATTAATAAATCACGATGTGTACACATTGGCAAATGTAAGGAAGCAAATGCGGGTTTTAGTTTACTTTCTTCCATTTCCTTTCACTGCTGCTCAAGAGCACTTCACTTTCTCTGTACATTTACAACACTTCGCACAAAAAAAAATTGCTGTAAGACCAACTGTACAAGTTCGTACAAGAAGCTGAGAGGAAGTAAGCTTTATTGGAGCAGCTCATTTCTGATAGACACTATGATTCTATGCTCTGGTGATCGAGTAGGTGTCTCCTTTGTTAATAGCGCAGTGTGGACCTTGCAGGTGGCCTTTAAACCTTTGTACACAAAGAAATGTGAGGGGTCAGAGTTTGTCTTGGAGGTCTGGAGATGTAGTAGCCCGGGTCGTCTAGAAACAGGGATAAGCTTGTGGCAAAAGTGAAGAATGAGGAGGTGTGGTGCTTTGTACCTCAAGGGCAGATTGCTTTAGCGAGTTGGATGGGTTGCCTGCGAATACCTCGCAAGGGCTTTTTGTATCGAATATAACAAGGGAGGCCACTGCTACACTCAGTTAGTAAGCGTGTGAAAATCCCAGTTCCCTCCAGGGCGCAATTTTACATGTAGCCACCGACTGCAAATTGTTGCACAAGTGGGTGAAAACTATTCAATCAATGCACCATGATGTCACTCCCAAAAATAGTGCACGCAGGCAGGTCTTGTTCTAAATTGTAAGGAATGGAAGATAGTAGATACTATTGGTTGAACCTACAAGGAGACTAAGAACTTTAAGTCGTGTACCGAACTGTGCAGTGCAGTCCATGCATTGCAGCGTCAAATCGTATTTGTAAGTCTTGCTTACTGATGTGCATGGTTTTTTCACATTTATCAATCACTGAAGCATAAAAAGTGCTTTTAAAATTTTACTGTCAATACAGTATCAGGCCATCCACATTACTTCTGGCAAAATTCAACATTTCAGTACATTTATTTACACCTGAAAGGGCATTACATAAAGGAAGGGGGGGGGGGGGGGGGGGGGCTCTTGGCCGAAGTATAGTCAGCGTTGCAACGCATACTAAAAAAGAAGACGATGAGAACAAAAAGAATACAAGATTAACGAGGTGAAATTCAACTTGCAGCAAACGGTGTTAATCAGGGTAATGGAACCAACAATGTGGGTCTTCGACGTGCAAGTGCGAGTCAACACAGGGTGCGTAATACGTTATTGTGCAGCTGGGTTCTGAAATCTTATTTATCCTCTCTTGCTTATGGAAATTAAATTTCATGTAGCATTTTTACTGTGTAAATATGAAGATAAAATTATTTAGACCGAACATGTTTAATTAGATTCTATATGTCATCAGCAAGTGAAATATGCAAAAAGCATTACTCTAATTAAACTAGTTAGCAATTAACTACTTAGCAATTTTCCCGCAACAGAGCATATCGGAGTACTTTTAAAATTTTCAGTGTTGGTAAAAAAAAGTCAGATAAATATTTTTAACGCCGTAGGTGTTTTTTTCTTTTTCTTTAAACATGCGATGCTGCTTAGCGCGTGCTTGGGGCCTGTCGCACCCCCCAAAAGAGATAGAAAAAAAAACGCCGTGCCTCAAACACTCGCTCACAGATTTTAGTTCCATTGCAACGTTCAAATGTAGATATGTTCGCAGTAAGCGATGGAGTTCGCAATAACTATCGCTTTCATCCGAGAGAATTTCCAAGCGTCTGTGTCCTTCGTAACTTGTTGCGACGTCCAAAAAGAAAAAAAAAAGATACGGGCAGCAGAATATTGGAAGCAATGTGTGCCCTTCCTTCGAAATCTTAGCGCAAGTAAACGAGTTGTTATGGCAAAAAAAAAAAAAATGTTGTCACGAAAGCGACGTACAAGTGCAGCGATCGAAATGAAATGATGTCCTGGCCTCTGTAAACTTGCGGATGTCAATAAACGATTTGTTCTCACTTGCTGCTCACTGTGGTCTGTGCCAGTCGAGGCCATCTGGTCACCTGGCGTAACATCACTTCACTAGCGCGGCGCAAGTAAACACGCGGCCAGCGTGCCAGCCAGGGATGTCAGGAACCAGCAGGAGCAGCGAGCCGGCGGCGGCCGTGCGAGGGCAGCCATGTTATTAAGGAGCTCAAGCGGCCTGTGCAAAAAGCATCCGCCATGTTTACAAAGCCTTGTTTACAGCGCCATCAAGCGGGCTTTCTCGGTAGTTCACGACGCCGCCACTACGCTTTTTCTGGCACTACAGGCAAAGCTAGACCTTTGCTTCTCTAAAATCCTCCCTGTTCTGTGGTATAACTTAGTGCTGACATTATGCCCTGTATTATTTTTGTGTACTATGTATTTGTTGTTTGCCTTTTCGTGGTGTTCTCATCATTTCATTTGTACGCTCCTGCTGCCAAAATCCCACAGTGGGATTGTAGTATTAATAAATAAATAAATAAATAAATAAATAAATAAATAAATAAATAATAAATAAATAAATAAATAAATAATAAATAAATAAATAAATAAATAACCCCATACGAGCCTCCACCTTAATCTCCTGAATGATTATTCTTAACTGCTAACTGAAGTAGCTGCCAGTCGTAACAACATGCGTGAAAGCGACAACTTATTTATAAAATCACACCCTTGTACGAGTTCAACAACTGCAGGCTGTTACTTACTTTTTGGTGCGCACCGTAGCTAGCTGAAGGCTTCCCACACTCAAAAAGTCTTAGCCCACGGTTTATCACTATAATTTACGCGTTATAAAAGAAAACCCGAATTTCTGAAAGCCTAGTAAAAGGGCCGATTCGGACCTGTACGCTCCAAAACGTTCACAATAAGATCTTCCTTCTACCTGCCGATTTGAAAACAAGGATATACCACAGAACGCAGAAACAGGCGACATTTATTTAAGAGGGCAGTATTTCTTTGGCTACCAACGCGAAAATTTTGGTCTGTATGTCTGCCCCTCGATTCAACCGCCTGTTCTAAAAGTTAAAGGAATACTTGAGCGAGAGCTCTATAGATAGGCAAAGCATTTCTAAAATACTAAGTTTGGTAGCAATACTCCTACTTGCCAACATTGCTGAGTAAAAACAAAACATTAGGAATATTTGAGGCAAAACATCAATACATATTCGGTATTTACATTATACCTTTAACTAAAAACACGAGACTGCTTGATTTTCGCGATAGAAAAAAAAAAAACAGCCCTGAAAAAAAAAACTGTTTGGCCCAAAAATACGAAAAGAGCTCGGGCCCGAGCCCGGACCTCGTGGCAGCATTTCAACAAGTCCAACAGTAGCAAGAGGTTTCGGTAGATGGCGCGCGAGCAGTGGAATGTGGGAAAATTGAATTGACTTGACCAAACCTCCACCGTGTTTATCCTGGAAGGAGAGAGAGGAGGGAGGGCAAGAGCGTGAGAGGTGAGCGGGAAAGGGAAGAGAGGCAATTACACATGGCCAGGGCGGCAGACGACTATCGTCTTTCAACGACATTTGCGGCGAAGCGAGCGGATACGCGGCCGATTTTTGTATATTATCCCGTGTATGCATTACATGACGCACGCATAAAAAGTCGTTGTTACAATCCTACATACGTTCTACATAACAATTACATCATTCCGCAGCTGTATGGCCCCAAACAATTCAAGATGAGAACGCCGATTGCACTTTGTCAGCGTGATATACTCTGAACAGTATGTTGGAATAATTTCGCTTATTATCGGCAACTTTCAAGCTGCAGAGATCCACCCGCCCGAGTGCTTCAACACTACGATTGTGCAAACAGTACGATGGGTATGGCCTTACCGTCTTGTCGCCGATGCTTCGGCCAATTTTTCCGACCTTGCACGCGAAATCGTCGGCAGCTGACAGCGCAGTCGGGGTTTCAGGCGCACGGCTGATCAAACCATCCCGCCAGTCGATCTCGCTTGCATGGCTGTGCGACTGGTTCTATAGTGTACGCCCTCGTTCCGATTGATCCTTGCCCATCGCGGGTACACAGACTTGACACAAAACGAGTGGCACGCGATACGACGACGTTCATGGCGAAATTTCTGCGCATGGAGGGTAAGAAGCAAAGCGTATATAGATCACGATGCTGCTGCTGAAACGATCCGTCACAGGTGCAGGATCATGTCAATTTAGCAAGGAATTAAGACTCTATATAGAGCGGTCAGGACAGATAAACTCGTGTGGACACACATCGTTCCATCTCTGACGAAGCAAACTTCGCGTGCACACTGCAGCTTTGTCATTCAAGTGACATCTGTATGAAATCGAGACACGGACTGGTCCTGCCTTCTCTTGAGCCCAGGCTGACAGGGGCATAGTGTCAGGGGGGTGTTTCGGTGTCAGAACACCCCCCAAAAATTTGTGTATGCAGAAAAATGACCTACAGGGTTGCCCCGTTAAGAGGAACTCGGTTAAGGCGAACTATCACTTGTGCCGAACAACGTACACGTGGGAACGTTTGTTTGGTTTTGGAACATGGCAGCCTTGGCGGGGTGCAGCGGGGCATTCACGCAACCACAGGGAAAGAAAAGTAAAAGAAAACCACGGCTCGAAGCGAATTCGCGCCACGGAGAAAGAGAGGCAGCGAAAAAATTGGCCGCGTATCTGCTCCTTTCGTTGCAAATGTCGACAAAAGACAATAGTCTTTGTCGACATTTGCCAAGTAAATGCCTCTCTTCGCTTTCCCGTTCACCTCTCATGTTGTTCCTCTTGCGTCGCGCTCCTCCCAAGGGAAACACGCTAAAGGTTTGTTCAAGCCTATTTAAATTTACCGCGTTCCACTGCACAGCCTGGGTGCCTCGATGCCAGCGCTGCCGTGCGGTGGAGACGCGCGTGAATTGAGGCGCCCTACTTCAATGTTTATAGTACCGCGTTTCCCTAGTCCACGTGCGTTCCAAGCAGAACGTGGAACCTATCTAGTGGAACCTTTCGTAACTGTTGCCACTTGCTTTCTTAAAATGCCGCCAGAAGCTATATGGCGCGGGCGACAGCAGGCGACGGCGGAATGAATTTTTTTTCTGCAGTTGATGAAGTATTTAATCTCGCAGAAATTAAACATGTATGATTTTTTATAAAGGAACGCTGCAAATATCACTCCTGTATTAATTTGTTGTCTTATATTTACGTAATGTCCTGTTGTTCTTCAACAATGTTGACAAGTATATGTCAAGCAGATATGTCAGATGTGTCAGCGTACAAATGGCGTGCTGCCAACCAATGCATTTCAAATTTCCCGCCTGCACTGCGCCAGCATGAGTTCTGTTCTTTTTGTGCTTGCTTTAATTTCGTAGCTAGAGATGTTTTGCGTCATTCCAAACGAGTAATTTTTTTCTTGCGCGGCTGGAGCCTTTCTGCGTGATTTCGAACGCGCCATTTTTTTCTTGCATGGCTGGAGCCTTTCTGCGTGATTTCGAACACGACCTTTTTTTTCTGGCGTGGCCGCTTTTTTTACTGTCATAAAAACCAACCCAACGAGCGTTTCTAACTAAATGAACGCGGGGTCTGCCGGTTACATACACAGATTTTGCCTGAAATGTACCTGTAGTTTTCTTTGCGCTAAAAAACAGGGATATGTATGACAAGCGCGAGCGGTTCACGACGTGCGAACGGTTATGAGTATTTAAACCGCATTACGTGACCTCCTGATGACGGCACATCAGGCTCTGACAGATCGCCCTAGCCCTCATAACGTCAAAAATCCTGTACGCATATTCGTACATGAGAGTTAACACGACCCAACGCCTTCCGCTTGAGAAAATAAATCTCAAAGCGATGCGCTTGGTCACTGGGCTACCGCAGTACTGCCCAGTAGTGGACCAGCACGCATGCAGCAAAATCAATGCCCTGCAGGATGTGGCAGAGCAGCAATAGCAAGCCCAGCGCGTCCGTCTTTCCACAACGGTGGCTGGCCGTCACATCTTGCGGGAATTGGGATACGACGTCGACAACCTGGAGCCGCTCTCGTCTCCTGCCCCACCATGGGAACTCATCGACTTAGCGGATGGTATACCATTACCAAAGAACATGAGTTCAGCTAATCCCATGGCGCAAAGCTGCCGCGAAACGCCACATGAAGATGTCACACAAGCTATCCCTAGAAGGGACCGTCCAACTATACACGGATGCCGCCCAGTTCCAAAATGGCGCCGCATTAGCTTGCCACGATTTTGAGACAGACACGATTCTAGTTCAATGGCTCACCGAGGAACACACGGTAATGAGCCTTGTCATTACTCGAATAGTGGAAAGGCGGGATCCGTTATCTCGCACCTATTATATTTACACCGACTCGCAAGCAGCGTACACCGCCTACCGTGCAGGAAGAGCGGACTACTCCGTTCTTAACACAATTCGGAAAGAAGCTCGTCGCCTACGCAAGGAAGGCTACAACATAGTCACCAAATGGATTCCTGCACATGAGGGAATTACTGGGAACGAAAAGACACACCAGGCAGCGCGCGCTGCAGCTCTTTCCGCACCTTTACCTGGATTCGCTGTCGTTTCCACTTCTTCGGCCATTGCCGATGTTGCACACCCACCGTCGCCTCTAATGGATGGGGCCGATACATGGCATCGTGCTCAGTGCTATCGCCGCAGCATTCTCCGGCACTTGGCCAACCCCGAGGAAAAATATCGGCGACCACCCAGCACTATTCGGAGGATAGAGGCGGTAATTCTTCGCCGAGCCCAGACTGGCCAACTTCTGTCCCCAGCGCGGCTACACCTCATCAACCCCGACAGTGAAGATCAATTTTTAGAACGAAGTGTTCTTAAGGTTTAGTGTTTGTTATTTTTCTTTTAATACTTGTAGAGTTTTCTGATTTTTCGTTTCAAACAAGGAAATTTTCCTTTCATGTTCAAAAAAAAGAAAAGCCCGGTGATAGTTTTCCCGTTCCCGGGTGGTGGTCGCTGATCTATCTTCTCTTCCCCATTACCCCTTCCTTTTCCTGCCCCAACCTCCTTAGCACCACTACCTCAACCCATCTTTCTACCCCCTCCCGTTCCCTTTCTCTCCCTGCGATACATATGTGGTGCAGGCTGGGAACCTCTTTCCCTCTCACAGTCACCTCACCTCACCTCATCAACCCGCGCTCATACGTGACCCAACAGTGCCCGTTATGCCCCGCAATAGGCACGACTGAACATCTTCTGTGGCATTGCCCTGCATTTAGCGCGTTTCGGGAGACTGCACTTCAGCCTCTCGGCGGACGCCGACCTGGCACCCTGCAGGAGTGGATCGGTCCACCATCACACACTGAAACCATCGGACGCACTCCGGCTCTGGCGGGCGTTTCTTCAATATTTTAGGGACGAGAGAGGACCCGGCCGTTTCTTTGCAGAGCCGACCTCGGGACCACCCCACCTCGAAGACGTGAACAGCGGCCTCCCTCCCCCTCCACCTAAATCCCCCATTTCTGTCGCAAGGTTTATAACCTCTACAATGCAGAAATAAAGACGTAAAAAAAAGTGTTCGCCGGTGCGGGGCGAGCCAGCGCTCTCCGAAAGTGTGCAGTGGGTGAGGGTAGGGGGCAGTAAGCTGTGCCCGCACGAGGCGCTCGAGGGCGCGACGCTCGGCGAAAACGTGAGGGGGAGCGTGAGCGTGACGATGGTGTGCGTTCCCTCCCTAAGACGCGGGTCGCGGTCTCTCCCTGAGACGTACGTCGCCCCGCCGACGCAGAGGCTCATCATCGCTGCCGTCGAAAGAACCCACGAGTGAATGCTGCCTCAGCGCACTGCTGCTGCACCGAAATATCGCATTAGACAGAATCGTAATCGCCAGCCAATTTTTTACATGTTCTGTCGACACTTTTCACTGTGGTAGTAGTACCCATCGTCATATTCATCTATTTTCCTCATGCATTACTGGCGGGCCCGGGTCGTTTTGTCCGCAGGCTGCCACATTTCGCCCGAACGGGAACGCGTGGCACGTGGTCTACGGACTAGGATGGCCGCCCTTAAACACCCTGCTTTACCCCCCCCCCCCTCCCCCCCAGATCTCAGAAATAATTGTTCTCTCTCTTTCTTTTGGCAAGCGCAGTTTTTTTTTCGCGGTACCCGGTAGCAGCCGTAAGTGTAACCCTATCAAAAAGAAAATCTCTCCCTCCCTCCCTCCCTCCCTCCCTCCCACCACCCCTCTCTCTCTCTCTCTCTCTCTCTATCTCTCTCTCTAACTCGTCAGCAGGCGCTAGAGCCGGCGGCAACCGGCTTCGCGAATTGGGCGTATTTAGCACGAGCTGTCTTGTCCTCCCCCCCTGATACGCAGGCGCACGGGAACTGTTTTCTTGGTATTGTCTTGCGAGCGCCACGCGCAAGTCAGGATGACGCCGGGCCTCCTCGTGAAACGGGTGCTGACGTGCACGGTAACTGTGGGAGTAACTATGACACCAAGTTTTGTGATGACGCCGCACACATTACGGCCTGCAACAACAGCTCCGCTGTTAGAAATTTTCTGCGCATGGAAACAGTTCATCAAAGTTTCAAACAATATATGCCCTAGAACCTCCGCATTTTCATATAAGAAAGCTTACATTCCCCCTAAAAAGTGTCTCGCGGCAATGCATGTGTGCGTATAGGTGAAGCCGACTCTAAGAAGATCTGTGTAAGCTTTTTCTCTGTAAGCTGGCTTTCACACATTCGTGCGTTGCGCAGTGGAGCATGGCCGTCTACGAAGGGAGTATGTTCACAGCCCCGTGTTATACTCCTGTACACCACCGCCGACTCTTTCCCGAGTCGTGTGTACAGCTGTGTGTAAATAAATCGCGAGTCGACGTATAAATAAATCGTGTATACTGCACGCCGCGCGCGGCGTATCTCCTTTCCAGCTGACACCGCGCAATGCCGCGCTCTCTTCGGCGACCACCTTGTGCGGCGCACTAGAGACGTCACTGTCCGTACCCACCTATCGTGCGTGTCCGCAGTCTGAGAGGCAGAGTTCGCGCCACTTGTCCTTACAATTCATCATAGCGAACGCTAGTTGTAGCTAAAATTTACAAATCCCACCAGAGCGACAACTGCGCTGGACTTCGCTCTTCAAGGAGTGAAAGGGTTTTGATTTTTTGGACAGAGCTCGAGAGTATTACTCCGCCATTTTGACTTCTCATGTCGCACTCCGGTGCCATTTCGCTGTACACCTTGGTACGAGTTAAACAGTTTTTGGTTTGTCCTCTGACTCTTTGTCATCCCACCGCAGCAACTCTTCTGCAAGCAGCTCGCCATGGCCGCACTGCCTCTGTGTGGGACATCGCCATGGGCGTGATCACAGCAACACTTAATTTATGCCCGTGAAGCTGGTTGTTGCGCTCATTCTAGGTACCCACGGGTAAAATGTTGCGTATTTGGCTATCAAGACTTGCAGATAGTTCAACAAAACATTTCATTCCAAGAATCATTATTTGTAAGGGCAGCAAATTTATCCGGAACTGCAAAGTACAATTTTAGCGTTAAAAAGGTGCCTTTTGTGTGATGATCACATGAGCGATTAGGGCAAATGAGAATGGTTTGTTGAGTCATACGTTACTTTGGTGATTTTCTGAAGTTTTTACTAGCTGATGAACAATGGTGATGTTGCCAACGAGGGTGTATATAAACTAAATCGCGTTTCTTCTTTATTCCTGCGTAAGCATTGTTCTGATTGATTTCGTTCAATCAAACTTGATATGACTGATAGGTTTAGCTCAGCAGATAAAAAGTCTGGTGTGACAACCTGCGTTTCACAGCTTTTATCGAACGCGACGAAGCCCCGGACTATTGACTTCACAGGCGGCGGCGTCATTTATGCGTACGAAAACTGCGACTCTTTAAGTGCGCATGTCAATTAATAGACATGCAATTCAATTGGTTGGGAGCCGTCTTAGGAGTAAAACGTCGTGTAACTTGTTTCAGAATCTCTATCGTTCAATTTGGGTTACAAATATTGTCGGGCCCGTGCATTGACAGCGCACGGAAATTCCCAAACGTTTACAACTCCATAGAGAACCAATTATAACAGGCACGCGAAATTTCGCGCAAATTTAAATCAGCAAGTCAAACAAGCCACAAGTTTTTCTAAGCTATGTGTGATACCCGCAAGGGGCCCTTAAGTGGACAATAAATGATAAAGATGGTGATAAAGTTGGCTTTGACGCAAAGCGTACTCGAGCGGGGTTACGAAATACGAGAAATAGACCCTGTTGCGGCTTCCCCGACAGCGTCTGGGAGAAAACGGCTGCCTCTTTGTCGAACCTCCCCTAAACCACACAAGGAAAATAGTAATAATAGTTACAGTTTAGTTATAGTGTAGTCAGTTATAGAATGACCTACTTATAGTATAGTTAGTTACAGTATATCGTTCAGGTATACTTCGGTCCGCGGCACCAAAAACAGCGTTCGTCCTGCGGTTCTTTCGATTGTGTCCCGTTTTCAGTGTTGCGCTTTGTGAAGGTTTCGACACGAAAAACAACGCACCTGACACTTTTCCGGCCACGAAGTGTCTCAGGACGTGTGCATCAGTGGACGATGTAAGAAGAGCTCCCAGCGAGGAACGTTCCTACGATACGCAAAGTAAGGCACGACCGGGAAGAAATCGGGGACGCGCGGAGCATATAGGCGGCCGAAGGTGGATCGTCCGTCAGGTGTGTTTGACCAGAAGCGCCGTCGCTGGCGTGATCGTTTCATCATCGCGCAGGGCGCACACACACGCGCCACGGAATATAGCCCCGGCCGAGCGCGACTCGCCGCGTTGGGCTTTGAACAGCGGATGACGAGTCGTCTGCGCGCACGCAATCGGCTTCGAAAGGCCGATGATGTCTCTCTCTCTTTCTCTTACCGGGCTCTCCTCCAACCCTGTCAGCGGGCCATCGTTTTAACACGGCATAATGTTGCTGCGCGGCTATGTGTCACTTGTGCGAGCTCGCCCCTTCTATGGCGTTCTGGAGAACCATGGAAGATGTCCCCTCCGGGTCTCCGGCAGCATGCATTCAGAGCGCAACCTTCAAATGTTGCATCCCGGTGGGCGAATAAATGCTGAAAGACTCGTTGTAAATTGGACTGACCTGTGTTTTAATGTATGCTGAAGAATGCAACTTAAAAATCCCGGGCCATCTCCACTAACAAGAAACCTTGGGAGGGGCGAAGCATGCAGTGCATAAGTGTATTCTTGGCGCCTTGGGAGTTTTTGCCAACGGAGATGAAACCGTTTGGGGGGTAGAGGTATACAGCCTTGCTGTAAAAGTCTCTTGTCTTTGAAGCCCGAAGCTCTCTAACGCGAGGCGTAAACGAGTGTCCCGGTGTTTTTTAGTGCTTGTTATTACGATCTAGCGCGAGGCGTAAACGAGTTTCCCGGCGTTTTAGTACCGTGACTATAGACAAACGACTATTACGACAACGATGATGATGACAGGAGACGCCAACAGCCCCAACCCTTAAAACAAGCTGAGTCAGCTTCCCATTGGCGTCACCTTGAATACGCGCCCCGTAAAAGCGGAACTCCGAAGAGCAGCAGCGTACAAACAGATCATAAACTAGGCAATGAAGATGAATTCTTCCTGTAATAAACGGTCTGGGCATAAATTAACAAATTTTCTGGCCTTCGATATCAGTTTGGGATTAAATGGCGCCCATGCGCGGTTGGTAACCAGCGAAAAGCTAAATCCACCGGCTATATAATGACAAACTGCTCTTACGACCCCTCACGTATGAACAAACAACTTTGAAGATTTAGGCCTCGGGTGTGGTTTAAACGCACATTACCTTATTCTCCTTTGAAGTCAATGCCTCCGTCGGGACGTGAAGATCTCGACGTTCCCCCCCACGCCAGCTTCCAACAGTCTGATGAGTGTGGATCAACGTGAAACTTTACGGCCACGAGTGTGTCCGGACGGACGAACGTATACGAACGGCGTCCCTGGGCTTGACGTCAACAGGCAGTAGAGAAGCAAAAGTCACCTGTCCGACGATTCCCGTCCTGCTAGCACAGTCGCAGCTTAAGCGTCTACACGTCCCGAGATATGGACAGTACCGTGGCCATTCCGCAGCGTGAAATTACAGCCTGGGGTGCGGAACTCCTGAAGTTGAGTGCGATACATGTCCCAAGCACTAAAGGCCGAAGTTCTGCGACCCTTTCTCCAGCACACCTAACACCCCCTCCCTTCCCTCTACGCCCCTTGTCCTTCTGGCGTGTATACGCTATTGACCGCTGCCACGCGTTGCCTTCGCGCACGCCACAGGCCGCGCTTCCCACGCTCGACGTTTGCCTATTCGCAATAACAAACTAAAGCAAAGTTAACCTTTCTCTTTCAATACAAAGCTCAGCAGCCATGCTAAAAAAGAGCAAAAAAAATACAGTACGAAACATGGCTGAGGAGGCGGAGTTATCGCGCACCTATTTCACACCCGTAAATGGATGCAACGTGTTTGCGGAAACAATTGACCGCCAGGGAAAGCGAACAAAATAGTGGAGATCGAAACCCTGCGACTTTTCTCCGATGTGACGGCTCTTTGACACACCAACCGTATATGTACAATACCGACCGCCTCAGAGGTGCTCGATCGGTGGTTCAATGTGCGTCACATGTATGCATCCACGCTTGGCCCGTCGATGATGCGTATACTTCCTATACTTTTGTTTGTTTTACTTTAAAATTACCATTTGCGCGAAACTGACATATATTTTTGCGCGGCCTGCTCCCTCTTCGGACCACTGCGCGGGTTTTGAGGGATATTGGCTTGAGTTACTTTACTTATTTAGTTTTTACTTTGAAGGCGAAACAGTTGTATAGATTAGTTTTTTTGGTTGAATGCAGTTCGTTGGACGAACTGTGTCTCAGTATGTTTAATGAAACGAGCTGACTGATACTTTGGTAAGTACTAAGTCGAGGAGGAAGAGCACGTACATCCCGCTCCGCTCCTCATGGAAGTGAAGTATAATGTAGGGCGGGTTTATAGGAACAGCTTGTTGTACAGTTCGGCTTTCCGGGTCGCAGAAGACGCTCCTTATTACGGCCACACTGAAAGTAAGGTATACGGAAATATATCCTAGGCTCCTGAAGATTGGTATCCGGCAACCAGCGGGTTCAAATAAGTGAAAGTCATAAATCGATTCCTCCTGGTTTAGTTTGGTCGATGAAGACGGAAAGTTTCCCAATTGATAACCTCAAACTCAAGTCTGGTACAAAATAGAAAAAAAATGATGCAGCTTGAATGGTGCAAGGCTGGAGAAACAGCACAGCTGGCGGCCCCTCTCCCTTCGTCGGAGACCCGGCTGTTACACCTCACACTAATTTCCGAACTTGCCGCTGGATGTTCTCCATGACTGGCAGGCCCAGCTTTTTTTCTTTAAAGTCCGCAGCCTTTTACATCTCCCCAAAGTGGACCACGTTAGCACGCGCCAGAACCAGCGGCAACCGGCTTCGCGAACTCGGCGTCTGTAGCGCGAACCCGGTGTCTGTGCTCCCCACTTCAGGCGTGAACTCACGTGAACTGGGGAAGAGAACAGCATGCCAGACATCACGCCACGAACGCTGGGTACAGTGTTCTCGAAGGTCGAGCTGGCCGATGACGGGCGCTCCTCACGAGACGCCCGCTCACATGCGCTCAGTATTTTTCCTTTGTACTATTTTGCGAGTTCCTCACGTACTGCAAGCCTGGACGATGCCGCTGTACACGAGCCTTTATACGGTGTGTTGCGGAGTGACGTCACGGCTTGACAAGTGCCGTGAGGCTCGGTGAAGTGCCGTGAGCGAAGCGTGCGCGAAGGTATACGCACAGCTGCGCCAGCTAGGGGTTGCTAGGCAACGCGAGGTGATGTCAGCACTCCGCAAGGTTTTTTGGTGCGACGGACGGATAACGGTCGGCTTAAACAGCTCTGCTTTTAAAAGGATTCAGTGTCCCTTCTACTCTGTGAAGAAGGATGACCAGTGAAGCTGGACGCAGTACAAGGAGTGCACAGAACAAAGCGCGTTTGTTCCTAATTTGTGATTGATCATACTTCCTAGCCTGTTAGCTGAATAAAACTTAGAAGAACACGAGATTTCTCTTCCTCTTCTATGTATAGGGCTCTCCCTTTCCCTCCCGCGTTGTAGGCATCTTAACGTCTTCTACCACACCAACCAAAACCGCTCGATCCCGGTGGACAGCACTCAGGTCGCATCGGGCCGTGAGACGCCCACGTCGTGATTTCCCACCAGCACAACGGGAAATGTCAACGGTAAGCGCTTGAAGCGTCTTTGTGCGAGCAAAAAAATTGGCTGGCGATTACGCTACTCCCTAATGCGATATTTGGGCGCAGCAGCAGTGCGCTGAAGCAGCACTCACTCCTGGGTTCTCTCGACGGCAGCGATGATCAGCCTCTGCGTCGGCGGCGCGAAGTGTGTCTCAGGAAGGGACCACGACCAGCGTCTTATACCTGTGCTACACAGCAACTTTCGATTGACAGTTGAGTGCTCACCTTCACGTGCACCCTATGTATTTACAATGGAGCACTCGATAGACAGTTGGTTCGAAGGCCTTCGGAAGGCCTTTGAAGCGGCCGTGTAGCAGAGGTATTAGGCAGGGAACGCGCACCATCATCACGCGCACGCCCCCTCGCGTTTTCGCCAGCGTGGCGCAGTCGAGCGTCTCGTGCGGGCACAGCATACTGCCCCTCCCCCACCGCACACTTTGGGAGAGCGCTCGCGCAGCCACGGCGGACCGCCCTACCCTCACAATTTCGTGACACTCTTCTCCTTTGCTTTCTTTCCCTATTCGGTCTTGCCATTGTTCACTCGGTTACTCCGACAGCGCGGCTCAGCACAGAGACGGCCGACAAAGGCCTTAAAAACCGCCAACCTTATATCCGTGCGTGCATAACCGGCAACCGGGGATTTCCGTGTGCTTAAGCCTGAAACACAAGGCCAAAATGTCGCTCCGCAAGCTTTTCAAGCGGAACGGCAAAAACACAGGTCAAAATGTCACACCAGGAGCTCTTATGAAGTAAACACGAAAATCTAGCTAATTGGGTTCGAAACAAATGTGGTCTACACCGATTTATCCACGCACGCTATATGTGAAAGCCCAGGCATATACAGCTTCGCAGTCAAAATGATGAATGTTCAATAAATTCTCCTTGTATGCCCTAGTATGAACGCTATGTGATGAGACTTAAATGGTTACAAAATTTAAAATGACCGAAGTTGATTGCAGATTCATGCGTGCAATGCAATGTAAATAACGCGAAAAAATCAAAGCCCCTTTCAAGAGAACTATGGTTAAAATGCAAAGCTTTCTGCCATGCAACCTGTGTCAAAGCCAAAGTCAGAATTCAAATTGAATGGCATAATCGAAACTGACCGTATCTGAATGGCGTAATCGTATTGGCGTCGGCTTCACACCGCGAGAGGCAGGTTTGATACCGACCGCGGGAAGCGTTTTTTTTTTTTTTTCTTGAGGCGCTAGATGTGCGTTTGCTTGCCGTAAGTAGATCCATTGTGTAAAGTTGGCTTTCCTGCCGTGCGTTTCGGTGAAGAAACGGTCGCCATCAGTGAGGCATAGAAAGCTTCGCTTTAAAAACCGACGGCACTGGAAGGTTCCTTACCATCAGCTTGAAAGCCTAAATTTATAACTAGCATCAGTAAAAAAAAAAAAAAAAGTGCTTCAAGATTGTGACCTGTAGGCTAACTCAGAACTAAATTTCTACACGCTACCAAAAAAAGGAGCGAATTACTTTTGGAGTTGGCGAAATGTAACAAATTACCGTTATAATTAAATTTTAGCGAGTGTAATCAGACCCTTGCACTAAACAAAAATATAACGCGTTGATTTTTATTGCACTAAACAAAAATAACGCGTTGATTTTGATTCCTTACTTCAAGACCTTTGGTGTCAGACATAAATGAAACACAAATCACCATTCGAAATATTTGTTGTAGGTCAAGCTTCCACCTTATCTGGCTTCGCTAGCCAGTTGGGCCTCACAATTTTCACCCCATATTTAGCCTGGACGCTGGCGCGACATTTGTGGAAATAGCGCCACTTTGCTGAGAAACCAAGGCATACAGGCTTTTGTGCAGACCCCTTGGGAATAATTAGCACATAAAGCTAGGGCGCCACGAAGAAGTTTCGTCAAGCAGTTGTAGACTGTTTTATGTAGGATAACGCGGTATGTCTGTCACTTAAACTTGTCGGCTAAAAGCGCGGGAATGTTGCCACGTGGTTGTTTGCTTTCCCGCGTATTTTATAGCCTGCTCCCTTTTTAAAGCGGAAGCTTTCTTAGTGGGACTAATGGTGTCTTGTGAAAAAATCTGATGCATTCCCCCATAGATCGGTTGGTCGACCTAAAAGCTCTTATAAGATCTCCGGATGACAGACGGCACATGCGCGAAACCGGGATTCCATTGTGTCAAAACGGTTGCTTGAAAGACCTGAAACAGGAACGGTTCTAGATAAAACAATACACGCATCGATCATCAAAGAAGGAGTACAATAAGATACCTTTATCTCATAAACCACTTGTCGGTATACGTTTGGATCATGCGTGGATACGTCAGTGCGCGAAAAAATCGTCGCATGGATTCGTTCTTCGTTTGCGATTCCTGGCTTTGTAGGTTTGACGATCGACTGGACGCGCTTTCGGCGAAGCTTGGACGCACTTTTAGCCAGGGTTTTGACGCAGCTCTGATGTGAGAAAGCTTTCGCGCTTCTCCCAACTTTCTTTGGCAAGGTGGCAAAGTTTTTGCTTTGCAACGTTCCAAGGCTAATACTAATAGTCAAGAATTACGTGGCACTGGCGGTGCCTCCCCCCCCTCCCCCTGTCACGTGAGCACCCGCTGACCCGAGGTCCAATATGAAAACCGTACACCCGGGTGCGTGCTATTTGTGAGCTGAGTCGGCCCTGCAGTGCCGAATACGGCGGACTTCGTCCGATTTGTGAGCCGTGTGCTCGCACCCGACGAGCGGAGGCGGATACTTGATCGTCTAGTTTACCGAAAAGGTTTTCTGGAGTGACGTCACTGGTGGGAGAGGACGCCTATCGGGCGTCATTCTGCGTTGCTCAGCGATACGAATGCGGGTATGTGCCGAGTCATAGCCCGTACGGAAGATTTTGAAGAGGAAGATTTTGAAGGCTAAGGATGAAAGTAATGATGAAAGGACACGGCCGGCAATCTGACACTAGAGCCCTCACTTAAGAGTGCTCACGTGTCCTTGTAATTTTTTTTTCTGTTTTCAGCTTTAAACGACACTGACTGGATTCAAATCACATCGCATCGTTTGAGGCGTAGAGCGTATACAGTATATCTCTGAAGGCACGAGATTCATAGCGCTCCACAAAAAGGAAGGCGTAGCTCACGAGTGCATAATACACAACACGTTCACAGCTCATAGTAAGTCAGTACAAAACATTTACAAGGCCCTGAATAGCGTTGCATTCTTGAACTTCACTGTGCTTGATGAGGAAACGAGTCGTGATCGCGGTCCCCACGCTCAAGTCGCTCCGCTACACTGTCTAATCATCCACTGCTTTCTGTCAAGGGGAGCGGGACCCAGCGAAGTTCGTCGTTCAGGTCTTTGCGCTGTATGTTGGAAGGGCGGGATCATGCTGTAGCAATGCCACTACCACCACCATCATCATCGTAATCATCATCGTCGTCGTAGTCGTCGTCAACCGGCTCGCGTTCAAAATACGCTTGGCCTCGAGCTGCACCCCGTTCCACGCTGCTCGTCCTCCCCATGTTTCAGCAGTCGCACCCCATAAACGTGCACTCGGCCAACTTACCTAAGCCCCGGATACATGGACTCGACGAGAAAGGGTCGAGTCGACTGGCGGGTTCAGCTACCTCGACCCCTTCCGCGTTTATATGATCCCCGTACAAAGAATCTAAGTGAGGGGAGCGGCGGGGTTCCCGGAAAAGGAGATACCGTATTTTCACGATTATAACGTGCACCCTTTTTGCTAAAAGGTAGCCTTAATATTCGTGTGCGCGTTACCATCGGGCTCAAAACCTAAATAGGCTTTAAAGCGGCCAGCAGCATTGCCTTACGGAACAAACATGAATGCCCCCCCCCCCCCCAAAAAAAAGAAAAAAGAAAAAATCCAACTCAATCTAATAAAAACAATCCGTCAACACCACGTGAGTGAATTTCGGCGCACTAATTCCTCAACTGCATGCCGCATACCTTGGTCACCTGTTCCACTTTTTTTTTCTCCTACAATTAACCCGTCACGCCTAGAATTTTATCAAGGCTCTTGAAATCGCACGCAGCTTCAAAGTTACCCGATGTAATTTTATCTCCAGCAGCAGCTGGAAATGCACGCTTATGATTTGGTTTCGACAGCTGCATATGCCAAATAAAATGTCCTTCTGCCAGGTACGTGTTGTCATGTCTGTTTCATCTGCGCGGGACAGTCAGTGCCAATTCTTTTTTTTAATTTTCCTGCGGGAACTTACCCGCGCGTTACAATTAAGGGCACGTTAGAACCGCGCAAATACGGTATTCTGCTCCACGCGGCCCGCCTACTCAACCCCACGAACGAGCCAGCCAGGCCTACCCACCCTGCCTCCGGGTTGACTGGACTCGCCGCGACGGCCCTCCGACCCAACCCGTCCGCTTATCCATTGAAGGGGGGAGGGGGGGGGGGGTGTTGAGTACAAAAAACCTGTGTATTTCCCTCGTCGGGTCAATGTAAACGGGGCTCAAATCGGCAGCCAACCATGTTATTCTGCTTAGAACATTACTGCCGGCAGGCCGTGGGATGATCGTGATGACTCTAGACATGCAGTCTTTGCAAGAAGATTCCAGTCGTCCGTGCACGTGGCTGTGCCGCGGGACGGCACAGCGTCGAACGTTGGCGCTGGCTTGACATTTGGCTGTAGTTCAATTTTACAATTCTTGTGGGTGGAAATACTAATTCGTTCTATCCAGTACTTAACGCTGCAACCAATTTTCGCGCATCAGTTTCACTCGAGGTAAATAAAACAAAAAAACAAAAATTCGATATGCATGCAGACGCAATCGCGTTGCGCTATCAGCAAAGACGCCCATAATCAACGCATGACAGCAGCGTCGGCGAGTGTGAAGAAAGACCGAAATGTGTTCCCCGTAATCGCCGCTACTGGCGCTTTTTTCTTTTTGCGTCGGAAAAAGAAACCTGCAACAAACGACGAGAAAGATAAGCGTCCGGCACTGCACGCGTACTACGTATAAATTGTGCTCTCCTGCAAGGAAGAGCCAGTTCTCCGACGCCCGCAACAGCCACCGTTTTTGTTGCCGCTGCGTATCCTGCACTCATCACCGCGAAGGTGCCTCCGAAACGGCAACGCCTTCAAAAACGCCCACAAAGCCACGCCGGGACCAACACGTGGACGCACGGCTCTTCGTCCCTTGGATCGCCCTGGACGAGGAGAGCCTGCACCCGCACCCGTGGCGCTGGCCTCTACCACGGGAGCTTCAGGCCCATCGGGCCCGCAAGCTGCTCCTGAGGATGCCGCTCTCCCCTCGACCAGCGGATGTCCCCGAAGAGGCCGCACAGCAACGCCCCTGCCCACACGTGGACGCGTGGCCCTGCGGCGTCCCTTCGGCCGTCTTGGGGCCGAATACTTCTCACCCGTCCCGGCGGCGTTGACTCGAGACACCGCGGCAGTGAGAGGACTATGTTGTCGGCAAGCAGCGCCCGTGGACGCCGAGGAGGCGTCAACCACCGGAGACCTCTCAAGCCCGTCCACTGACACCTCGCCCGCCACGAGCACCTCCTCGGGTGCGACGTGGGCCGAGGTGGAAACGCTGAGGCGCGCGTCGGGAGAGGCCGACGTGGACGAACCGGAGGGCACCCTCCTCTGGTCAGCCGTTGGCTCTGACCAACGCTCTGACGTCGTCGTGAGGGACGCGCTGCCAATCTCCCCAGCGCCACTTTCGCCGCCGGCCTCGGCCGGTCCCTTCAATTCGACCATGGTCGAAGGCGGGGTGCCCATCAAGGACATGCCCCCGCCCACCACGCCACTCGGGCCGGCTTCGACCAGCGGAGACGGTACGCCTCGCGGGAGGACCTGAACCCCCGCTACTGGAAGAGGACGCAGCGCCTTACCCAGCTCGTCGTCCCCGACGAGGTCCCGCCGTGTCCGCTCGGGCTCATGTGGGAAATGCAGCTGGAGCAAATGCGCCAGGCTGGAGTCACCTGCAGCTGGGATCTGCCCTCGTGAAATTGTGCAGTGCGTTTTAATTTTAATTTCATCTTCGTGTGTGTTCAACTTTTTCTTGGCTGCTGTGGTTTTTAACTTTTCTGCTGTGGTTTTTAACTTTTTAATAAACGTTCTAGCTCCTATCATTACGGGTCTCTGTTACTGCCGTTTATCGATATCTTTTTTTTTTTTCGAATTGATGGTGTGAGGTGAAAGAATGGGTACAGGTGCCGTCAGAAGTAATTGGAGCACGGGAGCTGTGGCCGGACCGCATCGGAGCGCCGTGTAGCTGCATCGGCGGTAAACGAAAGGAGCAGAACACGCATGCGCGCCAGCCGACGGTGATGGCCCATCTATACTTCTCAACCCATTTCTTTTAACGCGGCTCCGAGAGAATTATTAGCAGCATACTGGTCTCGGCGATGTCGCTGATAGCAGAGGTGGTTTCTGGCAGCGTCGCTCACACACTTTCAGCGCCCGCGAGCTGCTGGAGAAGCGTCGTAATCGCAAGGGTCTGAAATGACAATTTTTCTTTTCCAATATGTTTAGGTGGGTATGCTATCAGCGCCATCGCCGAGACCAGTATGCTGCGAATAATTTGCTCGAAGCCGCGTTAAAAGAAATCGGTTGAGAAGTATAGATGGGCTATCACCGTCGGCTGGCGCGCATGCGTGTTCTGCTCCTTTCGTTTACCGCCGGTGCAGCTACACGGCGCTCCTATTAGGTTCGGCCGCAGCTCCCGTGCTCTAATTACTTTTGACTGCACCTGTACCATGTTTACATTATCCTCGTGCTTTCTGGACTGCGGTGTTGCTCGTAAGTGCCGACGCTAACTTGTCGCCTCTTTGCAGAAATGATTGGCGCCCCAAAAGTCGAACGTTTCAATCCGCCTCTTTCACAACGCTACTGCGCATGCACATGGCCCTGGCGGAGAAGGCCAGAAAGAGTATGGCAGGGGTCGGCCGGTCTGCTCCGCGGCGACCCCACTGCTGTTTGCTGCTGTAACTGAGCCGGTGTAGTGAAAGCATGCGACCGGGTTCGGCCCCCCACAGAGAAAACAGTGCAAAAAGCAACTGTCGGGCAAATCATAACATGAAGGGTGGAATTTTTGTTGCTATCTACACACGCCAACCTCGAAACGGCAGTGAACAAATCGGGAGCTGTCCGCTACGGCACCATGCACAAACGCCCATTCTGCGTCCCGTCGCATTCACACCAGGCATTCACACCATCGGTGACGACAACCAGCTGCCATGCCGAATCCAGAGATCGCCTTGTCATATTACTCCGACGACGAGACGAACACGCCGGCCGGACGAGAGTTGCCGTATGACAGGCTCGTTGACCAATACGGCTGTCGGCCCCGACAAGATTCGGGCCGCGATGAATGTTCCTCTATTTCTTAGTTCGTAGAGCGTAATAAAATTCCTAAGGTCAACGAAGCGACCGTACCTTCCCGCTATGTATGCGATCCGTATGTCGGGGCCAGCGACGCTTCGCTGACTTCGCAACCAAAGCTCCATATGCGTACACGGCTGGCACGCTTGTGGAAAGCGTAGTTACTCAACTTAATCTTGGAAACGAAGAATCAAAATCAACCAATGTTTCTGTCGTAAAGCACGACACAAAAGTACGAAGGGCAGATTTTTTTCGTCGGGTGGACTCGCGAGCAGCTTGCGAGCTAAAATTTGCGATCGTATTTCCTGGCTTAATAATTAAAGTAACGCAGTATATGGGTCAAGGGACGCTTAGTGGGCAAGCGCTATTCAAAGAATGATCCGTTTCTGTGCCAGCAATACTAAAACGAAAACTTTTTTCAGAGAGGCTCAAAATATAAGCCAAGCAAGCCTCAGCTTTGGGTCCGCCGCATTCACATAGGGTTTTTTGTTGCGCCGTGGCCGAGTGGTCTAGAGATTCACTGCAGAAACACCGCGCCGCTCCGGAGTGGTGCTTCGAATCCTGTTGGGTACTTCTTTGTTTTTCTTTTTGGTCAGGCATGCTTGCGGAAAGTGACGCCTATTTTTTTCGTTGCAATCTGCATACAGCCTTCCACTGCTGGGAAATTTATGGATCCAAATGACGAGGCGCTTGTGATTTCAGTGGAAATGTAGTTCCTGTGCACCACTTTTTTTCGCCCGCGATATTGCCACTGTTTAAAAGGAATATATGAAGCAATAATTAAACTGACAGTTCTTCTAACGAAGAAAGTGTAATCATGCGACTGGGATGAACAACACCGGTTACAAATAAAAATGCACAACAAAAAGCAATTTTCTGAGATACGTTGGTACTTCGCCTGCTTTGGACTTCGCTTGCTTCAGTCAAAACGCTCAAAAAAGTAATCTGCACATGCATTTATGCTTGTTGTGATAAGAAACAGAGAAACAAAATGAACGGTGGAGTCGAACAAATATGCAGCCGCGTATAATTTTTTTTTTGCTTCGCTGAAATCCACATACCAGCATCAAGCAATATTAATGATTTTTATAAATGTGACATTGGGTGCGTACGTTTATGCTGCTGCCTAACAAATGCCGGTGTCCCCCTGCCCTCACTTTTAAAAGCTAGAAAAAAAAAAATGGCGTGAGAACATCGCTTCCAGTCTCAGATAGCCACCCTCGGGTACTGACACTTGCGAAATCACTGCAGAAAGAATTGAGCGTCGCACGCTCGTTCAGATGTTTCCCACGTTGAAAACGTACGTCTTCCAGAGAAGTTATTCCTTTTGCAGCTTTAGGCTGGCTACACAATTCAAGTAACACAAATAAACAACCAGCAACGCAGCCCTGATTCCCCTTCCGCTACAGTGGCGGCCGACTTGCACCCCTGCCATATCGCTTTTCGGGCGGGGCCATCAGAGGCCGCCACAGCGCAATGAAAAAGGCGGATGACCTTCCACCTACATGACCCTCCCAGAACCATTTTAGATGCAAAGCATCTCTTTCTCGGGGCTATGTCCGTCCGTAGGCGTCCGTCCGCACCTCTCCCCCTCTCCCTCTCACCCTCCTCCTCTCCCTCTCTCCACGCCAGCTGTGCGATAGCGCGCGCGCTGCTCCTCGTCTCCTCCTCTCTGTGCGCTGCTCCCTCAGTGGCTGCTTGTCCGATGAAATGAATGGACGCCGACAATTCTGTCAGCGAACTGGCGAAAGTGAAGCCGCTTCGAAACGCCAGCGTCGAGCAGCGGATCCCACACTGCGAGAAAGCGAAGCCGCTTCGGCACGCCAACGTCGCCAAGCGGATCCGGATGCGGTTTGCCAACGAGAAGCCGCTTCGAAACGCCAGCGTCGCCAAGCGGATCCGGATGCCGCTCGTCAACGCGACCGCGCCGCGAAAGCGTCCCCGCGCGCGACGGGGGGGTTTGGAACTCCGAGATGCTTTGCATCACCCCATAGTTTCCTTCGGGGAGATGGTGTAATTTTTTGTGGCATGAAGAGGCCAACCGGTAATGTTCCGGTGCCCACAAACGGTCGTAACACGTAGCGCTAAACATAACAAGTGCTATAGAAACCACACTTCCGTCGGCTCAACGAGCCATAGGACAAAGAATGACAGGAGCAAACGAGTGAAGGGAGAGGAAACGAGTGTACGAGATTAGGGAACAAGCTTGAGTAGGGGATATATTTCAAATAAAAAAAAATAGTGCCTTTCCCCTCTGTGAAGAAGGATGACCTGCAAAGCTGGACGCAGTCCACGGAGCACACGAAACAAAACACGTTTGTCGTAATTTGCGATGGAGCATATTTCCTAGCCCATTAGCTGAATGACCCTCTGACGGATCCAGGCTTTGTTCTTGCAAATAAACACGGAACTGCCTGTGTCCCTCCCGCGTCGTAAGCATCTTACTGTTTGTGTAAGGCCGGGTTCAGACTGTTGCCGCAACTGTCGTAGTGACTTAAAAAATGACGTTATTTCACGTCTCAGCTAACTGAACTGCGTGACATGGCATTTTTTTACGTCCATAGATCACGATATGGGTTTTGCATCGGTAATCTGAACTTAGCCTAACACACAAACCCAATCCGCTCTACCACTAAGGACTCCGGACAGGTGCCATTGGGCCGTTTAACGTCCGCGTTTAAATCTCGTACCAGCACAACAGACATACCATCCATCAGTACGGGCATGAAACCTATAGCTGCGCGTGCACGCCTCCCCTCCTCCCTACCACTATTTTTCACTACAAAAGCTGCGCACGCGTGAACTGGGAACCGGTCATGTACGTGTGCTTAGAAGGGACATACACCGCGACGGCGGGTTTCAGTCGTTTTAGGGGGCAGCCCTTTGGCAGCTGTTACCTGGGCTTCGCGGGAGCGGCGTCTGTTTACGTCTGCGTAACCGAGTGAGCGAGCACAGCACCGACGAAAGAAAGAGAACAGAGAGGAGCGTCTCGCGAAGGGTGAAGTGGAGTACGACACGTGCGGCTACCGCGTCATCTCTCTCACTGCTTTCCCTCACACATGTTTCATGTGTCGCCACCAAGGAGAGCCCTCCCTCTACACTTTCCCCAGACGCTGTTCCATTCTCCGCTAATCCAAACTTCTTGACGTTTGCGCGGGAGGTTCAAACACGATATGCAACAACATGCTCGCTGCTCCCTTGTGCGGGGCTAATCCGAACCACGTGAAATTTGCGCGGGAGGTTCGAACACGATTTACAACATGCTGGCCGGCGGCGGCGATGCACTGCAAAGTAGCAGCGGAGTAGCGCACGCCGTCGTACGTTCGCTCATCACGCGAACACTTCCTTAGGCGCAGTAGAAATGCGCCGTGGCCGAGAAGACTGCAGTTCCCGCTGCGCACAATTTGTAGTAATCGTCAGTGCATTTTTTTACGCCCATCCGTGCTTCAGTTTATTTTTCGCAATCATCTGATAGCCGCATACCGCCGTTAGCTGCCGCCTGCGCAACTTTACGAGGGGGCATCGGTGGAGGCGAGAAGGAAAATAGTTGTGAAAGAGGTGCCAACGGTGGGGAGGAGGAGCCCCGGAACGGCGCCGAGTAAATCGATGACACCGGAATAAAAACTGGAAGGGGGGGTTAGACATAAACTGCTTTGCAGTAAAAAAAAAAATAGACAGCTGGGCGGGCCACGTAGTTGGATGACATGACAACCAGGGTATCAGTGTGGATACCGAGAGACGGTACTAGAAGGCCATACTAGAAGAATAACCTAGGTGGAGGGAAGAAATAAGGAAATTCGAAGGCAGGGAATGGGCTCGGGCAGCGCTGGACAGGACCGTCTGGAGGTCAATGCGAGAGAGAGAGGGAGGGAAAACATTTTATTGAGCATTTCCTTAGGTCAGAGGATACCCGTGGCCGCAGGCATGAGCCGAGCGGCAACATCGGTAGCTCGAGTGACCAGGGTGGTTGCACGCCTGGGTCCGGGCTACGCAGTGCCTCCTCCCACTGCTCCTCGGGTGTGGCTTCCGTCTTGCAGTGAAACTAAGTAGGCTGAAGATGATGACTCGCGTGCGTTTAATACCTAGCGCACTTGTACTATAGGGGGCGTGATGGCAACTCGCTGCAGAGCATAAGAATAATGGGAGGCGCTTTGTCTTAAAAGACGAATAGTTTTTTTTGGGGATACATAAACGTGAAGATTTTGGTGAATCTGTCACTCGACTCAGTAACCCGGCCAATCTGAAACAACGCATGAAACGCGAAGTATACATCATAGGCAAGACAGTTCCAAACTATAAAAACTTCCTGCATGGCCAACACATGTCCTCGTTATCCCAGCAAAAAAAAAAAAAAAAAAAAGACAGCATATTTGAGGCAGAACATGCATAACTGCGAGTGCCAGCGTTCTTCTAACGTCCAAGAAACAGAGCGCTACAAACCACGACAGAAAAAAACGAAGAAGAACGAGACAGCTACGCTTGTCTTTCTTCGTTACTCTGTCGTGGTTTGTAGCGCTCTTTTTCTTGAAGCAATATGCACCAACTAGCCCAAGAGCATATTTACTGAAGTAATCCTATAACTGGTTTGACGGCAAAAAATTAAAAAAAACGCGTTAGAAAGCGGCGCCCCAGACAGGCAAGATAAGAGGTTAGCGCTAAACAAAATACTTTGGTGTTCCAAGCAGAAAAGAAAGTCGATAAAGAATAATCAGAAGCTCCTCTGTCTAACGACGATGATGGTTCAAAAAGCCGAGCTTTCTTGCATGCGAAAATGAAATGGTGAAGTGCCAAAGTCAAGCGCCAACGATCAAGGTGGAAATACTGCCCTGCGAATCAAAGTCCAAACTGACGCGACAGCAAGCGAATCCCTCCAGAGAAAGCTGAGCGCCTCCTGCCCCCTCTATCGTCGTCGTTAAAACCATCACCGTCGTCCAGAATCCAAACTGCCGAAGTCCAAAGCCCATGTCCGCGCGACGAACCCACAGAAAATGCAGAGTGGCCCGTAAGCGGAGATGGCACAATCGGATAGACGCAGGTCTGCTAACGCGAGGGACACAGGTTCGATTCCCGCCACAGGAAGAGTTTCAGTTTTCTTCACTTCAACCTGTAGTTATCATCAACAACAACACCAGACAAGTTGGCTTTCCTTCCAGTGCATTTTACGTAGGCCGTGTCTAGAGTGCCATCCGACGGTATTATAAGCACTCCACTATATCGACGTCCACCGGCGTTTTGTGACAAAATTGCCGCGTCTGGCACTACAATCGCTCTAGATAACGGAAACGTAAAAAAATGTAGTTCAATTTAAAGATGACAAAAACAACAACAGGGCAAGAGCCGGTCTCGAACCATCGCCCATGGGAGTCAAGAAGCTAAGACGGATCCTCTACACTACAACCGACAGACACTTTAGCTGATGCTAGCCTAGTATTAAATATTTGAACGTCGTCGGACGGCGCTCTAGCCATGCCTGCAGCAATCAGCTAGAGTCCCGTCGACGGCACTCTAGACACTGCGTTTTTTTCCGTATGGACATCATCAATGAGAGGCTAACAGTTCCGCTTTAAATGACGCAGTGAGTACGCTGCCCTTGGCCACCAAATCACGTCACTTCACACAATGCGACAGAGGGGATGCTTGTGGTGAGCTTCTGAGCAACACTCCCCTCACCCATCAAAAGCTGCAGAATATATCAACGTGTATGTGCTATGATGTGTGACGCATGGCACTGAAGGTCAATTGCGGGAGCGGGACCTTGAAAGTTATTTGTTCATCTTCATGCGCCAACGGTGCCCTTTTTATTACGTTTTGCAATTCCGGTGATTGGCCTCCCGATGACGTAGCGGGCCACCGAACGCTAGCCAGTTTAATTTGGGCCAGAGACATGCCCGCCGCATCAGTAGTGGCGGGGGAAAGTACTCAAAAAATTCACCGGCAATTCCATTCCGTGAAGAAGGCTGCCCAGCAAAACTGCATTCGTTGGGGGGGGGGGGGGGGGGGGGGGGGGGGGGGGGGGGGTCGCATGTTAATGCGGTGTTTCCGCGGCGAGTGCCTGCCGGACTTTCATGTCTCAGCTTGTCATCGAATCACTTTCGGTCGCGCACGTTGCAGCTCGAGCCGAACTGACGATCGTGCAAGTCGTGCATATCGCCGCCCGGGCCCTTGAACTGTTCCAGTTCGTGCCGAAGGCGCTTTTCGGCCTTCTGCGACGTCGGTGCTCGTCGTCGCTTACGTTATGAGTAAACTACAGCGCGACACATAATGTGGAAAAGCCATCTTACGAATACCAAGCTACACCAATCTTTAAAGTGTCGGCTTCGCTCCTTAACACAAATGCATTGATAAAAAGACGTTTTCCAGGGGCAATAAAAGTCGTTTTGTATCAAAGTATTAAGGCCCCGGCACTTTATCAGTGTAAAATTGTTCTTTGTGAGCGGGCTTTCAAACATGGAGTTTTCCCGCGCTGATGCCATAAAATCCCGTATCCTAGCGATAGACAGCTTGGCTGTACTCTAATAACACATGGTGCTGGACTCCCCTGAAACTCGTGTTCCTGCCGCGCCCTCTGTCCCTATGGCTACTGGCTCTGCTGTCCAAGCCGAGCCCGGGTGCCTAGCCCTGGCCCACGATCAGGGTGGCACAGGAAGCTGATGACCACAGATTAATTCACAGTTCACTCATTCATACTTTATTTGAAGAGACCAAAATACATAGCGTGCTACAGGGACAGAGATTAAAGGCTGAATCGCCTAACGAGGACTCTGCCCCTAATTGACTAATTGACTAAGGAAGCCAATGAGAATTCCAACAACCGTTTTAATAAACGTCTCTTCGGAGAATAAATCCGCCTCACCCAACTTGGCTACATTGCATGTACCCCACCCCATACCCTGCCGCATGTAAATTCTGCCCTAACCCATGTACCCTCATACACATGATCTTGGGGTGCGCACACAACCCAACCCTCCCACCTTTACCCACTTCCCTTCTCTTCCTGAGCTGTGGGAGAACCTGACGACCAGCGCCGGCTTGGGTGCACAGCAACTCCTGGTGTCCAGGGCAGAAGCAGCACGGTCGTCCCATGGTCTCCTGGACTGAGGAGCCACTCCCACATCACCAGGCTCACAATAAAGTCTTTCAATAACCGCGACTGCATGACGTTCGGCTGCGGCACCTTCGCGCAACCGGACTCCATCCTGACCTACAACGCAGGGTGCGTAATTCCTTTCATTGTGAACTCCTGAACTTCATAAACCAAAGTAACCTGTTCGTGTATCTGTAAACACGTGCATCTACTACGCCACAAAGCAAACTTTCGAAATAAAAAAAGCGACAACTCGTCACTTTCTTCTAAAAAGGAATTGACCTTAATTTTCTTTTTTTTCTTTTGCTGGGTGCCTGTGACAAAAAAAAAATAAACAACCTAAACATTAGTTCCGCGTACCCGGAAATTCGTTGTAACCGAGTCCGCCCCTTTGACAAATGTTCAGGGCAGTTTGGAAACTATCAATACACGCTCTCAAGCTCTCGTTTCTCTTTCTTCCCTTCGTTCCTTCCGGAAAGGCTTCAACAGAGTGAACCACTTGTTGCCGCGCACCGGCCAGTGCACCTAACTCGCCGCGATGTATCCCTTTCGGCAACAGTCCTCTCGCAGATGGTCGAAACAGGCGCGCATTCTGCAACGCCGTCTTTTAGGGGGAAACGGGTTTTGGTTTTCGGAGCCGAAAACGCGAAGGGCGTGTCCTGACCAGCGTTGGACACCCCGCTGCGATGCCGGCGGTCGACTCGGTCGCCCCAAGGGCCGCGCACTGCTTCCGAGCGACTTGGAGGGAAAAGTGGCTTCGCGGAAAGGCGGCCTTGCGAGGACACGCACGAAACACATGTGGGCTAACGGGGTGAACTCCTTCCCCTTTCCCTTTTTGTTTTTCTAGGGCAAGGAATGTTGAACTGTAAGAGAGCGCGAAGGGGGAGCAGTGAAAAGGAAAGGGAGAGCGATCATTGAGGCGGCAAGACGGGAGCGGCCGGCTGAGAAGCCGAAATATTCCGAGAACAAATGGAAAAACACTTGGGCCGAGTTCCGTAAGATAAGCGAAGCCAGATGGTCGTTTCGGACAAGGTCATCACGTTGAGAGTGGCAGTGACTGGTTTGGTGTAATGGAACGCGCTGTATTAAACAGTCATATTAGCATTTTGTCCCTGCTTCTTTCATCTAATTTCTTTGGTGTGTGTCTGTGCGTGTGTGCCCGCTTTAGAAGAAAGAAGTAAAGTTAGGCTGCCCATGTAACGCGGAGCCCTGACAATTGATGGTCCGGTCCAGTAACCGAAAGGAAACAATAGAAAGGAAAAAGTCACGAAGGTTCACAGCCCGCAAACGAGGGATCGAGAAAGAAACTTTTTACGCTAACCCTTAAAGAATTCTGTTGCTTTTGAGGCTCGAGCTGGCTTCTCAAGGACAAGAACCTAATTGAGCAAATTTCCGCTACAGGTTGAGGCCTGTGTAGACTGTCTGAAGGATAAGGAAACTGTCGAGAACTTGGCAATGAAATGCCAAGGGATGCATCAAACCCGAAAGAAAGTCCTCCTTCCCGAAGCACTGGGTTTTATCGCTGGGGGAAGCGTTAAGGGGTCGGCAGGGAGAATTAGCAAAAAGCGATTGGGCAGAGAAAAAAAAAACTGGGAAGAAGCCTATACAGGGCCGTCAGAACCATGAATACCTTCGGCGAATAATTGAAGAAAAAAGTATCAGTCATAGTTAAGAAAAGAAAACCAGCAGTAGACGAAATGGCGCTTGACATCCCCCCGATTTAAGAAAAAAAAGTCTTACGTCATCGTCATAATGATAATTACTACCGCCGAGGGGCGGGCTGCGATGGGAAGTAGAGAGGACGAAAAACTAGACGCAGATAGGATGATCATTATCGCGATGAATGTCGCATGCGTTACCGTTATGGTGTCCTAGAAAGCATGATGCTTATTTCGCTTAGAACATCAGAAAAAATGAGGCGATGCGTTGCAGGCGCGCAATAGCGGTTATAACCTGCGTTCTAAACCCATCGAAAGTTAGTGGCACTAGAATAAACTTTCCGTGCTTGTGCGCAAGCTTTACCAGAGTTCATCACAAGAAACCTGTACTCGTACTTTGAAGCCTTGCGCAATGTTACACGCCCACAGAGCAGCACACGCAGCAGATGTTTATTGGCAGGATTGGATGTTTATTAACGCTTTATTAGGAGTGTATTTCTGATTCTTATGCCCACAGGTCTAAAAGAAAAGCAATATCTGTCGGGACCCCCGTAATAATGCAAATGTATCAAACCAAAAATTGTTTTCTGGATACTGTTTTGTCTTATGTTCAAATGTAACACGCCCCTCATAAAAAACCAAAGCCGTTTATTAAGAGGAAGATGATTAAAAAGCGAAGCTTTCTCGCTTGCAACGTGAGTCAAAGTCAAAATCCAAACTCTGACGGATAGACGTCGGTTTCATAGCGCCAGGGAAGGAACCCAGGTTCGACTCCGACCACGGAAGCGTTTTTTTTTTTTTGAGGCGCTTGATGTGCCTTCGTTTATCATCAGAGCAAAAGACCCACCTCAGGCACACAATACGGCACACTCCAAAAGTAAGAACGAACTATGGTGAACAATCTTTCCTGTGCCAGTCAACTGAAATAATAATAAAGTGGGGGAAAAATTAAACTTCGAACCAGGTGAACCCACGTTTCAGAAACAGGTCAAAGAAATGTTACTTAAGCAAAACGCTTGCAATACTGATGTATAATTAAGTGTTTGAAGTATATGTCTGAATGTTCCCGTAAAGGTGGACGTTTAAAACAATCACGAACTAAAATACATTAATACGTAATTGTGACATAGTAGTGTAATTGTTGAAAATTAATGCGCACGAATTACTGCGTTTGTGTGTACACTTTGGGCTTCCTGTGCATTTTAGACTTATGCTTTGTATAATACATAGGAAATGTAGTAATGACTTTGCTTTGTGCTATTTTTCTGTTACGATTGTGCTATTATGTTTAAATTTGTGAACAGCACTGTGATTACGTCCACTGTAAATCGGGTGGCTGAGGCCTCTGTCAGGCCACCTCCGCTTTTAGTGTCAGCCTCCCCTTGGTTTTGCCAAGGAATAAAAATCAAAAAAAAAAAAATCAAGCAGTTGTTTGAAACCCAGTGGGTAAAGTTGGCTTTTCTGCAGTGCGTTTTGCCGCAACATTGAACGCCATTTATGAGTCATAAAGAGCTTCGCTTTAAAGAGTAATGAAGGTAGTAGGCTATCACAACACAACCCGAGAAACAACAATAACATTTGATTCGAGAAGCTTTCCGAAAAGTATACTTCGCCGCAAGCACCTTCTTATTGAAAGAAAGCCAACTTCACAAAGTGCATGGGTTGCGACGGGTGTTACCCACACACACACACACAAAAACACTCCGATCACGAAGGACCTACAAGGGATTGACAATACAAGTGAATGCAAACCAAGAGCCGGTTCCAGTGCCAGAGCTTTGTTGCAGTAGCATACCTCAGTGTCGAATAAAACCTTCAGACGTGAACCGCAGCTACCACTGGAGTGTACACGGCGGTTCCAACGGCGATTGATTTAAATTTTTAGATGCGACTGCATCTCATTCACTCGCCTTGTCCATGCAGCGTCGGCGTTGTTGTCGTCCACCCCTCCCCAATTCTCCTCGCCGCGCGAGCTGCGCTCTCCGCCGCTCACCCCCTCTCCTCTCCGATGCCCCTCCCTCGTCCACACCCCTCCCTCTACACTATAAAAAAATAATAGTTAGCGGCGCCCGGTTTCGATCCCACGACCCTGTGGGCGGAACGCGAGGTACATGGTGCTCTTCCCACTGCGCCACAAAACCGAGACAGAATCAAATGCTACGAACGCACCTTACATCCTTGACTCATTCAGACTACGTCAAGAAGCTACTGATACAACGCATGACGGCGCAATGATTAACACTTGCAATAAAAGAAAAGAAGCTCCCACTTACAGCAACAATGATGGAGTAAAGGTTGTTGCGACAGCGAAGCCCCAAGCATACCACTTAGAGAGATTGACCAAGATTGGCCAATAAAACATAATAATAATCATAAAACATAATAATCATACGCGTTCCCGACACGTTTCAAGCGATTTCAGTATCAATCCAACGGAAACACCAAGCGAACCCCACGATGCGTCGCATTTACACAGGGTTCCCCTCGCGGGGAAATGGGCGCAATTTTTTTTCTCTACGTTTCTGGTTTGATTTTAGGGGCAAGTCCCTTAGAGGCTCGGACTGTCGCCGTTTCCTTCGTCGTCGTACTTTCATGTAGTCACAGTACTAAAGCGCTGGGACACTCACCATGAATCCGCACAGGAGGCGGCGTGAACACTCATCAGCCGCGCTCCCTCCCAACCACCCCCGTCCCACACAGGGCTTTTAAGGATCAACTTCAGACCTACAACGAGCTCACCAAGCACTTCTACTTAAGCCGGCGTGAATTTGCGCTTCCAAAGGACTCAACAGGGTGCACTCAGTCACTCTCCGCATGCTACAAACGGACTCATACGCCACTCATTGCAGGATCAGTCACATCTACCCGGACTACGACGGAACTGCTTACATGTGCAAAGTGTGATAGGCGTGTGAACTTGGGTCACATGCTGTGTGGCTGTGCTATGCGAGCCTCCTATCTGGAGGATAAGGTCAAGTGGGACAGTGCTCTCAGAAGCAGCGAACTTCAAGATCACACAAGGCCCGCGTATAGTGGCGGAGAGCTTCGGGCGTAGAAGCCTGACAGCCTCTACCACCTTGAAACGGTCCGTCAGTTGTCTTTGAGGACCATTTCTGGAAATAAATTTTTGCCACCACCACTTCCAACGTCTCGCGCTAGAGCATTTCATCTCCGTGGGCAAAAAAGCGTACTAAAAGAACACACCGGGACACTCGTTTTCCTGCGCCTCGTGCTAGAACGCTTCGTACTGCAAAGACACGAGACTTTTACAGCAAAGCTGTACACCTATACCCCCGCTACGGTTTCATCTCCGTGGGCAAAAACGCCAAGCGACAATAATACACTTGTACACTGCATGCTTCGCCCCTCCCCAGGTTTCACGTTAGTGGAGATGGCCCGGGATTTTGTAGCGTGAGCTACACTCGCCGAGATTGAGCAGTTTCGCGCGTCTCCTGGATAGCCGTGCGGCGCATGCGCGAGGAACAGTGACGCCTCACGGCACACAGCTGGGCGCCGGAGCCGCCACGGCCGCGACTGAATTGGTTTGAATTGAATTGAATTGAATTTGGATTTGGATTGGATTGGCTTTCAGGATGTTTGGATTGGATTGGATTTGATTGGATTGGATTGAATTGAACTTATTAGTCTAGATTGTATTGGATTGGAAATCGTATTGCAGCAGTAAGCATGATAATAAGCTAATCCTAGAAAACCAGGAAACCAAGAATAACCAGATGAACTTTAGCTCACCCTACGTACATCCTGGCATAGCCGAGCTACGCCACTGCTAATTTTTTTTTTTTTTGGAGAGGCAAACTACCTAAGGTAAGGGGACAGCCTCTTGAGAACCCTTGCGATAAAGCGTTGCTTTTTTTTTCAAAGCATAGTTGCGCGCTAAGAATGGGGGCACATAACTTCGATGCAGGCTGTATGGAAATGGTGTACAGGTCATAGAATAAATTGACTCTGTTTGGGACTCAGTTTGTTCGAAATCCTGTAAAAAAGCAGGTCTCAGTTTTCTGCGGGAAGCCGTGGTGGCCGTCTCGTAACAGCAGTGGAAACGTCGCAACGTCCGGAACTTCACGCATGGCCCTCTTGCATAAGCCGGAAAATACTTTTTGTTATCAATAAATGCTGGTGTACTAATACATCACCGTGCACCCGTCGTCCGTACACAGAAAAGGCGTCGGGGTAATTTTGGACTACTCGACTGCACAAAGTAACTTTTAGCGTCAGCTAGGTTAAAGCAAAACAAGTGTGTAATTGCCAAATCATGTGCATACTTGAAAAAAAAATTACTTTCGAGAATTTCTGTGAGCTATTTGCCCAAGCCAGGGATGGCATCGCATTTGAAGACAAGAATAGAAGATGAATTCCGTCTTTGATATTTTTGGAAACCCCTTTGGATTGGTATGTGAACTGGGACATGAAGGGATGCACAATCTAATTAATACCAATTTTAGTAGATCGACGTGGCGCGATGCGAAGGCGAGGTACTACGCTGCACCTTCTTTTCCTTAGGTTCTCTCGGCTCCGCAAGTAAAAAACGAGCGCATCAAGATTTCAATACTCACAGACGGAAATGCCGCACTAATAACACTTCCTTGCCCACCTAGGCAGAGAACTACTGCATACACGATACAATCAGATTGTCGCAACATTAAGAATTAAAAGGGTGTAGATGTTCACATCCAACGAGTGCTGGGGCACATCGGTCAGCTTGACAATGAGGCTGTGCACCGCCTTCGGAATAAGGCTTCCCTCCACCGCATCTCTGAAGAAAGGACAAGCCTGAAACAACTCCTAGTGCAACAATAACAGAATAAATGCCCGCTCTTTAAACACTCTGGCCAACGATTTGCCTCGAGAGGCCCAAGTGCTCATCACCAAAGCTTTGGCTTCAGGGAGAACCTGATGGAAAAGTCGAGGCTCCACCAGCTGGGTTTAGAATATAACCTAGGTACTATGGTAAGGGCGTGGATCCTCAGTACCCACCAATAACGTACTGCAAAACGCGCTCAGCCACTCAGGCACCTACACTACGGCATTTAGCGCAGGGTTTGCAAGGGCCTCGTGTAAGACCCACGACTCAAGCACGACCATCGAAGGTCTCCTCTTTCAAGGAGTAAGAAGGGCCGGTGAAGTACCGAAACGAGGTCATGCTTGCATTGCGGTGATTCACCCAAGAGACAGCCATAGTGCACAGGACTTAGTCACCCACTTCCATAACCCGAGTTCACAAGCCGGGAAATTGAGCGGCACCATTCCTAGAACAAATTTCCTCCTTCTCTTCCTCAGTTTCCAAATAAGCTAGTGAACAACGGTATGCCTCGTAACATTTTATTCACTTGTTGACTGCCAGGTAAACCGGCTTTTTTACAGCCCACCAGCGAAGTCTCCGCACGCGGGGAGACAAACCCGTAACCTCGAACACCTCATCATCATTCCTTATAAGCACAATGATCGCTGTAATGAAGTGTGGACGCTGTAGAGAAAACCGTCTCACGAGCCTATTTTATTGAAACCATTAAAGCGACGATGTCTGCCCTGAACGGGTGGTCTGACTCCTACTGCCTTTTGTTTCAGAAATGTGGTGCGAAAGGACCTCTCGAGAGCAAAGCAGTCGATGAAACTGCCCTTCCGTGACAACATTAATACTGAAACCCAAGGCAGAAAAAAACGGGAGCAATAAAATGTCTGTAGGATAACTTTTCTCCCCTTGTCGTGTTGAGCGAAACACGTGCGCGTTTTTGACGCACGCATTTCGCGCGCCGGACCTGGCGACGCCAATCTGAGAATCGAGCGATGCACGGCGGTGTAGCACCCGTGGCGTTCGTGCAACCATCGGTCACGCTTAGCAAATGGCCCTCTGACGCGGTGTGAGCGCGCTAAAAGCCGACGGAGCGGCGCAATAAAGCGTGGCACGAAGTTCACACGCCAGTGCGAGGAAGGGTCTCCCGGGGCATGCAGAAAGGCCGGAAGCTGCCACCGGAACTTCCGGTCGCCGCGTGAGCGTGGTGGTGGACGCCTCCTTTTCCGATTCTCGTTTCGCGTAGGCGCAGGGATTTTTACTCGCTGTTTCGTTACTGCTTTCCTTGGCTGTCTTCCCGGTCGCTCGATTGTTCCACTTCACGTACATTGTATACTTGACGAGTTTGGTGTGAACCCGCATGTCAAGGCCACGTGTCTGCGCGATGTGACTCAGTTAAGGTGCACCGCTTCAACACATTTTAAGAATTTATGGCACCACAAATTTTAAAGGCAGGTTTGTGGAGCTCGTTAAAGGACTTTCAAAGAGGAAAAAGTTCTACAGTACAGTCCACTTATAGCTAACCCTGTTTTAACGAAATAGCGGCTATAACGAACAAATCTTTATTTCTCCTTGCCTTATGTATACATTGATTTTCTGTACAGATATAGTGAAAAGTGTATATAACGAACTGATTTAAGTTTCCCGGTGTGTTCTTTATAAGCATGCTCGACTGTATATAACACCTTGAACACATGAAAAAATGCACCTATGGGCAGCCGTGATTGTAGCGCTGCCTATTAGAATAACCACAAAAGAATAACCTCAAAAATAATACAGCGAGGAAAATTATAGCCTAACAGAGAAATCACGCTTGGCTTTTTTGTGCAGTATAGTTCGTTCAAAGCGGAGACAATCAAATTTCCCGGCATGCAGTGCGGATTGTGAAAAACTTTGCTAACGCGAGAATTCATATGAAGCGATTTTATTATAACGGGAATTCACTTCATATGGTCGCGATCAGCTGCAATCGGCTTCGAAAATGCAGCACCAGAAGAAACCTGTCGAGGTTGTAAATGTTATCATTCGCATACAATAAGAACGTTGCCGAGAATACCGGCGAGTGAAACTCGCTACGTGTTTCTCTAATCCAGCGGTTCCCGACAGCGAAGAGCCGTTCTCCTTATCAGCCGGTCTTCTTCGTCCTTGAACTGTTTTCGTCGTCCCGCAAAACGGCGCCGTCATTTCAAGATCTCGCACAAGCTCCCACGGTCAGTTACAACCGCCCTTTCCCCGTTCGCTCACTCCGAATAACAGCGGGGCCCCGTCTTTCGAAGCTATCACAGCGTCAACAAAGTCAGCCCTTGTCGCCAACTCGCCTAACCTACGCTTCGAAAACCGCCCGGGACCAAAACCGGGTCCCACCAGATCGTGTTGACACACGTCTTGCGGCGCCCCGACGGCAAACCACTATCAACTGCGCGAACCCTGATTAGGGCAGCAGCACCGCTTGGTGGTGATGCGGGGATGCCTTGCCGTTTGCGTGCACCAGACGACCGCAATGACTGCCAGGCGTTTACGACGTCTTATCGGCACCGCGCTGGGCAACCGAGGCTGTAAACACCAAACAAGACGGGGCGCCGTTATCGGTAAACGCAAAAGCGGACCCCACGCGTTGGTACAAAGGGTCAGTGTGCCGATCGTGGACAGGAAGAGTTGAGGACGGAAGGGGTGGAGGGCAGTGATACGGGGTCGCCGCAGGGTCGACTTGACTGGAAAGTGGCCGCCTCGTTCGCTGCATACAAGGACGTAAAGTGAAAGTTTCTGCGTGTGTTCTTGCACTGTCCTTCGGACCAACTACGTTTCTCATCCGTAATAACGCCGTCATTTATTGCAGCGAAGCTATACATGCCCAATACCCCAATTCTCGCACCCGTGTGGAACGAAAACTCGGGCACTTGGTTCGCTACTCAACGGCGTGCGTTCAGCGTACGCAAAAATTCATACAAAATGAAAAAAAAAATGGCTTAGGGCCTCCATATTTTGATGTATGATAGTGCCCCTAAATAATTGTCTTCCCAGCAATCCATTTGTGCCTAAACGTGAAGCCGACTTTAGGACGATAGGGGTGAGCTTGGTTTTTGTAAGCTGGCTTTCCCACATTGGTGTTGCGCAGTGAAGCATCGCCGTCTACGGCGGGATTAGGGTTAGAGCCCCACTTTATCCCCTCTACATCACCGCTTCCTCTTTCCTCGCCACGCCCGGCGTCTCTTTGCCCCCTGACATTGCTCAATGCCGCGCGCTTCGCGGCGACCACCTGTGCGGCCGTCCTGCGCTGTGATTGGCGTAGCCGCGCTATAATAAAACGTCACTGTCTCTACCCACCAATCGCGTTTGTCCTTCGTCTGTGACGTAGCGATCGGGCCAATATCCTCGTAAAATCTACATAGCAAATTCCCAATATTGCTAAATCCCAACATGGCGAATCCAACCAGACCACCAGGTTCTCTGGGCTTCCCACTGCCCGGTGTAGAAGTGTTCTGATTTTTCTTGTATGCGTGCGTCTTGCTTAGCGATGACCAGCCGTAAACGTTCAAGAGAAATATAATTTCCACGTACCATTGACCGAAATTCTGGGTCACCTCTATGCCGTAAGCTAAACACCTCCGCTAGTCATACACCTTCACAGAATGGAATGAATCGTGCCTTTTTCGAGCATGATACTTGGCCACCCACTTTCACGGCTCTTCCAGTTTATCGAAGCTCTCATTTAAGGACAGTGCATATAAAGACGCAAGGTTTCTACCGCGGAAGTAACAACCTCCTGATGTATTCATTTTTTACACTGCTCTTGTTTGTATATTTGTTTGCGCTAATGTGCACCCGTGCATTTCTATCAACCTTATCATAAGGTTGTCCCTCACTCCTAATAATTCTCCTTTCAAATTTATTAGATTTGCGACAAAAAAAAAATGCCCGCGTGTCTGCTTCTCTCAATGCAAATGGCGATGAAAGACGATAGTCGACTGGCGCCCCTGGCAAGTATATGCCTCCCTTCTCTTTCCTGCTCCCTTCTCATGCTGTTCCTCTTCCCCCTCATTACTCCCAAGATAACACTCTAGAGGTATGCTCAGGTCAATTTATATTTACCCGCGTTCCACTGCTCCAAGACGGGTGCCTCGATGCCAGCGCTGCCGTACGCGGAGACGCGCATGAATCGGGGCACCCTACAACGTCGTTTATAAAACCCCCGTTGCCGTACTCCACGGAGCGTGCCAAGCCGAACATGAAGCCTATCTAGTGGAACCTTTCGTTGGTTTGCCGCTTGATTTCTTAAATGCCGTCGGAGCACTGGCAACAGCAGGTGACGGTTTTCTGCAGTTTATGTAGCATTTTATTTTCTATCGCAAAAAACCAAGCATCCATGAATTTTTAATAAAGGAACACTGCAAATATCCCTTGTGTATTGATTTTATGCCTTATATTTGGCGTAATGTCTTGTCCTTATTCAACAGTGCTGACAAGTATGAACATTGCCACCGGACTTAGACGTGTAGATTTGTCTGTGAGTATATACGACTATTGCGCAAATGTGATTCCAATTTGGCCGGGTGGCTGAATCGAGTCACAGACTTGTGTCCTTAGGGATTTTTCGTTGTAACAATTGATTTTGGTGTTAGAATTGAGTGTTAGTGAGGTACAGTACCCGTTGTGACATAAAACCAACCCTGTTTTTGTATATTTCTGCATTCTGAAGCGAATGTTTTTGTATAATTGTTTTGCTCGCATGTTAATCTTTTGGTTGTAAGCAACTCTAAATTGTTTGTATGTTAATCTTTTGTCTACAATGAACTTGAAACTGTTTAATGTGTTTCTGTAAGTGTCTGTAACTGGCAGCCTTCGCGCTCTATTAGTTTTGTAGCAACTGGCGCTGCACTTGTTTAATTGTTTCTGGTTGTTACGTTGTATCATTGATACCAGGATTTTTGATAATAAATTTATCCTTTCAAGACAGATAAACCTCTTCATCAGACAGACGTACAGACCTACCAAAATTTCTGCGTTTAAGTAGCCAAAGAAAGACCATCGTCTTTAAAAAGCAAACAGACTTAGTGCTCCGCGTTTATCTCCACAAACATGGGGTTGAGGCAGCGAACAGAAGAAAAAATTTTTAACCATAAAAAGAAGCAAACAAAAAGAGTTTGAAGTTTTTTTTTTACTTCCGCGCATACAGGGTGAGATGACGGAAAGAACGGGGCGGGGTGGAAGCAAAAGGCTAGAAGCCTGAAAGAGGCTTTTATGCTTTCCCAAGAAAATGTTTTTTTTTCTATTTCAGATAGCAGAGAACAAACACAGGAGATGAGGTTAAACGAATAACCAACTGTTTTGAAGCGCCATCGCCTTCATTATCCGTTTGCTGATTAAGGCAGGCATGGCTACTATAATGAACCGTATAGACGCATCTTCACCAGGGAGATCATGTTCCAACGTGTCTACGTCAATTGCAATATCAGATAATAACCTATGTAGAAAGTGTGAGATCCAGAGCTGTAACCGAATTACCGGAGCGCACAAAACGCGGTCGTAACTCCAGGCTAAAAAAAGCAGAAACAGCAAAGCGGGAATTCTCGAATAAACAAAATGCTTAGGCCGCTCCGTTTAAGCTAAACACTAAGAAGACCGCGTGAAGTCGACTTCACTACAAACACACATGCATTCCTAGGAAGGCCATTTTTTCAGGCGCTGTATAAGCTTCTTTTAATCAAACTAGGAAGGCCTAAGGCAATTTTAGTAAATACCTCCATAAGTACCCCCAGCGCTGCTAAACGATGAAATAAAGTGCCCTTGGCCGTGATGTTGTGACGATAGCTGGCGGTAAATATTACGAAAATTACTTGAAATCCCCCCTCTTTATTACGTGAGAAATAATGTAAACGTTTCGTTGTGTCTGCGTTGTTCAAAGTCGCAATCGGCGCCTCGCACACGCCCACAAAAAACGGTGTCGGACTGCGACTGAACCCCGGCGCTGATATCTTCACTGTTATTCACTGCGCAGCGAATTGCAGCCACCATTATAGTTTTGAGGGGAAATTATCTGAAAGCGCCGAATCAATTAACAAGAAAGGCTGAAGCGGGAACACAATCACAGGGCCACAAGAAACACCTTCGATACCGCCGCAAAGAAACGGCTGCCATGGAGCAAAACCACCCCCAGGCGGCGCTGGGCACGTCGTTGAGAAAGAGGTTATTTTCTTGTTTTTCGTCGCTGCTTTTCTGTTTTTTCTGTAAAAAGTAAATAAACAATATATCTATAATTAAGTGTTAACGTTACTTATTATCATCTAAACGCTCGCAGGTATAGGTTATTTTTCCCGATTTCCGGACTTCTGCTCCCGAGATTACTCGCTCGGCGAGCTGGCCCCTGGTAAAGTGTGTTGGGGAACACACTCAGCTTAAAGTGCGTTCCTTGTAAAGTGTCCATTCGGCGTTGCCGTTTAGCTGCTCCCGAATGACATTTTAGTCGAGTGCACCCTGTGGAAGTGCATTTAATAGGCACGTTTGACAGAGGTTTAATACTAATACTCGTTATTGTAGCTTACATGAAGTGTATGTGTGTATTTATTGTTCTTTAGAAAGAAGGAAGGTCCACGAGCAGGCGGTAAATTTTCTCGCTTAGGGGCGGACACCGGAACGCCTGCTGGTGTAGGGGAGGTGGGATAGGGAGGAAAGAGTACATAGAAATAGGGGGATAAAGTAGAGGGTTTACATGGATCATACATAACACATAGGCAAGATTAACAAGGAACGTATATACAACGCATAGGTGAAAAAAAAAACAAAAAAACGAGGAGTTAAACAATTGAGCAAAGGACGGATACACATAAACACTGGGCATATACAATAAACATCAAGGTACAGAACACAATGGTGTAGAAGAAAAGACATCTACACACATACACACGCACACACACACACACACACACACACACACACACACACAGAAAAGCTGCACCCGCAGCAGCACTCCACTGCAACCTGGGCAGTTACATGGTGTTGTAGCGGAGTGCGCTGAGAAGATAATTCAACAAATGGAATTTAAAAAAAAATAGAAATAGAGAAAATAAGGATATTACAAAAATGAACTGACGAAATCAGAACTTACTCCTACATTGCCGATTTTCTCACCAACAGACAGGCGATCCTAAAAGCAGGCGATGCCAGATCTGATCCATCCCCCTAGGAGATCGAGGCACTCCTCAAGGTTCTGTTCTTTCACCTTTACTTTTTAATGTCGCACTCCTAGACCTCCCTCGTCAGCTTAAAGCCATTCCCCATGTTCATTTGGACTGACAGGGCCTCTTTAGGTGAAATTAGAGATACCACTCAAAGAGCCACTGACACTGTGAAACAATATGCCTCATCAATTGGCCTTCCCTGTTCCACTCAAAAATTTGACCTCCTCATTGTACGAAAAAGACCCCCTACATCCGATTAAGAATCAGATCAAATTACCCTCGGTGGCCAGCTTATACGTCCCAGACCTTCACTCAAGATACTTGGTGCTACTATCCAGGCCAATACATGGAACGATCAGACCGCTCACCACAGTATTCACTCAAGTCACCTACTTGCTTCGCCGCATCGACAATCGACATCGCGGCATGAAGGAGGAAGACCTTGCGCTCCTTCCTAGTATCACGGATCATCTACATCGCGCCCTACCTAACTCTCAGCAAAAGTGACGCGGAAGCCATTGATCGCCTCATCCACAAAGCTATAAAAAGTTCTTAATCTCAGAGAGCGGACAACGAGATCCACCTGTTCCCGTTTTCCGGTCATTCTTTACACCCGCCATTTTTTGCCGTTTGAACTCCTCACACTTCGCAGCCACCCTGAGCCCTGCGAATGTGTTTTCTTCCGCACTGACCACAAGCCGCTTATTCGCGCGTGCATGTAGCGAGAACGACAACACGTTGGGCTGACTTTCTTACAACAGCTTATGTGCGTTGTGGTTGAGCTAAATGCTTTATAAAATAATAAATAAATAAATAAATAAATAATATAAATAAATAAATAAATAAATAAATAATAATAAATAAATAAATAAATAAATAGGTGCCGTGGCATCGTGCCGTCGTGGCGTCTCGGCCTGGATTTCTAAATTACCATTGTGTTCAGATTTGAACCCGATGAACAAAAAATCGAATTTCATTGGATCAACCTAGACAGTAAATACACTGTAATTCAGTTAAAGAAGAACGAATCACCCATGATTCGTCTCACATCAGCTTTGCGCAATCCGAAGCCGCCAAAACTGGGAGCGTCGTGTCATTCCTTTTTGTACTGCGACCCATAGTTATATGCTGAAATAGTTATAGCAGAAGAGCGGAGAACTTGCCCCGGTTCTGCGGCCACTACGCAGTGAACGCGCACCTGCGCATGCGCACGGCTGGTTTAAGTGCTGCGCACGCGCAGTCGCGCCTGTCTACTGCCGTGTACCGTACCAATACCGCTTCTCTGTAATGGACTCTGTAATGGACGAAATGAAACGCGCCACACTTACAGAAGTGTCAAGATTACTGTATGGCTATTGACTCCTTACTCGTTCATGAAGACGACGGCGGCACTTATGATCTCCAACAGTTAGCTGTTTTGCCCGGTATTCTGCACCGACGATTATTCCAACCCCAATGACTGTGACTGTTTTGTGCCTACCGACAGAGCGAGCGAGTGATCTATCGCGTAACCGCGAGACTTACGAGAACGCGGGATAAGCATGCTACCATGTAAAATGAGATTTCTTCAGAACCAGTTTATCGTTGGTCGCTTTGTGTCGACCCAAAAATCCTGTTAAGACCAGCGACATCCCGGTAACAGAAGGTTTATGAAAAATAACGTGCGGAGCGCACTTTTCACCGATAACGTTGCATCGCGAGTGACCATCACAGACGTGTGATGCCGTTGGCGCAAAACTGACTGTTTCATGGCGCATATACTTTTACAACCTTGTAGCAAACGAATACATAATAAAAGTACGTGCGCATATTATTTCCTTCTTCCAGCCGTCCCCGTTTCCGCCCTTTAACCCTTCCCTCCCGTCACACCTTCTTGAACGGCCCAGCCAAACGCAGAGCGTCCGGTCACTCACCAACCTCTCCTGGTCACTCCGGAATCCTCTCAGTCCCCTCTGACATCCCCCCGTCACCAAGCTCTACTGTACATCCTCCCTCCCAAAGCTGACTTTTTTTTCCCCCTTCTTCTTCTGTCAGTTTTCCCCCGTCCTTTGACATCCCCGTCCCGTAGTAGTTTGAGTCCCCCCCCCCCCAGCGCGATCGCTTCCCCGAAGCTCTCCATCTAGAGTGATATCCCGAGTGACGCACTAGCGTCCACCACACTCCCGGACCCCCCGTCACTCCATCCCCGTCGGCTTTGCTGAAACCCTTTGGGCACCGAAAACAGAGCGGAGGAGGATACCTCTTGCGCCGGCTTGGCTCACACGAGATGCAAGTCTCCTGCAAGCAGCTCTCTCTCTCTCTCTGTCTCTCTCGCTCCTCCTTTTTCGCTTTACCTCGCTGCTTCCCCGCCTCATCAATGCACTTATAACACGGAAAAGCCGTGGTGCACCAGCGCAAGTGGAGCGGCCGTCCTACGCTGTACGTGAAACACTGCTATACAGGCGTGACGTTCGGTGTCAAAGTCTTTCCAGAGCTATCTAAATGCGAAAATTTTGACCTATCCGTCCGTCCGTCCGTCCGTCCGTCTGTCCGTCTGTCTGTCTGTCTGTCTGTCTGTCTGTCTGTCGTCTGTCTGTCTTCTGTTCCTGTCTGTCTGTCTGTCTGTCTGTCTGTCTGTCTGTCTGTCTTGGAAGGACGCGCGCGACGTGGGCTGCTGCAGTATGCTCCCCTCCCTTTTTGACCAGATCTTCTAATGCCATACTTCCGCCGAACTTTTGCCCTCGGGGCTCTCCATTTCATCTGTACTCGGGTACAACTTAAGAACGGCAGCGGAAGTTGCCGCTGTGCCTCTTCACCGCAGCCGGATGTCACTCCACGCGGAGCAAGTAAGCGTTACTGGAAATATTTTGAACGTGGCAGGAGCAGTTTACGCGATTTTTCGCAACTAATATGCTTGTAAACTACTGCAGCGATGACAAACAAACTACGTGAGTAAAGGCAGACGATATCACGCATTCGTAGCAATCTCCTTTCAAAACGCGCGTGCCCTTTGACATCTGGGTCCGTCGCTTAGGCGAAGTGATACCGTGCGTGAGTTACCCCCGTTCTTAACTTGTTCCCGAGTGTAGTGGCTTCACGCTAGCCACGTGCGCGTACTCTGCACGGTTAAGCTGGGAGAGAAATCTAGATTTTAGAATCGCTGTCGGATTTGGCTGGGAAATTAACGAAGTTGCGATAACCCTGTCGACGGTTGCTTACAGTGCCAAGTTTAGTTTCGAATGTAGAATGCCACCAAATCACGGCGACGGAGCTCATGTGGAAGAGATACAGGACAGCCCGAGCAATGAAAGCATAATAACCACAACTGAGTTCGCGAAAAACCGCCGGAACTGTCCTAAACTCCGAAATAAAAGTCCGAATGCGAACAAAAAAAAAGGGGGGGGGGGGTAGTCGATATTCAGTGTCGACTTCATGAGCTAGTTTCACATTGGGCAATTAGAACCAGCGGCAAGGCAGAACACCTTATTCTCAGCAGAATAATAGTTTATACTTTAGTTTATAGGGAAATGTCGGCGTTGAAGTTTGGAATCACCGCAAAAGTTCTTCCAATTAAAAATTCCGTATTTTTTGAAATTATGTAGGCTCTAGCTTTTAAAACCTTTATCGCATTCAGCAATAATTCGAACCTTCGATTGCCGATTAACAAAGGATCTACGGCCCCGTTCGGGTTATAACTAAGGACTTCCTACTCCCGTCGTCGCAGCACTTTGCGAATTAGGCAATAGAGGTAAAAAAATCAAGATGCTTTCTTAAGAGAAAGATTATTAAAACGCGAAGCTTTCTCCCGTGCAACCGGAGTCTATGTCGAAGCCCAAAATCCAAGTGCTTCGACATAAAGTCCGAATGGCGCAGACGGGTAAACGTCGGTTTCATAACGCAAGAGTCCACCCAGGTTCTATCCCGACCACGGGAAGCGGCTTTTTCGTGAGGCGCTTGATGTGTCCATCGCTCATTATCATCATCATCGTTGCATGAAACCCATTGTGTAAAGCTGGCTCTCCTGCAGTGCATTTTGGCGCAACATCGAACGCCATCAGTGAGCCCTAAAAGCTTCGCTTTAAAAAACCTTTTCACTGCTTTCGAGCAACCTTCCAAAATGTACGTCCATGAAACAACTATGCCCTCGTTTTATACTGCCCTGCTCTCGCTCCTGCATGCAAGCAGACCGACTCAACCAACCAGCGGCATGCGAGCACCACCAGGATCTATTGTCAGAGCATATGGTAGGAGCTATGGAGCTGTTAATTTTTAATTACAGTAATGCCCGTTATAACAACGTCTTCGGGTCAGGGAACTGACTTCATTATAAGCGATACTTCGATAAAAGGGGCGATTATTTCCTGCACTGAATCAGTTGGGACCGTGGATGACATCGAATAAACCGAAAATGCGAATACAGCCATTTCGTTAGGGATAATCTGCGAACCGCTGCTTAAACTGGTTTATCTTATTTAGCCGCTGTGCTTGATCTCCAGGGGTTTTTAGTTGTCGTAGGACGGAGGAACCCTGTGCGACCAACCAACACTGCAACTCGCAGTAGCGCAGCGAGTATCGTTATTTTCGACCACTGCTGCTGTTCATGAGTGCGTTCCTAACGTCAGAGCGAACGTTCAAGAGCACTAGTGCAATGAGGGTTCCTTCTTCGGTTTCATCATACAAAGTGCCAGTAGCAGCCTGGGTTCGAGTGCACAACATCAGTTTTGGTATCGGGAAGCCTTGGCTTTTATGCGACATTGAAAGAAAAAGAAAAGTAATAAGGACCCGCCAAAAGGGAAGGTGGAAGTGCAAAGCCCCTTGTCCCCGCTCCGTCTGCAGCGCGCGTTTGCATCCCCGTGAGGTCTGACGACCGGTGGACGTAAACCCCCTTCACAACCCGTTCGCCGCAACCCTTTGCGTCCCTACAGCTTACCGCACACCACACGTGCGCACGTGCGCCTCGAGATGGAAAATGCAGTCTGCCGTGTTGTCACTGCCACTACCGCTGCGGCCGCGGAGCGGCTGATTGCTGCCGAGTCTCCCCCGTAACAACATCCCCCTCCGCTCTTTTGCCGGCCTCTGTCCACTACTGGCGCAACCCCACCCACCTGATAGGAAGGCCTAATAGTTACCACTAGCAGCTGTATCCACTTTCAAGCATACGGATTTATCTATACGCCATTCGGTTCTGACCCTCCGGTCTCCTCGTTAAAGCTTAGTCACCTTACTGGAGCGAATTTCGCGTGAAGACACAACACTAAGGCCTTCTTGTCTGGCGGGTGTTGCGGGCAGCAACGGCGGCCGGGTTCAAAGGGTTCCTCTTCCCTCTCCTCCCCCGTAGCGGGGATAGAGCGCGAATAATTGAAACTGGCTCGGACTGGACGGACAGCACTCGAGCGCCAGACGGCGAGGTCTGCAGGATTTGCTCGGGGTTGAGCAGAAGGGCCTGAAAAGCTGGACGATGGGGATCGAACGCTGGGACCACCGCTGGGAAGAAATTGTCTTGTTCGCTCCCTCATTCCGTTCGCCGATCCCCACTCGACTGCTTTGCTCTCTCTCCCTGAATTTATTCCTTTTTTCATTCCACGCCGCAAGTTCTCTTGTTTGCCGTGGGCAGTTCCTCTCAGGCGTGTCGGCTGTTCCTGTGTCGTTGCTTTGAAATAGTTTCGTCCCGGTAGGTATGGGCTACACCGGAACTCCTCATGTGCATTCAGATCACGTGCGCCGTGTGTTTTCTGTTTGTTTTTTTTAATACGCGAAGCATAAGACGGGGACCCCCCCCTCCTCGAGTATTTCTGTTGGGATTTTTTTTTTCTTTTTCTTTTTGAAGTTGAATTCAATTCGCGGCTTTCGATCCTGAAGGTAGGATCTGCGGAAAATGGCATTACACTCGTTCGGAACAAGAATGCACAAACTGTCTTTTCGGTCCTTGTCCTGATTGCCTGTGTTGTCGGCGCATTTTTCGCTGTCTGAGGTAGTGAAAATAACCAAAAATAGAAGACGAAGCGATGTATTGTGATTCCACAGGTCATAGTGTCAAAATTGAAGAACCGACATAAAAATACATCGACTATCCTCGACAACTCGCTACTGGCAACCTAAATATCCTTTCTTGTTTCAAACAGAAGCATACGCAGTTAGACAGGTATCGCTACGACGGGCCGCAAAACTGACGCTGTCTACCGATGGGGTGATAAGCGAAATTAAAAAAAAAAGTTCCTTTTCATCTTCGCTCTAATATATTCAAGCACACCCTCACGCAACAGGCGCACAAGCGTAACGCCCTCCGCAGGTTCGCATACGCAGAGAGGGGTTATGTCAAGGAGGGGGAGGGACAGTGAGTGAGTGAGTGAGTGAGTGAGTGAGTGAGTGAGTGAGTGAGTGAGTGAGTGAGTGAGTGGTGAGTGAGTGAGTGAGTGAGTGAGTGAGTGAGTGAGTGAGTGAGTGAGTGAGTGAGTCGACCTGTTTACATGTTCTTCATTCATGAAACAAATTCCGTGAAAATCTTGGACATTTCTCTTTAATTCTCATGGCCGAAGTAAAGAAAAGTTCGCACCCAATTGTTTCGAAAAAAAAAAAACATTTCCGTCATCCTGTTCATCACAGTTTTCTCGGATGCATAATATGATAGCATGGGCCTATTCCCAGCTCACATTCGACGGTGCGAGGCTGTGTTGCCGTCTACGTGCATGTGGTATACATGGCTAACGAAAGCCAGGAGGAGTCGGTCTGCCCGCACCAGGCAATCACGAGTGGGAAACATCCGCTCTTCCGAACAGTGATCCATAACCGTTCTGACGGCTCTGGACGCCACGTTGGCTGGTCTGGCGATGTCTTTGCCCGTTCCTCTCCCCCTTTGCCCCCTTCGCGCTCACGAGGCTGGCTGCTTTGCTGCAAAGCGTCGGTCGGTTGGGGTTGCAGCCCATTGCAGACTAGGAAAGATTGTTAGTTGGAAACCAGCGAGTATTCGTGCAAGGAACAACACCTGGAAGAAGTACGATAGCTTGAAAAAAATCCTACGCAGCATTGGAACGGGATTCGCAGTGTTATTTCGCAGCGAAGCTGTGAAAAAACACCGCGTAGCCCCAGTAGCTGAATTGTGCCAGCCGAAAGGAGAAGCTTTGCATTTCATTTTCTTCTCCTTCTTATTCATTGTTGGTTCGTACTTCTTGCCCCTTTTCTTTTCTTTTTTTCGCCTCACTATGTTCATTCCCTCTGAAGTAGCAAACCCCACCGTTTGTGGGGCTAACCTCTTCAGTATTCATTAAAGCTCTCTCTCTCTCTCTCTCTCTCTCTCTCTCTCTCTCTCTCTCTCTCTCTCTCTCTCTCTCTCTCTCTCTCTCTCTCTCTCTCTCTCTCTCTCTCTCTCTCTCTCTCTCTCTCTGCGGCAAAGACATTTTTTTTTTGCGAATGCTGATATCTCCAGAAGTTCTCTAAACGGCAGTAGGGACACTTGAAGCTAACTCGCCTACTTCAAAGCCCATAATTCACATACTCCAGTTTATTCAATCAATCAAATAACATACTCCAAGGCTCAAAGGCTTGAAAGCTCAAAGGAGGTAAGAGAGCTCACTAACACGAGGCAAAGCGACACGCAAGGCATAACGAGAAGGTTTGAATAAGTTGGCAACAGCGGCGCGATTGGTATCGCCACTATTGAATCAACGCAGGAGGTTGCTTCCGCTCTCGCGCATTTTTTTTTTTCGCTCAATAGTGAAACAGGCCATCTCCACTAACGTGAAACCTGTGGAGGGGCGAAGCATGCAGTGTATATGTGTATTCTTTGCGCCATGGCGTTTTTGCCAATGGAGATGAAACCGTTGATGGGTAGAGCTATACAGTTTTGCTGTAAAAGTATCGTGTCTTGGAAGCACGAAGCGTTCCAGCGAGGCGTAAACGAGTGCCCCGTGTTTTTTAGTACGCGTTAAGTCCTAGCACGATGCGTAAACTAGTGTCCCGGTGTTTTAGTACCGTGACTACATGAGACGACGATTACGACGACGACATCAGGCGCCGAGAGCCCGAGCACCTAAGGGTCTTCGCCCCTAAAACAGCCGGGAAGAGACTACGAACCAATCTATGGTAATCTGTCGCCTCCACAAAGATACGGTGGTATGTTTGGTAAGTCGGCTTCTCCACAAAGTGGGTGCCCTTGTAGTGAAGCAGAAGAGTACGTTGTGCGTGCCAAAATAACCCTAAAACCCGCCACTTTCGATACATTGCTCGCCGTAAGTTGGAAACATACCGCTAATTGCCCTATTCTAACGCTCACCTTTTGTTATGAAAATAGGCGTTCAAAAATACCTGCGCGTTACAATCTGACGCAAAACTCGAAAAATTTCGAAACAGAAATTCCGCCAACTCGAAACCAAAACGAAGCGGCGCAATGAATTATGCAGGCTTCGTTTAAACTCCAAGTAATCATCTTGGCGAAAGCGTAAGGGAACCGCGCAACGTCCGGTGCATAAGTTGCCCCGGAGTCGTGTGTTCGAGATTGGCGAAAAGAAAGGACCGCATTATTAACTGCAGAGCTTCACGAAACAACTCCATCGGCCCGGAGCGTGTGCCAATTTGTTGAATTAAATTTTTCGTGAAGTTTTGAGGCGTCTGTTAATGGCAATATATCGCGTGCTCGGCAGAATCGGTGCCGAGATATTTTAGGGGTTTCAGGGTGTTGAAGTCTGCGCGCGTTACAATCGGGGCGCGTTAGAATCGTGAAAGTACGGTAACACCTTCTTGGAACACAGCCCGTGTCACTGCCATCATAACAGCGACTACGTGGTAGGAACAGGAGCTGGAATATGCGTTTTGTCAGTGTTAAAGGACCGTATATCTTTTATATTATGTTAAGCCCGAACATCACTGTTTCACATTAGCATAACTTAATTGTGTAGTTTGATACATTTTTTTTTTACACAGGCTATTACAGAGGGAGGTCTAATTCTAGAATTCTACATGGAGACATCCTCTCTCTCTCTCTCTCTCTCTCTCTCCTCTCTCAATAATTATAGGAAGTATATAATTAAAAGGCAATAATTCGAAGTAGTTGAAATGTTATGTATTGATAGGTTGTAAACGGATATTTAGAATGTGTACAGTAAGTACTGCAAGAAATATTGTGTAAGAGCTCTTTCGCCCTGTTAAATAGTAGCGAAGAAGAAGTTAAAAATGATGATATAAAAAAAAAACAGCAAACGAGTATGTGTGTGTGTGTGGGGGGGGGGGGGGGGGGTGGAAGGGGGCATAAAGGATGCTCATATATCTTGAGTGCAAGATTGTACTAAGCACGTAATTTTTCACAAACCTATAAAGAAGAGTGCTGTTTGGGGTATAGCTTAAGTTCGAAGGTAGGGAATATCAAATTGAAGCAGCATAACGTAACAGGGTTTGTTTTTAAAATTAATATATATGGAGTTATGACCAGGGGTAGGAATATATTGCGTTGCCCTCAAACTTTGGTGTTATTTTCGTTTAAAAACATTTGCCATCAGAGCACATGAGAAAGTCAGTGTCTTTGTGTGCACCAGCATATTGATTGATTGATTGATTGATTGATTGATTGATTGATTGATTGATTGATTGATTGATTGATTGATTGTAGGGTTACAGCGCCGACGCAACGCAGGCGACGAGGCGCGCCGTAGTGGTGGGCTCCGGATTAATTTTGGCTACCTGGGGATCTTTAACGTGCGCCGAAATCTCGCACACACAGGCGTTTTTTTGCGTTTCGCCTCCATCAGAAAAGTGTGCACCAGCATAAGCACAGATAATTGGAGGTCATCTTCAATGGGCACTCGGTGAACGCCAAATAGGTGGAGGATAGTCTGAATCACTGAATGTAAATAAACGAATAATGTTTTTATTTAACCGAAGCCACACAAACGCACAAGTTGCTAACGTCGTTTTTGCATCGTCTAGTTTATTGGCGGTGGTCATGTATGAAGGCCAACGGACGCTACTGGACTTAATGATCTCTCCCTTCGTGGTTGGTTTCATGGTTGCACATTTTTAACCCAAAGATACTCCCCCCCCCCCCCAACACACCCCCTCAACACGTTTCTTAGGGGGGGGGGGGGGTTAGCTACTGATGCCTAAAATGCGCCTGAGAAAATTCTAGAGCACCCAAGCAATGCTAATGATGTAGTTAATTGCGACAGCGTTTGTGATGAATTGTCGAAGGGATATTCAGGTATTGCGTGCACCGCCGTGTTGCATTGGGGATGGTGACAACCCCCCCCCCTCTTCTCCCCCCCCCCCCCGTAGGTGCGCCATTGGTTCTGCGAATTCTGTGTCACCGATTCGCGGAACCGGTGCTGAAGATTAATTCCAAATGCCAAACTTTTTTTCTAAACGGGCTCGCGGTTCATTGCTTCACTTAGACCAGGGGTTGGGAACCTACGGCCCGCATGCGGTCCACGGCACGTCGTCAGAAGCACTTCCTATCTGGAGGTAGACTAAGGAGGTTGTATAAACCTTGAGGCAGACATGCTAATTTTCACTTCAAATGGGGTTAGACGGCAGCAAACAACAGGGAATTGATGGCGCTTCCAGTTGGCATTGTCCCCCATCCACTTGACCAGATTATTCTCAGTTATTGTCAAATATTGTCAATTCGGTCAATTTTTTTTTCTCTTAGCCTGGAAAGCACCCCCCCCCCCTCCCCTCCCCTCCAACTCCGATTTCCCGTCCGGCCCTCCACCGTGTCGGCATCATGCGACTCGGCCCCACCTCAAAATGTTTCCGACCCCTGATTTAGGTATTAAAACATTCTCCAACTCGTAATATGTGTTTTCTAAGTCTGTTCTTATAGTGATTTAAGCTTGAACTGATGAATTATATTAAGCGGAAGACGCCCACATGTCCACATCTCGCTACACGTTCAAGGTCCCTTGAACTAATACGTAGTCCTCAATGTGCCTCGCACAGCGCATAAAACCCCAAAATAAAAACAAGACTTCGTGGATTATTCTTTGCTACTCCACATAAAACGCGATAAAGCTGACGAGATGGCTTAGCGCAAACAAAACTGCCCTATCAGGCTTAAAAGTTGGTGAGCGCATCGCGCCAATCTGTGTGATCAAGACAAACCCATGTCGGAGTGTACCCCGCGAACCTGCTAAAAATGGGGCGTTCTTTTTTTTTTTTTTTTTTCTCGAAATGAGCCAGATCCAGAAACCGGGCATAAGTCGGGCAAAACTGCAATGACAAGAAAAAACTCCACAAATTTCCCCTAAAAAAATGTGTGCAAGAGGTGAGATAACGCACTGCAAATGTGTACGCAGATGGTAGTCTGTATCAAAAACGAGCCGGATCCCACTGTTTCACGGATCGAAATGAGCTAAATTCATTTTTACAATGGGAGTTTGCTTTTGGCGTGACTGTTCAGACTGTTTCGTGGGTGTTTTCAAAAGTTTTTTTTCTTGCTTTTTCGCTTTTCGGAGCTGGCTTATCATGAATTCAGACGTCAATTAGGAGATCGGCGAAAGATCCGTCCCATGATGTCAACAGCGAAGTGAACGGAATGAAACTGAGAGATGTTAAACAACGATTTTATCTCGTCTCCCGCGTCCCTCAAAATAACTCTCGTCAAAGTTACAAGCCCTGGCAGCCCCCCCCCCCCCTCCCCCCTAGCCTTCTGAAAGTATGAACCAATTCATTAAGGTGAAGAAGAAGATATGAACAACCTTCTCGCGAAGCATTTTAGAAATTCATTGCAAAACAATGAATAGCTTGCTTACTTCGTGAGTGCCTACACGCGTGCCCAAGAAAATTATCGTGGGGATGAATTCGAAAAGAGCTGCTACTTGTGCCAAGGGGATTTACCTTCTCTCCATGTATAGTTCTACTGTTCTTGAAGCCTTGTTGCATATGGTTAATGCCTTTTCCGCCTAAACGCAATCGCACCATTCTTGAAAGTCAATTTAAATGAAGTTTCTATAAGAATGCCGCATCAACTTGACTGTTTCAATTCAATAAGAGCCAAATCCAAACTTATCATCCCAACATTGCTTAAATTTACGACATAATTTTTAATTTCTTGCGGCCATAAGCTTTCGCGAGTTGACATTTAAAACATATCATATAATTGCCTTGACGGCGGTGCATATAGGTCAGGTAACGAACTTCCGCATGTTCCTCGAATTCGTGTTAGATGGATCTGGCTCATTTCGAAAAACAAAAACGCCTCAAATATACTAAATATACGTCCTTAGATAGAACCAGCATGGCACGGAAAGTAACGTTCTTTGAGAATGTTTTTTAGGCTGCCAGGAAAAGCTATAGACCGATTGGCGGGCCCTATACAGCAAGCCACCGTTGTGAGTGCTCACATTTCTATATTTCCTCGTTATTTCGGATCCAAGTATTCACTGTCTGTTTCACGGCATGGTAGGCAAAACAAATAACAAAAAAAAAAATCACGCCATTATCCACGGAATGAATGATGATAAGTGGGGCGAAGCTCGAGAGGGGGAGATCATCGGTAACCGTAACTCTCCCGTGAAAGTTCGCCCATTACATCATTAAGAAAGACGTAAGACTGTGTGCGTACATTGTACAAATCAACTTTTATTTTCGGAGTCAATGCTCCCAGCCCAGACCTGGTGAAAGACCCCGCGCCATCGAGGACTACCCCGCACCTCCACACAATTGTCACGTAGGATGGGACACAACGGTAAAGAAAGAACTTTTATTTAGGGCGAACTTGTGCCCGAACAAGACGAGAGGAAGAGCAAAGGTCCTTGCGTCTCGTTCGATCTCCGAGAACGAGCCTGGAGTTCGTGGCGTGATCTCTTGCGTGATCTCCCCCTCGCAGTGCACGTGCGCTCGCGCCTCCGTTGGCGAACACAGACAAGCTCGCGCTCCCGGTGCCGAGTTTGCGCTGCCGGTTGCAGCCGGTTCTTGCGCGTGCAACGCGGCCCACTTTGCGACATCTCCGAAAGCATGCGGCGGTCACGTACCACGAGACACAAGGGATGGACAGACCCATGGCTTTAGGAGCTTCGCCCCTAAAAGACGCTGTTGTTTCCAAAGCCACGGGGTTTGCACGATGTCGCGCGTTCCGCTGTTGCAGTAGCGGTAGAAGCCGACGCGTAGTTTGATGATGATGATGATGATGATTAAAGGCCTCCCATTTGAATCGGGGTGACGGCGTGCGCCATCTAGCCTATCTTAGTAGTTTTTGAATGTAAATTTAGTCCCTCAACTCGGATTTCTTTTTAATTCTGCCCTGCCGCTACCCCTGGCTGGGATGTTATTTTATCGACTTCCCTGCTTTTTTGCGACGCGCCACCTGGCGAGGCGCGTCGTCAACATCGCGGCATTTCTCGGGCCGCTTAGCGCCGTAAGAGAAGGGCGCGTGCGCAACTCGCTATTCGTGGTCACGTGGCACATCTCGGAAGGGAAACGACTGTCCCGGTGTTTTCTTGCGCGCTCACCATGGAAGTTGTCGGCCGTTGGAAAGGTGGTGTAGACTCACGCAAGGGGCTCGGAGCGAAGAAGAAGACTGGAGGGAGCAGGCGGGCACCTGCGTTTTCTGCTCCCTCCCCCCCAAAAATAATCCAAAGTAAGATTAACTCACCGCGCTTTCCCAACGCGCCCCACACAGAGGGTAGCCTTGAAGAAAATGCTGGTTGCAGGATCTGAATGCGAAAGCATTATGACAATAAGAATTGGTCAATTGATTTATAGGATTGATTGCAGGGTTTAACGCCCCGATATGGGGCGCCGTAGTGGAGGGCTCCGGATTCATTTTGACCACCTGCAGGGGATCTGAAAGGTGCGCCGGAATCTCGAAGACACGGGCGTGTTCGCTTTCCGCCTCCATCAGAAAAGAAATTGGGCCCATCTCCCCGCGAGGGGGACTCGAGCAAATGCGTCGCATAGGGGGTGGGTGTATTGCGTTAACGTTTAGTGTTTGGGGAGTTGGTGGTAGTGAATGCGTTGTATCAGCAAGCTTCTTGACGTAGTTTGAATGAGTCAAGGATTTATAAGGCGCTGTTCGTAGCCTCCCATTTCTGTGTCGGCTTTGTGGCGCAGTGGGTAGAGCACCATGTACATTGCGTTCCGCCCGCAGGGTCGAGGGATCGAAACCAGGCGCCGGATAGTTTTTTTTTATATAGTGTAGGACTACAACTACGGACGACTACGACTACGGACGTCAACGCTGGTGACATCGTGAGTTACTGAAATGCTCTGCATTTAAAACGACCTCCACTGCCGGAAATCGAACCCGCGTCCTCGTGCTCAGTAGCACAACGCCTTAGCCAGTGAGCCACCGTTTATCAGCCGTGAGCCTCTGGCGGCATCTGTTCTCTTCACTGACTAATTCCTGGGTTGTTTCGGGGGGGTTTTGAGTGGGTATGTGTTGTCGCCTCAGCAGGAAATTGGCATTTTTTAAATATTTTAAACGCTTTTTTTTAAATTGCACACTGGCACGCTGCCCAAATTAACCTGGATGCAGTACCCCTGGTACTTGTACAGCGCGGTTGCACATCGCCGCTTCTGTTTACGCTCAGGGTAAATAAGTATATCACCGTTTCGTATACTCCAGGGATGCTGCATTTTTCTGGGACACCTTGCAAGGAACGCTGCGGAAAGATGTGACTGTCGCACCTTAGTCAAGCTGATTTTTGCTATTTGGGTGTCCTGCTGGAAAGCCATATAAAATGTTTCATTTAATTGGTCTATATATCAGTAATAACAGTGTGTCAGTCGGCCATTCGCGATACTTACGTCATTTAAGGGGCATCCGCATGCAACGACGGCGACGATCGACGCGAAAAACGTAATTCAATAAGTACAGCAAGCAGGTAGTGTGGGCTACAGCGACGAGCGAAAAATAATATTACACAGGCCTTCGGGAACGGCGGCAGCGACAGCGACGAGCCGTCGCTCGCTTTTTGACGACCAGAAGCAGCCCACAAGCGAGCGACGGCGACGGAGGGCATTGGCGGCAGTGTACTAATTTTTTAGGGGCGAAGCCCGACTCAAGGGCTCGGGCTGTCGGCAGTCCTCATGTTATCGCCGTCGTTCACCGTCCTTCTCATGTAGTTAGGGTACTAAACACTCCGGGACACTCGTTTCCTCCTCCTCGCACCTAGAAACGTAACGCGTGCTAAAAAACACCGGGACACTCGTTTACGCCTCGCGCTGGAACACTTCGTAACGCGTACTAAGAAAACCCGGGGACACTCGTTTACTCTTAGCGCTAGAACCCAACTCGTGCATCAAAGACACGAGAATTTTACAGCAAAGCTGTATACCTCTACCCCCTAACCATTTCACCTCCGTTGGCAAAAACGCCAAGGCGCCAGGAATATATTTATACACTGCATGCTTCGCCCCTCACCAGGTGTCACGTTAGTGGAGATGGCCCGGGATTTTTTTCGCTTGACGCTGTTGCCCACATTCCCTGTTTGCTGCACCATTCATTAATATTAATTAATTAATTAATTTATTTATTTATTTATTTATCCACATCGCCATTACTGGCATTACAGTGGAGGGGTACATACATGAAAAATCACAATGCAAGCAAAAAACAAAGTAACAACGTCCAATTTACACTAATACATGCACACACACATTTTCACAAAGCCTTCGCAAACGCTTCATTTTCAACAATACTGACTGTTGCAGAAGGCAGGGCGTTCCATTCCCGGATAGTCTTGGGAAAGAAAGATAACTTAAACAAGTCAGTTTGCTGCGATATTCACGTACTTTATGGTTGTGGTCGTGTCACTGCGATATGTAGTGTGGTGAAAGTAAATACTTCTCGCGGGGTATCCTAGCTTGATTGTAGTAAATATTATGGAATAACTTTAACCGCAACTTCTTCCTTCTTAACTCTAGCAATTCCCACCCCAAGGACTCTTTTAACTTTGTCATACTTTGAAGTCTCGCGTAATTTCCAGATACGTAACGAGCTGCCAGGTTCTGTACTTTTTATAATTTTGTTTTATCCATTGCTCTTGGCGGGTCCCACACCGTGCATGCATATTCCTATTATATAAAACCTACGCCAGAACGGTATTGGAAGGAATGAAGGATAATACAGTGCATGAAAGGCAGGGAGGTTAACCAGGTTACAGTCCCGGTTGGCTACCCTACACATGGGAAGTGGGGGAAGGAGGGATTTAAAGAAAGAGTATTGAAAAGACGGGAATAGAGCTTGAGAAGCAAGAAAAGAAAATTAGTTTACCGTTCCAGTTTAGGCTTCATTAGCGGCTATTGTTTTGTTTCTGTAGTTATCTTTACTTTTTCTTTTCTTGGTTCTCAAGCTCTATTCCTGTCTTTTCAATACTCTTTCTTTAAATCCCTCCTTCCCCACTTCCCATGTGTAGGGTAGCCAACCGGACTGTAACCTGGTTAACCTCCCTGCCTTTGATGCACTGTATTATCCTTCATTCCTTCCAATACCGTTCTGGCGTAGGTTTTATATAATAGCTCTCGTGAACATTGGGTGAACTGTTTGGTGTTTCTACGCAGAAATGCCAACATACGACAGGCTTTTGAAGTTACAAAATCAACATGCAGATGCCAGCACAGTGTCGGAGTAAGGAAAACACCTAGATACTTAAATTCACTAACAGTTTGCAAAGAGTGCCCGTCTATAGCGTAAACACTTTTCAAGGCATTTCCTTTCTTCGTAAAACACATGCGTACAGTTTTTTTTTTTTTTTCAGGTTTAAAGTCATGTGCTCGTCGCTGCTTGCGGCTATCCCTTTATAAGTGTGGACATATGAACCTAAGTACCAAAAGGGCACAGTACAATAAATGGTTTTAAACATTAAATATCGTCGTTTGCTGAACGCTTCCGCCAAACTCTTCACTGGCCTGACACAATTTGTAGGTTCTCTTTTCTCCTTAACAAACTGATTCGTATCATTTCACCTTATTATCAGCGACCTTGAAAACATCGGCTATTAAAAGAGGAAGACCTTACTCCTTACGCCTGCATGATCTTACTTAGAACGACGTCGTTGGACATCTGCACCCGTCGCAAACACAGAGACCGCGATACTGCGCCCCAGCGTGCATACAGCCAGTTCCTTCTGAGCGCTCCTTTTCGGCGCAATCTCGCCCTGCCATCCGGCCATGCGGCGCGGCCAAAGCAGCCAGCAAGCGCTGCTCAGATTGCACGCGCCGCTGCGGCTTCTGTTACGCCCGAGCATCTGCGCCAGCGGGAGGCGAACCCTTTCCTTCCCAAACATTCGCAAGCCCAGCGGGGACTTCCTAAGCCCACAACCCCAGCTCTGGCCCAAACATGGTCCGTTCAAGGTCAGGCTGAGAACGGGGAGCGGCGGCGTTATGACGGCTCAGTTTTGACGAGCGGCAAGGGAGCAGAAGGGAAGAGGAAGCGACCTTCCACGTGCCTCTAGCTCCTTCGCTGTTTCAACGCCACCTAGGCCCAAAATGCCTGCTGAGTGCCTCAAGACCCCTCTAACGTGTTTATCAAGCTCCAGAGTATTAATTTCAGATTTGGAGAGACCCACAAACGTCACGGATAAGCAGAGCTAGTGACGCCCCACTAGCTAAACTGTGATCACGTGTCTGGCCTGCTAGGTCGGCGGTGTTGCTGAGATGTCTCTCGCTCTTCTTCTTGTGTCTTGCTTCTTATTTCGTCCCATTTTTTTTTCTCTCTCTCGTGCGCATATGCATACCGGATGTAGTGGTGTTGTGCCAGCGATGAGCGGTCTTTGGGAACAACCGCAGCGTCCATCCAGCTCCCCCCCTTAACTTCCTTTTCGGCCCGGTGCAAAAGGCTCGGTCAACCGGCTCAACCCTTCCGTCGTCGACAAGGGCTCCGTGCGTGCGAGGAGGGCAGCCGCGGATACGAAAACAGCCCGGGAAGGTCCTGGGAATCGGAAAAGATGACGGATTGCGGGACCCGCCACCCCTTTCACGGGACAACATGTCGTTACTTTTTTTCTGATTTCCCTTTTGAAGGGTTTTCCTATTTTGTATTTCCCTCTAGCGGACTTACGAAAAGACGCGTCACACAACCGCAAGGCGCTGCGTGGGACGAACAACCCCTCCGCCATCCCCTTTTCAAGTACTTCGCTACTGAATAGGCGAATTTTGTTTACGGTCGTCCCGTGCTTTTTTTGTGTGTGTATGTGTGTGAAGGGATTTCATCACACTGACCATGAGCAGATGTCTCGCCTTCGGGTTCTGAACGTGCTTCTGGCTAAGAATAGCCGCTGTTACGAACCTGGTTACGTTTTGGTGCTTTGGGCGAATACCCCCCCCCCCCCCCCCCCCCCCCTTCCGACAAAAAAAAAATGAAATGGTGCGACGCTTTTTGGGTGGCGCCTTATACCTTATATGGGCAAAATATATGTGTAATAGGTCAAGTTGACATATGTGATCGTTATAATGGTGCACATGTTCATTATAGGCACCTTCAGAATAAAGGAGAAAAAAAATGGGATAACGAAACAATAACCAAGGCAGAAATTACGTACTCGCGCGAAGCATTGAATGCACACTTATAATGCTGAACCAATTCTGCCATCAAGAGAAAGTGTCAACGGCTCCTTTGAGAAGGCCTCGTGAGGCTCGGCGTGTAAGTTACTATTGTGACTCTACACGTATACGTGCACGCAACACCGTTTTCGAGTTAAGTCTGCTTCCGGCTTTGAATGCGAAATCATTACAACTTGCCCGAGCGAAACTTTACTGTAACATCGGGTGTGTGTCATACTGATTAGATGAAGGTGCACGACACAAGTTCGCAGCTTTTCAGCGCGGAGTTTCGAATGGCTTTCGGACTGTTTACACGCCCACTCAGCGGATTAGCCAGGGACGATAACACGGCCTATCGAGGTGTTTCGTTTAAGTCTCCTTGTGTGTTTTGGATGCGAAAGCATTATCGCTTCTCCTGGGGAAATTTTACTGCTAAATTGCGTGCGTCATGCTGGTTCCATGAAGGTATCATACTTCAGATTCTTAAACTTCCACTGCGTAGTTTCCAATTGTCTTGAGACGGGTCACATACCACTCAAGGGGATTGGCCAAGGACTAATGACGGCTTTTATAAGCTCACGGCCGATCTGCCAATTTCCGGCTGAGACGACCAAGCATACCCACCCACAATCCCCCCGAAACAACCCAGGAATTAGTTAGTGAAGGTAACAGATGCCGCCAGCGGCTCACGGCTGATAAACCACTTCTTTCTCACCCGCGGCGGTGGCTCAGTGGCTAAGTCGTTGTGCTGCTGAGCACAAGGACGCGGGTTCGATTTCCGGCAGTGGAGGCCGCTTTTCTCGTGGAGGCGGAAAGCGAACACGCCCGTGTGTTCGAGATTCCGGCGCACCTTTAAGATCCCCTGCAGGTGGTCAAAATGAATCCGGAGCCCTCCACTACGGCGACCCACATCGGCGCGTTAAACCCCGCAATCAATCCTATAAATCAATTGATTCAATCAACCAATTCTTATTGTCATAATGCTTTTGCATTCAGATCCTGCAACCAGCATTTTCTTCAATAGCGCCCTATAGGTAGGGCGCGTTCGGAAAGCGGGGGAGTGAATCTTACTTTGGATTATTTTTGGGGGAAGGGAGCAGAAAACGCAGGTGCCCGCGTGGACCTCAGCGTTCTCTCGCCTGCTCCCTCCCTCCAGTCTTCTTCTCCGCTCCGAGCCCCTTGCTTGGGTCTACACCACCTTTCCTACGGCCTGACAACTTCCATGGTGAGCGCGCAAGAAAACACCGGGACAGTTGTTTCCCTTCGAGATGTGCCATGTGACCCCGAACGGCTTTATGAATAGCGAGCTGCGCACGCGCCCTTCTCCTACTGCGCACGCGGTCCGATAAATGCCGCGATGTTGACGACGGGCCTCGCCAGGTGGCGCCGGGTTTAATCCCCAACCTCGCGTCGGCTGCTACAGCTGCTACAACAGCGGAACGCGCGACATCGTGTAAATCCCGGGCGACACAACAGGAAAGAAGAAGAAAAAAAACAATGATGCGGGCCTGCCCTGTGGCAAAATGACGCAAAAAAAAAAATCGCGTCTTTGCAAACATCAGCTATTTTCTTTTTTTAAGGGGCGAAACTTCTTAGGGGCTGGGGCTGTTGTCCACCTCCTGTCATCGTCGTCGTCGCAATCGTCGACTGATGAAGTCACGGTTAAAACACTGGGAAACTCATTTACGCCTCATGCTATTTCGTAAGGCGTGCTAAAAAAATCGCCGCGTATCTGCTCATTTCGTTGTAAATGTCGACGAAGGACGATAGTCGACTGGAGTCCTTGGCAAGTAAATGCCTCTCTTTTCTTTCCCGCTGTTTTTCTCTCGTCTCGTTCCTACCAAGATAACACGCTAGAGGTTTGCTGAAGTCAATTTAGATTTACCGTCTTCCACTTCTACAAGTCGGGTGCCGCGATAGCAGCGCTGCCGTACGGCGGAGGCGCGTGGGAACCGAGGCACCCTACTACAACGTTTGTAGAACCCCGTTGCCGTATCCTCCACGCGCGTTCCAAGCGGAACGTGAGACCTACCTATATACGAGCCTTTCGTTGCTGTTGCCGTTTGATTTTTTAAATGCCGTCAAGTAGCGCTGGCAACAGCAGACGACTGTTTTCTGCAGTTGATGTAGTATTTTATTTGCTATAGTAAAAACGAAGCATCAGTGAATTGTTTAATACAGGAATACGGCAAAAATCACTCTTGTATTGATTTTATGCCTTGTATTTGCGTAATGTCTTGTTCTTGTTCAACAATATTGACAAGTAGGAACATTAACACCGGAATTAGATGTTTAGATTTGGCTGTGTGTATATAAGACTATTGCGCAGTTCCTGTTTCAGTTTGGCCGGGTGGCGGCCATTTCTGGAATGCTTTTGTGTCTGGACCTTGTGCTGTGGACATTAATGTAAAGAGCCTTTGGTGCGGTAGACCTTGTTTTTTGAAAACTTGTGTGATATTCACTTCGTTTACTCTGTAGCAGATTGCGTATATCCTGTGCCCTGTCGACCCGTGTAGTAGCTAACTACAGCGGGTCCTAGCTGGAACTAGCTTTAATAAATTCTCCTTGCAGTTCTTGTTTGTGTTTCCCTTTTGTAATGTGTATTGGTCACCTGACGCATAGTTCCATCGAGGCGTGTTATGTATCTTCTTCGATGGACAAATAAACCTCTTTACAGACAGACAGACAGACAGACAGACAGACAGACCAAAATTTCTGCGTTTAAGTAGCCTGAGAAAGACTATCGTCCGGGACACTCGTTTACGCCTCGCGCTGGAGCGCTTCGTAACACGCACAAAAAAATTGGCTGGCGATTACGATACTCCCTAATCCGATATTCGGGCGCAGCAGCAGTGCGCTGAGGCAGCACTCGTGGTTTCTCTCGACAGGCAGCGATGATGAGCCTCTGCGTAGGCGGCGCGAAGTGCGTCACAGGGAGGGACCACGACACGCGTCTTAGGAAGCGAACGCACATCATCGTCACACGCACGCCCCGCTCACATTTTCGCCAGCGTCCCGCAGACGAGCGTCTCGTGCGGGCACAGCATACTGTCTCCCCCCCCCCCCCCTCCCCCACCGCACACTTTCGGAGAGCGCTCGCGCCGCCACGGTGGCCGCCATCCCCTCACAATTTTGCGACACTCTCCTCCTTTGCTTTCTTTCAGTATTCGGTCTTGCCATCGTTCACTCGGCTACGACGGCAAAGCGGCTCATCCCCGAGACGGGCGCCAAAGAGCCGCGCCCTAAAAATTGGTCACTTCGGTGCAAATTCGCTGAATGACGATGAAATTCTGCGTAAATGCCTCTCTTCTCTCCCTCGCCCTCTTCTCCACCCTTTCCACCCTCCCACGATAAGCACAAACAAGGTTTGCAAAAGTACATTTAATTTTCCCGCGTTACACTGATCGCGCCATCTACTTCGACCCTTTGTACCCTTGAACTTGGTGCATAGCCACGAGGTCCAGGCTCGCGCCAGCACTTTTTGTATTTACGGGTCGAAACATTGTTTTCAACACCAATTTTAGGTTCCTATCGCAAAAATCAAGCAGCCATTTATATTTAATTAAAAGACACTGCGAATCCCTTTATGTGTCGATATTCTCTCTCAAATATGTTATGTTTTCTTTTTCTTAGAAAATGTTGATAAAACGCCCTGTGTGTTCGATATTTCGGCGCACGTTAATGATATCCAGCTGGTCAAAATTAATCCGGAGCCATCCACTACGGCGCGCTTCATCGTCGTCGCGTTAAACCCCATAATCAATCAATCAGATTTTGCGGTTTGGAAACGTTTTGCCCACATAAATCTGTCGTTCAAGTACTCGTGTTAACTTTTTGCAGGAAAGCTGAATCTAGGGGCAGACAGACGTACAAACTTACAGACATATCGACGAAACGACTATCGTTTTTGAAAAAAGGCCCTGGCACGATGCGTAAGCAATGCATTTGTGTTTAGTAGTGAAGTTAACTTTAAGAAATGTCGGGTGTACAGCCTTTTGTCTTAAAACTTTGATAGAAGACTTCTTACGTTACCACTGGCAAAACATTTTTTTTAATGCATTGATTTATAGTCGTGAATATGTCTTTAAAATGTTTCGCTGTAAAGCAGAGCGGTTAGAAAAAAGGCTCACGAATTAGTGGACAATTCTCAAAATTCTGTAACGTCTTCGTTCCTTTCGTTTCTAGTTTCGCATAACTGCTGCATAAAGGCATCGACAATATATAATAAAAGCAGGCATCATGATAGGTGTTAATATGCTAGGTGAAGCAATCGGATCACGACGGTCCAAGCAATTGCAGGGTAGCTAACGACGAAGGCGAACACCTGTTCTGACAACGTATACGCCATCGCGAAGGCAAAAAATTGTGAATCCTGTCCGACGTTCTTTATAGAGGCAAACAATAAAACTGCCGTCATATGTATTTAAGGACCTCTCAGTGTTGCGTGCCAATAAACACACACACACACACACACACACACACACACACACACACACACACAAACACGCGCTAGTTCTAAACATAATCCCGTCGTAAGTAAATATATCGGCATATTAACCCTGCACCGGAAATGTTTTCCGGATTCAAAATGTGTTTCCTTAAATATCATATAGCAGAAGATAACCAGAAACTAACTAAACCGCATTAACGCCGATGAAAACATCCAAACAACTTAGAGCAAAAAGTAGTCGCCACTTCGTTATTCGTCTGCTTTCCGAAGCGAAAGGCGAAAACGGCCGTGTGTGCGATTCTCAGCACACGTAAGGATCATCGGGTGGCTCTTAATTTAATCAGTAGCCTTTCACTACGCCATGTCGGATAGTTCATTTGTGTAGCGTCTTCGCTTTGTTCGTGCCTAAAGAAAGACCTCCAATGAAGGAAGATGGAGGTGGGCGGGAACAGGGATATTTGCGCTTTCATCAAAAAGAAGCTCAGCCCCCGCGCGATTAAACAAGTCATGTTTCCGCCTCCCCTTCCCCCCCCCCTCCCCCCAAAATATGAATGAATGAATGAATGAATGAATGAATGAATGAATGAATGAATGAATGAATGAATGAATGAATATTGGAGCGGAAGCTTGTCGCCTAACTAAATAACTGGAAAGCAAAATTAAGTGATATCAACGGGCCATGGAACAAATCATGATAAGATTTTAAGGACAAGAAACAAGTTTCCTGGATCAGGGAACAAACTCGAGTAGATGTCATAGTTCAAATAAATAAAAAGAACTTGATTTACGCTGGCCATGTTGTAAGACTAAATGACAATCAGCGGACATTCAGGGTAACAGAGTGGCACCGAGAGATGCATGGTACAGGAGAAAGGGAAGGCCAAAAACACGATGCAGAGACGAAATAAAAAATGGCAGCATCTCCACTCCGTGGATGATGGCGAGGGTGCGGAGTACGGGGACTCGAAATGACATCCAAGTTGCGCCCCGAGTGACATCCGATTTGCGCCCCGACGGTCATTCGATTTGAGCCGTGAGTTGCACCTTGATTATTCCCTAAATGAAACTGCAGCTCACGGATCAAATCAAATCTCGCTTGATTCTCGCTTGACGGCGGTGTGCGCACGGATGGACGCGGACGGACATTGGGAGGTCCTAAGGTAGTCCGCACCGTTACAGGCAAGGGAGTAAGCCGTTTGTTTCTCGGGTGCTAACTCACGGTCGTAGCCCAACGGGAAAGACGACTGACACTAACTCTGTCTGGTCTACCAGACACAGGCTCGAATGCTGCCGGTGCCTGTGTGATTTTTTGTGATTGCAAATGCTCTGCGCACGGACGCGGACGGACATTGTGCTGTACTAAGGTACTTCGCACCTAAAAATTTCAGAGGCAAGGAGTGGACTCGAGCATCGCAGAGCAGGACAGGTTGGAGGTCAATGGGAGAGGCCTTCGTCCTGCAGTGGACCTATGTAGGTTGCTGCTGATGATGATGAGCATAACTACGTATAACCATGCTAAAGCAATTATGACTAAGTGGTCTCGCCACACTGCTTTCGCCACAATTTCGAAATTACCACGTGAAACAACACAAATTTTATTGGCTACTCCGTACGACGTTGCGGTTGTGCAAAGAAGCAAAAAAAAAAAAATCAGAAAACTTTGCTTTCATATTCGAAATTCGGAGTTTAGTAATACGTTTATTCGGATACTTTAAACGACAAAGCAGAACGTATGAAAATTTAAGAAAGCAGGGATTAGAGATAAGCGAAGAGCCATCTGGCTTTTACCGCAGTCCACGTCTGAAAGGCAGTGTAACACGACCAACAGATGCTTCGTAGGCAACAGAGTCAACGCCGAGGCGTTTGATGCCAATTCAACGCAGAGAAGGTACGCGAAATGTACTGAAATTCTGCATGTTTTCAGCTTAGTACAGTCAGTTACCTTCTCCTTTCTTATATTTGACCTCCACACACAATTAAAAAAATAAACAGGTCAATTGCGGGAACTTTTTTCTATTCATCCCCAACTTTGTACTTTTTTTGCATATAGCAGTTTTAGATATTTAAAGCACAACCATCTATGCTACGAAGACAGAGACTTGGCTTGTATCTGCACCAGCCTCTACCATTATTGGTGCTCGCAGCTTGCATGTAGCGCGCGCGAAGTCGGGTATATAGAATCGAGGCCGAATAGAATTGAGAAAACAGACAATAGAGGCCGCTTTCAGTAGCCCGATTGTGTGCGATGCATAATTAGCGGGGAGCGCTAAAGACATGAAATAGAGATGAGGAGGTGTCTGATACGTCCTTATTTCATCTTTTTATCGCTGCTGGCGAGCGATGAATGCCTATACCTGCCAGACGATCTGACTATTTTAGTTATGTGCACTTGTTAATTTTACCTTCGTGTTAAAATTTTTGCTCGTTCAGAGTTTAATTTGGCTGATAAACTTCGTAAGTGTGAAGCTGACATCGCGCAAAAGTTGCAGAGGGGGATCTCGATAACTTCTTTTTTTTTTTTTGCGAGAGTTTGCCTTACGGCATAACAGTTATGTATATAACATCACATTTATTTCACGCAGAAACGTCAGCAGAGACCGGTACTGAGGGCCCATCTCCACCGCTGTATGATCAGGGGGTCTCCCAGTATGGAGCCCTGTGCCCCGGAGGTGTTGCAGGCGGGAGGTTTGAAGGGCAGGACAGGTCCATAGAAGGTGGCTCGTGTCGGCTTCGGACGCAGGTACCTTACAAAAGGGACCACTGGCGTACAGAAGGGGAGCCGAGGGGGCCGCAGTCCCCTGTAACATTTCCGGGTTCGCGAGGGGCGTGGGCGAGGGGGGGGGGACACGCTAGGGCTGCTGACTTGACCTTATAGTCCAATTAAGACAACTGAAAATTATTGTTCGTTCGCAAGTGACAACCCAACGAAAGTGCGCAAATTGGACGTCTGCTCTCAACACGATCAGCCATTGTGCGATGCTGTTAATAATAAAAGCAATTTATTACACAGTCGCATCCCCAACGAATGACGAAGTTCTTTGTTCATTTTTATTTGTTTTTGCATTGTGCTTCTTTTTGCTTTTTCCCTTGTTTCTCTGGGTTCCGGCTCCCTGCGAAACTAGATCCTGCGAAACCTTTTTAAAGGGTTTTAAATGCTCTGCCCGAGCCTCCCGTTCTCAAAACTACTCGCGGCACATCACCAAGAGTCACCGACGCTTGTGTCCTAAAGACAGAGGAGAACCAGGTGCAACGCGTCTTGCCGAAGAATCCGGTATCCGTTCTGGTGTATTACATCCTATAAATGCTTATGCGGGGCGGCCACTCCCTCACAGTTCTTCAAGCAAAGCTGAGTGCTCCATTGCATGATGGGGGCAGTCCATGATAAAACTCTTGACGTCACCCGGAACACCACACGTTGAACCCAGTGGAGGTGAAGCAAGATTAATGGAAGAAATCAGAAAACGTTCGCAGAAACTACGCACATGCATTTCTGGGAAGGCAACATTTTGGCGCAATACCAGCAGTGTGATTTTTTTCTTTCTGTAGTAGAGAAGCTAGGTAGTGAAGTAGTGAAGCCGACTTCAAAGCGACTCGGGCTATCGTGCTCCTGGGGAGACAGGGTCCAGTCCAGGGGCAACAGGAGGCACTTAGTAACAAGCCCTAGAGCCTTAATACTGTGATATCAGGCCGCTTATATGACCAAAGACTGCTTATATATATATATATATTGCTCCTAAAAAGTCTTCTCGGCAATACATTCGGTTATAGTAGTAAAGCCGCCGTTAATAGGGTTTGGTGTATAATATTAGACCGCTTTATTGCCCCAAACCTTTGATTCTGACGCCAAACACTCTTTCCTAGCAATGCATTTGGGTGCAGTGGTAAAGCCCACTTCAGGAGACCGCGGTGTATTGCGTTTAGTAAGGGTGTAGTGGTATACGGGCTCTTACGATAGATTTTTAATAAAAAAATAAAAGGCTCTAGAGCCTCCCTACTTATGTCCAACTCCTCATATTGCCCCTTAAATTTTTTTTCCAGCAATGGTGTTGTGTACGGTATCGAAACTGGTATAGCACTAGACAGGAGGCTTCACAAACGTGCATAATAACAGGCATATTCTGCCTGCACCTAGGCTTTTAACGGTGTAGTGTCTGTGATGTTGCCCCTGGAAAAATTTTTTCCCAGCAACGATTTTGCGTATTATTAGTAAAGCCAACTTTAAAGGGATTCGGCGTCAGCAGGGCGGAATGAACGAATGCCGGGCAAAGATGCAAAATAAAGTATCGCGGAATATAAATATCGCCATCTGCTGAAAGTAATAAACGCAGATAGCGAGAGACATTTCTTCCTGTGCAGTGGTATATCTCCAAGATACTTCTGCAAACAAAAGGGTCTGAAGACACAGATACAAGAATATATGGACATTGAAATACTTTTTTTCATATATTTCGGGAAAGGGATCTTCCCAAAAGGTATTCACCAATCCCGTAATTTCTTGTGGTGGGCTAGACATTGCAAAGAAAAAATAATGCTAGATTAATACACAGAAGGTAATTATTCAACGAATATATGCCCCAACCCTGTACAGCCAAAATTGCTAGTTATAACCCTGCATTATTTTCTTTCAGCAACACCACCTTTAGAAAAGTTTTTTGACGGCATTATCTCGGTCTCAGCTCAACTGACAAAGGAGCATAAGTTCACGTTGTTTTTGTTTGTCTGTCTGTCTGTCTGTCTGTCTGTCTGTCTGTCTGTCTGTCTGTCTGTCTGTCTGTCTGTCTGTCTGTCTGTCTGTCTGTCTGTCTGTCTGTCTGTCTGTCTTTGTTTGTTTGTTTGTTTTTTCACACAACCGAAAATTTTACAACACAGATGCTACATGAGTAAACTTCATTATAAACATTGAAACAAAGATCATACAAATAGTTTACGACGAGGAATGTCGATAGGGCAAAAGATTGCCTGGTGACGCATTTTTGTGAAGAATAAATGATACCTGCATGGTTCGAAAGTCCTGGATTATGGTGATACAGTTTATGGGAATTTGAAGGTAACGGAAGACATTGAGCCGTGGATAAGTTCCACCGCTAAGGAGATGAAAAATTAAAAGCAACAGAAGGTTATTCCACTGCTAAAACACTGCGCGAGATCAGATGCTATCACTGCAGCAACAATGCGTGAGCACATTTCCGACAATATATGACACGAGATACGTATTACGTATGCACTGCATCATGAAAGTAGCTCGCTTCGGAGACACAAACACGTGTGGCCGATGTATCCCCATGAGGACACAGAGATGCAAGTATCTCTAAGATAATGCCCAGTCCTAAATTTTTTTTTTTATTGTTGCTTCAACAGTGTTTCCAAAGCGCTAACGGAACGCAACTACGTGCAAGCGCTCGCATCAGGCACGCTGCCCAAGAAATGTGGATGACTTATGTGAATTCGATGAAAGAATTATCTGAAATGCAGCCAAACACGCGAGGCAGTCACGGGAACACGTGAGATTCCTGTAACGAGTGATAGCATTGTTCATTTGCCGGCTATGGGGGAGTGGGGGAGGGAACGGTTGCTAGCAGGTCTTTCCGGCTCAATCATTAAACATTGATTGATTGAAGTGTTTAACGCGCTGACGCAACGCAGGCGATGAGGCGCGCCGTGGTGGAGGGCTCCGGATTAATTTTGACCGCCTTTGGATCTTTATCGTGCGCCGAAATCTCGTACACACGGGTGTTTTTTGCTTTTCGCCTCCATCAGAAAAGCGGCCGCCTCGGCAGGGAATCGAATCCGCGTCCTCGTACTCAGCAGTGCAACGCCTTAGCCACTGAGCTACCGGGGCGGGTAATTATTAAACATTGAATACCAATGTTATAACAAAAAATAATGGAATTCTAATTAAAGCTACACTCTTTAAAAAAGCGCGGGGCATTCACTAATGGAATGCTAACAAGTTACTTGTCCCAGTAAACACTAGGTACTTAGTAACTGGAGGTAGTAAATTTAATACTAGTCAGGGTCACTACCTGAAGAAGGCAGTAAGCACCACTACCTCTACTAGTAAAGTCCTAGCGATAACACTCTTCCGAGCTACATGCGTTTACTAACTGGCCGTGCATAACCTAGTAATAAGAACGACCTTAATCTAGTGCATACTACTTCCTACACTCAGGTAATTTCATAACCACGCAGTTGCTAATGGCAGAGCCTACGTACAAAACTGCATGCGGGGTAGTAAGGTTCGTAAGGAGTTAGTAAATACTGCCGTTACTACCTTTTTACGACCTTTTTTATGAAGAGTGTAAAAAAAAATCAAATGCATTAGTGCGACGGTTTGATTGTTGGAGTATACGTCCATTATCTCCACGCGACCGATAGTCGAACATTTGGATCTAATAGTATTTTTTTTCTTCTTGCGAACAGTTGCTGTTACAACTGGGCTTGCACAACAGCTGGAAAGAGCTCTTTGAGGCGCAACGCACTTCACAACTCCAACGGCTTCAACTCACTAATGCTGGACGTGCGACCCTGGTGCACCTTGGATATTCATCACCTCCTGTCTCCAGATGCAGAATACGTATCCCACTGTCTATGCGCAAACATTCGTCCGCGTTACCACAATTCCTCGAAATATGCACCCTACTTATCACATTGTACTACGAAGGGCCCGCGCCAACTATATTCAGGCACAATATCAACATCAAAAGGATCTGCTGTACACAGACGCCTCTTCCTACGTAACCAAGAACGCCTATGCGATATCAGTGGTTAACAATAAACTTCAGACCGTAGCCGGAGCCACTGTCCTCACCACTGAAACCGCCATAGCTGACGAAGCAGCAGTAGCCATGGCAGCCACCACAACACAAAGAGACTACCTGACCATACTGACAGATTCTCAAGAAGCAATTGTCGCAACTTCCTGCGAGGCACTCTCTTCCCAACAGCCCTCCATATTCCCGAAAACAAAAGTCACCTACCTGACCTCTGCATTATCTGGGCATCAAATCATACAGGCACAGTCGGCAATGAAGCGGCACATACCGTGGCTCGAGAAGCAGTACACCGGGCCGTTGCGGGCAGCCAAAACCCTATGCCAGCCATCCCCACACACTACACGCCCCAACCACTACTAACATACAATGATATACTCTCTCACTACCGACTATCCCGCCAACAGTTTCCTCCCCCACATTAGCGACTCACCAAAGAGGAAGGAGTCATACTTCGATAGCTCCAAACAAACACCTTCCCCCACAACACGCTCTGACACAAAATATTCCCCACCCAATACTCACCTCAGCGCATCTTTTGCTTCACATAAGGAACACTATAGCGCGGACATGCCCAAACACCCCAGATCTCCCTTCCAATCCCAACCCTACCCCTTCACAGTGGGCGGCGACGCTGACCAGCTCCGACCCCTGCTCCCAGCTTCGGCTGGTGAAAAGGGCACGGAAGGCTGGCTACAGCCAGGGAGTCCTGGACTGAGGACCTCCCCCACACTGGTCCCGAGTGACCGCACTAACAACGAATAGGATAAATAAAGTTTTTTCCTCTTCCTCCTCATTGTTGTACGATATTTCGGCGCACGTTAAAGATCCCGAAGTGGTCAAAATGAATTCGGAGCCTCCACTACGGCGCGCCTCATCACCTGCGTAGCGTCGCCGCGTTAAACCCGACAATCAATCAATCTCCTCATTGTTGCTTTAAGAGTGTTTTCAAAGCGCCAATGGAACGCAACTACGTGCAAGCGCCCACATCGGACGCGCTGCTTCAAAAATGTGGATGACATGTGAATCCGATGAATAAATTATCTGATTGCAGCTGAAGACGCTTTGGCTTATCGCCAACACGAGGCAGTCACGAGATTACTTGTGAGATTCCTGTAATGAGCGTTAACGTTGCTTACAGAAGTGATTTTCCGGCTAGGGAAGGGGGTAAGGGAGGTTAGCAGGCCTTTGCAGTCCAATTATTAAACACTGAATACCAGTGTTATAACAAGGAAGAAAATAAAATTCTAATTACAGCTAAATAAGCAAACGCATTTAGTTCGACGGTTCAATTCCTGTAGTAGTACATCATCACTGTACAACTGATAGCCGAACATTTGGATCCAATTGTCTTTTTTTTTTTGTCCAAGTTTACGCTGTTTTCGGTTCGTCGCAGGAATATAAAGGTTAGCGGCTTCTCACCAGAAGTCGCCATGGCACGTTACGCTTGCGAGTGGTCTGTGCAATTTGAATGCATGTTTTTTTTTTTCTTTTAAACGACTCCAGTCGACGTTCGCTCGATTCCGTTTTCACCGATGGCTCCTGACTGTCACTATTTAGCTTCATTCCACAACGTAAGGTTTTCGAAACTCGCCGTTCGCAAAGCCGCGGACGAACCGCAGATGCTGATGTTACTCACGTAGGTCTTCAAGGGCTTGCGACCAGGGTGCAGTCGACGCATCCGGAGCCGTGTGAGACGATTCCTTGCTTTGGACGGTCCGCACAACAGTGGGATGAACGAAGAGTCACGCTGAAATCCCACGCAAAGCTGTCTCACGCCACGATTCGCAACCTCCGCCGCAGACGCACAGCGACGGACGGACAGTCTTGTTTCTAAACGCGAGTGTAAGCGCGTTTGTGTTCTCCCTGGAACACAGAGGCAACTTCAGTTTCCGTCGTTTAGATGGGGCATCACCGTCACACCCAGAGGAAACGCGATAGAAGCCGCTAAAATGCGCCAACTAAAGCGCAGAAAACGCACAGCCATCTTCTTGCTGCTCTTGTATAGCGGGGAGTATGAAATGGCAATGTCCAGTTTGGCAGCGTTTATTTTTATTGGTATTTTTTGTCGTAACGAGACGCGACCACTAAAATGTGCGAGAAAAAAGCAATCTAGAGAGGTTGGTTTTCGTTCAACTAAAGACGAAACGGCGCCGCCTTCCCTCCGTTTCGTCGAAGTTGAGAAGGGAAAAAATAAAGCAAAAACTCGAAAAGCGCGCCATTTCAGACGGCAAGCTAGGAACCACCGGCTCGACGAACGTTCACTGATGTCGTCACCTCCGGGAGGAACAAGGAACACTTGTGGAGCGTACCAAGAACGTACAAAAATTTGACCGGGGCAGTGGGCCATAAAACCGTAAAACCACCGTAAAGAGCAAGCCGACCTCTAAAGGAAGCCGAAAAGAAAGAACACACTCTAAAGAATCAAGGGAGAGAGGGCCAGGGGAACGCGCCGTCGAAAGCTGACTTTTGTCCCGAATGGCCTGGGGACAGCCGCCAGAAACGCGTTACGTTTCCCTCACTCTTCGCACGCTTGTTTGCCCCGTGTTTATGTGTGTTCGCTGCTCGCATTCGCTACTTGTGCGTCCTGTGCCGCAAGTGGAGGACCGCTTGGGGGTTCCGTCGAAGATAAGGAGGAGGCCATTCATTTATGTCACTGACCATTCATTCCTTTGTATAGCCAACATGCCAGTCTTGAAACCACGCGTTGAGTGACGTACGACTCTCTTTGATTCCCCCCGTTTTTCATTGTTCGTTTCTTGGCGCCCACCTCTCCCTGCTTGGATGCCCTTTCCGCAATGCGCATCAGTGTAGACGCAAGGATGAACGGGAGAGGAAGCCAGCGAGAAATGGAGGTGGAAAGGAAGATAGGAGCAACGATTTCAAGACCAAACAGAAAGCCAGCTAGTGTTCCGGCCTTGAACACTTCGTCCTTGCGTTCGCAGGAACATTGATGCAGATTTCAGAAAAAACAAGAAAAAAAGGGGGGGGGGGGCACTTTTACGCTGCTTGTTAGTCGATCAAGTTATAATTATTAGGGTTCGGGATGTACGGCTTCGAACCTAAGCTTGTTCCACCTCCGAAATAATCCGTGGCGTCAGGTACTCCCAGAAAAAAATCCACCAATCAGAGACGTAGCTTTATCAATGATGATGATGGTTTGTTTTTTTGGAGGCGCAAGGCCAACTAGGGCAAATAGCTCCAAAAAAGGGGTTAAGACAGATGCAAAGGTAAATACTAAAATAAGCAATCAAGAGTTAAAGCGAATTCAATCAAGGGCAATGAAGGTGGCTGGTGTAGAGGGCCAGGTTATGATTTTGGGTGATATGAAAGGAGGTGTAAAAATTAAATCTCTGGCGAAAAATTAAAAACACGCTTAACAGAAAACATGGGATTGTCTGCTAAAGAGTATGATGGTTGCAGTAGAAAATTGTGTCTGTGCAGCTCTGGAAAGTGTTTCCGTTTTGTTGTGTGGGGTGCTTTGTATTGGATGAGGATGTGCGCTTACGGATAGGCCAACTCCACAACTGCTACATGGTAGTCTTGGAGATCTACTGAGCAGATGGGAGTGTGTTACATGTGTGTGGTCTATCCGTAATCGAGCTAAGGCAACTTCATTGTGTTTGTTGTGCAGTCAGTTGTGTATTTCATCCCCCGAGGGTGTGTTGTAAAAACGTCCTGCTTTGCAACGAATGATACCCCGATCTTTTTTGGGCCATTTCCCTTTCCCGCAGTTAGAGCCCGTTGTTACCCCTTAAAAAACTCGGCTAAGGGCGGAAAACTACTTTAAGCACACTCGCCGATGGTACTAACAGCATTGCAGACGACAAAAGCGCGGCAGCCGAAATTATTTACACCACGCTACACCTGAACGTGACTTGTCACATTCGTGTGCTTATTTCGCATTCTTAGCTGAAAGCATTTCCGCAGCTGAGAGCTTGGGTGCCCTTCTGACTAATTCTGAGCTTATTTAGACGGTCCTGGACACACCCGCCACCATCCTCAAAGGACGGGTTATACATACAGCAATTCCAGCCTGACAATCTGCCATTCTGTCTGACATAAAATTCCTCGGTTCCCTGTGATAAAAGAACTGCCGAAGGTTTTGAGCAGCAAACATTCTTATATTCCAGATGGAATCAGGTCATGGAGCGCCCCGAAGAACAAGCACGCTCTTTAAACTTCACGAACGTTGAGTGTTGCTTTTTCTCACAGAATTATCGACCGAAATTATATACAACTTTAAGCCGCAAATCATTAAGATGGGTCTGGCTTGTGATGGCTTTTAGGCTGCTTTTTGTTTTGTCGAATCCCCCTGCATTTTAGGTAAATCCGAAAATAGCAACTCTTGCGTGGCTAATTTTAACGAAGAAAATAAAATTACTTTCCCACAGCACAAGTGTCCGCTGTTTTTTCTACAAGTCACACATTTTTCGTAAATTATGCTGCTGAAGTAAATACGATTTGATACTATATGTTCCTAAACGACAGTTTTTAGTGCCTATAAACAACGCCTAAACGGCCATAGTAATAATACAAGCACGTATACCGCTGGCGGGCTGTGTGAAGTGCCTGGTATACCTATAAGGGAAGTCTCACACAGTAAACTCTCGCTATAACGAAGTCCTCGGGGCAGGAAACTGTTTTCGCTATAAGCAATACTCATTACAAGCGAACATGATGTGCCCTCTATACATTGCACACTTCGAGTAAAGAAATTTAGTTATAAAGAGGATTCGGTGTATTTGTCCAAGAGGAGGATGCGGGAATTATCCGACGGAGAGAACGTGCCCGGAAGAGCTCATCCTCGTCGAGAGGGCAGCCATGGTCAAGACGGCACATGGATTCCCGTGAATAGGAACCCACTTCAACGCGATCTTCGGATTGATGCTCCTAATAAAGTTGTTCTCTCTCTCTCTGTCTCTCTCTCTCTAAACGGAGAAAGAAGCACGGCGCGCAGATGTTTAAATATCTACGCCCGATATTTTGAGAGGCGGAAATTGTAGGTCGGAGCAAGACGCCGCACAAAGAACCGTCGAATGCGGGCACAAAAAAAAAAATCAAAATAGAAGAAAAAAATCCACCCGTATGGTTGCTGCTCCAGGGAAGCCTGTTTCTATCGCGTGAAGAGCGGTGACCGTGAGTGGTTGTTAACTTATTCTGTTTCAAATAAAGTGAGCCGCATGGCGACCAGGAGTTGTTTATTTCCTCTATAGAATCCAGTGCCCCATTGCCCCGTATGAATGCCTGCGCATACTACGCTTAATTCGAAGCAAGCGCTGCTTCCTAGACGTGGTTAAATGCGTTTTAACGTGCAGGCTTTCACGCTCGTAAACTATTTTCGGCTGTAAGCCCTTTTTAAAGCAGGGTGTGGAACCGTAATCGAACCAAACCGAAACCGAACCAAAGCGGTATTTCTGTCGGAACTGAAACCCAACCCGAACCGTTATTTTTTGAGCACGCTGAACCCGAACCGGAACTGAAGCGAAAAAATAAACAACGGTTAACGGTTCACGACGAAAAGGTTCGGCCACCCGCAGTTTATAATGTGCGGTCAACACCATACGGCGCTTTTGTCTTTCACGCACCATCAACTGCGCAACTTCTCACGCACTTTCCCCTTCAGATCAGTCCCAACACTATCAAAGCTCTCTTCGTCGTCACAACATGAGGGAAGGTATATGCGCACCAAAGTTGCGAAGGTACTGCTGGTAGCGCGAGCAGAGTGCGAGGCTGAACAAACGAAATATCAAACTCGGCAGTCTGCAGGCGACATGAAACATCTCTCGCGATCCTAAATTATACCGCACCGAGAGTTCCCGCACGAATAATTTATGCTCTTTTTTGCTGCATTCAGCCATCAAATAAGCGAAACAGCAAAACGCAGATTTTGCTCTAGACACCCCTTCCTTTGTCCAACCTTCGACACATCCAAACGCGTCATCGCGGCGAATGTAGCGAACGCCGTGATGTCTGGTATAATAGCGAATTTTTAAGGACGCGTATAGAGCGGACAACTTCGCGTTGTTTAACGGATTTGAAATACTAATGATATTGACAAGTAACAAGAATAATGACGAAATAGTCCGGGTGAGTTATGGTTAATTTAATAAGGCGAACTTGTGCCTCCTATTCACTCAGCGAAGAAGTTGCTTCCTCCGGCCCACCACGCGCTAGACTGCCGTTCTCGATCGTCCAGCTCGGTCCACGTGCTCTCGCGCGCCACTGCCCGAGACCATCCTCCTCGTCGTCGTCGACAGTTCGTCGGCACGCGCTGAAGACAGGTGGCTGGAGGCGTTCCCTTCGTCGTCGTCCTCTTTAAACTTCTTGTACACGTGACAATATAGCAGAGAAAGATGTTAGCATATGGCGCGCACGTTCTCCTTCTGCAGGAAACTTTAACCTCGACCTTGCAGGCGCCACGTACTTCGACTTGGATAAAAAACGGCACTACAGAAGTAGACGAGACATGCAGAAAGGTAGGCCGGCCCTTCTCTCGCTTTTCTGCTGTTTTGTCTTTTCAGAGATGCTTTGTTTTCGGATATGCGCTTCACTGACTAGTAGTCCAACTCACTGTTCTCTGCTACAGCTACTGGTTCCGAGGTGGTGGTAAGAAGGGGGGGGGGGGGCACTGCTGTCGGCAAATTAAAGAGCGCGCCTTGTCAAAAGAGTTCCATCTTGTCCTTTACGAGTCCCTCCCCCTACTTTCCCTCTCCGCCCTGGGTTGTACGCTGGTGAGCTCCATGTTGAGCTCTATCTACAATATCCCCAGTGCACTTCCTTTCCTTTTCCTTTCCCTCAAACCACAACAACGGCAACCTAATCACCCTTCAATTTGTAATTGCATAATCTGTTAAAATTTCGCAGCTCAGTGGACGGAACGGGGACGGTGGTCAGGCGTAACGGAGACGTATTCATAGCTACGCACACATGGCTACCTCAATATTCAGCCCAGTGATCAAAGTAATAATGAGTGACTGAGCGTTAACTAAAGTTCGTCTCACACCCTCGAGTATAAAACTTAACTAGTTATCCTAGGTGACCAAACAATGGAATTCATAGGTAGCATTTACCTGGCTGCTGTAAGATTTTTTTTTTTTACGCTGCAGCAGAATAAACAAGGTACACCGCTGGGATTTACACACGTCCCCTGCTAACGCATGGAGGGGACTCGAAGGTACCCAGGCCTAACCCTAGGGTTTTTACGTTCAGGGTGACGAATGGTTCCAGAGAGGAGATTGCGATTTAAACAAAACAAAACAAAGAAGACAGCGGGAGAAAGTGTGTCCCACGAACAGTTAGGACCCTTGTTGGTTTTAAGCAGTCCTTAGGGCAACCTAAGGGCTGGGCGGGAAAGTAACTGGTAAATCATCATCATGTATTTTTAACATCTGGCTTAATTGCCCACCGTTGCTCTTAAAATTGCGCAAACTTTGTTGTGAAAAGAAGTATTTTGAATGCAGCAGAATTGTATTTATTTTAGTGGTCGCTTTAAACTGAAAAACTTTTTTTTTCGCGCCGCGGTAATAAACGAGCCGGTTCGCGTTGTGATTTAGTCGAACAAGAAACTGAACCGGAACGCAATGAATTCACCCGAACCCGAACCCGAACCGCAACCGAACCGGTACTTTTTTCGTTTCGATGCACTGATCCACCCTTGCGATTGAAGTGAATCACGATCGAGTTTTCGAGCGCGCTCGACGCACTGCCACTGCTACACGGCACGATTCAATCGCGATCGAGAAGCTGCACCGGTTGCACTCGTGTACGCCCGATGGCGCTAACAAAGCACTCGCGGCCGGCGTGTGGTAACTTCGTGCGATCGTAGGTATACGTAACTGTGCAAATGTTACCGCACACTTATTTGGACCAAGTTATTTGACACAATTTGTGGCGTTAGTTGAAGTTGTCACCTTCTGTGCCATTACTGAGCGGGGACGAGAGTATCGCCGCTTTCGTTCGATCGAGCTTGGAAGCCTCGATCGCGTTTGAGAAACCAGGATTGAGTTCGAGCGGGATCGAGCTCGATCGCGATTGAAACTGCCGTGTAGCAGCGCCCGATCCGGATTGAGCTCGATCCAGATCGACTTAATCGCGATTGAAAGTGCCCGTGTGACAGGGGTATAACTAGACTTTGGTAACTGGCAAAGCTCAATTTCGTATTTGAGGAGCGTTGTTAGCACTAAAAAGAGATTCCAGACAGACTTCCAAGTTTGCCGCCACGCTCACTACGTCAGCGGCTGACGTCACCACAGAGGTACCAAAAAAAAAAAATGGAGCGATCAACGTGTTAATTCTATGCCAGCATGCATCTAAGCGGCGCGATAAAAAGAACCAAAGGCTCCGCTACAATCACACGTTAATGTTAATTGATGGCAGCTTTTGTGGGCTGCCACCAGTAAAAAAAAAAACAGAAAAAAGAGCTCTACTCCCTGTGACATCATGGGCGCAGGGAGAGAAAACGGCTGGTGAGTCGCCGAATTTTCGCAACTTTTCCTCATTATCTACCATAATTTTGAAGTTTTCGTTAAAAGTCTCGTGACCGATATTTTGCCGGCAGTCTTTCGACTAAACCCGTGTCTGCCTTCCCGGTCGCTTCAGTCTGTTTTACAGTGTAATGTCCCAACAACTTTTTATCGCGGTATGTAATGTGCGCGTGGCTCCAGCTGAAGATCTGCACGTATGGACAGTCATGGACCAAGGAAATGCGAACACAAAAATATTAACCACAACAAACAGAATTTAAAAAAAATGCCGTTCGTGTAGGCGAAGTAATGGCGTGCTATTAGTATATTTGGAAAGCCAGATTTCTTAACCTTGTTACTGTAATTAATGCACGTGTCAAATTAACCGGCATGGACATAAAACACGCTATTCGTGTATCCTGGTTCATATTTTCGGGACGGCGTTTCATTTGTCCATTACTTTGCGAAAGGTCCGATTGCCTACACATTCACTTCGTCAGGCTTCGGCAGAGATAACTTTTGCAAAGGTTTACGGTTCCCAGAAGCTGAAAACAACCTCTAAAATGTCGATGCCGGAAACCTTGTTCGGGCTCGTCAAGACCTGCTTGGCACATTAAAGCAAGGCCTGCAATGATGCAAATGACGATGCGACATGTTCCTCTCTGTATGCTTGTATCTGGCATGTACCTGTCCATAGAGTTCCGCGAAGCCGAAGTGAGGTGCAGGGCCACTTCCTCAAAACTTCGGGTTTTAGATGATATTCACTGAAAAGATTAGCTGTCAATTTATTCGCTTGGCAACAATGTAAACAGCGACGGACATGGCGCGGCCTGTGCCACTGCGCCCGCACGCCGCAGAAAAGAAAAGAACACCGGCGTGCGTCGTATGCTCCATTGCAACCCGATTCTCAACGGTGGTGTCAACACAGATGTTATTAATCGCACTCACATTGCAGTAAAGGCATTACTTTGTGTTTGGTGTGATAGAGTTTGGAACGTCCAACACACATTATGAGCTCAGCATGGACAAGTACCGCCATCCCGCGGAGCCCGACGTAACCGGTGACGGCGCACTCACATGGTTGCCTGCATGCGTGCCTCGCCAGTGAATACAACCCATAAGTAAGGATAGTATAAGGAGGGGAGGCGATAACCTTGCCAAGAAAACAAAATACAAGTTAGGTTTATTAAAAAGCCTGCTTTGTCCCGATAACAATGACGTCAATCTTATCGCAAACTTCGAACTAACGGAGATATTAGGGAAAACATGTGAAGCAGTGGCGACTCCACTTCCACTTTCAGGCAACTTTTCTATGACGTCACAGGCCTTGTTTGTTCGATTGGCGGCCGCCGGCGTAAACAATTGCCAAGAAACATAACTGGGCATAGGCGGGACTCCAGATCCGTCTGATCGAATCACTTTATTGCTAACGTGCAGTGAACACAATAATGATTATGTTTTGGGTGCTGGCCCATGGTGCATCATTTCTGCCCATATCACGTCATTGTAGCGCGAAATTTGAAAATGTTGCAGTATTTCCTGCGTTTCGTTGGGTCATAAAAGTAAGCGAAGGTCAGTTCTTTCAAATTGAACGAAGTTGTATTTTGTCTTGATCATGAGGACAAAATACCAGCTTGGCTCATTCGAAAGAATATTGCGTCAGTACCACAACCATACCAATTTTAACGCAAGCTTAATTAGGAAAATTAAGCCAGATAATAAGAAAACGACTTATACCAGCCACTTTCTTTGTCCTGCCCTTGTGAAGTTATGACTCAGGGACACGCCCTCTGCGGTGGCGGAGTGACTATGGCGTTGTGCTGCTTAGCCCAAAGATGCTGGTTCGATCCCGGCCCCGGAGGCTGCTTTTCAGATGGAAGCGAAGAGCGAAAGCGCCCGTCTGTCGAAATTTCGGCGCACGCGGGAGACCATCACAGACAACGCACATACATCCTAGGTAAGTGCTAGGGATGTCCCACCTGGGAGTTTGGGAAATCCCAGGGACATGCCACTTAAGTTCCAAAAACATCCCAAGTGATAAAAAAAAAACCTCGCTGGGATGTCCCAGACTAGGACTTTGCTGGGAGGTCTGACATCCCATGTAGAACAAAGAAAGGAAATTTTTGGGATGTTCCAAAAAGGTGCTCGTTGGTCCTTTTCAGGACACGTTTGATTAATGCTTGTGGTTATAGCTCAACATTCCATTGCAATGGAGCTTTTCCTCCACTCAGGTGCACAATTAGAACTCTGCAAAACCTTGCAAAACCAGTTTTATTGGACGAATTTCGTACATAACAGCGATCAGTGGCAAAATCAAGCAGCACTCAAGTCTTAAAGGTAGACTATACTCTTCTAACACCACAAATAAATGTTCTTTATAGCTTCATGCATGACTTTGCTTCTGTTTCTGACAATAAATTCGACTAGCTGAAGCAGAAGTGAAATTTCACATGAAAAATTTCTAAAGGTAGCATGAGTTACGCGCAGAAAGATAAGAATAGTCTCTTCTCTTATACATCAGAAATGCGCCGTGTACCTGAATAATTCTTTTACAAAATAGGGTCAGCCTAATCTCTAAGCAATTTATGGCATAAAGAATGAGGTCTGAAAGTGCTGTACTTTCTGAAATACCAAAAGGTCAAACATGTTTCACAACACAAAAAAAGCACATTCGTGCACAAAAAGTTACTGAAAACCATAAAAAGGGCCACGCAGACGAAACACAAGTTTGGTTCATTAGAAAGATTGCCTCGATAGAATCATATTGACACAACTTTTAAAGGGGCCATGAAGACAAAATACAAGTTCGTTTTATTTGAAAGATTTCGTGTTCTATAGTGCCTCCAGTGCTTGTCCAGAAGCAAACGATGCTTTATTCACAGTGAAATTAACCAATTTAAGCTAAAATTTTGATTCTCATGCCAAAACGTGTGTTTGAATGACATTTGCACTGATATCATAATAGGTCTTTCAGCTAAACTTAGTGTGGAGAGGAGACTTGTTTACTGTTAGTCGACCTAGATGGCGCCACCAAAACCACGGCGAGCAGTTATCTGTTTTTGGTTTGTGGTTTGTTTGTGACCGTATTAAAACCTGGCTTGTTTTTGTTCATGGAGAAAATAATCATTTCATGAAACATGGTGACTGCTCGACAAATATGGTCACGCAAGACACCATAGCTTGCGTCAATCGGCCAGTATAGTCTGAGACAACGCCAAAGCCCCGCAGTGCTGTGCATCTAAACCAAGCATACTGCTCGCAGTACCGACAGCAGTGCGCATCGGTACTTCTATGTTTACGTGTGCTTTTGTTACTTCCACTGTTTGTCCCACCATTCTTACTGATATAAAAAGAATGTGCCCTAAATTTAAGCTCGAATAGCTCGTTCGGCAAGCTTATAAGTTCTTTTTGCCGGCCTCTGCCAATCGCACAGCTGGCTGTATGACATCATCGGTTTTGTTGCGGGAAATAAGCTAGTGGGTCGCATGGCCATTCTTTTTTCCCCCAATTCCCCATATTTGAGTGAAGTTTAGGTTAAAAGTGGTGTCCGCATGATTCAAACGAGGCAATCTTTTGAATGAACCAAACTTGAATTTTGTCTTCATGTCCCCTTTAAGTGTAAACTTCGCTCAAATAAGCTATAAAATTAGGGAAAAAGGGAATGGCCATGCGACTCACTAGCTCACTTCCCGCACTAGGACATGTATATGACACCATACGCACAGCCGTGCAATTGGCTGAGGCCAACAAAAGCAGATGCAAGTTAGGCAGGGCTTATAAGCTTGCAGAATGAGCTATTTTCGCTTAAGTGTAATGCATATTCATTTTATAGCAGTTAGAATGGTGGGGTGAAACAATGGAAGTTACGAAAGAAGAACCAGTGCATACTGTTGTTGGTACTGCGCGCACTATGCTTGTTATGGCAGCACAGCAGTGCGGCACTTTGGGATTGTCTCAGACGACGCTGGCCGATCGGTGTAAGCGACATTGTCTTGTGACTTTAATTGTCGACGTACGTGTTTCACGAAACGATTAGTACCTATCATAATAACCAAGCCAGGTGCAAATACAGTCAAAAACAAAGCAAGGGTGAAGAGCGGTGCGGAGCAGTACGGTGGCGACACCTAGGATTGATGGTAAACAAGGCTTCGCAGTCCGCTGCAGACGGGACGGCACACTTGAAATTCGCTTGAAGACCCTTCCTTGTGTTGTCATGGCAGACGGCACAAAACATACGATTTGTCGGGGGAATCAAAATTTCAACTTGAATTGATTAATTTCGTGGCGAATAAAGCATCATTTGCTGCCCGACCCGCGCTAAGGGCACTACAAAACCCCAAATCTTTCGAACAAAACAAACTTGTATTTTGTCTGCATGGCCCCTTTAATGTGGCAGGCTGTGCGGCCACTTTTGAACAATATGGAGCTACCGTGAGGCATCGCTTTGCAGCACACACACAAAAACCATTTGAAAGACCAGCTGATCTAGTTCTGATTGATATTCCTATTGATTGATGTGCTGCAGATCTACATCTGCAGCACATCAAACGCTGCTACCGCTTCGCGGTAGTCATAACGCTTAGCTCCTCTGCAAGCTATTCGTCACTGCTCACCTGATCATTTGTGGAGTCCCTTTTCTCTTATGATGGCCTCCACGATGTGGTCAGTTGTCAGGTCAGAGCAAACCAGGGCCTGGTCTTCCACCGAGACGTTTTTGTCGGCCGTCACAACCGATGCTACCATGCAACACACACTGTACGTGTTAATCGATTCCTACAGCTACCTGGCTGAACTGGATGACTCACGGCACACTTATCAGCTGCGTGTTACCACGTGTGCAACCGCACACATGGTGACGTGTGGTATTCATTATCAAACCACAATTCAGCATTTGGGAATGCAATAATTCTTCTGTTAAACAGGCAAATTTGCTGTAGTGGTCTTCACAATACATAAGAAACATAAGAATCTGGCCAGGCCATATGGCATGCTTCGTTGTAGCGGCGTTTGACTGTATACGACTCTAAAGGAAATCCCACCTCAAGGGCACAATGACAGCAGTCATCCCGTACGTCTATTTATCTCATCGACCAACAAGCTGAGGGGGCTGTGCAGACGAGTTAACCTAGAGAACGTGCGTAAGAGCTGTACTAAGAAATGGGCAACACCCTCTGTCAAATGCGACGAGGAAGTCGTATACGAAGTTCCACTATCCCACAGTCATACATTGGTCAGACGGGGCGATGCATCCACTACCAGCAGCATGCTTGCACAGCATGTGAAAAGTTGCGATCTGTTTGAGTCTGATTTTGAGGCCTACAGAAGTGCTATACAGTTGAGCCCACTTGTTTCAGATGTGGCAAACTGGCACGATGGTGAGCCTTGATGAAACATTCTCCTAATGATGTATGTTTATCAAGTTATTGCATAAATGTGATGACTATGGCTATACTGAATGAATAACTAAAGTTACACTTTTCTAGCTCAAGTAATACACTTGGAAAATTTTCCTTTTATGGTAGAATGCGTATGATGGCAAACCATCCAAGGCACATGACAAATTAAGCAGCAAAGTTACTCTTTGTACAGACAATTAAGAGATTTTGTTGGACCAAAGTGGGGAAAGGAGGGGAGCGTGAATCAGACAAATTTTAGTCACGGTGTACGGCTCTTGCTGGGTAGCAAGATACGCTCAGTGAAGTTTATCGGATGTTCACTGAGCAGTGAAGTGTCTCAGTTCTCGTGTGAATGACAGCCATAGGGGAACTTTCTATCATGTTCACCTCGTGCGGTAATCTGGGCCATTTGAAAAATCAGGTGGTTGCTATACAAGCAGCACTAGCCACCAACTGCAGTGCTCCGGCCTTGCTTGTAGCAGGAGTCGAATGCACACCAAATTCTCATAATAATGCATTCCTTGCGCGTCTGTAATGGCCTTCACTTTATTCGAAATTGTCCACCTGGCAGCCCCAAGTGGGTTCGCTGCAGTATTAACCTCTGCGCTCACGTGGACCAAGAAAGGCTGCTCCAAAGTATTATTGCCCGTATGCACTTCAGTATGCACTTGTGCACGACATTCTTTGTAAATTGTGTGGCACATAATTGCAGGTGAGTTTTATCTCATGCCAGTAATTTCTACATTTCTTCTATGTGCTGCCATGTTTCTCTTAATATCCATGCAGGTTCAAGCAGCCGTGGCCATCTGCAGGCGTAGCGCTGCCAAGCACCAAGGCTTCTTCTCGGTCTACAGTAGGAGTACATGTGTGATACCCATAAATGTATGACATCTGTATGATGTACACTTGTTGCATTAATAAAATTGGGAGCACTGTTTCACTGTTGACTTTTTTGTCAGGTTACACACAGGCTGAGAACATGTATGTTTTGATATGAAGACATTTTTATTGTTCAAGCATGTCTTCATTGGAAGGATTAAGTTCAAATTCACATTTTAATTAAATATTCAGAAATTGGGGCAGCTAGTAATTTACCTTAGCTTCAATGTATAGCGACTTCATTATAATACTATAGCGCAAAGTGACGGGAAACGAAGACAAGTAAGACGACGGGACGAGCGCTAACTTCCAACTGAAATTTTAATCCGGAAAACTTGCACCTTTTATATGCACCACCACAAAAACCAAAAACATTCACGTCAGACAAAAAAATATAAATAAGTTAACACTCTGCCACCTCACACACATCACGCACGTGTCCCAATCTATACAGATACTTCATGTCTCACCCGAACTACAACGCGTGTTGGAAAGGAACCTAATTTCTTTTTGTGACAGCGTTATTGAAGTCTTGCTGACACATTTACTGCCCAACCGCCCAATTTCAAGTGCTTCAATGATCTCCCGCGTAGTTTCATTGCCACTTCTTCCTATCACTGTGCACTTGTCAAGGTGTGGTTTGCACTTACGTGTGCAATCCTTGCAATGAAGGGCCAGAAAACCCTCCTTGCCATTTCGAACATTGTTATTGTGCTCCCTCAACCGGTCATTCAAAACACCTGCCGGTTTTACCGACGTAGGATGACCCAGCAAGTTAGTGGTATATGATATACGACACGCTCAGTGCACAGAACGTACGGCACACGGTGGTTTGTAGGCACCCCAAGTTATTCACACCTGTCTTAGTAGTCGCCTTAGCGATGTTCACAAGCTTGTGGGGAGCACTAAGGGCTACCCTCACGTTCACACGGTTAGCGATCTTCTTTAATCCGTGCGACAAGCCGTGAATGTACGGTACAACCGCTACCTTTTTCTTTTCGCTCTCACGGGGAGGCTCGTCATGCCCATCTTTCCTAGGGTGCCTGGATGTTCCGGGCGGGCGAGGAGGAACATCCAGGCACCCTAATCTTTCCGATGGCACGATTTCAGTTTCCTGAGGATGCCCTCAGTCACTGATACGATCAGGTGTCGGGGGTATCCAGCCGCGTCGAACCGACTAACTTGTTTTTTGAAAGCGGTTTGCACCGCATGGGGGACGACTTGGTCAAGGCGTCCGAAATGCACAATTTAACAATTCCCCTCTTCACCAGCTTTGAGTGTGCCGAGTGATATGGAAAAAGCGGCTTGTTAGCACGTGGCTCATACTGCCAACACACATGATTCACACACAAGGCGATAGACAAGTCCAAAAATCTAATCGATCCATTCTCCGGAACCTCATGCGTAATGTCTAAGGGGGCTAAACATTCCTTAAACAGACCAAGGGTATTAGCGACACACGTGTCAAATGATTGTCACTACAATCCAGAAACACAAGGAAATCATCGACCGGAACACCTTCGTCACCCGTGATGATACCAGACGCGTTGACAACACCGTGTCACACCGTGCAAGTACCATATTACTGAGTATAGGGGCAATACATGACCCAATGCAAATTCTTTTCTTTTGTAGGTATACACTGTCATTCCAGGTAGCAAAGGTGGACTTGAGGTATAGGGCTAATAATAATAACTCCAAAAAATCAGTAACACACAATCCGGACCCGTTCTGGAACGCAATGGCACCAAACCGGTCTATGTGTTCTTCAACACAGGACAGAATGAAATCGTGGGGTAGCGAATAATACATAATACATAGCGAATAATAATAACCTGAAACGCATTTCTTCTTATTTGCAAGAGAAAGATTTGTCCGTCATAGCAGCAGATAAAGAAGGCGGGTTCTGTGTCATGCCTAAGGTAATGTTTATCAGCAAAGCGAGAGAGGTGATCTTGTCCAGCTTTAATGAACGAAATGAAGTTGTCTTGCCGAAGGTAAAGCCTGCAGCCAAAAAGTTGTGCGAAAAACTCGAGCTAACGAAGCTATCCAATATGGTAGACAATTGCAAAAATTCCAGTTTGTCGATGTTTTTTTCGGCGAAAACGCAAAGCCAGATTGCCCCTTTCGTGTTATTGTTACTGAGCAAGGCACGTGGCAAAAATCAGTAGCGGTATTTCTACAGAAGCATTTAAATGAACTAGGCTATGAGGATCCTTATTACACAAAGACTTCTGGCCACATTACCTCTTTTCTTAAATAGAATGTTGACCGCGGGTATCAGGCCTTCTCAGTAGACGTAAAAGCCATGTATTATTCGCTACCCCACGACTTGATTCTGTTCTGTGTTGAAGAACGCATAGACCGGTTTGGTGCCATTGCGTTCCAGAACGGGTCCAGATTGTGTGTTACTGATTTTTTGGAGTTATTAGCCCTATTGGCGGTGAGATGTTTCAGTGGCGCCCCCTGGCACTTACGTCGGCTACTCGCGCCGCTGTTGTCTGCTACACTCCGCTTCTGAGGGGCAGCAGTGCCTTGGCTAGAAATCGCCCGCTTTGTTCCTGTAGTGCGTTAAAAAGCATATTTCTAGTGACTCAGTTATTTTGCCAGCTTCTGACGCATCTGAATAATTCGAAGCTGTATCCCCCACAAGTTTGCAACGCACGAGGAGATAGAAAACATCTTTAGAGCATCGGTAAGAAGATAGTGTGTATCTCGTCCTTTCTTGCTTATTCGCGAGGATCAGCGATCAGCGCTTCTCGATAAGTAATCGAAATGCGTAGGCTTCCCTACAGTATTTTTTAGATGCTCTTATGAAGACTCAACAGTCTAGTGCTACGTACCAAGCAGCGGCCCCTACACGCGCATCGCATAGCAGGAAATAAAGCGGCTTTCTTCTATTTCTTTCGTTGTTGTTGTCTTGTATCAGATGAATGTTTCTTGATTTTTTTTTCTGCCCAACGCATGAATTTTTCTGCGCCGTCACAAACGTTTTAATACGAGGTTTTGGGATATTCGGGAGGCTCGCAAAGATCGTGTGGATATTTCCTTCATGTTGTATGGCATACATTCCCTTCTTCACAAATTGGCTTTCATTATTGCTGCGTGCAAGAAGGTGCATATCCGCAGCGTGCTTTGTTTATTCCCATGCAAATATAATGAGAAGGTTTGTGCTACGCCACCGCGATCGCGCCCTAAACAACGTTGTCCACAGTACTCGAAGGTGGCTTTTGTGCTCCGAATCTCTATCGTAATCATATCGTTATCATAACGAACTGACTCTCAACCCGAACGATGATGACATGATTACGGTGTTGAAGGCATGATATACTCACTAACTAACGCAATAAATAGTATACCTGCGCAAATTACAAGAATCGAAACAGAGGAATAATTCCAAATAGCTCTTTATTGCTTTCCAACCCTTCCAGGCGCCAAGAACAAATCCTATTCTACTCGGGATGGTGTTCTATGAATTGAAGAAAATTACTTTTACTCTCTTGTCCTGGACTGAGGACCCGACCCACTAACCAGCTCGATTTATTGTTAAATTAATTTTTCTCCTCGTCCCTAGCCAGCACACTTTTACCCGTGTCCCACACCAGGGCCTATTGGCCTCCTCCCGTAATAAAGTCATCCATTCCATTCTCCTCCTCCTCCTACTCTCCTCCACTTGAGTGCAGTTTTCCTATAACGCATATCCGAGTATCTGGAAGATATGGCTGTAGAAAATGTACCGAAATATCCCTCCAGGTCTGAACAAACATAGTGTTACTGTATATTTAATGTAGACGTGATTCGTTTTGCTCAATAAACCTCCATACTGGTTAGATGCCTGGTATAAAATCAGCACGCGCCTATATACACAGTGGGTTATTTGGAACTCAACCTACAGTTTTTGCAGCCCATAGTGCATGTCGGCAAACTTTTATGCCTTGACAAAGTAAAGTGATGTGACACAACACGTTCGAGCGTTCGGCAAGGTTGCAAAAACTGTTTTACCTTGCATATGATTACCGGGAATCGTAATGCCTTCTGCCAAAGCCAATAGCCCTGAAGGCCCAGAATTTGTTTTGGTCTTCCATTTTCGATGTTATCGGTTATTAGCAGCTGACTGTTCCGTTTGTTCGAAAGATAGCTTAATTGAGAAGCTGACGCCTAGCTCCGACTCTTCGCGCTCCGCACAGGACCGGCTTCGCAAGGAATGGGGCGACGCCGGCAATGTTTCTTCCTTAGCGGTATCCAATACTATAATTTCAGTGACACCATGAGGTAGTGTATGCGATTTTAAGCCTAATATTATGATAAAAAGTTACGCATACGCCAATTCTGGTGCGGACAAGCATCAGACGTTGACCGAGCGCAAAGAAACAGCAGGGAGAGCGAGCCTGAGTGAAGCAGACGACAAATGCGAGAATCCCTAAGCCGACGTCACGGAGGCGCGCTTCGCAGCGCCGCCTGTGTTCGCGCTCACCGCCAATACCTTAAGTCCACCTTTGCTACCTGGATTGGCAGTGTATACCTACAAAAGAAAGGAATTTGCATTGGGTCATGTATTGCCCCTATACTCAGTAATATGGTACTTGCACGGTGTGACACGGTGTTGTCAACGCGTCTGGTATCATCACGGGTGACGAAGGTGTTCCGGTCGATGATTTCCTTGTGTTTCTGGATTGTAGTGACAATCATTTGACACGTGTGTCGCTAATACCCTTGGTCTGTTTAAGGAATGTTTAGCCCCCTTAGACATTACGCATGAGGTTCCGGAGAATGGATCGATTAGATTTTTGGACTTGTCTATCGCCTTGTGTGTGAATCATGTGTGTTGGCAGTATGAGCCACGTGCTAACAAGCCGCTTCTTCCATATCACTCGGCACACTCAAAGCTGGTAAAGAGGGGAATTGTTAAATAGTGCATTTCGGACGCCTTGACCAAGTCGTGGCCCCATGCGGTGCAAACCGCTTTCAAAAAACAAGTTAGTCGGTTCGACGCGGCTGGATACCCCCAACACCTGATCGTATAGTGTCCGCGTGGGCTCGTAGCTAAATCGATACGACAACGGGCTCTCGCTTTGTTAGTCTATTAGTTCCAGGTTCGATTCATGGCGGTGCCAGTGAATTCTTTTATTTGTTCGCTGGAGTTTTCTGTTGACACCAACGGTCGGGAAAGAACCCTTGGGAGGAAAAGGTAAAAAGCTTTGCTTTAAAACTGCTGATCACGGGTGAGGCAATAAATGTAAAACAGCTTGGGTGTCTCCAGTTTCCTGTTTCAGATAACAGATGGACCAAGTAAGGGATGAAGTTTCCACAAATATTCTTCCCGAGTATCGGAGTGTTCGGCTTGTGAATGTGCCATCATTTTCAAAAGTTTGTCCGCCACGGCGATTGGGGCCGGAACAGGGGCGCTGCGGTTGCCGCTATCGGGGCTGGTATAGCGGATAAAGAGAGCGAGGGGAACTCTTGATCTTGTCGTCGTAGTGTGCCTGTCGGCCTGGCGTGGTAAGAGCGCCCCCCCCCCCCCCTTTTTCTAAGATCAAGCGCTTCAGCGCAGGCACTTCGCGCCGCACTTATCGCGCCAGACCATACTACGAAGGCAAGAGGGAAAGTTCTCCTCGCTGTCTTTAGCCGCGGTACCAGCCGACAGCCGCAACCGCAGCGCCCCTGTTGGGCGGCGCGCCTGCTCCGGCCGTGGTCGCCGTGGCCTAAAAATTAAAAAAAGAAAAAAAACTGTTTATGTGCAACAATGGGGTGCACGCTGACTTTTTTTACCTAGTGTATGAATGAATGAATTTATTGTTACAGACTATGGAAAGGAAAGTCCACCTACAGCCGTACTTTGTCTCACATAAGGGTGTATACCGGAACGCCTGCTGGTGGGGGGGGGGGACGGGGAAAACAGCCAGGCAGGAAAGGGAGAAGAAAGAGTAATAGAGGAAACATATATACGTATATACGGGGCTATGCACTAAAAATAAACTAACATAACAAAACAAGCAAACAAAAAACACATGGCCACAGTCCAGTTCTTTTTGATTAAATTCCCTGCAAATGCAACTGCTTTAAGTACCTTCCTCAAGATGTTCGGCGCCTTTCCGAGTGGACAAGCCCGGTGCAGGTCATCGATACACGGTGGAGGATGCTCTCTGTGGGAGTTTGCTCGCTCCACAGGCGTTGACCGTCCCAATTAACAACTCCCCTCTTACCTTTTCCCGCGCAGGCCACCGTGTCACCCTGTCATACAAAATCTTTTGATTGGTTGATTGATTAAATTACGAAAGCCATGCTAAAACACCGGATACACTGACGCCGAAATGTGCGAAAGAATAGCGGAAGCAACCTACGCAGTGCACTACCCTGGCAATCTTCGTGCCTGCATGACCCTCCCCCTCACACAGGAATGGAAGAAGGGAACAGTGGGGCTATCCTGTTGGCAATCCAACTGGGGAAACTATCACATACAGGCCCAAACATCATTAGAGGCTCTCATTACAGCAGTTCAAGAATCATTACAGGCGGATTCTTAGACGCTTTGGAAAGATCATCCCATCCACAATGAAGGAAGTTTAAAATACATTGACACGTTGACACGAGGGTCTCGAACGAATTGTAATTGCTGACCAAGAAGCACGCGAACTCACATGCCGTGCTCCTTGCGACCACGACTACCACACTCCCGGAGAAATATAAAAATGTTAGCTCTTTCTATGACTACACACACTATCCGATCCTTCGCATGCCACAAGGAGGGCTCAATGCTGAAGAATCGCAAACTCTGCACGGCAAACAAACCTAACTATATAGTATTCAGAAATGTAGATGGGTGGAGATGTTTGATAAACAAAAAAATGCAACGTTAACTGAAAACTCTACGAAATGCGGAAAATACGCACGCTCTTCCATGCAACGTCACCCTGTCTAAGGGTATGCTGAGAGTTAGAACTCAAACATTGCGTATTCCACTTCTGTGGTGAAATATGGGAGGCAGCTTTGACTAGCTTCTCCCCTCTAGATCAACGTGGGCTGATGAGAGGGCAGGGAACAAGCTGCCTGCATTAGGAGCATTGGATTTCGGGCTCCTCTCTGCCCAAACTCCCACTCTTTCTTACTGAACAAAGGTATTTGCTTTCTATCTCTCTCTCTCAGAAAAACCAAAATGCTTAGACCAGCCATGGCATGAGGGAATAAGCGCTTTGTACGGCAGATAGTGTCGCCTTGTCCCTGAAACTGACCAAGATCAAGCAGCCGCAACCTTCACGCCCAAATGTTCAGCCACAACAAGCGTAGATGGCGTCTGTTATTGTGTGTCAGGGCAATTTAAAACCATCTTGGCTAACCTTCGGTAACTGGAAAGCAGAAATTGTAAACGCAGCAACTCCCCTCTAAAACGCTCATTCGGCGTCAAAGTAACGCTATCGCGTCCAACATGTTACTGCAACTTTTTCTGATGCAAAAAAAAAAAAATGTCGGACGGTCTACTTCATCCTGATCGATAGCAACGTGATGTTGGAATTGCGCCTAACTCCATTAGCTTGGGCAGACGTTAGTGGAACTTCTTCTGTGGAAATAACAATGGGACACGCGGCGTTATCACGTGCATTTGGAGGCTGCTGTGAGCGGCCTCTGATTCTGATGCGCATGCTTCCGTTCCATCCCCTATGTGACGCCCGGCCGCTGGTAATGGGCGCATTTTTCATTTTAGGTTCCCAAAACGTCAATCTTTACGAGCTCTTTGCGTCGCGCGCATTCACGCTTGAAACGCAGTATATTTTCATGTCGCACTCTTTTTATGGCATTGTTGGATGGCCTTATTTTTGTTGGATGGCCTAATGTTGGATGGCATTGTTGGATGGCCTAATGCAGGCACAGAATTGTTTACAAAATCCCGCTGTCTTGTCAGAACGTTGCATTGACGATCGCCTGCGTGACTACGAGAACTTTCTCAAAGGGTCATGCTGGCAGTCAGCTTGCTGTGCATTGAAAAAAAAAAAAAGAAGAAAGGGCACGCGTGACCCACGAGGCTTTCTGTATCGCACAATGGTGCGACGAGGGTATTCGTATGCCCAGTGCCTCGCGTGAACGGAAAAGGGATCGTCGCATATCTTTCGAATTGATACGGGTTTCCTACCATCCTTGTGTGCTTTATGAATTCGTTGTTACAGCCCCGTCGCCTTCTTCTATTTTTTCTTTATTGTTGCGTAGATTTGACTCTTTAGTACAAAGGTTGCGCCCTAATGCAATAAAAAAGATGTGGTTGCTAGTCAGCGCAAATGTTTGTCTCCTCCTTTCTCGTGTCCCGTCTTCGGGCTGATGATGATGATGATGATGATTGCTATTGGTTTCCCCTTTGAAGCGGGGTGATGACATGTCATCTTACCAAAAAGGACTAATATAACCATGTTTTACACTCTTGGTTTAATACTAGGGCTGCTTAGGGCAGGCACTAAAGCTTATTAGGCCCGAAATACTTTCTTTTCCCTGTTACAGGTGGTAACTGTCCTAGGCAATATTCCCCTCTCTGCTTTTCGTCCACCAGCATTATAATCTTCTTTTCGTCCCCTCGACAGCCTTGAAATTAAATTCCTCTCTGATACCCTTAAATCCTAGGGCTTCTGGAAGCCCAATATTCCCTTCATGTAGATTTGAATGGATACCCTCACATTCTAACACTATGTGCCGCATAGTTTCTGTTCTTTTCCGCAGACCACGCATACCCCATCATTTTGTGAATACTTCCCCACAAAACTCTTAGTTCGCAGGCAACCTGCTCTAGCCTCAAAAAGCAAAGCACTGCCCTGGGAATTATCGTAGAAATTTTCCTTCCTGATGTTCAATTTCTCAGCCCTGTACATCTCTAACGACGTTTTAGCTTCCATTTTTTCCCTCCATTTATTCGTTTCAATCTGCCTTGCCTCTTTTTTGGTTACCTTGGCTGTTTTGGATTCTCCACTGTTATTTCCGTATTTCATCGTTAGCCTTCTAGTCTTTCTTAACCACTGCGTGTCCACGCTTTTCAAGTATAGGTACCTAAAAACCTTAGCTGCCCACCTTCGTTGATCCATTGCCCTCAACCTCATCTCAAAGCATATTTTACTCTGAGCTTCTCTAACTTCAAACGACGCCCAGCCCATATCTCCCTGAACTGCTTCGTTAGTTGTTTTTCCATGCGCGCCTAAGGCCAAACGTCCTACCGTTCTCTGGTTTACTTCAAGGCCTGATAGAACGTCTGATTTTAAGCAGAGTACAGCATTCGCAAACGTGAGACCCGGAACCATTACTCCTTTCCACATTCCTCTTACTACTTCATATTTGTTATACCCCCACAGAGCTCTATGCTTCATTATAGCTGCGTTTCGCTTTCCCTTAACCTTAAGTTGCTCCTCGTGAGTACTTAAGTAGTTATCCCCTTCGTTTATCCACACTCCCAAATATTTATATTCCTTCACTCTAGGTAATTCGCCTTGCTGGATAGACACTACGTCGGTGGTAGCGTCATTGAAAACCATTATTCCTGATTTTTCTGCACTGAAATTTAACCCGAGGTCAGTGGCTTCCTGGCCGCTAATATTTATTAGCCGCTGCATATCGCTTTGGTTATCAGCTAAAAGAACAATGTCGTCTGCGTATAACATTCCCGGAATATGCTGTTGTACCACTTCGCCTTGCAGCATATGGGTTAGGCTAAACGCTACTTTACTTTCTTCCAGTTTCTTTTCTAACCCTGCCATGTAAAGCATGAACAGTATTGGGCTCAAAGGGCATCCCTGTTTCAGTCCCCGATGGATGTTGACCTGCTAGGCGCATTTCTGTCCTTCCCAAGTAAGGTGCACTCTATTGTCTTTATATATTGCTATAAGGAACTGTACTAACTCGTCATCTAATTTCTGGAGTTTCAGCATTCTCCACAGTCGTTCTCTGTTTACGTTGTCATATGCCCCTTTAATGTCCAAGAACGTAATCCATAGTGGTCTATTCTCTGCTTTCGCAATTTCAATGCATTGCGTTATCACGAACAGATGGTCATCCAGTCGCCTGTCTTGTCTAAATCCATTCTGCAGTTCCCCAAGTATTTCATTTTCTTCCATCCATGCTTGAATTTCTGATTTTATCGCCTGCATTACGAATCTATACACCACTGACGTTACTGTGAGCGGTCTGTATGAATCAATACTAGCCTTGTCTCCTCTGCCTTTATATATTAAATTCATCCTACTTCCTAACCAGTCCTCTGGTATTTGTTTGGTTTTTATCACCTTATCTATTGCCCTCATACACGATTCCTTACTTTTAGGTCCAAGTAGGTTTATCAGTTGCATTGGTATTCCGTCCGGGCCCACTGCTGTCTGGGGGGAAACCTTTTGCTCTGCTTTTTTCCAATCAAGGTTGCTCAAACTTATTTCCCTTTCCGCAGTCTTTTGTGGCGCTGATGTTATGGGTGCCGGTTTCCGTACCACTATTGTCCTAAACTTCTCACTAATCACTCGATGAATATGCGCCAACGCGTGCTCTCCTTCTAAATGTTCCCCCTCCTCATCAATCAGGAATTTTTGATGGTTATCGTTTTTTGAGCTTAGTGATTTTACATGGTTCCAAAACTTCTTGGATGCGCTTTTGTCCTTCTTCCGTATTTCTGCCATCCATTGTTCGCTTTTCTGCTTGATCTTTGCTTGCACCATTTTCTGCACTTCTAGTTTTTTCCCACGGTAGATATCCCACTTCTCCTTCACTACCTCCGGTTCCATACCAGTTCTTTTTGCTTCTCTATGTTCTCTCGACGCCTTTCTTCGCTGGTCAATAGCCTCTTTTATTTCCTTATTCCACCAGCTTCTCGGCTTTCTCTTCCCTTTCCATCGGTTTCGTTCCTTTGCTTCATTCATCTTACCCTTTATGAACGCAATCATTTCGTCGTTAATCCCAATTTTTGCCTGGGTATTTATTGATTCATCTTCCAATCTATCAGCGATGATCTTTAACTGCTCATTATTCAAATTATTTCCTCCTATTGTACCTATTTCTGCATTTTTCCGGGTTGCGCCTCCAAAGTGCAAGCTAAACCGCTTGTGGTCGCTTCCTAAGCTGTCTGTTCCATTTTCATCTATCCTCATTTCCCGCAGCCTTCCGTATACTGTCTCGGATACTAAACTGTAGTCTATGCTGGACTGTCTGTTACCGCTTTCCCACGTTATTTGTCCAGTCACACTGCTTTTCCGTGTTTACTATTACAAGCCGGTTTTCCTGACATAGATCTATCACTAGAGAACCGTTGTGGTCTGTGTATCCATCCAAACCTTCTATATGGGACATTCATATCTCCAACTATGATTATTTCGCCCCGAATCTTTGAACTCGTTTATATCTTCTTCTCAAACAGTTTACCATTTCCTCATTTTCCTCCCTAACACTACTTCCGGTCCACAGATACACCACTCCTAACCATGTATTTTTCCCCTCAATGGTGCCTCTAACCCATAGATGCTCTTTACAGCTTTCATGCACTCTCTGCCAGTCGGCTCCCTTGTTTAATGAGCATGCCAACGCATCCCCCTTTCTTCATTCCTGTGGTCCTGTTGCAACCTTCCCAAACATAATTGTCCTATGACCGGTGGGGCTTCTAGGTCTCGGAGGTGAGTCTCGGCTAAAGCGTACACGTCTATTCCTTCCCGTTTCAAGCTGATTTTGAATTTCCACCCCACTTATCTGGCTTTCTGCCTCCCTGCATATCTATGTAGCTGATTAAATATTTATTGCATTTGTTTTCCCTTTCCGCTTACGGGGTCTGTTTTTTTTGTCTTCCTACAGAATTGTTCTGCTCCATTGTTTCCCACTTTAAATAGCTTCATTTCAACGCTCTCAGTTACGTCCGTAGGTTCTCCGTTTAGCTCTAGGCCTGGCTGCCCTCCCATCGTTGAGTGTGCATGTGGTCTCTTGCCTTTCCCTTTGTCTCCTATAATTTTGCCTTCATTTAGCTGCGCGGGGCCCCCTAAAAAAGGCTACCGCCTCTCCCACCTACCTACGCGCCACCCCACCTTGTTTCCTAGCCTGGGTGCAGTGAAGTGAATCCCGTCCCACTTGAAAAGCTTGCCTATGTTCCGATGCTGCCCACTTACCCTGTTTCACGTCTATCACTTTTAAGCCCCAAGTTTCCCTGCCGCACCTCCACGATATCGCTGTTAGCAGCGAGTACTGCCCGTTGCTGTGTGCACGCCCTGCTTCATCACCTCCGGCACGGTTGCCAGACTGCAATGGCTTCACATTTTGGGGGCCCGTCGCCCCGACAGGTCCTTTACCCCCTTCGCTATCTCCTGGCCAAGTTTTCCCTCCTCTCCCTTTAGAACATCGTTAAGCCCCGCGGCAATCACCACAAGGTTTCTAACTTTACTAGACAAGGCCAGCTGCCCCTTCGCTGCAGTCATTACCGTCTGCATCGTTTGACCTGGGAAACACCCCACCTTCACACGCTTATCCCCCTTTACCCTTTCCACTATGGCAGCGCTGCTCCTCATGTTAGAGTCACCCGCAATGATTACCACGCTATCATCTGCCACGTGCCGTTCTTTACTGGTACCCGGGTTATCGACTTGTTTTGCTGTCCTATCTTGCAGCACGTGGGAGTAGCTGTTGCCTTTCGTTGCTTCCACCCCCGGTGTCACCTCGGTGCATGCCTCCGCTTCGTTGCATGGGCCGAGGCTGTTTTAATCGCTTCGTTTTTTTTTTGCCACCCTCTGATTGGCTAGGTAGCGCACGAAATAGGCGTCGCTGAAGGAACGAGCGGCATTGTGTTGCTGGAACTACGTGCGTCGTCTCTCTTCCTGGGCAAGCCGGCGGTCGTCCAGGCAGCTGGTGGCAGCGGTGGCGACGGAAGGGAGCGTATGCGTCGGCGTTGGTCTTGGCGTCGGATTTGGTGAGAGCACTGCTTGTTTGACTTCATGTGAGCTCTACGCAATTTGCTAGGAAGTCGAGGATTTGTGACTTTGCTAGATATAAGTAGTACATCTAAGAGCGGAACTTTTGTTATCTGCTGTCATGATGCAGACGTATTTTGACAGGGCTCCCGTCACGGTGTGGTCCCTTTAAATGAGGGGGTCATAAATAATGTCCCGTTTTGAGCGCATTGGTCTGAGGTAGTTCAAGGACAATAAACAAGCGCAGTGGATGTGAACGTGGAAGCGGTCGTGACTTTCGTACGGTGATTGCAAGAACTGTTAACGGTGTTCTGTGCCTCTGCCCTCCCGTCTCTCGCGTTGGTACAGTAGCATTAGTGCTCAAGGCTGTAAGTTCACTTGAAATCATTGAAGTAAGCACTTTGAAAGCGTGTACATGTGAGCAAGCTCCCCGCGACATGACTATGAGTTATCTACAGCAGCGTTGCGCTGTTGAGCACGAGGTCGCGGGTTCGATTCCCGGCCGCGGCGGCCGCTTTTCTGGTGGAGTCGAAAAGCAAGAACGCTCGTGTGTACGAGATTTCAGGGCACGTTAAAGATCCCCAGGTGGTCAAAATTAATACGGAGCCCTCCACTACGGCGATCGCCTGCGTTGCGTTGGCGCGTTAAACCCTACAATCAATCAGTTACCCACAGCATACTAATTACGCTGGTATGACGGCACGCAGCCCACATAGCAAGATAGCACGCCAGAGACTGTGCAAGAAAACGGAAAAAGCGCGACATCAACGTAATAGCTGCTTCACCTCGCGTCCCGCAAGAACAAACCGTTAAAACATGCTAACATGCGAATACTATAATAAGTAGTGGGATCCCTGTTCTTATTGTGCAAAAAGGAGCAGTTTGACACTGCCCCTTTTTTAAAGCTAAAGCTTTTTTAGTGGGGCAGATCGCACTCGGTCGGAAGACTTAATTCATTACCCTTTAGACTGGTTGCGCGACCGCAAAGCTCTGACAAGGTCTCTGCACACACGGCGCGTGCGTGAAACCGGGGGCCACAGATTTAGTCTCGCTCTCGCTCAGAAACTGTGCTTGCGTTGTGTCAAAATACTAATCTAAAAATCGCATAAACGAACGGTTCTAAATAAGACAGCACATGCGTCGATCATGGAGTACAATAGTAATCCCTTATCTCGTAAACCACGTAACGGTGTGCATTTAGATCGTTCGTAGCTGCGTTTACTTAGTGCACGAAAAATGGTTGCATGGATTCGTTCTTCGCTTGCGGTTTGGTGTCTGATGATTTGACGATCGGTTAGACGCACTTTCAGAGAAAGTTGAACGCACTTTTAGCTTTCGCGCTTCTCTTTGCTTTCGTTGGGAAGGGGCGCTAATTTTTTGCATTGGGTAGTTTTTCTGCACGAGATATGTAACCAACCTGCTACCACCTCTAAACTTCGGTGACAAGCGAGACATTTTGCATACTTTTGCAGTATTCTACCCGTATGATAACATCAGATTCATGTTGCGTTCCTCTGCAACTCGATAGAGCACCTGAGGTAGTTTTTACGTTGAGGAAATAAAGGAATTGAATTGAACTTCCTGTCAATTCCAGGAATGGGAATGGGCTAACTTCTGTCATTCCGAGGAATTACAAGGATGGAATCAAGAAAAGTTCTAATTCCTCGGAATGGAATTGGGACGCCCATTCCGCAACACTGCACCGATACAACTCAACCAACCACCGTTCATAAATACTGCATTCATTTAACCTTAACAAACATCCAATAAAAGGGATGGTTAAGTGCATTTCACTTGTTTCTGGTTTCACTCTTTGTAGAGCCACGTGTGTGAAATTCAAGTGACGTTGCATGGGTAATCGTTGGAGGGGTCGTTTACAGCTTCGTTTTCAAACCAGCTTCATAGGGTGGATTGGAGGGCATTTTTTGCCTACAGGGATCGTTTTTGCTCACGTCGATGAAACCGTTGGGGGGGGGGGGGGGGGGGGTGGGTAGAGGTATACAGCTTTGCTGCAAAAAAAAAAATGCCTGCAGTATGTGTTGTATATATGCCCATGATTATAGAGCCAGTAATGCGCAACGGCTCCTGGCCTCCCTGGAGGTGGTACCTATAGTGTTGTTTTTGTAACTATATTAGTCTATCACGGCTGTGATAGTATTATTTCGCGTGCAGAGTATGTAATCCTAACTGCGATTTCAGGCCGACCGATTACAAGCAACTTCTGAAAAGAGTAGTTCCATATGACAAGTCTCAAGCTATGAAAGCTTTGAATATGGGCCGTTTAATTATCCTTGCTCCTGATTTGTTCGTACGCGTGCCAGCACGAATCGCTGCGTAGTTTATGTAACTCTTGCTGTGCTCATTCATACCTGACTTACAGAAGCAATAGGGGCATGCGTCCTTAGTAATGTCGCGGCCTTGATAGTTTCCGCGGCACAATACGTTTCCCCATTACATAAAGCACGCGGCTTCTTACAAGTGCAACTTATGGTGCATTAAAGTGAAGCGTCTTAAAGGGACAGACAACCGATTTTTGTCGAGTGTATGTTCTCTATCCCAAATGAAAGGGCATCACTTAAAGCACCTTGACGAGAAAAGGTTTTGCTGATAACGCCCTAGAACTTGTTAAATCAAAATTTTTAGATCTGCGAGCCGCATGTGTCCCTCCCAAAAATGATGCTGGCAACCATGACATAGAGTAGCTCGGCAACATACTTTTGTCTGTATGCGAAATGAAAAACGATATTTAAAAAAAAAACTGTGCCAATCCACCCCATGAATGTGGTTGGAAAGCAAAGCTGTAAACGGCACCCATAACGATTACCCATGCGACGTCACTTATATTCACTCACATCGCTCTAAAATAGTAAAACCAGAGAGAAGTGAAATGCACTTAACCACACCATTTATTACTTCAAAGAGATATTCTTGATAAGGTTAAATCAATGCATGATGCATGAACGGTGTTTTGTTGAGTTGTATTGGTGTAGCACAAGAGTGGAAACTTTTTATAAAATTAAAGTAAGCTCCAACCCGGTGTTAGACGATCTGACTCCTCCGTCTCTGCGCCGCGGACGGAGGCGACGAGATTTGCGGCAGAGAAGGAGAAGGAGGAGAAAGAAATACTTCTGTTCAGATTTCTGAACGGCCCAGAGTGCAGCCCTGGGGAGTGATTCCTTCTTCTGTGGGCAGTCCGGGCGGCCTGTGTTCTGTCCACCCTCTGAAGCTGGGTAGGTAGAGAGGGCCTGGACAGCAGCATCTCCCATTGCTCTTGTTGGGTAGTTGACGGAAAGAGAGGAGGGTGCTCAGGGCTAAAGTCGCACACCCCGATTACGGGGCGGAGTGCTCCTACTTCTGAGCAAAATTTACATTCAGCGTCGTAGCGATTCGGATGCATTAAGTAAAGACGCGTAGTCTGTGGGAAGGAGCCCGGATTGTATGAGCCGTAGGGTAGTTTGTTGTTCTCTGGAAAGGTCAGGGTAAGGCGAAGGTACGGTCTGTCTCAGAAGGCGATAATGCTGGGTTATCTCCCTGAACGTGACAAGCGGGTGACTGTCCTCTTGCAGCTCCATAGCACGGGAGGTAAAAGCGCAGGCTTGTTGGGTGGGCGTATTTGTTGCCCTCCATTGAAGCGTGAGGGGGTGTCCAGATGAGCTGAATGTAACCGTTTGGGTAGTGGTTTTTTATCACGCGCAGTGCAGGTCAGAACACCCAACCCGATTGGTAATTCCAGTAGGCTTGCTGGGAATCGGTGACTACCCTCCGAACCCCTGGTTGAGTGAGAGCCAAGGTGATGGCTGCCTCTTCTGCTGCCGTCATTTCTTGGGTCCTAAGCGAGGTACACGCAAGGAGGTTGGTTCTGGAGGTAGCCACGATGATGGCGTGTTGCTGCCCTCGATGTTTGGAGGCGTCTGTGTAGATAACCCCACGGAGGGTGGTGTTTAGCACTTGAGCCCGTGCTTTTCAGTGACCCTCGTCATGTGAGGGGTTCATATTTCTAAGCAAAGGGAGCATCTTTAGTTTTAGTCGCCAAGAGTCTGGGAGTACGTCAAGCGGAGTGACATTCTGGGCTGCCCAGCCAATCTGGTGAAGCATGCGGTTACCCACCGCAGTTCTGAGTCGGACCTTCTGGTTAGAAAGAGGGCCTTCTATCAGCTCTTACACCGTGTTGTGGAGCCCCGTGCTAAGCAGCCTCTGTGTGGACGCACTCATGAGAAGACCAATGGCCTGCTCGACCGCCTTTGTAATCATTATATAAAGCATCTGTCTTCTTGTCGAGAAGAACACAGGGGGTGGACGTAAGTGACTCTCGAGAGGGCAAAAGCTTCAATTAACCGAAAGGTACCGGATTCCTTTAGCCTCGCTTCTTGGTGGTAACTCGCCTGATCATGTGTATGATTTGATTAATGCTGTTTTTGAGGCGCTGCAAGGAGACGTCACTCGGTGTTAGCCTCGAGATGTAGGCCAAGGATCCTGATGCTGCGGCTTGGAGTATGGCCTGGCTATCAAGGAGTATTTGAATGTATTCCTTGGTTTGGCGTGAGGGCGGGCGACAAGGAGCTGTGTGTTTTTACGTGAACACTGGAAGCCACAGGCTTTAGCACATCGACGTACTAGAAGTGAGATGCCATGCATTGGTGCGCTTCCTTTAATTTTTGTAACTCTTAGCACATGAGCAAGGTGCGCACAGGGCCGCTAGACGGGCGTGAGTGGTCGCGTGACGCTTTCACGTGGCATTCAGCGAGAACGCAGGGGGTAAACCCGTAGATGTGCTTGGTGAGTACACCACCTGCCTTCCCCGTCTTCGCGTGGGCTCGTAGCTAAATCGGTAACACAACGGGATCTCGCTTTGTTAGTCTATAAGTTCCAGGTTCGATTCCCGGCGGTGCTAGTAAATTCTTTTATTTGTTCGATGGAGTTTTCTGGTGACACCAACGGTCGCGACACAACCCTTGGGGGGTAGAGGTAAAAAGCTTTGCTTTAAAACTTGTCCCCAGCAAAAAAAAGTTTGAATCGCAGGCTTTCGTGTTCCTTTGTGTGTTTTTTCAATGCAACGGTATATTGTGCACGTATGCGCCATCTGTTGGGATAGACGATAGGTAGAATCTGGCTTCACGTTGCGGAGGTGGGAAGTTCAATTCTCCCCGGGCGCGACGTTTTTTTAAGCTGCCGTTGGCGTATTTGGAAACTGAAATGAAATACTTTGACAGAAGAACCACCTGTGACTCAGGGAGAATCGTCAAAGCTCCTTCACTGGGTCTGTTTACTGAACGCTGCCGTTGATTCTGGGCATGGTGGCTCAGTTAGCCACACTGAGAGCAACCCAGCGGCGGCGGGTGGCGTGTCTTTAGAATATTCAAAATAATGTTTAGAAATACATATACAATTTAACCTTGTACAAATACTTGTGTTGAAAGGTTTTGAATACGTAAATAAACGTTTCAGCAGTTACAGTAGCTGCTAGGTTTGCAGGCCACATGACAGGGACACATAATGTAGTGCCAAGTTTCGACACTACGAACCGCCACCCTTCCGATTTCAGGAAGTTTGCTGCCAAATTAAAATTATTTCCGCCGATTTGTTTAGAAATTGCTTGTGGTTACCGTGCTACACAAAACGCTGGCTTTCACATGAGCTAGAGAACATATACGCGACAAAAATCGTTTGTCTGTCTTTTTAAGGGGAGACGCTCCTCGAAAACACTTTTTTTTTGTTATTTAACAGAGCTTTTCCGACAACAAACTGACACTCGCCAAAAAGTAATAATAGGTAAAAACAATGACGTTTCAGGGCCCGTACGGGTTCCTTGTTCACATATGAAACGAAAAGCGGCTCGGCCGTAATTACACATGCGTGGAACGTTGCAAAGTGCATGCGAATGTCGTAGGCATGGGCCCACGTGTCCGATTAAGAGCGTGCGGGGTTGATTGGAAATGCAAAGATTCTCGGAGTAGGCGCGTTGATAATATTTTCTCGGTGGCAATGATTCTGGCCGAGTCCCAAGCGATGACATGACCGGTTGCGTTTTGGTGTTCTGCCAAGGCGTTTAGCTGTGTGCGGCCGTTAGCAACGTCGTTTCTGTGCTCCTTTAGGCGCCTCTTGAAGCTTCCGGTTTTCACCAATATAGGCTGCGTCGCAAGTCTGGCAAGGGATCTTATAGACCACCCCGGGGTATCTTTCACGTTCTAGCGAGTCTTTGGCGTGTACAAGTTGCTGCCCGAGCTTACTTGTAGGCATGTGGCAAACTTGGACGTCGTAGTCACTGAATATCCGTGATAGCGTTTCGCTTACACCGATAGCGTAAGGAATAGCAGCGCGCTTACGCTGCTTTCTCGGTGAAGTCGGTGGGTTTGCCGATCTGCGTTGTTGAGCGCTTAGGATTTGTCTGGCATAGCCGTTGCCTGCGAGGTCCTCTCCTATCTTCTTTTCTTCTGACTTCCGTGCCTTGGTGGAAGAGCACAGTCGTTGGGTGCGGGAGAAGAGTGCCCAGGCCACAGAGCGCTTGTGTCCGACCGGGTGCGCCGAAGCGAAATCCAGGTATTGACCGGTATGCGTGGGCTTCCGGTAGACCGTCGTCACGAAGCCTGTATTCTTGCGTTGTACTTCAACATCGAGAAAAGCGATGCGGCCGTCAACCTCCCCTTCCATCGTGAACTGTACCGTTCGCTGGACGGAGTTCAGGTGTTGCAAGAGTACTGGCGCGTCTTTCCGCTTTACAACACAGAAACAGTCATCCACGTAGCGTACGAATGTTTTTGGACGATGACGAAACAAGCTGAGGGCGGTCCTCTCGATGGCTTCCAAAGCGAGGTTTGCGCACGTCACCGAAATTGAAGCACCCATCGCTGTACCGATCACTTGCCTGTAAAATTCCTTGTTAAAAACGAAATATGTGCTCCGCAAGCAGAAGCTCCAGAGGCGGCAGAGGTCAGCAGCTTCAATCGGAGTGCGGTTGGCGAGCGTCTCGTCGTTCTCGAGCCCCCTCTCACAGCACTGGACCGCGAAGTCCACAGGTACACAAGTGAACATAGATTTCACGTCGAAAGACACCATTATGTCATCGTCCTGGATGTTGATGTCGCGTAGCATCGTTACACAATGACCAGAACCCTTCACGTAGGTCTCTGTCGTCCCAACAAGGGGCCGCAGTTTGCTGTGCAGATATTTGGACATGTTATACAGTGGGGATCGGGTAAAGGCGACAATACGCCGCAAAGGAACGTTGGGCTTATGAATCTTGGGAACACCGTAGATGGCTGGAGCTGAACCATATAAGAGCCTGTAGTACAGATTCTTGCTTTGAGGGGGAACGTCTTTGAAGACATCCGTCAAAAGATTTTTCAGTTCGCTCTCAATTTTCTTTGTGGGGTCAAGTTTTAGTCTTTCGTACGTACAATCGTCTTGCAGTGGTTCGCCCATTTTTGCAGGTAATCTTTGCGGTCGAGTACAGCAGTGGCATTACCGTTGTCAGCCGGCAAGATTATGATATCCTCGGCGTTTTGTAGGCTTTTGATGGCTCCCCTTTCCGCCTGTGGCAGAACAGATTTTCTTGGCAGTAACATTAACAAAAAAGTAACATTAACTTAGAGCTTCGGCAATGGGACCACTGATGTTTTTCCTCCTGATTCCAAATCTGTAATCAGTTTTTACATAAGTGCAGTACTTAGTGAGTTATGGTGCAAGTAATGGTGAAACTTGTTTTCCGGGAACTTTCGCGCATACTCAATGTTCATGCAGAGAGTTGTTCAACAGCTCCTTTTGCTCCCTATTATCCATAGAGTGCCTATATCTAGTTAAAAATTGCGCTCAAACTTTGAAACTATGAAAAAAATATCTGTGTAGCAAAGTACCTTTTTTTGCCACGCAACTACGATTTAATTTATTAGTAGATATTTACAGCTGAGAGGTAGTGCTGATTCAAGTAGATATCGGCACTCTACGCACACTCATCAATGTGTGTGCCAAATTTTGTTGTCGTATGACATTCTAAGTGCCCGAAACACTTCCCGCAAAAAATGCAAATCGGCCAAAATTGCGAAATGATAAAAACTCGTTTGAAAGTGTATTTACAAAAATGAAAAACGCCGTAGCACGAAACTTGTGCTGAACACAGGCACACATGTCCAGAGGGAATATCGGGTGTCTAAAACTCTCCAGCACCATACGTTTTCCCTTCCCGGCTGGTGCGGCAGGACTCTTCCACCCGGGCCCTCTTGGCTGCACTGCGACTGTGTGCACTCGCCTCAGCGGTCTGACGCACATTCATCTTGTGCATGCGCATGCTGTCTCGGCGGTCACTGAGGGTAACCAGGGCCTCGGAAGTACCCCAAGCTCTTCCAGCACCTTTTCAAAGCTCGCATGGCCCCTGTTGAACCACAGGACTGCAGTGGCTGTGGCTATTTCCACAGCAGTCCGGGAAGCAAACCGTGTCTTTCGACACAGCAGCCATATTTTGCTGTTCAGGGACTCGGCAGCGTTCTGTGTCTTGCCGTGGAGGCACCAGGCAAGCAGCTTCGAATCTATGAGACGCTTGCAGATGGGGAGGATTGCCAAACCCTGGGCCTTGGTCAGGAGGGGGGTGTGGCACGGTGCAGGCTGGCCCTGTGCTTTCAGCACGTCGGTGCTTGCACCACGAGTCTGGGCCTGCAGGACGGAACTTGTGGCTTCCGGCCCCGTCTGTTGAGCACGAGTGCAAATATGAGGCCCATACGGCAGTGTACATCTTGTGGACATTTCCCCGATTGTTCACAATGGCCACCTGAAAGTAGGTTTGAAGCTTCTGGATGGTGGTCTCCTTCAACTTCTCCCCTCGTGGAAGTGGCGTTGGCAGCTTCCTCAGGCCGGTGCCCAGACGTTTCGCCACGGGGTTGGTGCACTCCTTTTTTTCAATTGGAGTGGCAGGGTACACTTTGGCATCACAGACCCCGTTGTAGGCCTTGCTGTCTCCATCGCTTAGGGAGATGGTGAACCGCAGGGGCGTCTCATAGTCCACATTTCCCTGCCAAATGCGCACTGCAGCTTCGGCCTCCATGGCATGGGAAGAACAGTTGCAATTCCTCTCGCAAACTGGACGATGAGACGTCTGCCATGTTTCCTCGTCGCCTCCCATGTCTATATGTAAACTGCACGCCAGGCAGACGTAATACCCCTGTAACGCGGGCACTTTCAATTGGGATTGAGTCGATCCGTATCGAGCTCAATCCGGATCGGGCGCATGCTACAGGACAGTTTCAATCGCGATCGAGCTCGATCCCGCTCGAACTCAATCCTGGCTTCTCAAGCGCGATCGAGGCTTCCAAGCGTGATCGAACGAAAGCGGCGATACTCTCGTCCCCGCTCAGTAATGACACAGAAGATGAAAACTTCAACTAACGCCACAAACTGTGTCAAATAACTTGACCCAAATAAGCGTGAGGTAACATTTACGTAGTTACGTATACCTACGACAGCGAGAAGAGATGTATAGAAACCAGAACTGTCCTTGGACTAATGTGCGCGGAGAGTAGTTCATGCAGGTATTCGCGTCGCTTCACTGCGCATTCCAGAAAGATCCTCTCCGGCGTTTCTAAGCGGCGCGTTCTGCTGTAAATGCAGTCCGTTTGTTTGAAGGTATTCCTCCTTCTCATGGTCATTTGGTTCTCGTTTTCATTAATGCGTAAGTCCGTCTTTTTTTTTCCTCGAGCTTGCCTTCAAGATTTTTGTTGTCGGTATCGGTAATTGTCGCAAAAGCATCCTTGTCTGTAGCAGGTGTATCCTTATGTTCGTCATGCTTTTTATCTTTCGTTCGGGCGTTTGACGCTACCTCGCTGCTGGCTTCGGCCTCATCATACATAAGGGGGAGGGGATAACAGGGTTTGCAGGAGTACTATTGAACGAACGAAAAAAAGGAAAACAACAAGGTGAACATGAAAGCCGGAAAATACAAAAGAAAGAATACCTTAAATAAAAATTACACCAAAATGTACAAAGGTAACAGTGAAGTCAGCGAACAGAATTCAAAATACGAAAAGCAGTTGAATCGCCAATAAAACTATCAAGCCAGAACAGTAGAATTACATTGTTAATGCATCATGTGAACGTCTTTTCAAGCTTATCTCTAAATTGTTTGTTATTGGTGCACGTGGCGATGTCGGCGGGTAAAGCGTTCCATAGAATAATAGCGTTAGGAAAAAATGACAAAACAAATGCTGACGTTCTGCCGGTTATCGGAGCTAATGGGCAAGTGTGATTTAAGCGGGGTGATATTCTGTGAGGCGGCCTTAGAAGCGTGTGTCTTGATTCTGGCCGATAAAATAAATTATGGAAGAGGCATAGGCGAGCAATAACGCAGCGTGATTCAAGGGTCGGAAGGGAGAGAGATAGTTTAAGGGCAGTGACGCTGACATGACTTGAATATTGCGATGGGAAAAAGCGTGCAGCGCGGTTTTGAATGGATTCAAGTTGTACAGCTAGGTATGCTTGTGATGGATGCCAGATGGCCGATGCGTATTCCAGTTTCGGCCTTACGAATGTTAGATAGGTTAGCCTTTTTATTTCTTGAGAAGCAAGTTTAAGGTTACGGCGAAGATATCCAAGAGTACGTGAGGCTTCCGAGCAAATGGTGTCGATATGCGTTGACCAAGAAAGCGATGACGTCATGTGAACCCCCATGTATTTATATGGTAGGACTGAGCTGATCGGTATATTGTTGACGTTATAGGTATATTGAGATATGGCATGTTTCCGAGAAAATGAGAGTGATTTGCATTTTGTTAAATTTAATGGCATGTGCCATTTTGTACACCATAATGAAATGCTGACTAAATTTGATTGCAGGTTAGAATGATCATCGGCGGCGTGAATGGTTTGGTACAATACACAGTCATCTGCAAAGAGCCTTAGGTTTGCTGTAATGTTAATAGGCAGGTCATTTATGTATATTAAAAAGAGCAGAGGTGATAGGCTTGCACCTTGCGGGACACCGGATGATGCGCTGGTTAGACAAGACTTGTGCTCATTAGCCGAAGTGAATTGCGTGCGTCCTTCTGGTAAGTGTTCGATCCATGATGTCAGGCTAAAAGGGATGTTTAGTAATGATAGCTTAGCAAGTAGGTGGTTGTGGCTGACACGATCGAATGCTTTAGAAAAATACAAGAAAATGGCGTCTACTTGATGGTGTTTGTCCATTTCCTGTAGTATGTCATGTATGAATTCGGCGAGCTGGGTATGACATGAGAACCGTTTACGAAAGCCATGTTGGTGTGGATAAAAAAATTTAATTGATTCTAGGTAGGTCATTAAGCTAGAGGTGATTATGTGTTCGAGTAGTTTGGAAGGTGTAGTGGTTAGGGAAATTGGGCGGTAGTTTGTAATTAGTGAGGGAATACCGGATTTAAATAATGGTACTATCTTAGCAACCTTCCAATCTTCCGGAACGCAACCTGAATGCAATGACTGGGTGAATATTAGATGTAGAATCAGGCTGGAATAATACTCAGTGTTTTTTAGAATCTTGCTGTTAATATGGTCGCAGCCTGGTGATGATCTGGTGATGATCCGGTTTGATCTGGATATCGGGAAACGTGGTGGAAGAAAAGAAGCGTGGTAATGTGATGGTGTCGGAATTACATGTAAAAACGGAGGCAAAATAGTTAAGAACTGTTGCGCATTGACTGCTGTCTATCGGCTCCCCATTAGAGCTAGTGAGTTCAAATTGCTCAATCCGGGATTTGGAAGAGTATTCGCCAATATTTGCTATATTTGCTAGGATTTGTTTCGAGGATTGAAAGTAAATCGTTGGAAAAAAATTTGTTCTTTGCTTCCGTTATTGCCTTAACGTACTGTTTAGCGCACGCGTGGTACTTTTCTGAAGTGGCTGGCTTGTTAGTGTGATTAGCTGATCTGTAAAGACGGTTTTTTCGGTTAAGAATTAATGTGAGGTGTCGGTTAACCCACTGGTTGTTCGAATCAGATGTCACGGTTAGTATTGGAATGTATTTGTTTTGTAATCTAATAAGCAGCTCATTTTTATACAGTTCCGAGTTCGCGTTCACGGTGGGGGTTAGATGTGAGTCTTTGAATTGTTCGTAGAAATTGCATAGTTCATCATTTATAGCTTCATAGTTCCCTCTTTTGTAATCAGGTATGTTTTTTAAAGACGATAGTCTTTCTTGGGCTACTTAAACCCAGAAATTTTGGTCTGTCTGTATGTCTGTCTGTCTGTGACTCGATTCAGCCACCCGGCCAAAGCAAAACAATGCTTGCGCAATAGTCTTATATAGTCACAGCTAAATGTACCCGCCTATGCCCGGTGTAATGTTCATACTTGTCAACATTGTTGAAGAAAAACAAGACATTACGCAAATATGAGACAACCAATCAATACAGAAGTGATATTTGCAGTGTTCCTTTATAAAAAAAATCAAACATGCTTGACTTTTGCGAAATTAAATCCGCCGCATCAACTGCAGAAAAAGAATTCACTCCGCCGTCGCCTCCTGTCGCCCGCGCCACTATAGCTTCTGGCGCCATTTTAAGAAATCAACCGGCAACAGTTACGCAAGGTTCCACTAGATAGGTTCCACGTTCTGCTTGCAACGCACATGGAGTGGGGAAACGCGGTTCTATAAACGTTGAAGTAGGGCGCCTCGATTAACGCGCGTCTTCGCCGTACGACAGCGTTCGCATCGAGACACCCGGTTCGGAGCAGTGGAACGCGGGAAATTTAAAATGATTTAAGCAAACCTTTGGCGTCTTTACCTTGGGAGGAGCGCGACGCAAGAGGAACAACATGAGAGGTGAGCGGGAAAGCAAAGGGAGACATTTACTTCGCAAAAGCCGATGAAGACTATCGTCTTTTGACGGCATTTGCAACGAAAGGGGCAGATACGCGGCCAATTTTTTTTATTGGTAGTATCTTTCTTAGAGGCAGAGACCGAAATATGTAAAAGGCTATGATCACTTAACACACCCGAAAACGATATCACGCTTAAAACGTCATCGGGGTGCGTTGTTGGGAGCAGATCGAGTATGTTGAAACCTCTAGTCGGACAGGTTATGACTTGATTAAGGTTTTGAAGTCGAGCGATAAATGGACGAATTGGTTAGCTTCATTGGATGGAGATCTGTTGAGAACTGATTAGCTGAGGCCAATTTATATGCGGGAAATTGAAGTCACCAGATAGGAAGATAGAAGCGTCGGGAAAAGTTTTTGTAATTCGAGTTAGCGATTGGCTGAATAGATAGCAAAAAGACTGGTCGCTGTCGGGTGGTCTGTAACAAACGCCGATAATGGTTTTTACTGCCTGGGAATGAATTAGTACCCATGTTAGTTCAAGTGAGTCGTCGTGGCATATGAGTGACGAAGCAATTGTGTTTTAATAGCAATGAGAATGCCTCCTCCCCTGCGGCCGATTCGGTCACGGCGAAACAGGGTGAAGTTGTTATTTGACGGAAAGATTTCGTGGTCGAGAATGTCAGCATGTAACCACGTTTCGGTTAGAAGAACGATGTCAGCATTGATGCCATCTATGAAATTGAGAAGATGGTCACGCTTAGGTATTAGGCTTCGTATGTTTGTAAATGCAATGTTGAAGTTCAAGTACGACAAATGCCGAGGTGAGCGTGGTTTGGGGCGGGCGTCGAGAATGGCGTCAGTTAGGGACATCAGTCAATGATTCGGTGGTTTCTGTGACGTTAGAAAGGGATCTGGTGCATTCTAGTATGGAGTCAGAGATGGCGTCGTAATAGTAGCACTTTTTCCCAACATACAACCTGTCAAGCCGAAGTTTGAATGCGCATTTGGCCGGGCGGATAAAGGCGAGTGGTGGCAGCAAAATCCTCCCTTATTGCAAAATTTGTGTTTTTTAGTTTAGGACCGAGGACAGTATTTCTTCTTTTCTTTTAAAGTTCATGAATTTCACGATTATGGGTCGCTTTTTTTCTGGGGAAGGTGATCCAATGCGGTGCGCTTGTTCAATACTGTTAGGAAAAATTTCGAAGGATAACTTATCCTTGCAAAATGCCAAAACCTTACCAGTGTTACCGCCTACGATCAGTCTTTATGCAGTGTATTTGATTCGCACTTTGCAATAAATGCTGCCATTGAAGTTTTGCCCTCGCCGCCGCCTGCCTTTGTCTGTCTCCGCAAACAACGGACCCGTCCGCAGTCGGCGCTCGCAATGCATGTTTGCTGAGTGCGGATGGCTGCGGGGTGGGAAATAACTAGCGTGTGAAATGCAGAACCCCACATCTGGCGCCCCAACGTGAGGTCTTGTTTGCAGAGACGAGCAGGAGGCACGGCAGTATCCCTTGTTCTGGCGTCGGACGATCCGAGCATAGACAACAGACTTCAGGCCTAACTGATTGGAGCGAGTTATTTGCAGAGGCGAACCTTCCTGAGAGAGAGGCGAATTATTTATTGCTGCGGCATTTTTAATTTCTTAAGCGCCGAGGTTGCAGCAATCGTGTATATGGCAGGACATCGGTGCTAGTTAACACGCGGTCTCCGTCTTTTTGTCGGGACGTTGTTGTTTATGGAAACGAAAGTTTCCGAGTTTGCATCCACGCGAGGCCAGGAGTCCGCGCCGTTGTGTCAGCCGGAAGTGAGTGAGTACGGAAGCTGCAATTTGGGTCCGAGTTTTCTTTTATGTTTTCTCGACTCCGGGAGTCGAGGCTCTGGGAGCCGTGTGGCCGAGCCACGTGTGCCGCAAAAGGCTAGCTGGTATTGCAGCCTGGCACGGGCGCTCCGATACCGCTGATTGCGGTAGGCGCCGTTCGCTCATAAGCTGCTTGTGTTGCAGCGAGCGTCTAGGACCCTCAACAATGCATATGTCTCCTCACGGCTGCACGTATGGACACGTTCGGTGTTTATTTCGTTTGGTCCGTTTTATTTTGTTGTGTTTTTGCATGCGGGTCGTTTGCCGAAGTGAGTGACCCGAAGGCACGACCTTGGGAACAATGCGAGGGCGGCACGGTGCGCTCCCTCTCCTTTGTTGGTCGCCTCGCGCGAGAGAAAGGAATCTCTCCCGCCTCAGGAAAGACTGTTGCTTTGACCCCTCGCTGCTTGAAAAACCCCTTTCCGCAGCGTACTGTTTGATACTGGTTTCTTAAACGGGACAAAGCTGATGCAAACATCAAATTTAGTTATGCCTGTTTATGAGACTTAAGCGTTGCCAATACTCGCAAATATTTTTGGGTGACAACCTGGGTAACGATTATCGAACAGGTAATGCAATGCATATATATTAAGAGAACATTTTCAAGCGTTTTAGCACCGCAATTTTAGGAATTACAAAAGTAACTTCTCTTTTGGCCCCAGCCGTGTGGTCGGCAGTTTATTCAAGGGACGAAGAAAAGACACCCGACGCAAAAGTTTAGACGGCGCAATGGACAGCATGGTCGCACATATCGTCTCCCACTAACGCGATATTTGTTTACCGCGCGGAAAAGGCGCCTTCGGGGCGTCGCCACAGCGGCGCCGGCGAAAGCGCGCCTGGCGCGCAACATGGCACCTTCCAGGTGTGTGGCCTTGGACGGCGGTAGATGTAACTTATATAAAGGTATACATGCTGAAAGCGGCAAAGTAACCCATAACTGAGTAACCCTTACGTGTATACGTCGGAAACGGAAAAAATGGTCCCGGAGAAAATGGTCCCAGTGACCATCTAGGAAAAAATGGTCCCATGGCTCAGTCAACGTGTTTCTCTTCAAGGTAGTCGGATGTGAACCCTTTTTGCGATTTTATTTTGTCCCTTTGCGTTTTAGCTAAAGGGTTGAGAAAGAGACGGAATGCTTTATTATTCCTATAAGGGGCCGAAATTAACGTCTTTGGAGGCTAAAATCTAAGAAAATTGGGTAGACAGACAGACGGACGGACGGATGTTTTGATGGATGGATGGATGGATGAATGGTAGGGCTGAGCATAGATTAAAAATTTTAATGCATGTAATTGGATTAAAACCGCACAAACAACTGCGAGGCCAGGAACCATCCATAGACGCTTTAGCAAGATTTAAGAGAGATGGAAGCTGCAGCTGTCTTCAAAGGGCCCAGTCTTCCTTCACGACGATATTCTAGACTCAGCAAGAAAAAGCTGCCGACAGCAGTATTTACAAGTTTATTTTAGCGTCACAGCGCTGCCGGCATGAAACACATCATATTTTCTGCATTTTGTGAGCAACAGAATGTTTGTAAATGTACCGGCTTGTGATAGTAGGAGTGTGCCTTTTATTTAGAGAAAATTACTTGCAAAATACACCGTAAACATCGGCTGATTTCCTTAGCTGATGTGCATGCGGCAAAAAAGAGCGAATCTAAAATATAAAGTGCTGTAGTAAATGAAAGGGTCTGCGAAAAGATTTAATTAGTTGGCTCCGTAATAAATGTTTCCTGAACAAGGTATAAACAGAAATATTGAAATGCTCAATTTATTCAAATAACTGGCGCCAATAAAAATGGCATCAATGAATATGTGCAAGCACTGCAGTAGATTATTGGGCTCCATAACCCAAGTTCCGCGGAAGTATAGAATGACTGTTTAAAACAAGTAAGCACCAGATAATTCGTTTCCGGAAAGCTTGCGCACGGAAACGTGCATGCGGCCAAATGTCCGTGCACCGAAATGTCCTTGACCCGAGCGGAGAGGGAAGGGGGGGGGGGATAGCGTTTACCACCGTTGTACTTTGAACCCTCATCTAAATTATCGCAGCCAAGGGAAGGAATAACGCCCCTGTGCAACTTCGGGAACGCGGCGGACCCAATCTTCTTCTTGAGAAGATCGTCAAACCTTACGTTACTCCAATTAAAAAAAATTACAGTCAGTGAAAAGAAAATGACGCTCCATAATATCGCCCCGGAGAATGGGACCGGGAAACTGGCATCGGGGCAAATGGCCCGCGGAGATACTGCACGCGGGACAAATGAGACACGGGGCTAACGTCGCGGGGTTTTCGCGACGGGGATTGTGCGCGCGGGGCAATCATGATGCACTCACTCCCTATGAAAATCCTGCTTATTAGTACAATAAATGATTGTCTCTCTCTCTCTCTCTCTCTCTCTCTCTCTCTCTTTCTTTTCCTACCTTGGCTTGGGGACCATTTCTTGCGGGACCAATTTTTCCGGGACCATTTTTTCCTACACCCGTGTATACGTATATAAGGGTTACGAAGGTATAGGTTACATTTGTACCTTATAAATTATAGGTTACGAAAATGTATACCTCTATTAAGGGTTACCCGGCTTAAAGTGTACACGCTGCAGTGGTAGGAAAATATGGCGTTCTTTGTTGATGTTAACAAGGTGGTAGTTGTGATATTCGGTATCGAACCACATGGTCAATTGGATGAAACGGCTACTGCAGCCTGTTTTTCCGGCCCTACACATTGTGGGGTTTGGACAATTGATTGGGCTTTGTTGACATTAACAGAGCAATGACAATGCTGACAACTTGGCAATTGTTATTGGGAACGCGCCACAAAGGCGGTGCGATCGGATAGCTATTTTTCTGCCCTACGCTGAAGGTGCGGGGAGTTTCTTTGTGCAGCTGAGCCACCCAGGCTTGGACTACATGACGGAGCGTGTTTATGCTGCTGACTACTGCTCCGGACGACGGGTCGTCTGCCGCTGGCGAGCCTGCTGAAGCGGCGCAGTGCAGCATGCCGCCTCCAGCCTGGCCGGGGGAGTCGGCAGTCTCTACTTTGCGGCCACGGGCCATCACGGATGCACCGCCACCTTAGCAACACTTGCTTGGGCTGGCTGGTGCGATTCTTCATGGATCTACCTGCCTGCAGACATCAGCGGGTGATGACCGCACCTGCTGGAACATTGCCAGTGGTGGCATTGGGCAAGCGGAAGCCGGCGTAACGCTATGCAGTGACTAACGATTTAATCGACGAACGAACTTTCCGTCGCCTCTAGTCCTGTAACCAGCTCTCGCCAGCGTACGCAAGAAATTTAGGAGGGAGGGATGTGGGGATCGCGACTTGCACGCGAACCCCTTTCTGGCTAGCTTCCCATCGCGGCTGGCGTTGCACAATGCGCCTCACTCGCGCGACGGGAACCATACGAGAGGGCGCCAGCGACCGGAGTCTTCGTTGTCGCCAGGGTGGAGGCGTTGACCCTTTTCCCCTCTGCCTTACCTGAGAACCAGTTCTTCCTCGGCACTAGCTCCACCAAATGGCGAGGTCTGGTGGGTTGTCGCATGACGAGAGGACGCTCTCTTGTCTTGGGGATGCGGTGGCGCGCGGACGTTTCGGCGGCCAGTCCGGACCTAAAAAACGCGCCACAATGGGACGTGTCCGGGCGAGCTGGTAGACTGCAACCGCGCTCGCACGCGCAGCGCTCCGCTGCTCCGGTATGCCATCGGTGAGTCGAGCCATCTCGATCTCTAGCGTTGTTTATGCCACGCTCCCAGTGTTACCGTTATGGCCTACGAGTAGTCTGTATGCAGTATATTTGATTTGCACTTTGCAATAAATGCTGCGATATGGTGTTTTGCCCTCTCCGCCTCCTGCTTCGTTGCTGCCTCCGCAAACAACGGACCCGTACGCAGCCGGCGCTCGCAAGGCATGTTTGCTGAGCGCGGATGGCTGCGGGGTGGGAAATAACTAGTGTGTGAAATGTAGAATCCTACTATATATATATGTGTATATGTATATGTATGTGTATATATGTATATGTATGTATGTATGTATGTATATATATATATATATCTCTAATATATATATATCATATCTCTATCTATCTATCTCTATTCTATATATCTATCTATATCTCTAAACACCACGTCAGATTCTCCAGACGCCATGTTTGTTCTCCCAGGACGGATTCCCCGCTCCTTCCTTCACTTCCACTCGGCGGCTGTCCTCCTCGCTTTGGTAGTGGATTGGCCGGTGACCTAGGTCTCAGCTTTTTGCTTGATGTTTTACGTCTCTACACTCGACCACACTGCAAAGAGGTGCACCACCGAGCTGTTTGCGTGGGCCCCTGGCTCTGTCTCGACAGACCCACGAAAGGCTAAAGAGTCCGTTACAGGTCTCTTCCCGTTGGTTATGTCTCGTGGTTCGGTTCTCTTTCTTTCTGGCCAGTGCTAGAGCAAAGCTTGTTTCCATTGATGAGGAATTCTTCACTGCATATTCCAGAAAGATCCTCTCCGGCGTTTCTAAGCGGCGTGTTCTGCTGTCAATGCTGTCCGTTTGTTTGAAGGTATTCCTCCCTCTCATGGTCATTTGGTTCTCGTTTTCATTTATGCGTAAGTCAGTCTTTTGTCCACGTGCTTGCCTTCAAGATTTTTGTTGTCGGTATCGGTAATTGTCGCAAAAGCATCCTTGTCTGTAGCAGGTGTATCCTTATGTTCTCCGTGCTTTTCATCTTTCGTTTGGGCGTTTGATGCTACCTCGCCGCTGGCCTTCGGCCTCATCATTTTTAGCTGAAACGATGTCCTGATCCTCAATGGATTCTTTATAAACGTTTGTGGATGAGTTTCCCAAGATGTTGGTATCGGTCGTCTTTTTGCCTTCTGGTCGGCACAAGATTCTCTTCCTGGGGTAGTTCATGTTACCCATCGTGGCAAGCGGAATGTGGTCTTTCACCGGCACCTTGGAGTTCTTGCAGGGCTCCATTCTAAGGCTCACGTTATCTTTGTTCAAGGATGTGGGCGTCGTGATGTCTGAAAAGTGGTAGGACCCGTCCTCACTTCGTTCTCTGGGCGGGGTAGGTGTGAGCGCCACCACATGCGGCTGCTGCTCCGCCAGACGTCTTGATTGCAACCGGGAGAGCGAAGAACGGTGAATGGTGCTCCTCACATTCATGTCGTCGAGCTGCTGAGCCGTGCCCTGGGGATGTTGCGGAAGGACCTCGTCGCCAACGCAGCTGTTGACCGACGGGGGACGGTGGCGTTCCTGCTACAACTACAACTACAACTACAACTACAACTACAACTACAACTACAACTACAACTACAACTACAACTACAACTACAACTACAACTACAACTACAACTACAACTACAACTACAACTACAACTACAACTACAACTACAACTACAACTACAACTACAACTACAACTCTACAACTACAACTACACTACAACTACAACTACAACTACAACTACAACTACAACTACAACTACAACTACAACTACAACTACAACTACACTACAACACAACTACAACTACAACTACAACTACAACTACAACTACACTACAACTACAACTACAACTACAACTACAACTACAACTACAACTACAACTACAACTACAACTACAACTACAACTACAACTCCAACTACAACTACAACTACAACTACAACTACAACTACAACTACAACTACAACTACAACTACAACTACAACTACAACTACAACTACAACTACAACTACAACTACAACTACAACTACAACTACAACTACAACTACAACTACAACTACAACTAAACTACAACTACAACTACAACGACAACTACAAACTACAACTACAACTACAAACTACAACTACAACTACACCTACAACTACAACTACAACTCCAACTACAACTACCACTACAACTACAACTACAACTACACTACAACTACAACTACACTTACAACTACAACTACACCTACAACTACAACTACAACTACAACTACAAACTACAACTACAACTACAACTACAACTACAACTACAACACAACTACAACACAACAACTACAACTACAACTACAACTACAACTACAACTACAACTACAACTACAACTACAACTACAACTACAACTACAACTACAACTACAACTACAACTACAACTACAACTACAACTACAACTACAACTACAACTACAACTACAACTACAACTACAACTACAACTACAAACTACACTACACTACCAACTACCACACTACAACTACAACACAACTACAACTACAACTACAACTACAACTACAACTACAAAACTACAACTACAACTACAACTACAACTACAACTACAACTACAACTACAACTACAACTACAACTACAACTACAACTACAACTACAACTACAACTACAACTACAACTACAACTACAACTACAACTACAACTACAACTACAACTACAACTACAACTACAACTACAACTACAACTACAACTACAACTACAACTACAACTACAACTACAACTACAACTACAACTACAAACTACAACTACAACTACCACTACAACTACAACTACAACTACACTACAACTAAACTACAACTACAACTACACCTACAACTACAACTACCACTACAACTACAACTACCACTATACAACTACAACTACAACTACAACTACAACTACAACTACAACTACAACTACAACTACAACTACAACTACAACTACAACTACAACTACAACTACAACTACAACTACAACTACAACTACAACTACAACTACAACTACAACTACAACTACAACTACAACTACAACTACAACTACAACTACAACTACAACCCTACAAACACTACAACTACAACTACAACTCCAACTACAACTACAACTACAACTACACCTACAACTACAACTACAACTCCAACTACAACTACAACTACACTACAACTACAACTACAACTACAACTACACTACACTACAACTACAACCTACAACTACAACTACAACTACAACTACACACCACTAACAACTACAACTACAACTAACAACTACAAACTACAACTACAACTACAACTACCACTACAACTAACAACTACAACTACAACTACAACTACAACTACAACTACAACTACAACTACAACTACAACTACAACTACAACTACACTACAACTACAACTACAACTACAACTACAACTACAACTACAACTCACCTACAACTACAACTACAACTACAACTACAACTACAACTACAACTACACTACCACCAAACTACAACTACAACTACACTACAACTACAACTACAACTACTACAACTACAACTACAACTACAACTACAACTACAACTACAACTACAACTACAACTACAACTACAACTACAACTACAACTACAAATACAACTACAACTACAACTACAACTACAACTACAACTACAACTACAACTACACTACAACTACAACTACAACACACTACAACTACAACTACACTACACTACAACACAACTACAACTACAACTACAACTACAACTACACCTACAACTACAACTACAAACTACAACTACACTACAACTACAACTACAACTACAACTACAACTACAACTACAACTACAACTACACTACAACTACAACACAACTACAACTACAACTACACTACAACTACAACTACAACTACAACTACAACTACAACTACACTACAACTACAATTACAACTACAACTACAACACAACTACAACTACAACTACAACTACAACTACAACTACAACTACAACTACAACTACAAAATACACTACAACTACAACTACAACTACAACTACAACTACAACTACAACTACAACTACAACTACAACTACAACAACAACTACAACTACAACTAAAACTACAACTACTAACTACAACTACAACTACACTACAACTACAACTACAACTACACAACTACAACTACAACTACAACTACAACTACAACTACAACTACAACTACAACTACAACTACAACTACAACAAACTACAACTACAAACTACAACTACAAACTACAACTACAACTACAACTACAACAACAACTACAACTACAACTACAACTACAACTACAACTACAACTACAACTACAACTACAACTACAACTACAACTACAACGTTACCTACCTACAACTACAACTACAACTACAAAACTACAACACAACTACAACTACAAACTACAACTACAACTACAACTACAACTACAACTACAACTACAACTACACTACAACTACAACTACAACTACAACTACAACTACAACTACACTACAACTACAACTACAACTACAACTACAACTACAACTACAACTACAACTACACTACAACTACAACTACAACTACAACTACAACTACACTACAAACTACAACTACAACTACAACTACAACTACAACTACATACAGGTACCACTACAACAACTACAACTACCACTACAACTACAACTACAACTACCACTACAACTACAACAACAACTACAACTACAACACTACAACTACAACTACAACTACAACTACAACTACAACTACAACTACAACTACAACTACAACTACAACTACAACTACAACTACAACTACAACTACAACTACAACTACAACTACAACTACAACTACAACTACAACTACAACTACACTACAACTAACAACTACAACTACAACTACAACTACAGGTACAATAACTACGGTACAACTACACTACAACTACAGGTACACTACAGGTACAATACAGGTACAACTACAGGTACAACTACGGTACAACTACAGGTACAACTACAGGTACAACTACAACAACGACACCAACTACAACTACAACTACAACTACAACTACAGGTACAACTACAGGTACAACTACAGGTACAACTACAGGTACAACTACAGGTACAACTACAGGTACAACTACAGGTACAACTACAGGTACAACTACAGGTACAACTACAACTACAACTACAACTACAACTACAACTACAGGTACAACTACAGGTACAACTACAGGTACAACTACAGTACAACTACAACTACAAACTACAAGTAGTACAACTACAGGTACAACTACAGGTACAAGTACAGGTACAAGGACAACAGGTACAAGGAACAGGTACAACTACAGGTACAACTACCAGGTACATACAGGTACAGTACAGGTACAACTACAGGTACAAGTACAGGTACAAGTACAGGTACAACTAAACACAAAAACAAGGGGAACAAGTACAGGTACAGGTACAAGTAAAAGTACAGTTACAGGTACAGGTACGGTACAGGTACAGGTACAGGTACAGGTACGTACAGGTACAGGTACAGTACAGGTACAGGTAAAGTACGGTACAAGTACAAGTACAAGTACAAGTACAAGTACAAGTACAAGTACAAGTACAAGTACAAGTACAAGTACAAGTACAAGTACAAGTACAAGTACAAGTACAAGTACAAGTACAAGTACAAGTACAGGTACAGGTACAGGTACAGGGACAGGTACAGGTACAGGTACAGGGACAGGGACAATACAAACAGGGACAAGTACAAATACAGTACAAGTACAAGTACAGGTACAATACGGTACAGGGACATACAGGGACAGGGAAGGGACAATACAAGTACAAGTACAAGTACAAGTACAAGTACAAGTACAAGTACAAGTACAAGTACAAGTACAAGTACAAGTACAAGTACAAGTACAAGTACAAGTACAAGTACAGGTACAGGTACAGGTACAGGTACAGTACAAGTACAATACAATACAAGTACAATACAAGTACAGGGACAGGGACAGGTACAGGGACAATACAAATAAATACAAAACAGTACAAAAACAGTACAGGTACAGGTACAAATACAGGTACAGGTACAAGTACAGGTACAGGTACAACTACAAGTAAAAAAAGTACAACTACAAATACAATACAATACAGGTACAGGGACAACTACCCAAATACAACTACAGGGACAATACAATACAATACAGTACAGTACAGGGACAATACAGGTACAGGTACAGGTACAGGTACAGGTACAACTACAAGTACAACTACAAGTACAACTACAAGTACAGGTACAGGGACAGGTACAAGGGACAACTACCCAAATACAACTACAAGTAAAAATACAGTACAAGGGACATACAAGTACAGGTACAGGTACAGGTACAGGTACAGTACAAGTACATACAAGTACAGGTACAGGTACAAAAAGGGACAAATACAAGTACAATACAAGTACAACTACAGTACTACAATACAAGTACACAAGTACAAGTACAAGGGACAGGTACAGGTACAGTACAAATACAAGTACAAGTACAACTACAAACTACAGGTACAATACAACTACAAGTACAAGTACAAGGGACAACTACAAGGGACAAGTACAATACAAGTACAAGTACAACTTTCAAAAAGGGACAAGTACAACTACATACAAACTACAAGTACAACTACAAATACAACTACAACTACAACTACAGGTACATACAAGTACATACAACTAAACTACAATACAACTACAAACTACAGGTACAACTACAATACAGGTACAATACAATACAATACAATACAATACAATACAATACAAGGGACAGGTACAATACAATCAAATACAAGTACAAGTACAATACAATACAGGTACAGTACAGGTACGGTACATACCAAAATACAGGTACAGGGACAGGTACAGGTACAAATACAATACAATACAGGTACAGGTACAGGTACAGGTACAATACAAGTACAGTACAATACAGGGACAGGTACAGTACAGTACAGGTACAGTACAAGGGACAGGTACAAGGGACAAGTACAATACAAGTACAGGTACAGTACAGGTACAGGTACAGGTACAATACAATACAAGGGACAGTACAGGTACAACTACATACAGTACAATACAGGTACAAGTACAGGTACAGGTACAACTACATACAACTACAACTACAATACAAATACAATACAATTTCAATACAATACAACTACAAGTACAGGTACAACTACAATACAGGTACAGGTACAGGTACAGGTACAACTACAGGTACAGGTACAGGTACAGGTTTCAGGTACAACTACAAGGTACATACATACAGGGACAACTACAAGGGACAGGTACAAGTACAGGTACAGGTACAAGTACAGGGACAACTACAACTACAAGGGACAACTACAGGGACAATACAGGTACAGGTACAGGTACATACAATACAATACAGGTACAACTACAATACAACTACAAACTACAACTACAACTACAACTACAGGTACAATACAGGTACAACTACAATACAACTACAATACAACTACAATACAACTACAGTACAATACAGTACAACTACAATACAGGTACATACAGGTACAATCAACTACAATACAACTACAGGGACAACTACAGGGACAATACATACAATACAGGTACAACTACAAGGGACAACTACAGTACAACACAATACAATACAACTACAATACATACAGTACAAATACATACATACAAGTACAACTACAAGGGACAACTACAGGTACAATACAATACAATACAACTACAATACAACAGGTACAACTACAGGTACAACTACAAGGGACAACTACAATACAACTACAAGGGACAATACAGGTACAATACAATACAACTACAAGGGACAACTACAAGGGACAACTACAGGTACAATACAACTACAACTACAAGTACAACTACAGGTACAATACAATACAGGTACAACTACAACTACAATACAATACAATACAGGTAAAAAAGGTACAACTACAGGGAAAAACAGGGACAATACAGGGACAAACGTACAACTACAACTACAGGTACAACTACAAGTACAACTACAACTACAACTACAACTACAATACAACTACAACTACAACTACAACTACATACACTACGGGACAATACAACTACAATACAGGTACAAATACAAACGTACAACTACAACTACAACTACAGTACAACTACAATACAGGTACAACTACAACTACAATACAGGGACAATACAGGGACAACTACAGGTACAATACAGGTTTCAGGTACAAACTACAACTACAAACTACAGGTACATACAGGGACAACTACAACTACAACTACAACTACAACTACAGGTTTCAGGTACAGTACAACTACAGGTACAACTAAACTACAACTACAACTACAACTACAGGTACAACTACAGGTACAGGTACAGGTACAACTACAGGTACAGGTACAGGTACAACTACAGGTACAGGTACAGGTACAGGTACAGTACAATACAGGTACATACATACAACTACAGGTACAGGTACAGGTACAACTACAAGTACAGGTACAGGTACAGGTACAACTACAACTACAACTACAACTACAGGTACAGGTACAGGTACAGGTACAACTACAACTACAACTACAACGGTACAACTACAACTACAGGTACAGGTACAACTACAACTACAACTACAGGTACAGGTACAACTACAACTACAACTACAGGTACAGGTACAACTACAACTACAACTACAGGTACAGGTACAACTACAACTACAACTACAGGTACAGGTACAATACAACTACAGGTACAGGTACAACTACAACTACAACTACAGGTACAACGGTACATACAAACTACAGGTACAACAGGTACAACTACAACTACAACTACAACTACAGGTACAGGTACAAGTACAACTACAACTACAACTAAACAAAGGGACAACTACAAACTACAACTACAACTACAACTACAGGTACAACTACAACTACAACTACAACTACAACTACAACTACAACTACAGGTACAGGTACAGGTACAACTACAAGTACTCCTACAACTACAACTACAACTACAGGTACAGGTACAACTACAACTACAACTACAACTACAGGTACAGGTACAGGTACAGGTACAACTACAACTACAGGTACAGGTACAGGTACAACTACAACTACAACTACAACTACAACTACAACTACAACTACAGGTACAACTACAACTACAACTACATACAACTACAATAAACTACAGGTACATACAACTACAACTACAACGTACAACTACAACTACAACTACAACTACAGGTACATACAGGTACAACTACAACTACAGGTACATACAGGTACAGGTACATACAGGTACAACTACAACTACAACTACAACTACAGGTACAACTACAGGTACAACTACAGGTACAACTACAGGAATACAACTACAAGTACAACTACAGGTACAACTACAATACATACAGGTACAACTACAATACATACAGGTACAACTACAAGTACAACTACAGGTACAAAATTTCAGGTACAACTACAGTACATACATACAGGTACAACTACAATACAGGTACATACAGGTACAACTACAACTACAACTACAACTACAACTACAACTACAGGTACAACTACAACTACAACTACAACTACAGGTACAACTACAACTACAACTACAGGTACAACTACAGGTACAACTACAACTACAACTACAGGTACAGGTACAACTACAACTACAACTACAACTACAACGTACAGGTACAGGTACAACTACAACTACAGGTACAGGTACAACTACAACTACAACTACAACTACAGGTACAACTACAACTACAACTACAACTACAGGTACAGGTACAACTACAACTACAACTACAACTACAGGTACAGGTACAACTACAACTACAACTACAACTACAGGTACAGGTACAGGTACAACTACAACTACAACTACAGGTACAGGTACAGGTACAACTACAAGGTACAGGTACAAGGTACAGGTACATACATACAACTACAGGTACAGGTACAACTACAAGTACAGGTACAGGTACAGGTACAACTACAAGTACAGGTACAGGTACAACTACAGGTACAGGTACAGGTACAGGTACAACTACAAGTACAGGTACAGGTACAACTACAAGTACAGGTACAGGTACAGGTACAAGTACAGGTACAGGTACAGGTACAACTACAAGTACAGGTACAACTACAAGTACAGGTACAGGTACAGGTACAACTACAAGTACAGGTACAGGTACAGGTACAACTACAAGTACAGGTACAACTACAAGTACAGGTACAGGTACAACTACAACTACAGGTACAGGTACAGGTACAAGTACAACTACAAGTACAGGTACAGGTACAACTACAACTACAGGTACAGGTACAGGTACAGGTACAGGTACAACTACAACTACAGGTACAGGTACAGGTACAGGTACAACTACAACTACAGGTACAACTACAGGTACAGGTACAGGTACAGGTACAACTACAACTACAGGTACAGGTACAACTACAACTACAGGTACAGGTACAACTACAGGTACAGGTACAACTACAACTACAGGTACAGGTACAACTACAGGTACAGGTACAACTACAACTACAACTACAGGTACAACTACAGGTACAGGTACAACTACAACTACAACTACAGGTACAACTACAGGTACAGGTACAACTACAGGTACAGGTACAACTACAACTACAACTACAGGTACAACTACAGGTACAGGTACAACTACAACTACAGGTACAGGTACAACTACAGGTACAGGTACAACTACAACTACAGGTACAGGTACAACTACAGGTACAGGTACAACTACAACTACAGGTACAGGTACAACTACAGGTACAGGTACAGGTACAGGTACAGGTACAGGTACAACTACAACTACAGGTACAGGTACAACTACAACTACAGGTACAGGTACAACTACAGGTACAGGTACAACTACAACTACAGGTACAGGTACAACTACAGGTACAGGTACAACTACAACTACAGGTACAGGTACAACTACAGGTACAGGTACAGGTACAGGTACAGGTACAGGTACAACTACAACTACAGGTACAGGTACAACTACAGGTACAGGTACAGGTACAGGTACAGGTACAGGTACAACTACAACTACAGGTACAGGTACAGGTACAGGTACAGGTACAGGTACAGGTACAGGTACAGGTACAGGTACAGGTACAGGTACAGGTACAGGTACAGGTACAGGTACAACTACAACTACAGGTACAGGTACAGGTACAGGTACAGGTACAGGTACAAGTACAGGTACAGGTACAGGTACAAGTACAAGTACAGGTACAGGTACAAGTACAAGTACAGGTACAGGTACAAGTACAAGTACAGGTACAAGGTACAGGTACAAGTACAGGTACAGGTACAGTACAGGTACAGGTACAGGTACAAGTACAGGTACAGGTACAGGTACAAGTACAAGTACAGGTACAGGTACAAGTACAAGTACAGGTACAAGGGACAGGGACAAGTACAGGTACAGTACAAGTACAAGTACAAGTACAGGTACAAGTACAAGTACAGGTACAGGTACAAGTACAAGTACAGGTACAAGTACAAGTACAAGTACAGGTACAAGTACAGGTACAAGTACAGGTACAGGTACAAGTACAGGTACAGGTACAAAGTACAAGTACAGGTACAAGTACAAGTACAGGTACAGGTACAGGTACAAGTACAAGTACAGGTACAGGTACAAGTACAGGTACAGGTACAGGTACAGGTACAGGTACAAGTACAGGTACAGGTACAAGTACAGGTACAGGTACAGGTACAGGTACAGGTACAGTACAGGTACAGGTACATACAGTACAGGTACAGGTACAGGTACAGGTACAAGTACAGGTACAGGTACAAGTACAGGTACAGGTACAGGTACAGGTACAGGTACAGGTACAGGTACAAGTACAGGTACAGGTACAGGTACAAGTACAGGTACAGGTACAAGTACAGGTACAGGTACAGGTACAGGTACAGGTACAGGTACAAGTACAGGTACAGGTACAAGTACAGGTACAGGTACAAGTACAGGTACAAGTACAGGTACAAGTACAAGTACAGGTACAAGTACAGGTACAGGTACAAGTACAGGTACAAGTACAGGTACAAGTACAGGTACAGGTACAGGTACAGGTACAGGTACAACTACAGGTACAACGTACAACTACAGGTACAAGTACAGGTACAGGTACAAGTACAGGTACAGGTACAGGTACAGGTACAGGTACAGGTACAGGTACAAGTACAGGTACAGGTACAGGTACAAGTACAGGTACAGGTACAGGTACAGGTACAGGTACAGGTACAGGTACAGGTACAGGTACAGGTACAACTACAAGTACAGGTACAAGTACAGGTACAAGTACAACTACAACTACAACTACAACTACAAGTACAAGTACAGGTACAAGTACAGGTACAACTACAAGTACAAGTACAACTACAAGTACAGGTACAAGTACAGGTACAAGTACAAGTACAGGTACAAGTACAACTACAACTACAACTACAAGTACAAGTACAAGTACAGGTACAACTACAGGTACAAGTACAACTACAGGTACAAGTACAACTACAAGTACAAGTAGAACTACAGGTACAAGTACAACTACAACTACAACTACAACTACAACTACAGGTACAACTACAACTACAACTACAGGTACAACTACAACTACAGGTACATCATACAGATACAGGTACATCATACAGATACAGGTACAGGTACAGGTACAGGTACAGGTACAGGTACAGGTACAGGTACAGGTACAAGTACAAGGTACAAGGTACAAGGTACAAGGTACAAGGTACAAAGTACAAACTTGAAAGACAGCTGCCGCCTTCGTGCCATCCTGCGGCGTAGCTCTCTTACTGTGGGCTTGTCTCTTGCTCCGCATGATAGCGCCGCTTGACTTCCAGAACGGAATTCACCACACTGGATTGTTTTTTGGCGATCATAGATGTGCTGTGTGTGTTTATGCCGAGACGCAAGGGAAACCCGAGCCGACGGCGCACAGCCGGCGGCTCGGCCCGCCCGACGAAGGAATTACGAGGGCGCGACTCGGGGAGGGGAACCGAAAAATTTAAGGCACTCTCAAACTGAACGCCAGACCTGTCAGTTGTACGTTTCTCGCGCTCCGCGAACACTACATGGTGGCAGCGTACGTTCGAACCTACTACGAAGGCACCGATGGAGGGGTCGCTAACCGAGGAAGGAAAAATGGCCATGTCCAGTTTTCAATGCAAGCCTCCGGAGAAATTTACTTTCGCAAGCCCAAGTGAGTGGCCGCAATGGAAGCGGCGTGTTGAACGTTTTCGCATCGTGAGTGGCCTCGCCTCGAAATGCGCGGTGAAACAAGTCTACGCATTGGTCTACTTTATGGGCGACAAGGCAGAAGACATCCTTGTCTCATTCAGGTTGACAGAAGAACAGAAGAACAGCTACAACGATGTTTTGCAGGCGTTCGAGAACCACTTCGTAGTTCAAAGAAATGTCGTGTACGAAAGAGCGACATTCTTCAGAAGAGACCAGCGGCAAGGAGAAGGTGTCGAAGAGTTCGTCACTGAGCTACACCGACTGGCCAAGTTGTGCAGTTTCGGAGAACTGCATGACGAGATGATCCGGGACCGGATAGTAGTGGGCATCAGGGACCGCAAGCTATCTGAACGAATGCAGCTGGATGCGGAGCTGACCCTCGAAAAGGCCACCAACATGGCGCGACAGTCTGAAGTCGTAAAAGAACAAGCTGCTAAGCTCCACGGAGACAAGAAGAAAACGTGGACAGAGTCGGCCAGACTCGTAAAATGACTGTACCTCCAAGAAATCGCAAGGGGTCTGCAACACGAGACAAGAAGCCGCCTGAACCCGAAGCAAAACAGTGTATGTTCTGTGGCTGCTCGCAGCACACTACAGGGAAGTGCCCTGCACAAACCGCGACGTGCAACAAGTGCCGCAAAAAGGGACATTTTGCCCGTGTCTGCAAAGGAGGAGCATCAGTCCGCGAGATCGTCGGTAGCAACGATGAATTTCTCGGAGCCGTCTCATCCAGCTGTGACGACAAGTGGATGGCTACTGTGAACATCAATGGGTCGCCCGTCACCTTCAAAGTGGACAATGGAGCTGATGTGACTGTGATTCCTGTGAAAACGTACCGCAGATATTTCAGGGATCTTCATCTCCAGAAGCCAGACAAGGTTTTGAAGGGACCCAATGAGCGACAGCTTCCTGTTTCCGGCATGATAACGGCAGACATGTCATACCGCGACACGTCGATGAAAGGAAGCATCTGCGTTGTGAATGGTCTTCAGATGCCTCTCCTGTCAAGGAAAGCTAGCGAAGAACTAGGCATTGTAAAACGTCTTCATCAAGTCATCATTCAGAAAAGCGAAGCTGTCAACCCACAGGGTGAGTTTCCCAAGCTGTTCTCCGGTCTTGGTAAAATTAAGCTCGCATACAAGATCAAGCTTAAAGAAGATGCTGTACCGTTAGCGTTGACCACTCCTCGAAAAGTTGCCATACCATTAACGTCGAAGGCCAAAGCGAAACTTCAAGAGATGGTTCAGCTTGATGTTATCGAGCCAGTTGAGGAGCCAACAGAATGGTGTTCTGGAATGGTCATTGTTCAGAAACCTGACGGAGATGTACGCATATGCGTAGACCTGACTGAGCTAAACAAGTTTGTAGAGCGAGAAGTTCACACTCTGCCTGTCCTTGCGCAACTTGCCGGAGTCCAGTACTTCTCCAAAGTCGACGCCAATTCAGGATTTTGGCAGTTTGAGCTTGCGGAATAGTCTCGAAGCATGACCACGTTCATAACGCCATTTGGCAGGTACTGGTTCAAGAGACTACCGTTCGGAATCAGTTCAGCGCCTGAATTCTTCCAAAGGAAGATGTCACAGTTTTTGGATAACCTGGAAGGCGTCGTGTGTACCATGGATGATATCCTGATCTACGGCAGGACACAAGCAGAGCATAACGCCCGTCTCAGAGAGGTTCTGGAAGGATTACAGAAACATGGCGTCACGTTGAACCGCGAAAAGTGCGAGTTCAATGTTCAAAGGGTAAAGTTCTTGGGACACATCGTTGATAACCAAGGAATTCATGCCGACTCATCAAAAGTGCAGGCTATCATTGACATGAGACCACCATCAAACACTCAGGAGCTGAGAAGGTTTCTCGGAATGGCAAACTACCTGATGAAGTCTGTCCCGAACATGTCAGAAATAGCTCACCCCATGAACGCTCTTCTAAACGCGAAAAGCGAGTGGGTATGGACCTCAGCCCAACAGAAAAGCTTCGAACTGCTGAAGAAAAAGCTGTCTGAAAGTCCAGCTCTATCAGTATTCGACCCAGAGAACATGACTGTAGTTTCAGCAGATGCCTCATCGTTCGGGTTAGGTGCAGTTCTGCGACAGAAGCAGAAAGATGGAGTCTATCGACCTGTAGCGTACGCATCCCGTAGCCTGTCAGAGACAGAAAGGAGGTACGCTCAGATTGAGAAAGAAGGCCTTGCTGTGACCTGGGCATGTGAGAAGTTTCAAGAGTATGTCACTGGCTTACAGTTTACCATTGAAACTGACCATAAGCCGTTAGTTCCGATTTTCATGTCGAAACATTTGTCGGATATCACTCCCAGGCTACAAAGGCTAAAAATGCGCATGATGCGTTTTTCCTATAAAATTACACATGTGCCGGGTAAGGACCTTGTTGCTGCTGACGCTCTGTCTCGACAGCCGCTGCTTCACCGAGATAGCACTGAGCTTGAAGAAGAAGTTTCATGCTACGTAAGAAGCGTAATTGCCAATCTTCCGTCAACTGACAAGAGACTTGCGGAAATTCGACGAGAGCAAGCGGCAGATCCAATTTGCAGCAAGTTGAGCAGCTACTGCAATGATGGATGGCCAGACCGCAAAGAGCTCCCTTTCGAATGTAAAGATTATTGGCAGCACAGGTCAGACATAGCTGTTCAAGATGGCCTTCTCATGAAAGGATCAAGGATTATAATTCCTGGGCCCATGCGCAAAGAAATACTCGCGAAGATACACCAGGGACATCAAGGAATTGTTAAGTGTCGAGCAAGAGCCCGAGAGTCGGTATGGTGGCAGGGTGTATCGACAGAAATCGAAGAGCTTGTTCGCCGATGTACACAGTGCGTTAAAGAACAGGGATACAGACATGGGCCGTTGATGCCATCTGATTTCCCCGATCGACCATGGCAGAAAGTTGCCATGGACATGTTTCACTGTGGAGGGAACAGGGAAGAACTACTTGCTTGTGACCGATTATTATTCAAGGTATCCCGAGATCGCCCTGCTTCCGAGTATGACAGCGCAAGAAGTCATCAAGCACGTGAAGTCTATTTTCGCAAGGCATGGCACGCCTGAGACAGTTTTCAGCGACAATGGACCTCAGTTCAAAAAACTTGATGGCTCTGCTTTCCGCCAGTTCGCGGAAGAATGGGGCTTCGAACACGTAACATCAAGCCCCAGGTTTCCGCAAAGCAATGGCTTCGTTGAGGCAGCCGTGCGGATCATAAAGAAGAGCCTACAGAAAACGGGGGACAGTTATGTTTCTCTTCAGGCGTACAGAGCCACGCCACTTGCAAATGGCTTTAGCCCTGCCGAGTTGTTAATGGGACGGCGTCTGAGAACGTCTGTTCCGGCAGTGTCTAGTTCGCTAGAACCCGCTGTTGTCGACAATACAGCGCTCCAGGCGTGGGAACTGCGCCGAGCAGCCCAGCAGAAGAGAAACCACGACAGAAGGCATGGGGCTCGGATCCTACGCGTGATTTAGAGCCGGGAGAAACGGTGTGGATAAAGAACCAGAACAAGACTGGAACGGTGCTTTCATCGGCGGGGTCTCCGAGGTCTTACATTGTGGAGACAGAAACAGACAAACTGAGAAGGAACCGAATCCACTTAGCCCCAGTCCCTGAAGTTGAGGTTCCACACTCGTCTAATATGAATCAACGCCTGGGAGAAATCCGCCAGCTTCGCAAGATGCGAGGAGACGTGAGGTGGGAGAAGCGCCGGTTTACGACGACCAAAAGCCGCCAGAAACAAATGAACCGAAGAGAGCTCATGCGCCCCACAAGGCTACAAGACACGGAGTGGACGCGCAGTCAAGCCTGTCCAACGCTTGTAAAAGGGAAGGCTGAGAGGGGAAGATGTGCTGTGTGTGTGTTTATGCCGAGACGCAATGGAAACCCGAGCCGACGGCGCGCAGCCGGCGGCTCGGCCCGCCCGACGAAGGAATTACGAGGGCGCGACCCGGGGAGGGGAGCCGAAAAATAAAGGCACTCTCAGACTGAACGCCAGACGTGTCGGTTGTACGTTTCTCGCGCTCCGCGAACACTACAATAGATTCATAGCATTCACAGCGCTTTGCTCAGCGGGTTCAGGCTCAACTACATCAGAAGTCAGCGGCGTAAGGTCATCATCATTACACAACGCGTGGCAGTGGCCAGCACGCAGAGACGAGACTTGTAGGTGACCTCTCGACAACTGTACTTATACTTACAAGGAGAAAAAAAAAACAACAAAAAAAAAGAACTACGCAATTAGTGTTCTCCTGATTTGATGGTAGCAAGACAGACACTCGCGAAATTTCTCTGTAGTGCACTCGCCACGGGTAAGGTGGCTACCTTACCACGGGCAAAGTCCGTTGAAGCATAGAGTTTAGTATGAAACTCTATGCGTTGAAGGACTCTGCCATGGCTTAGACGACTCACTCCAGTGCCTTATGTGTGGAATCATTTTTGCTTCCTCTTTCTAAATGTTTCTGGCTACAATTCTTGCTAACAAACACTATTTCCGTTGTGGAAAAAGAAAACCCCGGAAAAGAAAACCGAAACTGCAAAAACAATTATTTAGCCACCTTATCCAATCTAATCCACTCCAATCTAAAACCAGCCAGCCTATCGCAATCCAGAGCCAAATCCGAAAGGTCGCGTTTCAGCCGAAAATGGCAGCTGACAGTGCGACTTTTTACGAGTTGCGGTTGGTGTCCGTAGAGTAGTGCCGGTAAACTGAAATCGCTATGGCTGAAGACAGCGGTTGCACGATGCTTCCTACGCGCTGCTGCAGTCCTTCGATAGATGCTCAGCGGTACAACGACGACGGCTACCCGACGGCGTCGTCCGAAGAGCAGGTATTGTTATCCGAGACGCTGGCTGCTATTCGAACCGGCGTAAATGTCATTTGCGACTTCGTTCCATAGTTGTCCGTCGCACACTGCTGTTATCCTTCAAGAATCGTTGGCGTACCACTTGTTCATAACTACAACTATTAAGAACGTGACGTGTCGGACAATACTTGCGATGTCTGAGTTCACGAGACGCGAATCTGTGAAAGCGCCTCAGCCCTCCCTTCGTGTCTCGCTTCCAGAAAAACGTTGAGAATTCCGTGGACTGCTTCTTCAAGAACACCAGGTCCCTGGTCAATATTGGAGAAGGGTAAGACAAATATTTTCTTTTCGCGCACTTCGGTGAACCTAACTTTTAGCATCGAACCGGCTAATAAAACGTCTCAAGCCGGCATGCTTGAAATGCGTATTATTTTCCAAATACAAATGCAGTTTTGATTTGTGGATAACAGCGCCAAACAGGAAAAAGGCTTCGTTCTCAAAAAACAAACAAAAAATAAAATCGTCGGGGTCCTTCTGGCACCGTTTTTAAGTTTCAAAAATGTCCCTGTGAACGCATCTGAGAAGGTACCGCTTGTGTGAGCCTCATTCAAATTTAAAGCAGACTTCATCTGTGTCCCCACAAACGTGTTTTTACTTACTTTCTGGTTAGCCTGCTCCTCTAAACTTGTCCAAGCAATCATGCTCTTTACAGACTTGTGATGTTATTGTTTGTTTCAGGTGCCCTACCCTCCAGAGAGAACGCCACATCGCCTTCTGTATGAAAGGCCTGAGTCATTTGTCTCAAGGTTACCAGGTATCGCAAGTCATTCACTTTTTATGATTCTTAAAGGAGCACTGACACGAAATTTCAAAGCTGAGATAACTATGTAAATAGCTTCTTCTTTTTGTGGAGATACCTTTCAGTAAGCTTCAATCCTAACCGTTTAGTATGACATGTTTTAAATCAGTCTTAATCTTTGCACAGGTGAGAAAGCTCAGAACAGCTACACTTTCAACATTGGCATCAGCATCACACCACGTGCGCCTGGCCCCAAATTGCTGGTGTCAGGGCTCACTTGATATAGCCGAAGTGCTGTTGGCTGTTGGCGCTTGCTGTTTCGCCTTGGGCATCACATTGTAGTTTTGGAACTGATGTCATGCTGCTCGGGTGGGTAGAACCACGACCGGTCTCGCGTGCGCCCAGACTGGTTGTGGTGCGACGAGAACAGTGACGTGAAGTGCGCCCTCCTGTAACAGTGGCTGCCTCAGTGTTTGTTTCACCGAAACCGAAGCTGACATGAATAAACAAGGCTGTAAACAGTTATTTATGCTGCAGTCGACCTTCTAATGTGCCAATCTATGATTAGTGGGCTGGTTGGCACCCATAGCAAAGGAAAAACAAAGCGCGAAAGTTTTGTGTCAGTACTTCTTTAATGCAAGCGACTTTCGATAACAGGTTCGTAGTAGCTGCCTGCAACAAGACGCATCCCATACAGAAAGTGTGCATTCAGCAGCACAGGACTTGTGCTATTGATTGTGGTGTGAGCAATAGGCGCCAACTACAGGAGGCTCGAGCCTCCTCCCGTGCTTCCCGGGGGCGGGCAGACCCCCCGCCTCATTTGATTGATTGTGGGGTTTAACGCGCCGACGCAACGCAAGCGATGAGGCGCGCCATAGTGGAGGGCTCCGGATTAATTTTGACCACCTGGGGATCTTTATCGTGCGCCGAAATGTCGTACACACGGGCGTTTTTGCTTTTCGCCTCCATCAGAAAAGCAGCCGCCGCGGCCGGGAATCGAACCCGCGACCTCGTGCTCAGCAGTGCAACGCCTTAGCCACTGAGCCACCGCGGCGGGTCCCCCGCCTCATTTACTCTCCAAAGTGCCATTATCAGTTGAGATTTCTTTTGAGTTGTCTCCACCCTTTCACTTAAAATTTTATTTAGGCTAAAAGCTTACTGCATCGTTGTTGGTGCAGACGTGCGTAGCTTAATTTCATACTTCCAATTTATTCCATCAAATTCTTACCATAGAAGGACAAGCACACAGAAGCGCCAGCAGCAATTGCGTAATCCATAGTTTTTTTTTTTTTTTTACTTTTGACTGAGAATGCCATGTACACGCTAAATACCTTTAAATATACGCACAGAGATCGAGGAGAAGCTGGTAGCCCAAGGGGGGTTAGTGATTACAGGAAGGGGATAGCTGGGTGGCACGCCTTTGCGCCCTCAGTCAATGGATGCCATCTTGAAGGGTTTGTCAGGCTTGCCCGAGACTGATCTAAAGACTGCTTTTCAGCACGTAGCGGCCAATATCACCGGAAATGTGGAGCAACAATAAATTATATTTTTTAAGGAGAAGGACGTAGCCTACTAACCACCATTTTGTAATGGTTGTGATGTATATATATATATATAACACGTACATACATACGTACACAAACGAAGAAAGGGGCCAGCCCCCCTACCTGGGAAAATGTAAACTTTTCACCTATGGTGTAAGCGCTCGCACGCGTCTCTGTTTCACCGTGGCACTACATGCACTGCAGTCGTGTATAATTACAAAATCTGAAACAAATGTTGCCTTTTCTTTTCTTTTTTTGTTTTTTGAAATGCAGTGTCGGGTGTGCCATGCGTCAGCGCTCCTGCTCAATGGTGAAGTGCGGTGCGAGCATGTGTTTAACCACAGCATGGTAAATGTTAGATAAGGATTAGTTGTGATAGGTTAGCACGAAGCGACCTTACAGGCAACATACAACCCTGCTTCCTTTGAAAGGTAGCGTTATTGGTAACAACACTCGAAGCCAATTTTAATACAGGCTGCAATAGAGCAAGCTGCACAGAAAATTAAAAAAAATGTACCCATGCATTCCATACAGATAGCTGTACCGTGGGGCCAGTGTGTTGCATGTTACGTATCACGTGCGGCCTACCCATTTTGAAGTAATGTGTGGCCAGTGTTTTGCCGTGTTGGGGCTGCTCCACCTGCTGCTGTCACCAGAGCTGCATTGCATGCAGTGGCTCCCTGCTGAGAGAGGGACCATTTTCCACTCTCCCATACTGGTAGAGCTATATGTGAGAGGGTAGCCACGTCATCCTTAAACCCAGCCAATCTCTCCTCCCCCCCTTACTTCTAACTCCTCTTCAACTCAGTTTTTTCAGTCATGGAGTTGCGCTGTAGGAGTGTTCTGTGCACACGAGACCGCGGGATTTTCCTTTCGCCAAGCCATGTAAAGTTTCGCTTTAAAAACATAGCTGGAGGTGGAAATTCGCTCATGGTGACACCGTAAGAATAACTTGCCCATTGGGCTGATGCCAATGAAGGCACTGCAAATGGAAATAGTTTTGTGGGGCTTGCAGTTTAAACTCATTGTAGTCAAAATCCAAAGTACTGCTATTTTACGGCAATATGGCGCGAGGCGAATTGCTACAAATGTGAAAAGGTGTGGGTAATCGACTTGAGTTGGAGGCAGACAGAACGAGTGTGGAGGATGCTGATGCCCCATCTCTTGGGGAGATCTTGTAGCGATATCACATCATTCAAAAGCAGGATAATCCCAAAAAGTTTTTTTAGAGGATCGCTGAGGCTTCAGCTGATCTCAAGTCATCTAGTATAAGTTTCATTGCCAGAAGCTGAAGAACTCGCACAGCATAGTGAAGCACTGAAAAGCTCTGATAACTGGCTACCAACTTCTAGTTGTTCTAGTTGTTGCGCGACAGTGTCGTCGGGTTGTACGTACTGTCCTGTTTTTTCTTCTCACTGAAATACACTGCAAAGCCCATGGAACAAAATATTAGCACATTAGTTTAAAGTTGAGGATTTCAAATCCTCAACTTTAGGCATTACGTTCTCAGTGAAAATGGCAGCAACGTTTTGCGTGGAACAAAATTGTGGTGAGATGGGAGCGGGCCCAGTCTTCCGAATATAGTGTATGTTGCCTTTGAGGTACCTTGAAGTCTGTTTTGCTAGGTCATGTTATACACATATAAACGACTGAGCAAACTGTCGCCATGCCTGTCGGTGCAGTAGTGTAGGGGTAACATTACTCACACAAACTGAACGCTCCGATTTCTTAAAAACTTTCTTTCTTTCTTTTTCTCTGTTATGTATCGAGGCCTTTTCTTCCTCCCTTCCCTCGCCTAGTAGCGTGTCGGTGTCGAAATTCTGGCAAATATCTCAGCTTTCTCTTCTAATAAAGAGGCTCTCTCTCTCTCTCTCTCTCTCTCTCTCTCTTCATTTTGTTGGGCAGGGAGAGAAACTTTTGATGTGGCTACTTTATGTTTTTGTTTTTAGATGTTTGTGTGTTTAAATTGTACTTTTTATTTGTTGCACTTCAGTTGCCTCATTTGTAGTTCATTCTACTACTGCGCGGAACAATGAAAACTACAAAAAGGCACATACAAAACTGCGTGCTTTGTCGGGTGTCACATGTGCCTCTCCTTTAGTCCTCATTGTTCCGCACAGTAGTAGAATGAACCTGTTTCAACTTGCCCGGTGCAGTTACTCCTGTCTTTAGTCCTTCATCTTATACCCCTGTCACACGGCAGATCTAATGACATTTACAGCAAATGTCATTCGCTCTAAATGTCATTAGTTCGGTGCTACACGAGAATACCGAATGACATTTCTAGTGGCTAACTGAGGTCCCGGGCCTAAGTTAGTGGCCAAATGAGTAGCCTCGACAGCAGTGGCGCGTCCCTAGACAGAGAAAATTCAGTAACAAACCAAAGAATACTGTTTTTAAAACTGTCAGTAAACTTATATTTTCTTCTTTGTATTGTTGTTCAAATAAAGAAAGACAAACAAGTACTAACAAAAAAGAAAATCTCGTCCCCAGTGTGCGCACTACCCTAATCCGTATTTTTTGCAGACTTGTTTCAACTTGTGATGTCTACTGATGTCACCTAAATTGGTGGTTTTCTTGTTTTTATTTGAAGAAGTATTCCTTTGTTACGTTTCTAAAAAAAAATAGTACGTGTGAAAACATTCTAGATGCGCTTGAAATGTAATTTTGCGGTTCTGTGAGCTCGCTAATCGTCACCGCTATCACAATCAAATGACATTTGTTCCGCCGTGTAGACCCGCACGGCGGAGCCGAATGTCATCTACAGCTAATGTCATTCAGTTTGAATGACATTAGATTTGCCGTGTGACAGGGGTATTACTCGCGTCCAAAAACCAGATAACATGGGCCACCCCATGTTGCCAGCATTAAATGACTTCGACTGTGCAGCTGTGATTTAGCGCTTGAGCGCAAGTGTCCAATTTGCTCGAAAGGCGGGCATCGTGTTACAGAAAGCAAAGTGCTCCCAAGTGTGAAGTGTGACTGGCAGTGGAAAACATTGTTGGACGGCGCCTTGCATGCTGAGTTTTTAAATACGCAGCTGCGTTTCAGGTGCGCCGACGACTTTTCGTTCCATTCAACTCTGGTTGCGGTTCCATTTATCCGTAAGGTAATAGAAAGTAAGGACAAGAGAGGGGGTGGGGAGGCAGGAAAAAAAGAAACAGACGCTGGTATTCCGACTTCCTACGTCACTCAGGCCTACAGTCGAGGAGATTCTTGAGAGCTACTCTTGCATGTAAAAGCATTGCGGGATCCTCCACCCTGGTTGAGTTGAAAAAACACACAGAGTAGAGGACAGGCTCGGGATACATCCAAGAGCATGATTCTCCAGCTCTCCACCTCCATTATTTGCAATCCCTTTCCAGACTTTCAAGCCAACAGGGATCTCCCTTTATTGCCTCTAAGGAGTGCTTCATGGAAGCTTGCTGATGCAAGTGTTCCCAGAAAAAATACCTGTATAGTTGGCTGTGTTCGAAGAGCTCAGTGCTGCGAAAAAGAGACAGAAGAAAAAAAATTAGAATAAAAAAATTGGCAGGTATTTTCAGCCCTTCTGGCAATATGGATTCGCAATGCCAGAAGCGTTTAACAGGATTTCAGGAGGCGGGGAATGGCATATGTTGTCGTAAGGGATGACATTGGCATCTCGTCCCTCTCCGCAATGCTGTTAAGAGGGGAGACTACCGCTGTTATCACGTTTTGACATATTATCACACTACGAGAACGACGAAATTTCATCCCTTTTTCACTAGTACTATGAAGAGGCCAGCAAGGAGGGGAATCCTTATTTCGCCGCATATCCAGGGACGAGGCACACCTACCTTTCTTTGACAGGCACCCTGGTAACCTGCCCTGTATAGAGAATTTGGAAATGATGCAGCAAAGTTGAACTATAGAATGGGTGTAGAATAACCTTTATAGTTACTACTAATACTTTATTAGCATTCATATATTCTAGGAGACCCAAGCCTGCAAGGGCCGCAGAAAGGCAGTGTGCCCATACCAATAGGCCTGCGGGCCCAGCCTGGGGTTCTCTAAAGCAGATGGTGGAACAGTTTTTCCATATCTTGATCATGTGTGCCAAGCCTAAATTTAACATGAACTGTGTTTCTTACAAATATTCATGAGGAACATGGAGTAGAAAGAAAAGAGACATTAAATAGAGAATAATACAGCTTACATTCTGGCTTGCAGTATTTATTTTTTATTTTCCTTTGGAACAAGCATCTGTTTACAAGGATGAGACAGAACTTCACACATGCATTTCAGAAGTGCTTAATGCAGGGGGAGGGGGGCAGGAAAAGCTGCAAAATAATAAAATAAAAACGGGGAAAAAATTTTTAGTCGGCACTTTGTGTCCAGGTTTGTGCCTTCTCCTTCATCTGCATTTGTTTGTGCTGTCAACACCATGATCAAGTAGCCGTTCACTCTTAATGGTATTCTTGCCCTGAAAGCTGCGCATCATAGGAACCTCCCATGCTGAAAAAAAAAACTTTTTATCTAGCTTCAGTTCTTTTTTTTCTTTTTTTCCCTCTTTTGCACGTATATGGAGATTCACGGAAAGTTTACAATTTCTAGGACCTTGATGCCAGCCGCCCATGGTTATGCTACTGGATCCTCCACAGCCTAGAGCTCCTGGATGTTCCAATCTATGCAGAAATGAAGTCAAGGTAAGTACAGCGCTGCTATTGTGTGCCCTAGCTTCCCAGCCTTTGCATGCTGAAGTAACAAAAACAAGTGGCAGTAGGCATGTGCAAAGATCCGAAGTTTTATATATAAATTTAATAGCTCTGAGTATACGATTAGAGAGATTTCCTACCTTCAGGTGTTTGGCTTGAAGAATTCAAATACCGTAATTACCCGATTCTAACGTGCACCCGATTTTCCAGGCAAAAAACCGAAAAAACTTGCGCCTCCGATTGCAACGCACAAGGAACACTGTGAGCAAGAAAAACGAATGCGAGAGAAACGGGCGATTTATTTCCCAAAGTAATCTCACTCATCTCATTCCTCATCGCTCTCCGAGAGCTCCTTGTCGCCTTCCGCTGATCCCAACATCTCGTCGTCGGTGCCGTCAAGCGCGTTCGCGATGCCACACTTCTGAACGAACGTTCAACCATGTTCGATGGGATCGTAGCCCACGCCTCGCACGCCCATCCCGCGAGCTTCTCCAGAGGCGTACGCTTCAGCCAACCGCTCGTTGTGAACGCGTGGGAGCCGCTTGTAAGCTGCGGAAGCGGTTGCACCTTCGTTGCCGCTGCTGCCATTGCTGTTACCAAGCACGCAACTGGAATAATTTGACGATTTGTGTGAACGCCGATAGAAAAGCCGAAGCGTTTAGATCCGAAAAATTGTTGCTAAAAGCTTTGGCACCATCTTGAGATGGTGATGGCGATGGGTGGAACGAAATTTCAGCTGTTTCGGCAGTTTCGGTTTCGTATCTGATTCTAACGCGCACGCGATTTTTCGTTCTATTTTTGCGGAAAAAAGGTGCGTGTTAGAATCGGGTAAGTACGGTATTCAAGCGTAGTGCAATTATTGAAGATGGCAGTGAGTATTAAACATGCTGTAGGCCCTACGCATCAAAAAATGTTGTATGCCAAGGAAAGCGAGTGAATTATTTAATGGAACTAAAGAAGTCAGCTCTGCACAATGCTTGGCTTGCTGCTTCAGGTGACTGGGGAGAGAAAGAGTGAGTGTAACACATTGATAAATGTAGATGCAGACATTTTAGGTTGTTCGATCTGATTTATACTTGAGAGTGCACGATTGCTTGTCTTAAAAATAAAATACAATATCTACGTTATCTGCTTTCAGCACAAGTTGAGACAGCCGTGCATGGCTAGGCGCTGGCATCAAAACAAAAAAACAAACCATTAACACAGCTTGGTTTGGGGCAGTATAGCTGAAAAAATATGCGATTCAATATTCAAAGCCTGTACCCCTATTTTTATTTTCTAATGTTCGAGTTCAGCTTGACTACAACTTTACTGTTTGAACATTCCCAATGAGCAGTCGCTGACAAAGAGAACGTTTACTTGGAGTGACTTTAATCACTTGTTGATTGAAGCATGGTCACTCAGAGATTGAGAGCCTGTTTTGGGAAGCAACACCCATACAAGCTGGAACAGAATTCAAGACATGGAGTGGCTTGCATTATCTCGTCTTGTCCTGCTTTGTCTGTGTACTGATTCTCTCTCAAGTTGGAACATACCAAAGTGCCTAAGTTCGCGCTCTTTTGAATTTAAAGTTGTTTTATGCTCACGGCTGCAGTGGTTTCTCATCATTGATGGCTCTTTCCTCGCGAACAAGCCTCTTAACCTTGCATCTCTTGGATGCGTCTCTCAACCATAGCAGTGCAAAGAACAAGCCTGTGTCCTTTTCAGAGTGTTCAGTAGACAGCTGATGATGCCCGTAGGGGAGGTTAGTGTCTTACTGCCGTTGCTTTTGTTTTGAATGCAAGTCCTGCCATCGGGAAAGCTCCCCGAGTGTCTGAACTGTTGGGTACAACATCGAAAATTTTGATTCCTAACTGGCAGTATGTTTGGTGAAGGCAATTAACTAAACGTCTACTAGACCTCTACTAAACTAGACCTCTACTATAAGATTTGAGTGCTCGGTAGTTAATCCGGGGGGATGCAAATTAATGCCTAGACCTGCACTTTTAAGGGTCACTTCATGTTACAGTGTCACTTCAGTTGTTTCTGTGGCATGTTAAGCTTTTAAATTTTCTTTATTCTTTATTTTCTGTTCAGCATATACCTGCAGTGCTCGAAGGCATTATATCAGGGGGGTTGTAGGTTCTAAAAAAAAAAAACAAATTCTTATTCACAGAACGCACTTGGGCATTTGGGAGCCAATTCCACTCAAGTATTGATTTATTTAACAACAAAAAAAATGAATTAGTGAAGGTTCGGATATTCAGATAGAGGAAAGCGGCCAGCTCCTGACGTCAATTTTATCGAATTGATGAGCAAAGGCTTGCATTTCGAAGGTGGTGGTGTGTGCTTAAAGGTGTGTAGGTTCTATCCATTTCCTCTCTGTCTCTCACATTTTTTGGTGGCCACTCTGTTGCAGTGTTGCCAAGTTCTTGGCAAAGTGTCAGCATCCGGATGGAGGCTTCAGTGGTGAGTTCCAACAGTTTGTCTCCAGGGTGTCTTCGTTGTCTTGCCTTGGGGGGGTAACAAAAATAAAAACTGGAGAAAAAAAAAGAGACAGACTAGAGCACATGGCAAAACAGAGACAAGGGGCATGTGGGTAGAAGTGGGGTTTTTGTGTTTTATCCTTTTTTGTGGTCTTGCCTTTATTTGCTGGTTGGTTTAGGGCTACAGCCTCAGTGGTGTTATCGAGCATGTAGCTTTTCGTGTGGCAATCGCGCCATGAGGCAACGAGCTGATTGCCCTATGTAGCACACATTTGAGGCCCACCACCCATTGAAACTGTGATATAAGGAACGAATTTGCAAATGCATCCCCCATTTTTTGAGCGGCCATCGTTTATTACTTACCAAGGGCTCCAAACTAATAGAACAAGTAACACGCACTGGTAATACATCTATATGTAGTTGGATTCCGCTTCTAGTAACGCATTTTCAGTGCAAACGCCTTGGGAATCTCGATGAATTATTGTTCTGCATCGTTCGATGCGGTTCACCTAGCTCGCATAGATGACATTTGTGCATGGCCTGAAACTGTGCGAGACAAGGTGGTCATTGTTGTGAGGGTTGGAGGACTGCCTCACCGTGGTCCTGTTTTTGAGCTTTGGTCTTTTCCCTTGAAAGGTGGGCCCGGTCAGCAAGCCCATCTAGCCCCGACATACGCTGCCGTGAACGCCCTCTGTATACTGGGCTGTGAAGAAGCCTACAAGGTTGTCAACAGGTATGGGAGGCAACAGACATCTGGTGTGTGTGTGTGTGTGTGTGCCAAATTTTCTTTCTCCATAAATTGGCTTTCTTTCAAAAAAAAAAAATTACCTTCTAGCCTTATTCATTTATTTTATATTGGCTTTAAGCCTGCCATAGCCTTGCTGGTGTGGGTATTGTTCCCTGCTTTATTTTTGTTTTTTCTTATTGGGGGGAGGGGGGTGTAGGAGGGGAACACGGAATTTTTTAAAAGGTTTAAAAGGTATGGGAGGAAACAAACATCTGGTGTGTGTGTGTGTGTGTGTGCCGAATTGTGTGCACTCTGTATTCCAGGGAAAACGGCTTCACTTCAATAAATTTATTAATGTACTTTAATTTTATTACCTGCCTTCAGTGCCCACGGGCATTACAGAGGGTTGTTTGCGGTTATAAAGCATTAATATTAAAAAAAAGAGCAAGAATCAATGGAATAGTGAGCACCTCGTTGCATGAAGAATCGAGACACTGAAGATCCCAAAAGACACAGGCGTCCCAGATTTTGGAAACAGTACGTAGGAGTTGATTCCAGCTAATGGAGAGGTGCTGGCTGTGAATGAATCGTGAAAACATTTTGTATGTCAAGAGGGAGTGCCTACTTCAAGCCAGTAGTCATTCTGTGCCAACGTGTTAGATGTATTGATCTAGCTTCCGTTATATTTGGACATTTCAACTGTCCTGTGAGCCGTTTGCGTTTTTAAAGAAGCTCTGACCGCATTGAAGAAACTTTCATCACAAACCTCAAAAAAGCGTCGCTGTTGAGCTGTATCTGAAAGTTGCTTAGAAGCTGCTTCCATTTGAAATTTATTATGAAAACGCAGGAAAACAACTGTAGGAGGGGACTGCAAATAACGAGCCATTTTAGGTTAGAGTTTGTTCCTGTTCTGACTTGTATATGCATGTAGCATAACCGAGGCTGTAAAGTAGGCGCAAGTAGTGTCCACATATTAGGTCACAGTTCTTTCCATGGGTGCTGTTTCGTGCATTGCGGTGTGAATGTTTTCTTTTAGGTATCTTGTTGAGGTGTGGTGTCAGTGGAAACTAAGTTCTCAATAAGTTTATGTAGGATTTCTTCATACAAGATTTATTCAGATACAAATGACTAGATATAGAACGTTGGTAGATTTTAACATTTTGTACTTGTTTTCTCTCAAATGACACATTTTCCTCTCAAATATTTTCAGCTAAATAAACCTCCTCTCGTCACTCCCTTTTGTTTCCATCAATTAAGGCATGGCGGCAGCGGAAAAACATGTGAACTGTCACAAAGCTTGCACCTCTTTTCAATTGTGCGAGAAATTTGTGAAAACAAGTGTGAGGGAATCCTGGGTGGAATTGCTAACCATAGTTTTCTTGTCAGTTTCCCATTCTCTTTCCTCTGTGTCAGGTCTCCTGTCGCTTTCAAAATTCTACAGGCGGTCATCAACGGATTTGAGAGCACCACTTTAGACGCGCGCACAATAAGGCACTTATCACCCATCACTGATCTCTGTAGTGCTGTGAGTCTTAGAGGCGTTGTCGCCTTGAAGCTGCTCAGTAGTAGGGGCAGTTGTCTAGTATTCTGAAAGAGCGGTGTTTTGCTTGCAAGAGTGGCATACAACGGCCCCTGGCTGGCATTTTCGGTGCTTGTCTGTTGAACAGATCTCTGGCATCTGCAGTTTTGAAAGAGGAAACTGCCGAAATGCTGTTTGGGAGGCACGAAGACAGAAGTTGAAGGACATTGTTTTTATCTGCCATTACCATGTACTTTATTATTATTCAAGGTCTAACTATTGTTAGTTTATGTGTAGAGCTTAACTGAACCAACCTGAGTTGTTGGTTCAGTTAGCAACCAAATGGAGTTAGGAAAGAAACGCTTATTTTGGGGGGAATGTGCAGAGGAAACTACGCAGTGATGATGGAAATTGATTGAGCAAACACCATGCTGGTACAAAAACTTTAAGGGCTCTAGCACAGTTGTAAAAATGACTACCTCAACTTGACAGCAGCCAACAATGCTGACAGCTGTGAAGTGCAGCTGAGGAAAATTTTCTGGGTGTCCATTGTGGGCATCCTTCCTTGAAATTAAGGAATAGAATAACGCGCCGTCGTCATTCTCACTGCTCTCGCGCAGCACCAAACTGCCGAGATACTCTGCCCACAACGGGCTCGAGAGCGAGCCACAGCTCTTGCCACACGTTTGTCGTCAGTCACTTCACAAGGAAGTGATCAATTTCATACTTCAGGGGTTTATTTTGAGGGCATTCACGATACAAACACTACAATGAGAAGTGCACTACTACAAACACTACACTACACTACACTACACTGAGAAGTACAAACACTACACTACACTGAGAAGTACAAACACTACACTACACTATGCACCTAGCCCCTGGGGCATGCGCCCGTCAGCATGCGCCCAGCCTGTCTGCAGGCAGCAGTTAGTGTCCACCGGCATTTGCCAGACACGACACTCGCTGAAACAGAGGAAGGGGCTCTTTGTGGCCGCTATACATTTCAAGCCTCTGGGCTCGACTGGGTGGCATCGGTGCTTGTCCGCTGACCTTAGACAGCACGAGCCGTCATAGCACGGGCGTGGGCAACCCACCAAAGGCGTGGAATATGCCCAGAGACTCACCGGGCATCCTAGATAACACACTGACGCAATCAAGGCATGCGCAAATCGACACGGTGGGTGCTGTGACCCACATTTGAAAGGAACAACGGCCAATGCAAGAACGGCTGAAAGTGGCTGAAAGGTATTTACGTACCGTGCCCGTGCTATGCACGTTCAACAGCAGTCCCTCCGATGCTCCTTTGCGCGCGTCCCCCACCAGGAGCAGGGCATCGCTAGTGCCGCCTCGCCATGATTGGAGGGGTTGGCGTCCCCACACCATCTACCACAGCAGTGGTTGCAAAAGAATGGTGCCACAGTGTGAAACCCAGCGTGTGTATTTGTTCTATAGTATGTTCTTTCTTTCTTTCTTTCTTTTTCTTTTTTTAAGGCCAGATGGCTGGAATAGCAGCAATTACAGATGCCACGAGTATGTTAAAAGCATTGGCTTTGCATTACATCACATCACCAAAGTCAACTACCTGCCGCCGTGGCTCAGTAACCATGGTGTTGTGAAGCTCAACCCAAGGATGCGGGTTCGATCCTGGCTGCGGTGGCCGCTTTGCTGATAGACGCGAAAAGTGAAAACGCCCGTGTGTCAAGATTTTGACGCACGTTCAAGATCCCCAGGTGATGATGAAAGTTAATCCAGAGCACTCTACTATGGCGCGTCTCGTAACCCAGGTGTAGCTTCAGCCCGTCAAGCTCCACAATCAATCAATTGATCGATCAATCAATCAATCAATCAATCAATCAATCTAGGTGAGCTTTGTGACTGCCATTGCAGTGTGTGGCTTACAATGGCTTAACATTAACACTTGTCACCCAACGTGACGTAGCCGCATCACACTGGCATACACTGAGGACTGTCCTTGTTTCTTGCAGGGAGACGCTGTACAGCTTCCTGAAGCGAATGAAGCAGCCCGACGGTTCTTTTATAATGCACGACGGGGGAGAATCAGATGTGAGGTAAGTACACACTCACATGTACATACACTGCGTCCGCAAGCTAATGTAATGCATTTGAACGAATGCAGAAGGCAGCTTTTAGCATGCATGTTTCTCTAGAAGCGTGATAAAAACGTGGAGTATTTTCCCAATTGGTATTTGCTATTTGATTTTGCAGCGAACTCTGTCCGCACCGATTTATTTCTTCGTTTCCCAAGTGCTCTAAATAAACAAATAATGGAAAAATAAGAGTTGTCTGTGCTGCAAGACAGGCTTGTCTTACAAAACTTCACAGTGTGAGGTAGACTGTGTCAGAATGTTGCCTCATGAAGGAATTTTTTTTTGGAGTAGTAGGAAACGAGCGTTGATAACAACTATACGGGCTAGAAATGTTAAATGCATGTTTGAAATTTGAAAGCTGCGCTACTTTGAGTGGCCATCGTGTGTCGTCAGTATGTTTCGTGTAGTAGATGGTGCAGAGAAATTTAGGGGATGACATTCAGTGCTTGTTGGGGCACAACATAAAGTTCTCTGGCACTTTTGGGCCACACTGATACATTGGTGATACACTGGTGGTACACTGATGCCATCCATCTTGAGAATAGAGAATTCCACGGGGGTGTCTTCTGTCTTTGGCTGAAACCCGAGATTGTCCCTTGATTAGTAGCATTAAACGAAATCTTCGGGCAAAGTGAATGACCGCTGAAAGCGCTTAGCAGGAATTCCTGCTCAAGAACCAATATACATAACTTGAAAAAGAATCGTTGGTCATTACAAGATTCTATTTACTTTGATTGTGGGCCATGAGAACTTGCTTGGGGGAGGGGGTTTCCAACTGTTTATCTAAATACAGTTGTGAAACATAACAGCAACAGTATAATTAGAGCTGAACATGGAAAGACAAGAGACAAAAGCAAACAGTAGACTGGCAAGTGTGTGTTAGTTCCTTGTCTTTTTAATGCGTAATTGTAGATGTGCTGTCTAAGCATTAACTGGCTCAAATAGCGCACTTTAGGTGCAACATATGACATTGGAGGAAGTTTAACAGTTGCCCTCACACGAGCTTATAGCAACTGGCACGCTGATGCTATTTACAATTGCATACTGCAGCTCTTTGAGCCATTATATATTGAAGATGACCTGTCCAAAACTTCCAAGATTGAGTTCTCCAACACTATTTATTTTGCTTCTAAGATTTCTTTGGTATGCATGATTTTTATCAAGACATTTCTGAGCCAGAAAGATATTGGTGGTGTGGAATACTATTTTCTTCCACATGAAAATTCGGCAAAACTTTTTTTTCTTTTTGGAAACTTTTTTTTTTCTGTTCGGAAAAAAAGTACCCCTTAAAAAACCGGATTTCTGCCTGGTTTGCAACTTCGAAAAATATTTTGTCTGATTTTGTGAAATTGTGAAACATAGAAATGGAGATCTTTCATTGAGACTTTTCAGTATGCCTAGTACTGAACAGCTGAATGCTGTTGTTTTTAACATTTTTCTTTTCTTTGTTTCAAGGGCCTCATGCACATCTCAAATAAAGTTATCGGTTGGTGATGACCGACCATACACCATGCACTGTTGGCCACTTGAGCAAAAACAAAAAAAACAAATTTGGAACCTTTCATTTGGCATTGTTTTGCAGCTGTTTGAACAGTTTACAGCTTGGGAATGGAACTTGAACTTCATGACGCTGTATTAACAAGTTATGGCTGCTAAAAGGGCCATGAAGGCCAAATACACTTTTGTCCAGTTTGAAATTACTAGCCTTTAGTAACTCACTCAGCTACACTGCAGCCACGGAAGATGCTTTTTGACCAGAAAAAATGCAAGAAATATTGAAAAACTTTTGAATTTTGCGCTGCAGTGACGTAATATGGGTAGCAATGACATAATGTGCGCCTAAGCTAGAAACATTTTGATCAGTTTTTTAACTGCACGTTAGCATTCAAGTGATGCAATCAAGTGGAACTAGAGGCACCACTGCAGTCGCTCGGTCATGTTTCTTGGCAGTGGCTTTGGTTGGCGCTGTGATGTATGACAAATCGCCGGCAAGTGGCGGGCAAGCCACCGCTGCATAATATTTTCATCGATATCTCAATTATTTGTTTGAACTTTGCGATAAAATTTGTATCGTATCATTGCTGATGGGTCAAAGCACTTTTTTTTTACTGAACCAAACTACGGTAGAATCTAGATGAATGGAAATCGCTTAAACGGAATTGCCGCTTAACTCTCTCGTTACCGCGGGAAAATTGACCGATTTTTACGGGTCCAAGAAAACAATTTTTTTCTACTAAAAAATATTGGTTAGGCACTAATTACAGGAACACAAAATGCAGATTATTTAACGGCCTTTCCAATAACACCAGTTTTTTAAATGTTTTTCATATATCATATTTATGAAAAAAATATCAAAATCAAAATTTTTGTCAAAATGTCGAAAAAAAATGATAAAAAATGAGTTGTGTATATAACAAGCCACCGGAAGTAGAAAAAAATTAGAATATACTTTTTGTAGGGAAACATTTCAAAAACAAGCTCTAGAAAACAATATTGAAGTGCGCGGAACAGTTTTTCTGGTATAAAAAAAATGTTAGCACGCACGGTGCTCGTGTCATGCGGCGAAGCCCAACCTCCAAATAGAAATGTGCAATTTCGGGTGGTTCCATGGAAGAAATCTAACGGTTTCACATTATCAGAGGCACCAATTTTCGCCCACATAACGCAAAAACATCCAATGACTGACTTTGCATTTACAGCCAGCACAATATTTGGGACAAGCATACGATGCGGAAAAACATTAAGTTGAAAACGGAACTCCGTGGTTGATGCTTGTTGACGTTCACAGTCAGTTATCTCTCAAAACATAAAGTTGAGCTTATTATCATCTTCTGACTCGCAATTGTAGCCTTGCTCGCAGGAATGAGGTGCGATGCGCTAGAATCTTGCCCTGCAAACTTTGGCCGAGTAGCAGTTGCGCGATGAAAAAGATCAGCACAACGAGCCTCCTCTATTGCAGCGCCAAGTAACATTTTTGAAATGAAACACTACAAAAACTTATCCAAGTTTCCGTCCGAATAGACAGTTCAACTAAGCCACAACACTAGACCCCCGGAGATGCCCTCGTATGGCAACGAAACTGGAAGGTGAACAGCTGGCAGTGTGTAAGTCCGGTTTGAAGCGCTGTCCTCGTTGGAACAGATATCTGGCGACTGGGTGTTATCTTTCGACTTGCATCTGAAGTTCTTATCGCAGAAATCGGGTTAGGGTTCAGTGAAATCAAGAGCAGCATGCTTTGCTCGAGGATCAGTTGCGGATGCTCAAGGCGCCATTGCAGGTAGCCTTAAAGCTGGGTAACTGCGTAGTAGCGCTAAATATGAATTTCGCGATGCAGAAATGAAACCAAAACTGTTGTAAACTGTTTGCGAATGGTTTTGGGGTAAGTAGAACTACCACAGAACTTAGAACAACGTGCGCAAAGGCAATAAAACTGCCTTAAATCATAAAGTAGCTTGGCAAACAGGCACTGCTTGACATTTTCAGCCAGTTTCTGTTATTCTTACTGTCAGAGTGCAAACCTTACGATTAAAAATCGTTTGCTGGTTCATCATTCATGCCCTGATAACAAAAAAACCAAACGCTGATGCAGAGTAATTATGAGTGGCACGCATTCTTCTTTCATAGCAGTGACGCGCGATGGCCACGCCCCTTTTCCACACCCAGGTGATTCAAACGCATGTCAAAAATCATGTTTTTGTTGCAAAAATGAAAACAAAACTGATTTTGAAAGGCCATTTTCTGATCTAACTCCAAACAGCTTTACTTGTTCGAGCAACGCCTGGAATATATGAAAAGGCGCTCCCATAGTATCGTTCAAATTGAACGATTTTGAATAGGCATGGTAACGAAAGAGTTAAACGGAACAGTAGCCTGTAAGTTGGTTGGTTTTGTATTCAGATAACGTAAAAAAACACTCTGTAATCGGAACTAAACTTGCCGCGTCACTGTAAACGGAACCGAACATGGAACTTCTTGTCAGACTCATTGCCATGAGCATCAGCTACTGAAGGTCCTAATTCTGAATATGCAGTTGCAAGGGCTCAAACAGAATTGATGCATTGTTTATACAAGTGCTCAGTGACTAATTGTTGCCAAATCAACTTTGTGAATGCTGTGTCTAAACCTCTTGTAGTTTTCTTGCTTTCTGAAAAACTATCAGCTACGTTCACCTTGTAGTGCTTAAGGTTCCAATAATAATATTAAGAGTGCACGCACATAAATGTGCACTATTGTACATCTCTCACAGTAAACGGGACTCCTGTTAAATGGAACTAATTGTTTCGGTCCCTCGAAGTTTCGTTTATTGAGAGTCTACTGTTGTATTTTGTCTTCCTGCTCCCTTTAATGGCTGCCTGTTGTCATTGCAGGGGTGCCTACTGCGCCTTGTCGGTTGCCAAACTGACCAATGTCTTCACGCCGTCCTTATTTGAGGGCACCGCAAAGTGGGTTGTCAAGTAAGTGCTCCATCAAAGCAAATTGGCTGGGCCAGTGCACAGCTCATTTTGGTCCCAGTTAGGTATTTATTTGTTACTATTTCTCGAAACTGGCACCGAGAACACTTGGCCATCTTTTGAGTGGCTCTTGTAACAGTGCGGCAGTGTTCGTCGTCAAACCAATGAAAATGCCTGTCTTCTCAGAGGAGGAGCATTCAAGGTTAAAATGAGCTCAATTCATTCTGGTCTGGTCGCTTTCGTTGCACAAAGAAAGAACGGAACTCGTGGCTACTTACATTGTGAAACTTCATGGTAAAAAATTTACGATCCCTTCCTAAAAATGTTGGGAGAAGTGTGAAAGTTTTCTCACATCAAAAGTGCGTCAAAACCGTTGTTAAAAGTGTGTCCTATTGATCACTAGACCTTCAAATACCCAACTTGCAAAAAAAGAACGAACCCATGTGACGTGACGATTTTTTGCGTACCAAGTAAACGCATCTACGAACGATCTAAATGTATACTGATATGTGGTTTATGTGATGAAGGTATACTTTTGTACTCCTTCATGATCAATGCGTGTATTTTCTTTTCTGGAACCGTTCCTTTGCGATTTTCCAGTAACAGTTTTGGCACAATGCAAGCCCGGTTGAATGATTCCACCGTATGTCCAGGGGTCTTATGAGAGCTTGTCGTCGGTCAACCAACCGGTCTGTGGGGAAGTGCATTAATTTTCTTGGCAGGACACCATCGGTTCCACTAAGAAAGCTGTCGCTTTAAAAACCCAGCTGGGTTTTATCATGTTTGACGCATGATTACAAACTTCTAATGTCCGCACAGCATTGCGAGCCGTTGTACTTACTGTTCAGTCCTGGCCACTCCACCAAGTACAGCACAGAGCCCTTGGCAAGTCCTGATATGGGGCAGGAAGCGGGTAATTCGAAATCCGCAGCTTCGAACATTGATTCCTCAGTGAAGTTGGCAGTGTTTCTTGTCAAACGAAAATGTGGTGAGATGTGATAGGGGTAGTTTCTAAATGTGTGCAAATATTCGAAACTTTCAAATGTTGAAACACACAGTGCACTACTCAATTTGGCTTTCAATCGAATAGCACAATTAGCAAAATTTGATTATTTTTCCGAAGTATCTTCGAGTTCAAAAATGCAAATGGGCGGTGGTTACGGTAAACTCGGATGTGCGGAATGTTTTATTTGCACTGAGTTAGAACTGCTCATTTGGCACCAGATGTATCGCACTTTGAGGACCTGTGATGTATCGCACTTTGAGGACTGCCACAAACTTGCCTCGGCTTCCTGCGTTTGCAATGACAGGATTTCCCACAATGCTTTAGTGACGTGCGTGCGGTGTGGGTGAAAGGCAAAAAAGAAGGTGCCCAAACTCCCCTAGTCACACGATCTAGATGGGAAAGCCCGGCTGCATACTGAGATAGTCGCATGCCCCTGGTTTTATGATCAAATGATACGCAACGTCGACCTTGTTTTTAACCCCTTGGGTTTTTTATTATTTATGGGAAAAATTATATCCTTTCTACTGCTGGACGCTGAGATAAAGCTTTCTTGACAAGAAGCTTTCTTGACAAGGGGAGGGGGTCACTTTTTCACGTCGTATTTGTGCGCCTTGCTGGCAGTCTTTGAGAGTTGGCCAGCCTTTGCGTCTTCCGCCAGTCTCTCCGACTCCTCCCCGAGAGAACTTGCACTTACATTTTGACATCTAGTAAAGTTTGGTCGTACTAGTACGATTGGTACAACACCAGTGCTGCCTGTGCACCGCAGTGTGTTGTAAGCCTCCCCCAACCCCACCGTCTTTTTTTTTTAAGCGAAAGAGCTCTTAGTGGGACCGCTGGCAACCTGTCAAAAAACTATTGCATTTCTTCATAGGCTGGTTGTTCGACCGAGAAGCTCTGATAAGATGCCTGCATGACACGGCACGTGCGTGAAACCGGGCTTCCATTGCATCAAGTGTTACTTAAAAATAAGAAAGTGAAACGGTTCTAGATAAGACAGCACATGCACTGGTCATGATGAAGTAGTACAATAGTATACCTTTACAGTAGAACCTCATTACAAGAGACACTTGGTTATAAGAGACATTTTAACGAAGTCTGCTTGGCTGGTTTTCCAAATGTTCGCCATGTTAGCAACATTGCACATGAGAGACCTAGGTTACTAGGGACACATTTCCAGAGTCCCTTGAGTGTCTCTTGTAATGAGGTTTTGCTGTATAGCATGTGGACTGGCTCTCTACGGCACGCCAAGGAATGAGGCACACTGTGGTTGTGTACAAGAAAACTCTTTACTCACATCGTCCACCTCGCTGTCGTCCACCCGGGTACACACACGGACACACCAGCAAAAAACCCCGGCGTCCCGAGTCCGAGTCCCCGCCAGACGCCCGCTTCTCCCCACACCGCTGCCCGCTGGTCCGTGTCCACCAGCGCCATCTCTCGGGCGCCGGCGTCCCCAGGTCCCGCGGCCGGTAAGTGCTCGGCCGACGGGGACTGGAGAGGGTGGCGGCGAGGGGCGCCGAAGCGCTTCGAGCAACACCCTCCGGGGCAGAAGGTTTCGCGCCAAGGCGCGCCCCCACAAGCATAAACCACGTATCAGTATGCAACTAGATCGTTCGCAGCTGCATTTAAAACTTAGTGCGTGAAAAATTGTCAGTTGGGCTCGTTCTTCATTTGCGATTAGGGTGTTTGAACGTTCGACGATCGATTGGACACACTATTAGTGAAGGTTGAACGCACTTTTAACAAAGGTTTTAACGCAGTGTTTTATGTGAGAAAGCTTTCACTCTTCTCTGATCTTTTTTTTTAGGAAGGGGTGGTAAAGTCTTTATTCCGGCACCCTTAGTTGTTATGTTGTCGTCCCCGTGCAAACTAGTGCGACCCTGCTTGGGCGAGGCAAAAATGTGCTTCAAAATGGTTCAGGCATAAATGCATCTTGTCTGCATTGCCCAAGCAGGAAACAAGAACCCACTAAACAGCAGTGCACAAGAGTTTTCAGCATAAGCGAGGATTTGGCTCGACCCGCCGTGGTGGTTCAGTTACTAAGGTGTTGTGCTGCTCAGTCCAAGGATGCAGGTTAGATTCTTGGCCGCTGTTGCTGATTCTCTGGTGAAGGGGGAAAAAGGGAAAACGCCCGTGTGTTCGAGATTTTGGCGCACTTTATTAAAGATCTTCTGCAGGTGGTCAAAATTAATCCCGGAGCCTTCCACTACGGTGTGCCTCACCATCTGTGTACCGTTGGCGTGTTAAGCACGAGACACGGGTTCGATTCTTGGCCGCAGCGGCAGCTTTTCCGATGGAGGTGAAAAGCGAAAATTCCCGTCTGTGTACGAGATTTCGGCGCACGTTATTAAAGATCTCCTGCAGGTGGTCAAAATTACTCCGGAGCCCTCCACTACGGTGTGCCTCATCGCCTGCGTTGTGTCGGCACGTTGAACCCTATGATCAATCGTCAGCGTTGGCACATTAAACGTCATAATCAGTTAGAATTCGGATCAAAAAATTAATGTTCGACCTGACAGGAATTTGTTGTGTTCTGGCATAGTGTTTTCTATACTGATTGTGGTTTATTTTTTTCTTCGTGGTATGTACTGTACTGTTGTACCGTTTTGCCCTCTTCGCAGGTGCCAAACTTACGAAGGCGGTTTTGGAGGTGTTCCGGGCATGGAGGCCCACGGCGGCTACACCTTTTGTGGTTTTGCGGCTCTCGTGTTTCTCGACAGTGAGACGACCTGCAACCTCAGGAAGTTACTGGTCAGTGTCTCTCTTGCGCTTAACAGGCTTTGATTTTTTCTTTGCTTACCTCATATTTCATTGTTTCACTGCTTTGTTGCTGTTACTAACTACTGTTGTCCCAGCATTTTAGAGGCTGGTCTGAGGCGCTTTGGTCTGAATTAAGAATGTGGAACTAAATGCGTACCACTCTGCCTGGAATTTGGCGACCGTCTGCAGGGTGTCTAGCAACGGGGAAAACTGGGAATTCTCAGGGAAATGTTACCTACCAGGAAAAATCAGGGAATCGCCAGGGAATGCTGTCAGAAAGCTAACCCAGTCAGGGAAAATGACCCGAAGATGTCAAAGAGTAAAAAATGAATCAATTCTACTAAGACTGGAGCGTTTGAGAAGCTTCCATTCTTGGCGTTTGTGTTTGGATGGGGCGGCGCAAATTTTCATATTTTCGTCAGGAAATCTGCCATGTAAGTTCTAATCCTTTCGCTCTCGCCTTTCATAAAGTTCTAGAACACCTTTGTACCGAATTTATACCTCGTAGCATCAATTGTTTTACAATGATAAACATTTTTCTTTTATCATTGCAACGAAACAAACCTACCTAACTTCAGCGGCAAGGTGACCCTTTAAAGGCGATACTCGCATTGGCGCGTTGCTGTTTCCGATAGTTTGACAAGTTCAATCAGCTCGCTAGGTGCATTTTTGGTAAAGTTACAGGCAAAAGCCGAAATGTAAACAGTCACCATATGTTCGAGAAGCTTTCATTCGTGGCGGACATGCTTAAAGCTTTCAAATGCAAAAGATTGTTTAAAGCTTTTAAATGCCATTGAAATTGTAGTGGAGCACGGTGGATTCTGAATGTCATTCAAAGTCCCGCATTTGAGTTAAAAACGACACACTGTTTGAATTACATTCGTACGCCAGTGTAGCCCCCGCTTATCCAAACTATTTCAGAAATTGTGATGCCATGAAGTAAAGAAGTAAGACTGGTAACTGCAGTAAATAAAAATAGAGTGTAACAGACGAAACTCCTGGAGCCTACCGCCGGTGCGCAGTGGCCTCTAGAGGCACTGCTCACTGTAGAAGTCCCACTCAGAAATTTTTATTGCAAAATAAAACCCCCATACCGTGCCCAAACAACACACCTTTAGCTTATAGTATACGCTGTAGTTCGGGTGGTTGGCTCGAGTGGTTGGCGGCTCACCTGCAAACTTTGGCTGGTGTTTCGAGATCTTGAATGGATACTGCACTGTTTGTTTCCCCTTTTGTTCAGCTGCTGTAAGATTTTGTCAGCAGAGTTTCACAGGCATCGACACTTTTCTTGCCATGACTATCGACGATTTTTTATTGCGGAGCACTTAAGTGTCTGCTAGTGTGGTTTGGCGGCGGCGCCAGCATCGTAACTGAGTGAAAGAGGGGAACACCGAAGACAGAAGGAAAACGGAGGAGAACAGTGTGAGGGGGAGGGCGGAATACCGAGGTGGCACGAGGCGCTCTCCGGCGGCGACGCGCTTAAAGATAACCGAGAGAATGAAGAGGCCACCTAATATGAGCCCGCAGGAAAGCGGAGGATGAAAGTATGGGGAAAGTGGGGTGGGGAGGGCTGTATGCCGAGGCCGCGCCGCAGGAGACCAGCATGCGCTGCGTGCTGCACGTACATCGGTCCTTCGGCGTCCTGCTCATTGCATGGCACGTCTGAACCACGCGACACTTAAGTGGGAGGTTCAAACACGGTTTACAACAACATGCTGGTCAACACTGATCACGCGATTACTTTCCAGACGCAGCAGCTATGCGCCGTGACCGAGAAGACTGCAGTTCATGCTGAGCACAAATTTCGCATTAGGGAGTATAGTAATCGTCAGCCGTTTTTATTTCTTTGCAAAAAAAGAAGCAAAAAACCATATTTTTCAAGGAGTGTCAAATTTTTTGTCCTGCAGGGGCCTTAATAGTGCTGATGTTCGCTCACAGCATCCCTCATATGCTTAGATCGTTCAGCAAGCCTGGTTTTCACACTGGCTTTGCTGATGCTGGCAGGCTCATCGCTGAAATTGCGCCTGTCCCCTAAGCGTGGCATAGACCACAACCATGAGAATGCCAGCAGCTTTTTCCTTGCTCAGCATGCTGGCCCACAGCTCAATGTGGGTGACTGAGCTGCCTTTGGCAGAACCGGGGATGAAATGACACGATGGCTTCGAGAGGACTGAGAGGGCTGACTGACACAGAGTCATTCCTGAGTTTTTCTTCTCCTGTTCGACCCGTCCCTTTTTGCTTTTTCATGCTAGGAGCAGTAGCGGAGTGGCTGCTGTTTAAAAATTTGATATGCATGTGTGTGTGTGCCTTTGTGTGCCACGAATGACGAGCATGACAATTGTCCCACTCTTTATTTCATTCTTCACGTCTGGGACAAATAGAGGAGGACGTTTCTATGCTAAAGGACTTTACTATTTCCTAGACCCCGTCTATGTCATCACCATCACAATCTGCTGCTTACGTTGGCGATAAGTAAAATATGACAAGCGGTATCATTACCCCATACCTTGACGTGACACCGAGGGCAACCGTAAAGTTGGTTTCAAATGAAAGTCTGACCTTCCCATGGTCATTTTAGTGTTGGTTCAGTGCCGAAAGATGCCTTAAAATTAATTACTGAGAAATCACTGATCAAATGCTGATCAAACGTGATATAAACAGCAACTGCAGTTACTGTTCGTGTCGCCATAAGCCGGAAGCAATTGGCAACGGTACTGTATACTAGCAGTATAGAAGCAATTGAATACAAAGCTACCATGTACCGAGCGGTTTGGTCAGTTTCGGTCAAATTGGTAATGCTTTCTCATGTCCTTTGCAGCTCTGGACCACTAAACAATATGTTTCTTTGTGGGACCTTTGATCAGTATGAACACTTTGTTGAAGGAAAACATGTTGTCCTTTTGAGGCCCCCCGAATGTTGGTGCTGAACCAACCGCCCACGCGTAGCTTGCACACTTTCTCAAAAAGCAGTACTGCCGCTCCCAGTACGGACAAGCAGCACCATCCAGTGGCAGCCAGGAAAGATGTCGTGCGTACCGAAGAATTTTAACACTTCCAGTGCAAGCTGTGCAGTATAGCCAGTGGTGGTGCACCTGTCCTCACATTCTCGCTATTTTCTACCTTATTTTAAAAAAAATCTACGCCTAAAAATGGTATATTCGTGTTCTCGGTGAGCTAATCTATTCATCTAGAACAACGTGTATTTTGATTTCGGTGTTCCTTTAAGAGATCCTGTACTGAGTGACCAGGCTCAGCAAATCAGCTAGGAGCAGGTTGAGGGCCATTGGGGGCAGCGACGGTGTGATGTAGCGGAATGAAAACTGGAGCCTCCATCTCTGTCCCTTTGAGGGGAACAACAACAGTGAATGAATGCACCCATTGCCCCTATTCCACTGTTCTCCCCTGTTTCTCTGGAAGGTGAAGAAATCAGCCGCTGTGAATCCCTCTCCCGCAGCGGTGGCTGGTGAACCGCCAGATGCGCTTCGAGGGTGGCTTCCAGGGGCGCACCAACAAGCTGGTGGACGGCTGCTACTCCTTCTGGCAGGGCGGGGCCTTCCCGCTCCTGCACAAGGTGCTCTTTGCCCTGCAGGGCGGGCGCGAATCGCTCAGCATGGAGCGCTGGCTCTTCAATCAGCTGGCCCTCCAGGAGTACGTGCTGCTCTGCTGCCAGGAACCCCAGGGGGGACTCGTCGACAAGCCCGGCAAGTGAGTGCGCTGGAGCGTTGTTGGCCTTGGGTATTCTGCACCTATGAAAAGGGGACACAGAGACAAGGTGCGAGCTTGGTTCATTGAAAAGAAGAATGCTGTGTCCCGATTACAGTGATACCAATTATTGCAAACTTGAGACAAAGAATCAACATATTAATAGAAATTAAAGTAGTTGCACTCAACGTGAAAGCTGTCAGAAAGTGCGGAGCCCTCCAAGAGAGGCTGTAGTGCCCTCTCTTCACCACTTTCAGGGTCGGACTGGCGTTAATACTGAAAGTAGTCAAGAGAGAGTGCCTCAGCCCCTGAAAAGGCCTATAATGAGACTCTGAATTGAGTTCTCAATAATTTTGGGTAATTAACAGGGCTTGAAGATTCCGTATGAGTTTGGTTCGTTGAAGGAAATGCTCTGTCCCGATGACAGTGGTGCCATCTTTATCGCAAGCTTCGAACAAGAGGTCCAGATACATTAAGGAAAAGAGATGAGGCACGGGTGGGACTCGTTGACGAGCCCAGCAAGTGAGTGCATTGGCACCTTGCTCTGTCGTTCTGCTCTCGTTTTAAAAGGGCCACGAAGACAGAAGACCAATGTTGCCACAAGCGTCAAACTAATAGTCGAGATGTTAAAGAAAGCGTGTGAAGCTGCGGCGACTCCCCTGCCACTTTCTGGCAATTTTTGCTGTGACGTCGCAGAATCTTGTTTGCGCGATTAATGGCCGCCAAGCTAAGCCACCACCGAGAAACACAACTGGGTTACTATAATGGGGCCTGTGGTTTCCTTTGATCGTGTCTATTGAATGCTGATGTGCATTTGACGCAGAGATAACTTTTTTTTAGGGCTGTCTCATTCTACGTTTTTCCTGCTCATATTACAGCACTAACATGAAATTTTGAAGTTGTTTCACAATTGTTGTGTTTTTTTCAGTTACAAAGGCGGCTTTCGTGGCAGGAATCGAGCCTAGTGAGTTGCCAAAAACTAGGTTCTTTCAACGTTAACGAAATGGTATTTTGTCTCTTGTAAGAGTGTCTCTTCTAGCGAGGTTTTACCGTAGCTTCAAGCATGCCCCTCGATGGTGCCGTGTGTCGCTTGGCTGTGCTGACTAGGGAACGCCTAGTCAGGCTAATCATCAGGCTACGCATCCAGGCTGATCCATAGCCTCCCACCAAGCTACACCACGTAGCCTGAGTGTAGCTTTGGCCAGTAAAGTCCCCAATTTGAAGCTAATCGGTTTTTTTCTCTTGCGGCCAGCCAGCCATACACTTTTGCCTCAGTAACATCATTAATAAAGCGGGAGGGAGTCATTGCCCCACTTTCAAAGTGGGACTGATGGTGTCATGTCGAAAGACTAATGCATTTCCCCGTACACCGGTTGGTCGACCAAAAAGCTCTGATGAGATCTCTGCATGACACACGGCGCGTGCGTGAAACTGGGTTTCCACTGTGTCAAAACGGTTACTCAAAAATCGTGAGAAAAGAATTCTTCTTGATATGACAACACTTCCATCGATCATGAAAAAAACAAGTGCAATAGTATACCTTGATCTCATAAGTGACATATTATTATGCATTTGGATTGTTCAGGGATGCACTTACTTTGTGCGTGAAACATCGTCAATGCATGGGTTCGTTCTTCGCTTGCAATTTGTGTCCTTGAAGGTTTAACGATCGATTGGATGCAGTTTTAGCTTCCGTGCTTCTCTCAACTCTCTAAGTTTTTTGCTTGTTTGTTTTCTTTACGGTCTAGCTTAATTAAACACTGTCTCTATAGAAATCGGTGCGTTTGTTATTCCGACGTGGTTGTGCATAATTTTAGGAGGGTGCCTCTCAACTGGTCTCCCCCCTTTTTTTGTGTGTGTGCTAAACGAGCTTGACTGCATTTGCGGCTAAACCCTGCGCATTTTGATAGCGTCGGTCAGAGTTTAGAATTACGTGTTCTGGCTCTCACTCTCGCCTGCCTCACTTAGGCCAAGGGACTACTACCACACCTGCTACCTGCTGAGCGGGCTCAGCGTCGCGCAGCACTTCGGCGGGGGAATCCTGGGTACCACGTGCATCCTCGGAGACCCCAAGAACGAACTCGTGAGTTCCCCTCGCATCTCCCCCACTCTACGCTTTTTTTTAATCCCTCTCTCGCTTTGTTGTGTACTCATTTTTGAGAACTTAGAGCGTGTCCTTACCTGACAACTGCCTAAACGTTTCTTCGAGAGCGAGTCCGCTGGGGGCGGGTATTGTCCTTTTGTCTTCTGCGTTTCTCATTCCTTTGCGGCCTTTTAGTACAGAGGGCAGGTTTCGTACTTGAAGCCTTATCTTGCCTCAGCCGAAAAACATTTGAAGAAAACTGTTGTGTCATTCTGAAGTCTTGACCATATATTTTGGCCTCAACATTTTTTGTGACAAGTTTGAGTCCGCAGTTTTGGGATGTAACCAATTGCAGTTGAACTCAGTGTTATAGACAAGGGTATTGCGCACCGTACCGTTGCTGCGCTACTGTGGTATTGCGTGTGCATTCCCTTAGTTCATTATATGGAGGTTTAAGGGGGGACATCTTAAAACAATTCGCTTTTAGTGTTTAAAAGTAAACACTGTGAAACTTCTCAGTCTTGCTGCTTTCCCCTCACCGATTTCAAATATGGCATTATTTTTATGTCAGTCAATTAGTTACCAAGATAGAGATAATTAGTCGTTTTTGGAGGAACTATAGACACAACAGTGTCAGCCATAAAACTGCGATCTTCATATCCAATGAACCCTGGTGAATGCAATAAGGGAATCTTTTTTGATGCACCACTTGGAACTAATTTTACAGCTCATTAACCTTTGGTGTTTGGAATGGGCATTCGAAATGATTCCTTGCCACTGGTTCCACCAAAGTTGAGCTGTAAAATTAGTTCCAAGCAGTGCTGTCAAAAAAACCACTTCTTTGTTGTATTCCCCGGGGTTCCTAGTATCGGAAAATATAAAGATCACAGTTTTATGGCTAACACTGTCTTTTCTATTATTGTTCCTCCAAAAATGACTAATTATCTCTAACTATCTTGGGAACTAATTGACTTACTCAAAAAATAATGACATTTTTGAAATCAGTGGGAAAAAAAAGCAGCAAGATTGGCAAGTTTCACAGAGTTTACTTAAAAATTAAAGGAAGCTGTTTTAAGAGCAGTGTCCCCCGTTAACACGATGCTTACTCCTACTGCGATTCTATTTTCAAAAGCAGTTTTGTTGACAACTGTCTCGCAAACACTTTGCACCTTCCCTTTTGCTCATGCATCTCTCTGTAAACCACCTTAGTGTTTTGTGTACGTTAGTTTTCCTGCCCCCCCCCCCCCCCCCCCCCCCTTCCTCCGCAGTCATACTGTTTTGGTAATGTGGCTTGTTTATAATTTCTTTCTGTTGTGCTTGCTTGTGAAATGTGTCAGCCAGCTTAAGATTCTTTCCTAAAACCGGATTTGAATTAGTTCAGCAGCACCGATAGAGTTAAGTAGCTCACATAATGCACAGACCAATGTTTACTTTAGTTGTACGAACGGCCTGGAAATTTCAAACTTTGGTGTCCATTTCTTCGAGCCTGGAGGAGGGCCCGAATGTCAGAACCATGCCACTACCTCGCCGTTTTGTTCGGACGTCAGTAAGGAGGCCAGTGGAGGCGTCGTTTTGACCACCCGACCGCCAGGGCTGACCGAGCGGCTGAACTGCCTTCAGGCGACTCAGCTGCTCGGTTTTTATAATCGGTTTTCATGCTTAACAGAGCGGGACTGCATTTGTAGAGTGTGTTGAAGGGTTGTGTATTCAGTTCCGCTGCCCTGCGGGAAAGCGTATGTAGGCCAAACGGGACAATGCCTTAAAACCCTTTTAAACGCCGCTCACTATTTCCCCCCCTACAAATTTTTTTTGTTGTTTCTATGCTCTGTATCTCACCAAATAAGGTGAATCGGCAGGTTACTGACCGCAACACAGTCTTAGTTTTTTTTGAAAGTCATGTACAGAATTGTGTACATAGCGTCGAAGAAGTGAGGAGCATGAAGTAGCGCTGAATGTTTACACATACGTATATATTGGTGTGATATGCATTGTTTCCTTAGTTTGTTAGCACCACAAGTCTTTTGAGAAAACAAGGAGATAGAGCTTTTCCAGCCATCGCGTGCGTCGCCGTTATGTTTGTTTATGCTCTGATTATTCTTACTAGCCGCCAGACGGCCCTAAAATCTTCATTGTTAGACGAAGGATACAAACTTACGCTTAATCCAGCCAAAACTTTCAGCTTTGGTATTTCCTTTTGTAAAAAAACTGCAGGATTGAAATGTACACAGTTGTGTGCATAGCGTCTGAACGGGTTAATGAAAGATTAGAGGAACAAACTATAATGTACATAAGGGGATTTGTGGCCACTTAAGGTGTCCACTGTCGAGATTACCAAGGCTGCGCCCCAATCTTCCACAAAACACAGGTCATTGCAAAACACAAAGATAAAATAACCCGAGAAATAATTGATGCTGCAGAAATAGAGCGCCTAAAAAATACTGCGAGTGTACCCTGGTTGTCCCTCTCCCAAAAAGAGATTAATTTTCTGTCCCACGGATAGTTCAGCATGTGTTTGTGGCACATCGCGTCGGGGTAGGGTGGCGACTGCTTGGGCTATCTCCAGCATTCGTGTTATTTCTGCTTGTGTTTTTTAGATGCGACTGCATCTCATTCACTCGCCTTGTCCCTCCATACGGCGTTGTTGTCCGTCCACACCCCTCCCCCATTCTCCTCGCCGCGCGAGCTTGCGCTCTCCGCCACTCACCCCCCTCCTCTCCTCTCCGATAGCGAACACTCTCTCGCGAGGGGCATTGGATTGGATTTGATTGGGTTGGCTTGGGTTGGATTGGATTGGATTAAAGTTGATTGTGTTGGATTGTGTTGTGTCATAGCCGCACCACGTTGCATCATAGCCGCGGTCATTCCAGCACCGGTGTTCCGATTTCCATCGATGCATTGAATGGAGCCTAACAATTCTGCTATCGCCTGCGCAACCGTTACAAGACATGTTTCACGCAATTAGAGAATCAACGCAACGAAAACACCAAGTGAACCGCCAAGATGCGTCGCATCTCCACAGGGTTCCCCTCGCGGGAACGTAGGGTAATTTTGACTGTCAGCGTATGTAAGGGACATGCCGAACAATGAAAATTCAGTTGTAAGTCAGCACTCGTGGTCGTCACTTTCTTCTTCATGTGCTTCGTCTGTGTTGCGCTGTTCCTCTCCTTGTAATTATGCACCAACTCGCCCAAGCCTTAATCATTGTAAATGGTTGCAAAAAAAATTATCTCAGGAGCTAGTGTTTCAATTTGCCTCGTTGGCGAGTTCCTGGAGTTGCGTTTTGCCCAGAGTTTTTGTCGACCATGCGCGTCGACCTTGAAGGGCTTCCAGAGCGACATTTGAGGTGGTGCCTTTCCTGTCTAAGCATGCGCACATCCCTAGTTGCCCATTTATGCGTTCACTGGGCGGGTGGGGGGCTTGCACGCGCAGTCAGGTTTTATACACTCACCGATGCAAACCATCCTGATAGAACGGTTACAGAAAACAGCTGCAACTTTTCCGTAATCAAACCTATCCCGAAGCACATTTTATAGCAATTACTACCTGCTAAGTGCTAAGATGGCTCTCACGCTACGCCGAAATTCATTTAATTTTCCCGAGTGCGTATTTAACGGTGAAGTTGTAAATATTTGGAAATTGCCCTCTGCTGTCAATAGACAGGCCTCTATGGGAGAGCAACAGCCATGCCTGTGTTTGCCCACTGCACTAAATCTAGGGTCCTTCCAAGTTTTGTTCCCTTTAAAATAAGTATGTATCATGCTCAATCGCATGTTAGAAATAAACGGGGTTTGTTTCGTCCACTTTTTTGACTGCGCCTGGATTCGCGGAGTAAATGGACGCTGAATTTTTTTATCACTTATTGTCGGCTTTCAAATCACTATAGCTACCTCTATCCGACGTTAACGAAGAGCAGATGCTGGTTGTGGGACGTCACCGAGTTTTATATTACACACTGCATATTATTCTAGCACTGTATGCCGATAGTCACTCTTTCCTTCGTGTTGATCATGCAGAAAACCTTTCCTCTGCGCTGGTTAAAGTGAGCGTTCCATTCATGATTATGACGGCTTCCCTCTCTGCATACATGCCGCTCACGCTCTGTCCTTCTCTGATTAGCATGATTTTCTGGCGCGCTCTCTTTCTGCCAATCGAGCTGCAAAAACACACTCCAGCAGCCATAGTTAGCATTGCAACTACACCGTTGCGTCCCCGATTTCTCGCTTGGCGTGCCATTGGCGGTGGTACGAGTTTCAGTTTCGATTGTAGGTCGACCCTTCAACTTCAGATTTTCAAATTTGAAGAAATGGGCCGACCTACGGCCGTGTAAATATGGTACGCTGTGCGATAAAAGTTGGTTGCTTTTGATTTCTCAGTACCTATATTAACTTTGCTAACTCTTCTTTTGCTTTCAATTGGCCTTAGATTTTTCTCTACTAGCTTACCAGTCAGCGAAGCATCGCATGTGCGTTTGTGTGGAGCGACTTGGACTTAGAGCTTGATGCAGCCTACAAACTTGCAAACTAAAGGCACATTCTTCCAGGTGCAAATCGTTTTGTGGCTGAGTTTCAACTGAGCGAACGAATTGCGGCGACCCGCCAGTGGCCGGCCGACTAAACGCCGGGCCGACTGATTCTGTCGGAGGGTCGGTCAGCTGTGCAGTCAATTGAAGCCATCTCGTTTGAGCGCCATACAAAATGTCGCAGGAAATCAGCAAACAGGAGGATGCGGAGAGGAGGACAGCACTTTCGAACTGATTTTTCTACTAAATAAAGTTGCGTAAATGCAGCAATAAGGGTTGAAACATGGCCTAGAGACTACAGACTACAATTTCCGCACGTAATCCCTCAGTGTTTACAAATCACTTCAGTGTCCCTTTAAGGGACTTGTTCATGCTTGAGGGGGATTAGAAGGTAGTGTTTGAAGGTTTGTTTTTAAAAAGCGAGGGCTCCTTGCTTTGCTTAAACCAGTCACCTAAGCAGATAATGAAGGCAAAGTAGGACCTATTGTTTTTGGAGCCGTATTTGTTTAAGGGGGGACGTGGCTTTCAAAATCAACTTTTTTATTTCTTTGTGGATTTTGATGAAAATTGGCACAGCAACTGGAAATGCTTCTGTGATAACACTATAAAAATTTCAAAGTAATACTTTGAAAACTTTTTTATGTATGAAATTTTCTTTTTGTTCCGCTTGTACCGAGCTTGAGCGGCTTATAAAACACGATAGAAAACTTGTTCGAAGTGCTTTGCATTCCCAATGAATGGACGAGGTCGTGACAGTTTTAGATTTTTTTTTTACAACACAAGTGTTTTTTTATTTTCATTTTTTTAGAGGTTAATGTGCAACAGGCATGTCAACTGTGAATGATTATTTGAATAAAAAATCACAAAAAAACAATCTGGAAAACCAAAAGTGTCACGACCTGAACAGTTCATCAAGGAATGTAATGCAAGAAACGGAATCAAAATAGACCCATGGTCACGAAGAAATCCCTGGTACAAGCGACACAGGTGGCAAAAAAAACGTTTTGAGAAACGGCTTCCGAAGTTGCAACATAGGTTTCACATATCAAAAGTCGTCACGGTTGTAGCCTTTCATGTCCTTTTGACATGGGGCTTCTGGAAGGCCTTGCCTTGAAATGGGAGTGCCTTTTACAGCCTTTCTCTTTCCAGAAAACATCATTTTCAGCTCCTCCGTGAAGAGTACATACCCCCCTTTGCAAACCAAACGGAGGGGAGATGGGTTTCAATGGGCTTTCAATGCAAAGTAGGTTAGTTGGTTGGCTGTATCGCACTGGACAACCTCCTTTTGCAGTGTTGTCACCATGGCAACAAGTTAAGCATTTTTTTTACTTAAATTTGAACATTTTTGGCTTTTTTTTATGTTTTATCTTGCCTGGCACAGCAACTTAGTACTCATACGTGCAGGTGTTCATTGCCAAAAGTTTGCATACCACAAGGATGAAAATGAGCTACTTTGAAGCTTGGTAGAGTATTCTGCATAACTCCCAACTTCAATGCAAGAGCATATTTTTTTTACTACTTTTGACATTCAAGGCATCCAATATTTCTCGCAGCACAGCCAGTATGCCCTGAGCAATGGTATCAATATATTTCCCTAAAAAAATCACTGTTAAATGCTGCCACAGTAACGTACATTTTAAACGCAGAGAGCATATTTTTATTCCTATATTACTAACTCAAACCTGTTTGCATGAAAATTACATTACAAGTGCAACGGGAAACGTTGCGCAAGAAGGCGATATGGCTCGCGCGCATCGCAGCGCACGCTTACCGCGACATATCGAACTTTGATTATACCTGATATGGCTGGTCAGGTAGGTCGCTTTAAGATTAAATCTAACGTCGCAGGCATTAATTACAACTACTGGCGTTCAATCGTAACCGGTTGCCCAGTCATGTGATGCTCCAATGCGCGTCGGCTATGCCGTGCGCGCCGCAGCGTTTGACGCGTCGACCGTTTCTTTCTCAAGGCTAGCGAGCCCACAGTCAAAACAAAGCAATAACTAAGCGTGTAAACATCGCAAATCCGACTAAAAGTTCACTTCACGAACCGCTATCGCAAGCGCGCACACCGCGTCACCCTCCGGGGTCTGGCGACGGTAGAGTCACGCGCACCACGAAGCGTTCGATGACCTCCGCCTTTCGAGCCACACAACTCCCGTAATCCGGCTCGTTATCTCTGGCATTCCCATCGCGATACCGTCCGTGTTGAATACCACAGATTGAACAGAAACTCGGCCGAGCGAAGCAGCGAAAATGAACTCAATCCGCTCGCTACGCAGCTCAGGCGGCCGCCATCTTGCGTTGCCCCGCAACATCCAATCAGGAGGGTCGTTGCTCTGTGCCCCGACCGGGGACCAATAGCGCTTCAGCATCTATTCCTAGCTTCGTTTGTGCGTCGTTTCTTTTCTGCCGTTTGTGCGTTTGTGAATGAACGAAGATAAAAGAGACGAGCAGAACCGGAAAGACGATCGCTCGGCCGATCTAACCATATCAAAATGGCCGCGCCCGGTGGCACCGTTGCGGAGATAGAGCGCTCCGAAAATTGCCGTTTTTTCGCCCTTTTGCGCTGATAGTTTGTCACCGCGCCTGACAAAAGTATTTTTTTATGCCACTTTGCGACGCTTTTCAGCGTAAAAACTTTGCAGACGCACAGAATAGGAAACATAGAAGCCGAATATGTGGGTTTCAAAAAAACGATGTTATGGTCATTTTTTTCGAAGTTGAAAGCCGCGTCCCCCCTTAAGGGAGCACACTGGTCTTAAACCAAAATGTTAATTTTTACAGTGATGTGGATGAAAATTGAGGGACGTATGTAGTTTTTCATTCTAACTGTAAACACGCAATTTGTTTTTGTGCAAAATGACTACAATCAAATTTATTCAGATTGTTATATTTAATTTTTTTAGAGCTTTTGTGAAAAAAACTGCTGTAGCGATGCAGCTGAACAAGGTATCAGTGAACTGTGCACAAATCAAGGAGTGCAATAAACTAACATCATCATTCTGTGTGGTCTGTAGCAGAAGTTACGGCCAGGTAAACCTCGGGCTTGGAAGGCACAACCGTTTTTTTCTGGTTCCCACCTTTGAAGCCCAAACTTCAAACGGTCGTAACTTCTGCTACAGACCAGACTGGAATAAGAATGTTGGTCTTATTGCACTCCTTGAATTGTGCGCAGTTCACTGGTACCTTGTTCAGCTGCATCGCTACAGCAGTTTTTTCACAAAAGCTGTGAGAAATCAAGCATAAAAATCTGAATAACTTTGAATGTAGTCATTTTACACAAAAACAAATTGCATATCTACAGTTAGAATGAACACTACTCATGTCCCCCAATTTTCATCCTCATCACTGTAAAAATGAACTTTTTGATCAAAGTCCCAAGTGTCTAAGCAAGTACTGAGCTAGCCCTCAATTTTTTAGTGGCTGTCAAGCTGCGTTTATCTTGCCTGCAATTGAGTGATGATGACCACGCAGCCAGAAATCACCTTGAAAAAAGTGGGGTGCTGGAAAAAAAAAAGAAAAGGATTTTGCACGTTTCAGGGCTAGGACTGTCTCTTTACACGTGAAGTCAATTCACGACCACAAGTTTCACAAGATGCCCCCTCGATCTTGCTGTATCTCTGTACAGCGATTAATCCTTTGAGGGTCAAATTTTTTTTAAAAAGACTTTCCCTGGTGGTCAAATTATTTTATTGCGGATTTGGAATGTACAAAATGTCTAAAGTCAGGATTAAATGGTAAAAAATTATCAGGAACAGTATTTTGGGGTCAGCATCACTTAGAACTGAAAAATGTTCAATAGAGTGTGGTATTCCTTGAAACACGGGTCTACGCACAGTGCCTTATCGCAGTCTGCACGCATAAAGCGGCATGTCCGAAAATGAGCTGTCTTCTTCCGAAGAAGGGCTGTCTTCCGATTCAGACTCGGTGATGAAGAAAAAGGAGCAAACTCAGAGTCAGAAGAGTCATCGCGGTCGGTGTCATTAGAGCGGGCAGTTCGTTGGGACATATCGCCGCTTTGCCGTGCAGTCTGAAGAACTCGAAGGCAACCCAGTTAAAAACGAGGAGAGCGAGAATAACTCAGGCGCGCCGGTGATAAACAAGCTAATAGCAGCGCCAATATAGTATTAGAAATCAACTTCCGCCGCCCCCGCAACGGAGTCTCTCCAATTAGGTTACTTCAGTTAAAGCAAGGAGGGCAAGAATATCTAGTGAGCGTGAGGTAATAAACAAGATAAGAGCAGCGCCAATATAGATCGAAATCAACTTCCGCCGCCCTGATAGCGAGCGCCGATCAAGTTTCGCGCGCCTCCGATGCGATCACGTGCGAAACTGAAACCACGAAACGCGTTGACACGTACAGACGCCGTAATGCGCCGAAGCCAGAGAGTTCTGTTTTTCACTGCAAGAAGGTAGCACAATCAAATTTCAAACACTTCTTGTAAGTCCCAGGAGGTGGCAGCACCTCCCAGGGAGCATGCATCGTTAATATGGCGCGAAATTTAAAACGGATGCTCGAAATCGTACCCGTACGGAAAAGACCTTGCGGGACGGAAAACCGCCGCAGTGCACGTACGTCAAAAATCCTCAAAGGGTTAATACTGTTAACTGTTCTCGCTCTCCCTCTCTCCCTTCCTCTAATAGGTCACAGTTCACCCCATGTACAACATTGGCATGGAGAACGCCGTGGAAGCACTCAAGTACTTTGGCCTGCAAGCCCTTCCCACGGAGGCCGCCAACTCTTGAACCATGACCCCTTGCCCGCATGCCAAGTACCAAACTGTCTACGGTTTTTACAAGATGCCAAAGGAGGGAGGCCTGAGCTTTTTCAATTGGAGGCACTGGGGATTTCAAGAGCTTCCCACGGGCCTATTTCTCGAGCGGCAGTCCAAAAGGGGATGCTGAAACATCCTTCAAGATTGGTGCTTTACTTGTGCTTTGTGATGTGGTTGGAGGAAGGAGCGAGGTTTGGGAGCGATTTTTT